>JAOEGL010000003.1:132287820-132887820 GCA_034509955.1 Urosaurus nigricauda
GAGATAGCCTTCTAGGTGACTTCTCCCATCCTTCCATGGGAGGCCAAGTTGGCCCCATCCCTACTTGACTTTCGCTGGCAAACCAAGAGATTTGTATTTAAGCAGGTGTTTGATATATAATCATATCAGGGTGGTTTATATGGAATATGTGTGTTTTAGTCATGCTTTTTAACTTTTGTACATTTTAATGTAATTGTATACTGTTTTTGATTATTTTAACAGTTTAAAATTTTATTATTATTTTTTAATATTTTTTTTTAATCTTTGAGCCATCTTGGGTCCCTTCTGGGAGAAAAACGACATACAAATAAAATGAAATGAATAAATACAGTGGCCCCTCCACATTCACCGGGTTTCAGGGTGAAGGACCCCTGTGAATGTGGGAAAGCGGCAAAGTAAAAAAAACACCATTCTTTTTACCTGAGATAACCCCTCTCTAGGAATCTCCAGGTCCTCCAGTGCAACTCTTTGGTCAAAATTTGCTAGAAGCTGATCATAGAATCATGCTGGATGACCTCGAAATGCCCAGAGAAGTGTTTTATGTAAAAAGTTCGAGGTTCTCCAGCTGAACTCTGTGGTTAACTTCTGGCCAAGTTGTGCTGGAGGACTAGCGATCCTAGAGAGAACATAGCAATCAAAACCACAAATAATCAAATCCACAAAAGTCAAAGCTGCAAGTGCTTAGGGCCAACTGTAAATAAATAAATGAATAAAATCTTCTCTGAAGCTCCCTTCTTCTATGCCTGGCAAAGCTCCTGGGCCTTTAACAGCTGAAGACCAAGCTGTTAAATATGAAGATGCAATGATGAGGAATGCTTTCCACACTGAAGTCCTGCCAGTGCTGCAGCTGTTGAAGAAAAAGAAGTCCTGCGATAGACCAAGGGGCAATGCCACAAGCAGACCACCCTTGAAAGCATTTGATGATCTCACTGAATTCAAAAATTAGCATCCCAATCGTTCCCAACATCTCCGCCTCACTCCCAAAGCACAGTGTTAAGCATGTGGACACATGAATAACTGGGGGGTCAGGGGAGAGCAGCATGCCTGTTTGATCTTTTCTTATGATTAAGGACAAACAAAGCATCTCAAAGAAATGTTAGGATCCTTAATAAAAGTCCACAGAAATAGACTTCCTGTGGCAAAAGGTAAATGTGTGTGCCTTGATAGATATCCAACGCTTGACAAGCACTGAATACGTTGCCACAGAGTTGAATACAAAGCTGCATTTGAACAGGTGAGGTTGCTCTTTCAGTCGAGCGCTTTGCTAAAGTTGTGTATTAACCATTACTAAACAAATGATTTCAAAAACTGTTTACAGTCTTAAATGTCAGTATCTGAATTCCCTTGGGTTGTACCACACCATTTTGCCTCAAATATGCATGTGATAATTTCTTTGATTCTAGCAAAATATTCACTGATGTTTCTGTATATGCTTATCCTGTGCTGAAGAAACAGATGTAGAAATTTTTTTGCAGGTAACATCATACAAGCTCATTCTATTATTTCCTACTGATAGCACTGGTATAACCACTACTGCTACTGGCGAAACGTTTCGTCAGATGCTGGCGAAACGTCAGAAAGGAACTCTTCCATAACATGGCCACATAGCCCAAAAGCTCCACAAAAAACTATGGATGCCGGCCATGAAAGCCTTCGACTCCACTACTGTTACAGTTAGCATTAGTGTCAGAGACATTGCATAATTTCAATAGTCGCTTATCATGTTATTTAACTACAGAAAAATACAACAGGATAAAGATGGGCATGTAAAAATATTTGAAGATGTGATATATGTATATGTATCAAGCAATAAGTTTTGTTTGTAGAGTATGTGATATTGATGTTGAATAAAGATATTTTTTTTAAAAAAAATTAATTTTGTAGTTTGTGAATTTTTAATTATTTTTTTTTTAAAAAAAATCTGTTGCAAGTCTTCTGGAGTTCTGGACTGGGGAAAGTGGGAAACAAACAAACAAACATTATTTCTCTTAATGTATGAAACAGTGCACACCATGCTGTAAAACACACTTTCTTCCTCCCTTCCTCTCCTTTTTTGCAATTGTGTGCAGTCAGAGCTGCTTCTACATGAAGTTGTTAAGTGCTTCTACATACCTAATCAGAAATCTCATACATGTAATTTGAGACACTGTTTTTAATCTGTTTTAATCTTTCTTTTTTTACTGTTTTCATTGCATATTGTTTGAATCTTTTAAAATGTTTTTTTTTTCCTTTTGTATGAATAATTCTTAAACTGTACCATATTTGGAACCAGATTCCATCTGATCATGGCAGCTAAGTAGGGTCAGCTCTGGCTTGTACTTGGATGGGTTTGTACCAAGTGGTGTAGGGTATATTTCAGAGGAAGAAACTGGCAAAGTCACCTCTTAAGTATTCCTTGCCAACGAAAACTCTATAAAATTAATGGGGTTGTATAAGTCAACAGGTGACCTGCAGGCACTTACACACGCCTCATCTTTTTTAAATCTTTGGAAGCCACATTGGATCCTGTGTATGGTGAAAGGTGGGATATTAAATGAATTAATTAATAAATATTGCTATATCCTGTAGGGGATATGGAATATTGAAATGATATATATTTTTCATTCTGTAATCATCACAAATTATATAGTCCATTCTGTGGGAATATGGAAGCATATGTTCTGCCTCTGCTCATAAGGGGTATGAGAAATGACTCTGACTTTAAAAAGAAATGGTGGAAATGCTAAACAGGTTTTTTTTCCTTTTTCCCTCAAAGGTAAAACTTTAATCTAAGCAAGGCTGTGTCAAATTTTCTGTCAGCAACAGCTGAGCAACACTATCCCAATGCTGTGCAGAGCATGTTGGACCTGTCTGTGTTTAAAACTAGGTGGATTATATCTGTCCCAGCTTTTTGTTCTGAGTTCACCATTACTAAGCGGAGGGTAAGTTTCGAGTTCCCAGAGGAGCTATTAAATCTTGTAGACAGATCCCAAACAGAAACAGAAACAGAACTTTTCTTTCTTCCACTTTTTGAATGTTTATTCCAGCAGCACTCACTTATCTATGATACAGTCAAATTGGTACTGAAGTCTGAATGGCAAACTATATGGCAGTGAAGAGCTGTCAACTTGTTTACCCTATGTTTAGTCAGGACTGGTCAAAACATTTTGTTGCCTAAGAACAAAATGGCAATCCCTTCCAATCCAGATGCAAAAGCTGACTAGATAGGCAGTTGAACTTTTCTCTGACATTGGTGATGAGGCAGCATCCCCGGATGCAGCAGGTGAGCTTAGCTGGTGCAATGCAG
Organism: Urosaurus nigricauda; assembly: GCA_034509955.1. NCBI lineage: Eukaryota > Metazoa > Chordata > Lepidosauria > Squamata > Phrynosomatidae > Urosaurus > Urosaurus nigricauda. Next base: position 132,291,107 of record JAOEGL010000003.1, read on the forward strand.
GCTGCGTACCCAGTTCTAACTCCTTGCAACCACCTCCCAACATCAGCTGAAGCAACTGCTTCACCTCTGCCTATTGGCAGGACCACTTATAGGGAGATTGGATCATCCTTTTTTTCCAAGGGCCTTGGCAAGAGACACTACTATCCATGTGCTATTTACAACTAAAGCCTCAGTTGGCATCACAAGCAGCTTCAGGTAGTTTTTGTTGTTGTTGGGACCATTGAGGGAATAGAAAGATTTTGGCTCTTGCCAGCCAGAAAGTGAAGGATTTTGACTACTAAGACTCTGGACACTTGGAAAAGCAGCATGATATGTTGTGTTAAATTTTCTCATTTTCCTGATTTGTGTAGCGTTTGCACTGTGTCAGCATCTGCATTCGTACCAGTAGGGGGTTGATCACACAGGTATTTGAGAGTTGGGGTCTTTTCACATTGTATAGTTATAATACTATATTCATATATTTAATTTTCATGGCAACATCCTATGGAATTCTGGGATTTACAGTTTCAGGAGGGACATTTAGAATTCACATCCAAAGAGCACCTCTGATCGATCTACAAACCCAAAGATTCTACAGGATGCAGCCATGGCAGTTAAAATGGAATATAGTGCCATTTGTATGTAGTATGAAACGGTTTTTAGATGGGGCCAATCGGTGGACTGCTACATTGACAACACAAGCACACAAAAAGCTTTTTTGATGTAACAGGAAAGCATCTCATAATCCCATGCCAGTAGCCAACCAAGCTCTAAAAGTCATGGCTGAATGAGCTGAAGCTTTTCCTGAGGTGTTGTGGATAAGGAAAAAGTAACGTAGATGTAGAAATTGACTAATCTGGATGAGGGTATGCAACTAGAATTTGGGAGAAAGTTACAGTCCTTGAAAGACCACACCCTAAATCCAACTATTAATCCAAACTAGAGTAGATCCATTTAATCAATGGAAACATGGTAGGTTCTATTGATTCTATGCATTTCCTCTAGCTGGGACTGCTAGAGTCACTAGTATCTGTGGATGCTAACACTCCTTGTGGAGTGACTTCCATCATGTTCTGTGGATTTGCTAGGTTTGATCCTATCTGTTCCAAGCAAATCTTGCCACAATAATTTATGCATTGGTTGCATCCAGAGTGGACTGCTGTAATGTGTTCCATATAGGGCTGCCTTTGATGACTAAGGTAGCTACCAATTTCTGTGTGAGCCAAGCAACTGGAGCATGTAACATCAATTTCATAGTAGCTACACTGTCTGCCAGGCTGATTTCAGTGCTTCTTCAGTGGCAATGGACTGGCACCTGTACATCCATTAAGGTGCTCACCCTACTGAAATGAGCTAACTCTTGGTCTCGATTTGGTCCTGTGCGCTTACTGTGGAATAAAAATGGTTATGGCCACTAGCTACATCCTGGTTTCTGAAATTCCCTGCAAAGGACGGCTGCAGTAACTTGGTTCATTTTTGCTGTTCTTCCACTGATTGTTTTTATTATTATTTTAAAGTCAGAAAGGCTTTTGACATTTAAGGTGTTGGGGGGAAATTTTAACTGACCAGGTATTGCACATTTATTTTTATTGCTCTGTTTTTAATTAGTTTTTTTTTAAAATGAATTGCTTGTATGTTTTCATTCAAGTATTTGCAAAGGTGTGTTATATGTGTTGCTACTGCTGATGGTGATGCAAAAAATAGGTATCTCATTATACAATGTTGAATGACTTCGTGTTTAGTTAGGCGAATGACAGATGAAAAAGAAAAGCAGACAGTTTCTAGAAGATCAGCTTTTATTCTTTAATGACCAAAACTGAAGTGAACAGCTAATTTTCAGTGTCTGTCAACACTTGCCACTCCTGCAATTCAGGCTGTGCTCTACTGCCTTGCAGAATTTGCAAAGGCATTTGTAAAGAAGAAAGAACTAAATGATTATCCAATAATGTTTGGGTCTATTTTTAAATAGAACTGTGACATCACATGGGGGCGGGGGGAAGCAAGCAAGTACCTAAACTCTGAGAAGGTTTTGTGTACCAAAATTCAAACAGAAATACAAAAAGAAATGATATTGTTTTTTGAAGTTGCGTGCCTTCAAGTCATTTCTGACTAAAGGCGAACCTATCACAGTGTTTTGTTGGCAAGATTTGTTCAGAGGGGGGCTTGCCTTTGCCTTCTTCTGAGGCTGAGAGAATGTGACTTGCCCATGGTCACCCAATGGGTTTCCATGAGCAGAGTTTTGAATCCTGATCTCCTGAGTTGTAGTCCAGTGCTCAAACCACTACAGCACACTGGTTCTATGATATTTAAATTTATCGCATTCCTGGCCCTGGAACATTCCAAGAATGGAACACATGGGACCAGGAACGAGTGAGGGATGAGGGACACATTTTACTGAACACACCCTCTGTCACTCAATGCGTTCCGTTCCCATTCCATGCCAGAATTCATCCCTGGGAGGCAAATTTTTGAAAACCATTCTGAAAGAGTTCTCAAAAATCGCCTCCCTGAGATGGATTCTGAGACGGAATGGGAACAGAACACATTGAGTGAGGGACCAAGTGTGTGCAGTAAAATGTGTCCCCCACTCGTTCCAGCCCCATCCTGGACCCTTTTATAAGGCACAAGGCACATTCCAGGGGCCTGTGCAATAAACTTACGAGTTTGTGTATAACAAAACAGACGAGAGACAAAAGAGACAAGTTCCACTTCTAGCCCACAGAGGTTTAAGGTGCCACTCTGCTTTAGAATCTCTGTGTCGTGTCAGACCCAGAAGAAGTGCCTGCTGTACTAACCAGATGTGAGTCTCTCGCAAGCAATGCTTGGATTTAGTCCCTACTTAAGTAAGACCTAACATAGGGACTCAGATTTTGGGGGAAGGAGAGAAACATTACTAAATTTCAAGTTTTACTTGAAGCAGTGGGGGTTCTCAAATGATTTGGGACTTCAACGTGTAATCTATCCCTTCTTCACCTGGTCTGTTGTGGATGCTGTCTTTTATCATTCTTACTCCTGGTTGCACATGTGAGAGGCACATAAAGGGAGCAAAGGTGTTAACAACCCTCTCCCTCCCCTGCTAGGCTCCATCATTCTTAAGGGTCAACCCTGGAGGAAACACTTCACTGATAGTGCAACTGTGCAAACATTTATGTGCTAACATGTTGACATTTGCCAGTAATTCTTCAGCAATTATATCATTTCAGGATACAGCACGCCTCTTAGCATACACTTGTGAATTAGTCATTTTCGTAGTGAAGAATGGCTTCCCAGCCATATTTGCTGTAGCTATCCTTGGTGATTGTATTTCTGAGGAATAACCTCCTTGCAGGTTAATGAACTAGGAGCCCTAGCATGTTTCATCAGGACTGAATCACTTTGATTTCAATGAGCTGAACTTCTAAGCAAGTATCACTTTATACCCTGAGTAGAATGTAATGGTGCGGTTTTTCCTGGAGTTTACTATCTTGGTTTGAAGGTTGTGGAATTGTTACTGTTCCTTTAGGAAGAAATCTGCTCATAGACAAAAAGCATATCAGAAGAGGCTGAATCCTTCTTCCTAACATGCAAGTTTTTCATAGGAAAGATTTCCCCCGCCAAGGGAAAACATGGAAAGAAAACAAATGCTCTGCAGCCTAAAGTGGCATATCTAAGGAAAAGCTTTGATTCTAATGAAATATAAATTGACTTAAATTTGCTTTGGATTGCAGCCAGGGGGTTTCTGTTTGCAAAGTCTTTAGTTGCTTCATGGAGTAAAGTGTTCCTTCTATAATTTTTTTTTAATTTCAGTTACAAGGCTGTATAATTAGTTGTTTTGAATACATTCCTATAGCAACCTTTTGAGATTTCTTCCAATTTTTTTTTAACTGGCTATTTTGTGGGCATGTCTTCTTTAAAAGGAACCAGTGCAAAAGACATTTCAAGACAATGTCCCATTCGGTGTCTATGTGTACCTTCAACGTGTGTGTATGTTTAACTCTCCAGTGCAAATATGCATTTTCTGAAACCTGTTTTAGTCCTTTAAAATGCTAAGAGCAGCTCTTAAGACCTCATGACAAGCAAAACATTTGTTAATCAGAAAAATTACAGCCTATTCATCCTTACTGTTTGATTTATTTCCATACAGCCTCACTGATTTCCATTGTAAATGGAGCTCATAATAGTAACATCTATTGATTCTTTTTCAGCCAGACCTTATGAGGGCAACTCTTCTTATCGTCTAGTGATTTATAGGCATAATAAGAAGCTGTTGAATGGGTTGCTAGGTTTGGAGAAATGCTCCAATTGCGATTAGTTATTCTTTATCTGCTCGGAGTTGAGACCCAGCTTAGATAAGAGAACACAGTCCCTAATGTCGAGTTGGGACTTCAACACTGTTGCTGTTTTCTCTCTCATGATAACTAAGAAGTGGCTCAGCAGCTTGGCTGTGTCTTATTGAGGAAGTCCTTGCCCATTCTTTGCAAACTGAGCTGTGCTTTGAATGCCTTTTGAGTACATGAGGCACTTACTACAGTTGGACGTCTCAAATGCTGCTTAGAGAGAGCACAAACCTGCATTTTCATTTTCTTTTCTGAGTACAGTGGTCCCCCGGGTTACGAAATTAATTCGTTCCAGCACCTTTTTCGTAACCCGAAAATTTCATAACCTGGGCCTATTTCCCATAGGAAATAGGTAATCCGTTCTGAGGCCTGGCCGCCGGCGGAGGGGAAGTGAAATCCCTTCCCTCCGAAGCCTGGCCGAAGCCTGGCCTGGCGGAGGCCTCCTGGCTGGGGAAGGGAAGCGCGATCCGGCGGATCAGGCCTCCTTTCCTCAGCCGCCGAGGCCTCCTGGCCGGCCCTTTTCCTCCGTGGCCTAGCCTCGGAGAAAAAGGGACACCCTTTCGTCCCTTTTCCTCCGTGGCCTAGCCTCGGAGAAAAAGGGACGAAAGGCCGTTTCGTCCCTTTTCCTCCGAGGCCTAGCCTCGGAGAAAAAGGGACACCCTTTCGTCACTTTTCCTCCGTGGCCTAGCCTCGGAGAAAAAGGGACGAAAGGCCGTTTCGTCCCTTTTCCTCCGAGGCCTAGCCTCGGAGAAAAAGGGACACCCTTTCGTCCCTTTTCCTCCGTGGCCTAGCCTCGGAGAAAAAGGGACGAAAGGCCGTTTCATCCCTTTTCCTCCGAGGCCTAGCCTCGGAGAAAAAGGGACACCCTTTCGTCCCTTTTCCTCCGTGGCCTAGCCTCGGAGAAAAAGGGACGAAAGGCCGTTTCGTCCCTTTTCCTCCGAGGCCTAGCCTCGGAGACAAAGGGACGAAAGGCCGTTTCGTCCCTTTTCCTCCGAGGCCTCGCCTCGGAGAAAAAGGGACACCCTTTCGTCCCTTTTCCTCCGTGGCCTAGCCTCGGAGAAAAAGGGACGAAAGGCCGTTTCGTCCCTTTTCCTCCAAGGCCTAGCCTCGGAGACAAAGGGACGAAAGGCCGTTTCGTCCCTTTTCCTCCGAGGCCTCGCCTCGGAGAAAAAGGGACACCCTTTCGTCCCTTTTCCTCCGTGGCCTAGCCTCGGAGACAAAGGGACGAAAGGCCGTTTCGTCCCTTTTCCTCCGAGGCCTAGCCTCGGAGAAAAAGGGACACCCTTTCGTCCCTTTTCCTCCGAGGCCTGGCCTCGGAGGAAAAGGGACGTCCCTTTTTTTCGGATCCCGGGGGATCCTTCGGATCCCGGGGGATACTGTAGCGGTCCCGCTGGTTTCGGATCCCGGGGTTTTCTTAACCCGGGGGATTCGTATCCCGGGGGACCACTGTATTATCCTTAGACTTTCAATAAATGGGGAAATGAAGGTTCCAGGGCTGATCTGATACATTTTGGTGCTTGTGGCTAAACTCAATATGGCCCCTTCCATTTTTTAAAAAGCTGTAGATGTAATAATTTTTATGCAGAGAATTCCTGAGATGTGAAAATTATTTCAAGGATTCCTCCAAGGTATAATGATTGACAAAGGCTGGTCTACAGGCACCCACATTCTCAAGCCAACCATTGTGGCGGAAAGAGTGTAGTTAGTTGAAATGCAGGGAGCCTCATGTATCAGATTAAGAAATTTTATATCAGTCTGAGAGAAGGTTTGAGGTCTTCAATTTGAGGGAGGGGGTTAAGCACAGAAGCTCAGACCCAGATATTTCCTCTACCTCAGACCTTTGTCTGTCCAGCATGGAGGGGACTAATGTTCTTTGTAGATGCCTCTGTCTTGAAGATCACATGCCATTTGAAGATCACATGCCATTTTCTTGAGTTAATGGAGCTTATGAACCAAGTGGGCTTCACTTCCACTTTGAGTGGGACTCCTCCTAGAATCAGTGACAGGGCTAAGGAAAATTGACCTCTTGGGATTGCAGCTCCCAAAATCTCCTGGTGGAAAGAACCAGTCACCGTATTGTTTGGAGGACTTCTTGGAGTCACCATACAAAAAAGTAAGTGTTCCAAAGTTTTGGCCAACGTACCTGGCAGTAGAGTGAGAGGTTGGGGGGCCATAGATTTGCTCCAAACAGCACCAAAAAAGGAGCTGATCTTTTTACTTTCCATAACACCTCAGAACATTTATTAAAGAAAAGGGGGAGAGGACATCAGTACAAGCCACTTGGCAACTGTTCAGGAAACCAAGAATTTGGTTGTACAATGCCACAAGAGTACAAAAGATTCTTGTTTTCTTTGCGGATTTTTACATTCTCACTTGACTTTCACTGGATGGATTTCCAAGGACCTGAATAATGGAACAATAGAATGGAGGCAAGACCCTAAATCTCTTCCCACCCTGCACCTTCTAGCACCCATGACTTCACATTAATATCGCCTTGTTAACTATTAAAAGGGCCCAAATCTTCCTATCATAAATATTCTCCACCATGACAGGTAAAGCTCAAGTCACACATTTCCTTTGAAGTTTTAATGGCCACTCCAGCTTCACGATAAAGCTACTACTCAACCTTTCGTTGGTAGTAATTTTGCAAAGCCTGAAGCGGCTCGAGTCATCTTTACTGTTCAGCTCCCAAGGACGAAGATCTCATAAAACTGTGGGCTTCAAAGAGGCTGCTTCTTTTCTTTCCCTTTTAAAAAGGAAATCCTTCCTATGTTCTACAGGGAGTCTACACACCTCCTCCCATTTTCAACCTGTTCTTCAAGTCATCATAAGTGTCGCTAGCAGCCGCTTACACCAGAACGGTACTGGTACTCAAAAGGGCTCTGTCGCTTTGCTTTTTCTTCTCTTCATCATCATCTTCTTCTTTTGCTGGTAAAAGTCCAACATTTGGGGGGAGGGAAGGACACCCCACTGAAACAATGGGAGTAAAACTATGCATTTTCCTCATTCTGTACTTATTTTTAGTTAGTTCAGGAGCTTCACTAGAAGTTTGACAACATGGAAAGAAAATCTGCCCATTTTAGAAGACAGATTATGGTTGGAGTCTTTGGGAGATTTCCCAAAATCCCTTCCACCAAAAATCATTGAAAAAATGTTGGAGCAGGAAACTGTTGTGTTGCAACCCAGGTGCTAATCTTTGTTGTTATATGCCTTCAAGTAGTTTCTGACATATGGCAACCCTAAGGCAAACCTATCATGGCATTTTCTGTGCCAAGAGTATATGACTCACCCAGGGTCACCGATTGGGTTTCCATGGCCAAGTGGGGAATCAGGCCCTGATGTCTTCAGAGTTGTAGTCCAACGCTCACACCACTACATCATGCTGGTTCTACTCTTTATTTTGGAGAAACATTGACCTTCTGTGAGAGGAACTGCTAAGAAGTCAAGGGCAGGCCAAAACCAGAGACAGTGATGCTGAGAGCAACTCTCTTAGTTTTTCTCAGACCAAGAAGTTAGTTTCAGCAGGAAGCCAGGAAGTCATGGGGGTCAATGGTTGTCAAGTGAGCAGTTTCTCAGTTCATGGGTGTAGTCTCCTTGTAGGTTCTTATTTTGACCTAAACAGTTAAACATAAACTGAAATCTTGCATGCCATCACAACTTCTATTTCAATGTCTTCACATGTCCCCCAGTGTTCTTCCTGAGATTCAGCTCTGGCTGACCCAGTGGTGTCACCAGAGTTGGCGTCATCCAGTGCTAGAACTCATGGTGTCACCACCACCTCCTTTGACCTCCTCCCATACCACAGTATACAGAACCCTTAGTAATATTTTTCTACCTGTTACTCATAAATCATAATCCCTGTATATCGTGGAATGTAATGGCAAAAGTTGTGACTTGAGCATCCATGGGTTTTGGTATCCATGGTGAGTCCTAGGACCAAACCCTAGTGGATAACAAGGTTGCGCTGCAAACAGAGAGATTCAAGCAGACATGCTGCACATATGTGAGAGCGATCTGCCTTCAGTGGGATGTGACTGGCTTGTGTCCAGGCATAAATGAGTAGCAGTGATGAACAGATTTTCTGTGGACGGGTGTATCACCAGTGCTCACCATAGCTTCTGGGGCAGTCCTACACACCTCTGCCTAGTAGAGTCCAATGGAACTTTCTCCCAGGTCATTGGTATGCCTCTTTAATTGCTTCACTGTGGCACATATTTTGTGAATTACTGCTCTGGGTGAAGTTAAGGACACGTACATAGTTTAATTAGAAGGCTTCATTAGAATCCTTACTATAGAAGGAATTAAAACCCACTATTAAAGCAGACACAAACAGGTTAGGCCCCCAGCAGTTGTCAGGCATAATGCTTCAAACATGCATAGCCCTTGCTTCTCAGCTCAGACAAAATAACATTTGCAATCACCATGACTAATGTATTTGCAGATGGTACCAGCTAACATCATTTGATAATCAGGTTTCTCTCCTCTTTGTAAGGATTTGCTTCTTTGAGGCTACTGAAAAGCCCTTTTATATCACAGAAATTAGCTGAAATGTCCGGAGGCATGGTATGTCCTCTACAAAATGCTCACATTTCATTTGATTGCTGCTGTTAATATTTCAAAGACAAAGTAAGTCCGTTCCCCCCAACAACCCAAGGGCATTTAATATTTGTGTGAACTTTTTTTAAAAAAAGATGAGTGGATCTGAGTCCCTCCTTCATAACAAAGATGGGAGAAGGAAACTTCCATATAGGAAAAATGAGAATTGTAGAGGAAAGCTTAGTGCTTAATGTTATATCTCAGAACATTGATTGTATGCCTATCCTCACTAATCTCTGGTGGTTGTTTGTTTTTGCACATCCAGTATCTTCCTGTTGCAGCACTCTAATCTGCAGCCATTTTTTCCTTCTCTCTCTCTGTCACCTTCATTAGATCATGTATTTGATTATGCACAATACATTATAAGAAAAAAAACCTATGTTTTAAAAAGAAAAGTTGTGTGTGTGTGTGTGTGAGAGAGAGAGAGAGTGAGAGAGAGAGAGAGAGAAGGTGTGGAATGGGTTATTGTTCAGCTTCTGCCATGCCAGTTTGATTACTCTGCTTGTGAAATTCACTTGTATCTCACTCAATTCCCAACACTCTAAGTGTAAAAATTTGTGTTATATTGTGCAGAGGGGTGACAAATGTTTTAAGGTACACATTAAAAATTCAAATAGAATAACAACTTGGGAGGCTGCTGATAATTATTGGGGTTAAAGCAGATAGAGAGAGGTTTTTTAATATTTCTCTCCCCTCTTTGATCCTGCTGAGAATAATTCTTTTGAACGCCTGTTTGAGTTGAAAGAAGGTACCTCATTGACACCAATAACTACAACAGGGAAGGAAAGAGTTAAGCTCGCTTTCCCCACCTGCTATGATCCCAGTCATAATCACATATATCATTATCACAATAGCTACTGCTATTTGACTTTTTTTTTAAATGTGCCCATTTAGGGCAAGGAAAATATCATGTTTAGTTTGGACTTATTTTTTAAGAACACAATCCATATTGGAAGTTTTATGACCCACTGATTTCAAAAGAAGATCTGAAATTATACATTTAATTTGCCTGTTTTATTCAAGAGAAACTCCAAGAGCAGGCCTCTGATTGCCTCTCATATGTAATATCAAATAATATTAAAAGGGAAGCTGAGGGTATGATCTAGGAATGACCCCGCTGTGGATGCTTGACCTTCTCACACTTGGAAAAAACTGGTTTGTGCTAGCCAGAGTCTGGAGGGCACTCATCATTATGGGATTCCCAGAGGCCCTTTTGTCTACAGAGAGAGTGAGGAGACCATGGCCATAGAAGGTGATTGATTGGGATTACCTAGGACAGGCCAATCCCTTTGTCTAATGTGTTCACACCAATCATCCAGCTATCCGCTTCTATCTCAGACTATCCTTTCCCCACTGGGAAACCATTTAGTAAGCAGCTAATCCTTTCAAGCTTTGGTTTCTGCCTCCAAGACACAATTCTGAGTTTACATATATATATAGGTAGTAGAACAGCCATTCTCTGCCTGCTCCGGTCTAGTTTGCAAGCAGACAGACACTCAGTTTGGCTAGACTAGGCTCCCCAATACACTGGTTACCCCTCTTACCACAGAGTCTTCCCCATTCGGGACTCTCATCAATTGGAACCAAGATCCATTATCTGTTACAGATCTCCATTAGCAAGGCCTCAAATTATTCCACTTCTTCCACCTTTGCTTCATAGCTCTTGTGTGTGTGTGTGCATGAGTATATGTGATGTGTGCTTGTATGTTGATTGTTCCCTTAATAAAAACACAAAACTCTTTGGATCCGCCTCTGGAGTTCTGTGTGATTTGGACCTGGTATAGCTGGATTGGTTCCAAGGCTGCTGTTGCCCTCCCTGAAACATTATTTCATTTGAGATGTTATTAAAATCCCCACATAAACATATTAATTTAGGGGTGTCCTCTTGGGACCCCAGAAATTTGGGTAGCACAAGTATGCGTTAGCATTGTCTGAAACAGATCTATATCAAGAGTGTTAGCAAGGTAGATCTCTGAGTGACATGCAGTAGGTCAGCAACGATTGTCATCTTGCAATATAGCCGGCACTTGGTGTCCACTGGGGCTTGGTTCCAGGACTCCCCATGGATACCAAAATCCATGGATGCTCAAGTCCTTTTATATACAATGGCACAGTAAAATGATGTTCCTTAGATAAAATGACAAAATAAAGGTTTGCTTATTGAAATTTATATATTTTACAATATTTTCAAGTTATGGATGGTTGAATCCAGGGATAAAAATCCATGGATATGGAGGGCTGACTGTACTTGAACAATTGCAACAGCACAAAGAACCCTTGTCCTACTTTTGTCTGCTCAATATCAAGAAGGCTTATAGTATGTGTTGGAGGTACACAAGAATAGGAGAATACTTTTATGTAAAAAAAATGTTATGTGAGAGCACCAGGTTTTATTTAACATAGTGTGTGTACATGCTCTGTTGGCTTATGGTGACCCCATGGATTTGATACGTTTTTCTTAGGAAAGGAATACTTAAGAGGTGGTTTTGCCCTTTTCTTCCTCTGAAACACAGCTTTTAACACTTTGTATTCGTTGGCTGTCTCCCATATAATTATTAGCCAGGGCTGGCCCTGCTTAGCTTCCAAGATCAGACTGGATCTCATGCCTTCAGGGTAGTGTAGTTACAATTATAAATCTTCCTCCTTTCCCACTCCCTTGTGGTGTAATGCACTCCCATTGTGTTCAGTAGGGCTTACTCTAACATATGTATTTCTAGGATTATAGTGTTGTTTAGGCTACTGAAACAAAAAGGCTTCAAAGGAATAGAAACCACAGGTGGATTTTTGAGTATCAGAAATGTAAGCTCTGTTTTGGTGCTGAAAACCAATCCTGTGCTAATTATGTGCTCATAGGTGCACCCTTCTATTAATCTGCACAAGTATCTGCTCACACCCTTTTAAACTGGGTTTTGGTTGGTGGATCTCAGGATTCCCATAACAATGAAGTAGATCGTGGCTAAGCTCATTTTTCCACCCTGTAGGTAAAGCTTATCGATTTCCCTTGATACCTTGTTGCTTCTGCTGGAAACATGATAAGTGTGTGAATTTATAGGCTAATCTGTTATTGCATGTATGAATGGAGGATCCTGGTTTAATGGCAACCTTTCCCAAGCCCGTCTCACAAGGCATGCCTATTGTCTAAAGTAGATCTTTGGATCCTGGCCATTATCTTACTGTGATTAAGAAAAAATAACGGTCATCATCTCTAACAAATAAAACAAATTTCACAGTTGTTCTGCCATCACAAATGTTTGAGAGACTCACATGCTGTTGTTTTTCCTGATGCTGTAAGAAAACTCACTCAGATTTGGAAACTGACAGTTCTTGAGACAATAAAATCTAGCTGAAAATGGCCAGCTTTTACAGAGGACTCCAAGATATGTTCTGTTACTAGCTAAAGAATGCATTAAAAGCATGGCCATAGCCATTTACAGCATTCCTGCATATGGAAAAATCCTTCATTCTTCAAAGGATCATATTGAAACAACTGTTAGGAGAAGGGCTGTTAAATAAGAGCAGTTAAAATCCCATGACTCTAGAATGGAAATCCCCTTGGCATCATGTACCACCAACAGGATGAGGAAAACACTCAGCCATCTGGAATCCAGGCCTGAAATATACAATTTGATCCACAGTATTCCTATATGGAGATCACTGAAAATTGTCCCACAGAACTGATGATGTGGGCAGCACAAAATTTTGTGAGTCAAAAGAGAACAAATGGAGTGGTGCCATCTTAAGATGGTAAGTGCTGAATACATTCAGTTTGCATCATTCTGTCATCCGTTCTAGCACCTGTTGCTTAAGGCCTATACAGTTTGTGAAGTCACAGGTGGTATGCTCAGTCCAAAGTCTGACTAATATTATTAGCAATTACAGTGGGGACTATTATATTACGAGAGGAATGAACAGACTTTTTTTTAAACAACAACAATCCTGTTCTTCAGAGAGATTTTGAGTGTTTTACTATTAGTGGCAATTCTTGGTACTGCCAAGCAGCTTGGGACCAGCAGACATCCCCTGACACAAACATGGGCATTGAGATTGAGAAGAGGTTGTCAAGTTCCATTTGCTGAAAGATGATATCTATATATCAAACTGGGTACTATCAATCATTTGTCTCAGGAAATGTCATCCAAGAGTATTAAAAGAACTGGCAGAAGTAATCTCAGAACCACTGTCAATAATCTTTGAGAATTCTTGGAAAGTAGGAGAGGTCCCAGAGGACTGGAGGAGGGCAAATCAAGAAGACCCAAAAATTACTGTCCAGTCAGCTTGACATCAGTGCCAGGGAAGAGTGTAGAGGAGATCATTAAACAGACAGTCTGTAAGTACTTAGGAATGCCACGGTCACTAAAAGTTAACATGGGTTTCTCAAAAACAAGTCATGCCAGACTAATTTTCTCTCTCTCTCTTTTTATGGATGTACAAGTTTGGTAGAATATTATTATTATTAGCCTTTATTTATATAGCACTGTAAATTTATACAGTGCTGTACATAAAATCTTGTTAATTAGACAGTTCCCTGCCCTCAGGCTTACAATCTAAAAAGAGAGGACACAAAAGGAGAAGGGAATGGTGGTGGGAAAAGGGATCAGGTCAAGCAGTTCTTCTCTCCCTCTGAGGCCTGGACTAAGGCAGATGGACTGGAGGGAGGGCTCGGCTTCTGAATACATAATTAAAATGAGACATCCTGGGGTGGACAAGGGCACACATATGGGAATGCTTCCCTAACCAATATAGTCTTTAACTCCATTTTGAAACTGGTTAGAGAAGTTAATTCTTTGGGTCCTCATTTTTCCCCTTTTTGAATCTGGGGACATTTGCCATACTCCCATCTGCTGGGACCTCTCCTGTTCTCCAAGAATTCTCAAAGCCAACTGTCTGATGTAGCAGCTAAAAAGCCAAGACTGAAGGAAGAGGAGTATAGTGTCTACGCTGAGGGAAGTAATAGTATCACTCTATCCTGCTTTGGTCAGATGTCATCTAGAATACTGTGCCCAATTTTGAGCACAATTCAAGAAAGATGTTGATAAGCTGCAGTGTATCCAGAAGTGATCCAAATGGTGAAAGGTCTGGAAACCATACCGTGTGGGGAGAGACTTAGTTTGTTTAGCCTGGGTATGTTATAGCTGAGTATGTTTAGCCTGGGGAAAAGAACGTTAAGAAGTGACATGATAGCCATCAAATATCTGAAGGGCTGTCATATTGAGGATGGAGGAAACTTGTTTTCTGCTGCTCCAGAGACTAGGATTCAAACTACAGGGAAACATTAGGAAGAACCTCTTTACGGTAAGAGCTGTTCGACTGTGGAATATGTTGCCTTGGAGTGTGATGGAGTCTTCTTCTTTGGAAGTTTTTAAACAGAGGTTTAATGGCCAAGGTGACCAGACATCCTCCTTTTCTAGGACATGCCCTACATTTCAACTTTCTGTGCAGGAGGAATTTCAAAATGTCTTTCATTTTGAGCATGACTAAGAAGCATGAATTTACATTTATTTTAGTGTTCTTAGATCCTACATTTTGCAGTTCCTTGTCCTCCTCTGTGATTATGACATTGGTCACCCTGTAGATGGCTGTCTGTTGGGAGAGCTCTCATTGTGTACTTCTTCATGGCAGGGGTTGGACTGGATGGCCCTTGTAGTCCCTTCCAACTCTATGATTTTGGGTAGATGAATAGAACATGGGGGAATGGGACTTAGCGTTTGGTCTGGAAGAAGTGTGTTTTGCCACAACGAATATAGATCTGAAACTGTTACAGACTCCAGTGCAATGGGATGGTATATTTCATAAGCTCTGGCAGAGGAGATATCTCTAAAGATTAGTGAATGTAAGTTTTGTGCTTGGAGAGCTTGGCCTCACAGGAAAGGTTCAGTTGCACATGGCTAGCTGGTATACCCCAGCAGTGTTTGAAAATTACTCTTCTAAGAGGATTTAGAAATAAGCACACACAGTTAAAGAACTAGACACCCATTGCAGCAAAGGTAGACAACCGTGGCTCTCCAGAAATTTTGCACAACTCTCATAGTCCCTCCCCTTTTGACTACTTCTGACCAAGGCTGATGGAAGGTGTAGGCCAAAAACATCTGGAGGGCCACAACTGCCAGTCCCTGTATCATAGGCTGATGAACTGATAGAACCTTGGACAGATTTCCATACTCACAACAGTGAAATGTTTTTAGGCACTTTTTTATTGTCAAAAATTGTCTTTTCATATATAAACCATTTCAATCTCTTTCAACAACAATATAGCTGTTTGCTCAGTCATGTGCATAGCATATATCACCATACAAAAATATGGACAGGGAGAGAAAAAGAGAAGGGGATAAAGCAGCAAAACAGCAACAAATATATGCTTCCCCCCTCCCCCAAGATTAAACATTTGAAGCCTTACAAAAAAAATTATGTACATCCTTTTCCATCATCTATTTACAATTCAGAGCAACACTAAAAAAAGCTATAACAAACAACATTAATTTATCAAGTTTATGGAAAATTGTGTCCTAAAAATTTCTACCATATACCACAAAAATAAATAAACGAGGCAAAAGATAGTCTTAAACAAAGTTTTGCTTTGAGATTTTCTTCTTTTTTTGGCATGTTGTTCATAGTTACTTTAATGTCTACCCTTTGGTTAACAGCATGATAGTACAGCTCAGTGGCTGTGACACAGAGAGGCCCTGTCAGTGCATGAAAGGGCTCCCGAGTACACAACAGGTCCTCTTGTCTTTTGCCAGCAGCAGCTCCGTGCACAGCACTAGAAACTACCACCTTTACCACCCTCAAAAATACACGCCTCTTTGGCCATCAGTTTCCAGCCCCACTGTTTCCCCAGACCATAGCTAGTATGAGATCAGTGATGGGAGCATTAGATCCTACAATTAAGTACATTCTGGAGTGGCCAGAACTGCAATCCGCTAGATAAGCCACCTGGGCATATGTCCCACTGACTACAGTGGGGACTTGCTGCTGAGTCAGAGGTGAAGAGCCATTGGCCTTTCAGATGTTTGACATTTAAGCACCCAAAAGTCAGCCTAGCCAATGATAAAACTATGATTGTATGTGTATGGATTGCTTAGTTGTGATGCAGAATCATTTGACCATATGACGCAACTGGAACTTCTTGTTTTAGATCTTTTACTTGGAGTCAAATACCATGGGTTAAGTTCCTAGCTGGGAATGAAGGCTAAGACTTTGGTTTTCTCATTGTTCTCTGGAGGATCTTCCCCAGAAACATAACAAGAGGCTTATCAATGAGAAAAGCAGTAATGGTAATTAAGTTTCAAGGCAGGTAGTTTTGTCTAGTGTTACTGATCTTTCCCTGTAAAATGCAGGAGTAGTGGCTGGAATTCACTTGGGCAGCAAAGACACCCAGTGGTCCTGGCCACCAGTCTCCCTCCTAAAACATTTTTCAGAACCCTTTGTAATAACTTATAGAAGTGGAGAATCTTTGGCCTGGGTGTTTTATGATTTAACTCCAATAATATCTTACCATCAGCTATGTTGTGTGGGGTCAATGGCAGATGAATTCCAAAACCATCTTAAGGACCAAAGGTTCCCCACTTGTAATCCAAATGTTCTGCGAGATATAGGGAAGGGGTGGCTTCCTTGACAAACAAATCAGTGTTAAAATGACATAATGAAAAACACTTGAAGATACAGCTCTTATCCTTTGACTTAAATCTGAGTTTCTGCATGACTACAATTTCTTTGAGGCCCTTCATGCCAAAATGTCCATAATTCTAGTTCTGCACATATCCCACAACTGAAGCCAGCAGTGCTTGCAACACACATATGCACATTCAGCTGTTTATACATGACACATCTTCAACCCAGTACCAAGTGGAGATCTATTGAACTGAATAACAATGTTCCAGTGTGTTTTGACCATATTTCTTCAAGGGATTCTCAAACTTCAACACATTCTCAAAGTTATATTAAAAAGTGCTCTTTTGGAGTACTGGTTCTCCCGAAGAGTATTGTGTTCCCTAAAATGTCTTTTCAGTATGCACTGGATAAACTGAATGTTCTCTAGAGAATAAAAGAGCATATAAAGGTAAAGGTTTCCCTTTTGTCAAAGTTGTCAAGTCATGTCTGACTGTAGGGGGATGTGCTCAGCTCCAATACTAGGCCGAAGAGCCAGTGTTGTCAAATACAATTCTGTGGTCATGTGGCCAGCATGACTGCACTGAATGCTGTTACCTTCCTACGAAAGTGGTGCCTATTTATCAACTTGCATTTGCATGCTTTTGAACTGCTAGGTTGAAGCCCAGTGAACAGTTTTGGCTCACTAGGTAGTGCATGAGACCTTAGGGTGCCCATGTTCTAGAAGAGTGATTCTGCTCTATGTACAGACTAAAAAGGTAGAACAACAAGAATTCATACACTACTAATAATGACCTAGGCTACAACCCAGTGTGAGGGTTTGGGTTTTGGCTGTTATTGATTCCAAGGAGAAACATTGCTCACTGAGATCACAGGATTCAAAAATACCAAAATTTGTTTATTTCAAACACACAAAATTTCTCTTTTAACTACTATGAACTGGGACGCTTATCCTAAACACTAGGGAGTAAGCATCACTGAACATCACTGAAACTTTCAATTAACTACCTCATTCTGTTGTTCTGCAAGCTTTTCTCTATTTCTTTCTCTGAAATTTGCTGTAACCTATGAAATCTTATGTCGAAAAGGCATTATTTGATCTACACTTTAAAGAAAGAGAACTCTGAGATATCATTTTGAAATGTGAGAAGGGGAAGCAGTATTACCCTTAAAGGCAAACAGTTAAAACACACGGGGTATTTTTTTATTTATTTAATTAATTACAGTTTTGGTACTGGTTTGGAGTTCATCACTTTCACAATTTCAGAGCTGCCTTCATCTCCATCTTCATGTGTCCACACTAAGCACCACATAGAATTACAGCCATGGATTTCCACAGAGCTTAGAAATTATGGCTAGCATCCTGTTAGTCAATTATGATATTGTTAACTTAGATTTACAATCTTGTAGCTGTTTCCTATTCATATTTATTTATTGCTACAGCTTTAAATACTCTAAAAACCAATCTTAAAATCCAGCCACCAAGTGACAGAGTTCTGTAGCACTGGTGAAGGAGGTGCTGAACATTATCGTGCTGCCTCCCACCAGTGAGTCACAGTGCAAGGAGCAGAAGCACGGACCCTATAATACAGTCCTACTGCAACTCCTTGTTGCACTGTGGCTTGCTGGTGGGAAGGGGCTGGATGCATCCTCCTTCAGTACCCTGCTTCCCAGCCCCGCAGCACTCCATCCCTCAGTGTGGCTGGCTGGATTTTAAGGTGAATTTCCTGGGCCACATCAGGAGATGGAGTGTAGCCACGACATTGTGGCTACATATATCTGCTGTAGAATTTTGGCCTATAATTTGGACTAAAACTACCAGAATCCTTCAGCCAGCTTGGCAATGCCAATGGAGTTACAGTCCAAAGCAATAACTCTTCTAAACTCTGGATTTGTCTGCCCTTACATTATTCAATATACATGTAAGGAGTCACATTCAAGACTGTAGTGTTTTCTTTTACCAGTTTCAGTATAAACACTTAAGAGGACCAAATGTAGAGTTGTGATGAGACTCACAAGGATGTTAAGTACGTGCATAAATCTGCCAGCAAGACTCTTGGCCCAACTTGTAACAATTTGAGCTAAACTCCACCAACAGAGAATCCACCCTTTTGGTGGCACAACTCAAATGCACAGTATTTTTTTTAAAAAAAGTTTATATTTTAATTACAGAACTTTCTTTTTAAAAAAAATTATAATATTCTTTATCTTTTGGAAAGCTACACAGTCTCCCAAATCCAACTATACATATTACATAGATAAATACACAGACGGTTTCAATACAATGCATCACTGGACTGGACAGGGACTCACACACACAAACAGAGCTGTGTGTTTTAAGTCTTTAATCTGATCTGGCAGCCAAGGCAGCACATTCACATCAAATAGACTACAATTCACAAGAGTCGCTCTTTCTTTTTCTACTCCCTAAACAGTGGGCCAATGTAACTGTAGCTTCTTTGAAAGGTCTACATCTACACAGCCCTGGCCGTGGCATATTTGGGGAGGCGGGGGAGAAAGAGCAGGAAATCCGCAAGGAATTAGATTGTGCTAGTGTCGAACCAGCTTAGTGTTTTTGCTATTCTAAAACCACATTCTAAATCCTTCTTTTTAAAGCAATATTAAGTTTAGCTTATAGTAAGAGGTTTAACATTATGTATCATAGCCAACCTTGTTATTTTAGCTTCTGACAGTTACTTAACAGTTCCTATCTTTCAAATATTTTGTCTTTTTAAACATATAGGGGGGAAAACCCTTGATCCTGTTATTAATATTTCAGTGCATCACAACTGTATGAAGAAAGTATTTGAATAGCTATCTGATTATCAAACTAAGGTGGTACCATTGAGAGGTATTTTAAAATGGCTGGATTTTAGATGTACCATATTAAACTGTCCAAAGTAAGATGTCTGCTACTTTCCCCAGCTGATTTCTAGAAAAAAATTGTAATAAAACATTAAAAGCCGATTTGCATATTTACAAAATCTTTGTCTTAGCAAACATGCAACATACAGAACATTTTGTTCTATGGCTATTTATGAATTTGTCTATATATATATTTCATCTCCACAGAAAAAAATAAAATAAAATACATGTATTGAAACATCCAGTAACATTCTGGCAGAAAATAAAACTGTGGCTTGTCCTCTAGATTCCTCAGCCTGTAAATTCAAATTCAATTGTATCCTCTTAAACACTACTCACTACAGTAAGAGTGTTTCAGTCAGGGCACTAAAAATTTAGAAACCAGAGCTTCTGAGACATAATACTTAGATTGAGAGACTGTGCTGTATTTTGCAAACATAAACTGGGGCATAGTTTTATGACAAATTTATGCTGGCGTTTGTACCAATTAACTTCCATTTCTTCTCCCAAAGTTTTCTGAGGATTTTGGTTTGGTCTGGCCTGTATCACAAAAAGTGCTCAGAGTCCCTTGTGAATAGGGAATTAGCATTCAGGTTACCTCAGTGTTGTATGTACATCCAAAGTCACAATAATCCATACATAAGAAAAGATTACTTTTCAGAATCTGAGTAGGACGCTGGCTGTATTCACACACACAGGGAGTAGCAACCTGAGGCCCTAAACGCATCACTGTAGCTATTATAATGGTGAAGAATGCTTAGCAATGCAATCTACAAAACTCTGGAGGAACACAAGTTGCCCACACTGGCCATGAATTTTGACTTCATAGGCCAGAACATAAACAAGAGGGTAGGGCCTATTTGTTTCTGTATCATCCATCCATTTGTGGAAGTGGGTAAACCAACCAGCAAAGAGAGATCTGTGTATGACATCCAAACTAAGGATTATAGTTTATATATAACCAGGATTAGTAAACAAAAAAGAGACAGTGATAAAAACACTGGCTATGATCCTAGCCTGTTAGGATGCAATAAACAATGGTTGGCTTACTCACTCATGTGAAAGGATGGACAAAGCAGAAAGGCTATAAATACAGTCAGCTAATAGTTCTCCTTCTTATTAAGGCATAATTCTTGAGTGAAAATACAGTATAAACACAGCCACTAACTGCAAAAACTCAGGTCCCAGACACATGTGTGGAGGTCCCAAGCCCAGAAAACAGCTTCAGAGGTCTGCATAGAAGCTGGAAGCATGAATAATTCTGTCAATGCATTTTTGCAGATGAACATGTGTCAATGATAAATTTGTATCTGCAAAATATGTAACAGGGGAGACAACCCTGAGATGACACCTGATGGGGGAATAAAAATCAAATACATGAAGAATAAGTCACATGGCTGTAAATTGTTGAAACACTCCAAAGTATTGCAACACAGTGTCTTCCCTGTTTCCTCATAAATATACAAAATATACAATTCCAGTTTCTTTTATTATTTTTTCCTGTTTTAAAATGGAGGAGTGTTCATACACAAACATTTAGCTAATTCTAACTGAATGTATATACTTGAGTCACTAGGACGTTGCATAGATACCAACAGCCTCAAAGACAAGTCCAGCCTAGTTCTGATGTCTCTTCATGTGCAGAGCCAAGTGGTCAGACCGAGAGAAGCTGCGACTGCACACAGGACACTGGAAAGGTTTGGCCCCGGTGTGCTTCCTGTAGTGGCGAGTCAATTCATCAGAGCGAGCAAATCTCCAGTCACATCCTTCCCACGTGCATTTATATGGCTTCTCTCCTGAAAACATGAAAAAAGGTCCAAAAATAGTCAGTGAGCTTTCAATCAAATGCCAAAGGCAGGATTCCAATCAAACTACCAAGATTGTTTTTTTAAAAATAAAAGCTCCCAGTCAATTTGCTTCTAGCACAACAGGGACTGAACAACAGTAGCCTCTTATCTACCAAATTTGACTAGCGGTAGAGAGCATGGTGTATGACAGAGAATTAAGTAACATGATACCCTACTTGCAGTCTAATGTGGCGCACAAGTTTTACTACCTCATTTTCCATACGTAGAATGGCTTGCAGGGCCCCTTTTGGTGTTGCAAGAGCTACATGGTGCTCTTTCCTCCTGCACAGTTTGCGCACATAATCTCAGAAGCCTCCGGACACATGGCAACAGGGACACAACAAGAGTGTGAAGAGAGTAAGATGATGTGTCTGCTTCTTCCACATGACCCAGGACTTGTGGCATTTAGTCTGTTTTAAAGTTGTTGTTGTTTTAAAATTGATTTTATTGTATGTCACCCCTGGGACCATATTGCATAGCATGGAATAAAAGTATAAAATAAATTACTAAAATGGCATGATGCAGTAGGACCTATACAACTGAAGGGACTCTTGAGAGTTTCAGATGTGTTTTCACAACTTAAACAGTCTCATGCAACTATGGCTTTGTTTACTCAGCTACAGGTAATTAATACAAAAAGAACATGAGTAACACCCCACTAGATTCATCCAGAAATCCAATCAATTGCTCTGAAGTCTACAAGTCAAGGCATGCTGGCCTGAGACAGGTGGAGAAGCTTGAGCAAAAGAAGGATGGCAAGCAAAGTTCAAGAAGAAATAGGTGAAGTTCAACTCCACCCAGAAGGGCAGGAGACTCTGGGAGAAATTGCCAGTGGACAACTTTTTTTAAAAAAATGTATAACAGTAGTTAATACCATTTGAAGGGAGGGGAGAGCCTATGTGCTACACAGTAGGCTACACAGGCCCCTGCCAAGCAGGCCTGGGCCACAGAAATATGTCTGGATGAAAAGGAGCAATGATCACCAAGGGATTAGACAAACTGGGTTATTATTGATCAAATAACCTAAGGCATGCTAATCTTGCAGTTGTCCCAAATGGAAGAGGTAGCTCACCCCAAACCATCCATCCAGTTCCATCCCCAGAATGACCTCCTGCCAATTTCAGTGCACCAGTTTCTTCTCCCCACCTTTAAATACATATCCAACAACTGTAATGAAGCAACCAAAAAAAAATTGCATAACCACTGGATCAACTATGCATGTCCTAACAACATACCAAGATACAGAAAATACAACACAGAAATCCCTAGAGAAAGTGGGAAAAGCCACACAGATGGGCAACCAGCATACGCCCAGGGTAATGTCTTGAAAATCTTAACCAGGGCAGGTCAGTTGTAGTGCACACACATTCAAAATGCCAGGGGTCCTGGGAGGCCTATACATAGCCTGGTGTGGTCTCACATAGTTAGACTATTAACATGAGGATGGCATCCTAATGGTGATATATGCAAGCTAACATCTAACATTATGTCTGCAGGTGTCCTTTCATGGTAATGGTATTCACTACCTTCTCTTGCACAAGGACCAGTCCACACAGAAAAATCATTTTCCTCCCAGAAGGGTTCCTCAACACTTCAAGTTAGATGCCTCCTTGACCTCCACAGGCCACTAAAAATATGGCTATATTCCTATAGCCAGATGTACAATGACAATGTCATCCCCAAGGACCAACCAGGTGGTCCTAAAGAAAGCCGCCATTATTGTGCATCTAGATACAGGAGCATGCCTGAGTGCTCACCAGGTGTTTCATCACCCTGGGAGAGGAGTGCAAGAGGAAGGTAAATTCTCTCTTGTTTTGTTGTTCTCACACAGGAAGTAAGAAATCTCATCAGGCTTTCTTGACCTGTTAAGATATCATGTCTTATCTAGACATTTAGCAACCCTGATTCACACTCCTAACCTACGGTCAAAGTAATCACAAGATCTTTGTAAATTCTCTGCTTAAGTGAAGCAGAGAATTGATCTGGGGAAATGGGCTGAAAGCTTATCTTACGGACTCCACGAAGTTGGTACAACATAGTTCCCAATAAACTGAAGGTTCAGTCTCTTTAGTTATCCAAAAAACAAAGAAGCAACACTTTTGCAGGGCTGCCTCAAAGTTAGAGAAGGCCAATTTTGAAATTCTGGTTTAACTGCAAGAATAGTCGCCATCCAATTCTTTCCACAGTTTGCTTGCACGTTACAAATATTATTTCAACAGAATTGCATTTGATTGAAGGATGAAGATTATTTCTTCTAAAACTGGAGTGAAAAAGTCTAAAAAAAGGCACAGGTAAAGCAATCAATAAAGGGCAGGATAATTTATACGCTTTAAAAAGACAAACCACAACTCAATATTGGAAGAGAAGCAGATGTGTTAGAACAAAAGAAGTAAAAACAAAGGCCACAATCCAGCTGAAAGCTATTCTACCTAAATTCCACTGAAACCAGTGAAACAAGTCAAATCGCAGCTAACTTTAAGCTCCAGTGAAAGCAGTAGGACTTAAATTAGATGTGACTTGTTTCATGGGCTTCACTGGGATTTAGTCACAAAGAAAGTTTAACTGAATCGTGGCCTTTGTGTTTATATCCTCCATTGTGGCAGCTGCGTCTATGATGAATATGGTCTACAGCATGGACCACTGCTGATCTCGAGCAGCCTAATAAAATTGTGTGTCCAATGGGCAATTAACTCCACCAGGACTGCATGGACTGCAAAAATGGAAAAATAAATGGGTAAATAAACAAATACAGGGAAAAAGACACCCCTACCTGAATATAGCTAGGAGCTTTTCCTGCTTTTCAAAAATGGGTAGTGTACTTTTTTTTAAAGGTCAGTATCAGAAGTGGGATCTTGCAACCTGAGTCTAGGAACACCAATTCTTTTTTTTTCCCCTGTGCCAAAAACGTCAGCACAGATCGGGCAATATGCATTCCCAGGGCTGCATGTTGCCCTCTCCTAATCCAGAAAGAAAGGCAGCCATGAAAAGTGAACAGAAGTAGCAAATTTTATGTAATCAGAAGCTAAGAGGGAAAGCAGAAACTGTGTAGACACACACACACACACACACACACACAAAACCAGATTACTCACAGGCTTTTGTGCATTTTATGACTTTTTAACGTCAAAGCAACTTGTTTGGATATGCTGGAAGTTGAAAATCGGGTTCTCAGAAAGACAAATGGATGATGCAGTAGCAGATTAAAGTCATTTTGTCTGACTGATGTGGCCAGTACACAAAGTATATTTTTATAAGGAAGAATCAGGCTCAAAATGTTTCAGATTTGTGGACTAGAGTTGGCAGCATAATGAGGCAGCTATTCTGAGGTGACAAGTACCTGAAATTCCCAGTGACTTCAACTGGAACGTACGATACTTAACACCTCTGAAATTTTGACCACAGATTTATGTAAGTGCCCAATATAGATTTAATTGCAGAGCTTTACACAGCTAGTTTGGAACATGTTGTCACAGATAGCTAAATATATGGCCATTTAATTTAGTACCCTAAGTGGGATATTTTAAGCATACCTATAAAATTCATAACTATGTTGATGAGAAGAGTATTCATAGAGAGCTGGGCCAGGGAAAAAGATTTTTCCTCATATGTACGAATGAGTCTATTCATTAAGAATTGAGAAACCGTTATTAATGTGGCTAAACACTATCCATATACAGATACATTGGGAGGACAACATCTATAGCTTACTGTTGTCTAATAATGACACAGCCCTACACATACATCCCCTTGAAATGCTTATCTATCATGATCCCCAGAACCTTGGTCGTAAATGAGGTGCTATACCTTTTTAATGTTTTTACTGTGTAAGTCACCTGAGAGGGAAAACACAAGACATAAATAAACATAGTAATAATTAAGATAGTGGTGGGGAAGTTGAATCTGCTCCAGCACAATTTTCCTGTCCAGTTCAATGTCAGAGACGCTGGCTTACTTTCACTGAATATCCATCCTTTGTCTTTGCTCAGTGACTAGTACATGTGCCACTTTCTTGGCACTTTCAACTTAGAAAGTTCTATCTCCAGCATTTTCTAGTAATATTGGAAAAGACTTCCTGTTTGAAACCTCAGGGAGCTACAGAGCTGACTCAGTATAGGACAAATATATATGTGCATGTGCACATATGCATGCACACACACCATATGGTACCAAAATATTCATCTATAGAATAAAAAAAAGATGGGACAGATCCCTATCCTACAAGCTTACCATCTTAATTTCAGCAGAGGAAAGGGAGAGAAAGAAATGCAGAAGAGAAGAATGTGGAAAAGGAGGGGGAAAGTGTGGTAAGTAATGAATCTACAGAAATGTAGCGACATATTTACAAAGTAATCCAGTATGCATTTTCTCTGAAAAATATCCCATTTTGTTCAATGGGGCTTGCACATAGCTGTGGGGCCAAAGGAAAAGTAAACCAAAAGCAGATACGAGTGTTGAAGAGGGATTTGTGGAGAGGTGGAAAACAGCATACGGAGTGCAACAGTCAAGAATCCTGTTGTCCTGGATCCCTCTGTCCTGCATTATTCCACAAAATTACAGTATTGTCCTGTTGTATACGGCAGCTGCTCAGACTGGTTTCCTAGAACTCTGTGGCATTAAGCAAGTACCAAATGTTCACCTATGGAACAACTGCACCAAAATATCAAAGAGAATGTGTAATTCATCATATGCATCATATGCAGAAACCATATACATTTAGTTGAGATGGTTATATCCTTACAAAGGTGACACATACTGTCATATAAAACACAATTATACAAAACTGCTTGGAAATCTAACAGTTTCAGCAAGATCTGTTGATTCTTCTTCTTGTGGAATAATCAAGTAATACTTTAAATAAGCCAGCAACATTGTCCAGGTTCTTTCTGGAGAGCAAAAGTTCTTACAGTGTTTTGTTAGGGCACAGTAGGTTCTTCCCCTAAACTTTTTTTTATATATAGTTGAGGCACATTTACATCCTGACTTTTAAACACAGACATCTTCAGGTGCAGGACTGCAGTGTGTAAGAGTAAGAAGGACCTCATCTCTGAGACTCATGTCCCATGTTTCTGTCTGAGGAATGGCCCTCTTTCTTCCCATCCTTCCTCCTCACCCATATACGAAAAACATTACATGTTTCCTGAAGTTATTATTTTGCAATGCTATGCAATCACTACGGCAGCCACAAATGGGAAATCCAATCTGTGCTAGTCATTTTCTAAGATTGCCCCCTTCCAATAAAATCTACCAAGAAATCAGTTTTGAATGGTCTGGGTTTCTAACACTGCAATTTCATAGATGTTTACTCAGGAATAAGCACCACTGGGTTCAATGGAACTCACAGGTAAGTCTGTAAAAGATTCCAGCCCAAAAACGGAAAACAACCAAGAATATATTTTCCCCACTTTAATATTCAGCTTCATTTTTAATATGATAAATACCAATCAAAATATATCATGGAAAAAAATCTTTTCTTGCAGCAAAATGAATACTCTCAAGGGGGACATTTTCTCCTGTTTCCAGGTTGCCTCCCTTTCCACCAAACATTTTCAAAAATAATTTGTGGAAGGAAAAATACGTATTATTATATTTTTTGCTACTCTAACATACTGTAGTATAAACACGGCCAGTTGTTTGAGGTATCTTAAATAATGAATTATTTAACTGTGAAATACTGTAATTTAAGAAAATAGTTTTAAGAAGGACAGTTTTTGAAAGTGTTCAATTTTTCTTCAGCTCCAGACAGAATCTCCCTCATACTTTGAAGGCACAGATAGTCACTACTTTATTATTTAGGATCAGATTTTTATTGGGACTTCTGCAAATGAAGCATTAATTTTCCCCCTCCTGTGATGATTTTACTAACAATGCAACTCAGACTCAAGTGGCGCATAGGACCAGAAAATACACCACTGGATTTCTCTCCTACAACAGAGATGGACTGGATATTTATTTCATGGGGCTTGAATTTACATCAAAGTAATTTGGGTCCAAAACAAACTGAAGAAATAATCCTGTTTGAGAAAGCTTTAACTGCTCTGGTTCAATGCTAATGAATTCTGGGAACTGTAATTTTGTGAGACATTTAGCCTTCTCTCTCAGAGAGTTCTGGTGCCACAATAAACTACAGTTCCCAGGATTCCCTAGCACTGAGCCACAGCTTTAACTGTGCAGTTAAAGCGGTCTCAAATTGGATTATTTCAGCAGTGTGTTTTGGACCTTACAATGTTTCTTTTTTAAAAAAATCATGAACATACTTAGAGCCCTAGTGGTGCAGTGGTTAAATGCCAGTACTGCAGCCACCAGGTTGTGAGTTCAATCCTGCAGGGCTCCAAGGTCCACTCAGCCTTGCATCCTTTTGTAGGTTGGTAAAATTAGTACCCAGCTTGTTGGGGGCAATTGGCTTACACACTGTAAAATGTGATAAGCGGTATAGAAGTGTACTTGCTATTGCTATCATCATGTTGATCATTATAAACCGCCACAAAGGAACTTACTACCGTTACCACTGGAAAATATTTTTACCAACTCAAATGTGTTGCTGTTTTACATGCATCATTCACTTAAGTTCCTTCCCAACAACCGTAAAAAAGCAATACAGTAGCATACATCAAAATGCCCAAAGAAACCTTTTTAGCCTCCCTGCCACACACACAATTGGAGGGGGGGGAGAGTAAACATCACTAATTACACAGAGAGTGATAGAAGTATTACTAGTCTTTACTTTTGCATGAGCTTTCTTGGGTATAAACCCACTTCATCAGATGCAGTACTGAGTGGTATTAAGGGCTCAGATATAACACATATTATACTGTTGTGGGAGTGGGACAGAATGCAACAGAATCCACTCAGTGTTTCATCTGAAGAAGTGGGTTTATACCTATGAAAGTTCATGCAAAAATAATAATGAGTTAATCTTAACAGGGATGCTACATTTCTTCCCACTCCTCCCTTTTTGGGCTGCAAGAGATTAATGTGGCTTCTTATTTGAATGTTACTATTTGTTACCTTATTTTCAAAGGGAACATTATTACGCCTTCCTTCATCCAGGGACACTAGATTTCCAATAAAAAAATTCTCCTAGAAGTATTTTTTTAAGAACATACAGTAGTTCATAGCTACAGCGGTAAATTACTGTAAAGTCTGATCTTTAGAGATACATTTCTGTGTTACAGTTAACTTCACTACAGGATCCAACACACAACAGATGCACAGTGAGCACCATATTTTAGACAGCAATAGTATTCTATCCTCTTGATTCTGTTCTCTTGAATGGTAAATATAAAGTATGGGGATAAATGAGGAATTGTGTGATAGAGCAGGAGAACATGCCTTGGCAGTATCTCTCTCGCACATTTCCACATACTTCTCTGTCATTTAGTTGAGAGAAAAAATTGGCCCAAGTTCCAGAGCAAGAATTGCTTTAAGTTATTTTAAAACTTATTCCATTTCTTTGCTATGGTGAGCTTTATGGAACAGAGGAATCCGAGGTTAACAAGATTTATTTGCTCTAAAAGCAAAGAGACACTGCACCCTTTATTCCCGCAGTCTACAAGCCACATAGCAATGCAAGAGTCGCTTAGCTTAATGACTACAAAATACAGAAGCTGCAAAGTTTCAGAAAATAGTTGATTCTCCTCCAGAAATTTAGAATGAACATTGAGAGGTTGTGAAACCCAAGAATGCCACTGGTCATCAAATATGACTGTGCTGGAACTCTGTTTCTGGAACATGGACTCTGCATTAAAACAGATATTTCACTTTAAAAAAAGTTTTTCTTTAAAAAAACCCCTTAAAACACCAGCAGAACTCTTCCACTTCAGAGTAGCTTCCACAGAGTTTGCTAAAATGTCAACACTGTTCAACTAAAACAGCATGGAGGAAGCTGGTACCAAGCTTTGGCTAAGCGGCAACACTCTGATTCTTTCTTCCTAAGCCAGAAATATTATACACATCACTTCTGGGAAAACAGAACTGCTTTCCTTTTAAGTTATGTTTCGACAGGACTTCTCCCCCTTCCCCCAATCTTTATAACTTTAATTTGATTTTTGCATCATCTTCGTCCAATCTCACAGGTTTTAAATATTTTGTTAGGCTTGAATCAATCACCAAAAGTATTTTAAGTCGTTGACATTGCTCATACACATCCCTTCTAGCAAGTAGATTTTTTTATTATTATTGTTTTAGTAAAAAGTTTGGAAAGCTTGTGGGATACATTTATGTAAAATTGTTGGTTGAACACCAACATTTAGCTTGGAACCAGTTGAGAACAAGACCACACAAAACAAGATAAGAAAAGGAAACTAGGGGGAAAAAATAATAATCATTGTCATCTAAATCTATTTATTGAGCAACTACGGGTGCTACAGATAACACAAATCCTTCGTTTGATGTATCATAGAGATAAATGAGGCAGAGTACAGTGCCCCAGTCCATATCATCCATCAGGCAGTATCCAATCATACAGCCCATAAATATATCTTACTTGGTGCCATGGTACTGGCTGTGCTCAGTTTCAGCTCTTGAACCATGCTGAGATAGCCTAAAAATATGCTACATGCTTTGCCCTGCAAATGATACCACAATTTCAGCTAGGATGTTGTTTTATCAACAATGGATGTTGTCATGGGTGCTAGAATTCTACCAAGAGAAGAAGAAGAAGAAAACAGTGCTCTAGCAGAAATGCTGGCTTGATGAATATAAACACTTGTTTACCTAACATTGAACCATGTATTGTCTTCTTGAGGAAGGTTTTTGGAGGAGGAATAGGATGTGTGTTTGTCTACTTATTATTTTTGACACACAAAAAAGGTGGAATTGGAGGTAGTCGAAATCAGGTACTTGGATAAAGAGTAACAGGGAAAGGGCACTGCAGGGACTAGAAACAGATTCCACCTTTAATCACAGCTTCTCTCCAGATTCCTTCCTCCTAAGAACACCTGTTTATTTAAATCTTGCTTCATATGTTTATTTGCTCAATCACGAGGAGCTGAACATTTAATCTATATAAAATGAAGTATGGCCACCCTAATACCACACATATATCTTGCACAGGGCACTTTACGGAGCATGAACAAGACACAGGCCTTTGCCCCAAGTAGATTCCAGAGCTTGGAAGGTAGCTCCTAGAATCCCCATTGATAACTATACTGTCTGGAAAATTATGAGAACTGTTGTCTAAAATAACTCTTTGAACAACAGCATTCCCCCCCATATAATGACTACTCTTTGTGAGTCCCATTACCCTCCAATCTGTATGGGCAACGTTCAGGGATTATGAAAAACTATAGCCGAAAATATCTGTAGGGCACCAGGTTAGGGAAGGGAGATTTCAGCTTCTGCTGAGGAAGGATCCATTTTTCAAAAGGAGTACATTTGATTTTTCAAGAAGACGGCGGCATAGAATTAAGGCCTCATCTTTAGACAGCAGTAGAAATGTCTTATGATGAGACAGGGTACCTTTGTCCCTTCTGATGTTTCTGTCCATAACTCCCACCAACTTTTCCAAGCTCTGGAATCTACTTGAGGAAGGGTGCTGTGTCTTGTTTCTGCTGCTCTGTAAAGAGCACTATGTATGTGTGGAATTAACGGCATGGGAGCTGTTGTGCGATACTGTAAAACATACCTCATTTCAAACAGATCAAATGTTTAGCTCCTCCAGGTTGAATAAATGAACACATGCAACAAGTTTTAATTCTCTGTAGCTACTCTTAACAGTCCAAAACGTTTAGAAGGGCAAAGTTTTCCCACCACTAGCTTATAATAATCTAGCTTCCAGAACTTGAGAAACAATGTGTATTTGGATGTGCCTGATTTAAATCTCACCCCACTGACAAGTTAACTGGCCGAAGCAATCCATTTTGCTTACAATTTCAGAGCTCCAGCCCTCTTATCCACCACCAAAACCAGAATATGGAAATAGCACTGGCCTGCACTGCAGGGCTGTTGCAGGAATTTTTACAATACAAGGAATACATCTGAAGTGATAGGGAATAGCACTCATTGACTCAGTATAGTTCTTACCCTCTCCTGCAGTAGATATTAACATTAATAAAATTACATTAGAAAGACAGATTTCAAGATTTAAACTTTTGAAGCAGCACCTGTGTGCTAGATTAAAATATCAAATGCCTTGGACTCTTCCATCTTCTGCCTTCGGTGGGACAGAACACAAACATTTGCTTGTCTTTGCTCTGCTCTGCAACTGACAGCCAAACCATGTATTCAACTCCAGGCCAGGATTCAACACTGTTATTCCTAGAGCATGGTTAGCACCATGTTTTCTTTTTAAACTTAAAAAAAGAACATGCTTTAAAATAGATTCATAGGGTGGAGTTTTATTTTCTAGGGGAGTAAGAAAGGAAAGACTCAAAAGAGTTTGTAACAAAACAAGTTCAAGCATGCAAAGCAGCATGCTTCTACAAACAGTCCAACAAAATGATAATTTACTAACCTGAAAGGAAAGATAAAGGGGAAGTTTATCCTATTGATAAAGGCAAGTTTGCACTACCTTTCCCAGCCAGTACACTGTGTTCTCCCAGAAAGGAAGCGTGGAGAGTAACTGGCTCACTTGTGCGATTTCTGTTCCCTTCCTCTGTCTTCATCTTTTTCTGGTTGTCTATTGCTCAACATATCCCCATCTCTCCTCCTAAATTTAGTTTTGCATCCAAGAATATACAGGAAGCTATGATCTTACTAAAGCTCCAATTCTATAATGTCTTTATGAGTTCTGCCCCCCATCCCCATTGCTATCTATCTATGACACCAATTAAGTCAATACATATATATGGATTCTCTTCTCTTTTATTCTCTTCTTTCTCACTCTTTTTAAATAAAAAAACCCACCTCTTATTGACACGCTAGATTCATATTGGTATTCAGCCTGGTCTACCGGAGAGCTCTGGTGCCACACCAACCTACAAATCCCAGGATTCCACAGAATGGAGCCATGATAGTTAAAATGGTGTCAAAGCACTGTCAAACTGTTTTATTTCTGCAATGTAGAGACACCCTTAAGGTAGAAAGGTGTTTTAGAATCAAGACCTCATTCTACAGATAGAAAAAGCGTCATCCATAGAAGGCTACTAAATTTTGGGGGATCCCTCTAGTCCCTCACACCATAGCATGCAACAGAGTGCCCCTGAGAGCCAGAACAAAATCTTGTCACGCAGTAGTATTTTGTGTTGTAATTTAGTTTTATTCCCTGGAAAAGGTGTTATGACCTAACACTATGGCTTGTAAGCCTAGAAAGCCAACTTCATGTCATTGGCCATCAGATCCAGTTCAAAGTGTTCCCTTTGCAACAAAAGCATCTGCTTTTTTTTTTTCGGTAGCGGGGAGGGATATGAGTATAATTATATAAATTTTACTTAAATATTTCCCAGTCACATCAATTATACTGTAGTTAAGAAACAGACTCTCAGCCTCAGAAGAAGGGAAAGGCAACCCCCCCTCCCCGAACCAATCTTGCCGAGAAAACCTAGTGATAGGCTCACCTTAGGCTTGCCATAAGTCAGAAATTACTTGAAGGCACATAACAATAACTATTATGGAGTGGGAAGAGCATCTGACTGAGGGTGTCTGCTTTCGATTCCTTTCAGTTATGAAACTCACTAGGTAATCATGGCCATGTTATTACTGACTTGCCCTGTTACATCTCATTTTTTTGGAGAAAGGTCGGTTATATACCCAGTAAATTAACAAACAAACAATAAATATTCTCTCACCCTAATCCATTTCACAGAGTTCTTGCAAGCATAAAACGGAAGGGTCTCACATACTGTAGCCTAAATTCCTTGAAGAACTGTCTAGATATAAATGTGACAAATCCTTACAGTAATCCACCATACAATTAAGTTGGTAGCATTATGTATAAGACAGAGAAAGGACAGTTGTTTTTTTTAATCAGGGCCATCTGGCAAAGTAGTTTTTACATCCATAAAAGGCAAGCATTTAGTGACATTGTTAGCCAACTGACAAACAAGGAATTGAGAAAAGGAAAGGAACAAGAAAGGTACTATCTTCTCAGACTCTAAGTGTGTTCAATTACCTTAGATACCAGGATACTGAGGTGCAATTCTTGTTATGGTTGTCAACTGTCCAGAAAAGGTCCAGTAAAGGAACAAGTACCAGGAGCAGGTGGCTAAATGCTTGTACTGCAGCCACTCATTCACAAACCACAAGGTTGTGAATTCAATACCAACCAGGGGCTCAAGCTCAACAACTCAGGTTTGCATCTTTCCAAGGTCCCTAAAATGAGTGCCCAGATTGTTGGGGGGCCATTAGCTTACACTTTGTAAACTGCTTACAGAGTGCTTAAGTGCACTGATAAGCAGCATAGAAATGTACTTGCTATTGCTATATCCAATGTTGGCTGATGAAACTGTACTGTTAATTCTGAGAGTTGCAACCTTCCCGCTTCCCCTTCTTTCAGGCTGGTATTCACCAGAAATATTTGCACCCCGCACTTTAGCCAAAAAGGGCACCGGAGTGGTTTACCAACAGTTAATTCACAACAGATTGCTAATAACTCAGAAAATCTCTTTCTGCAAGTCAGAAGGTGGCAATTTTGACATCAAATCTACAAAGATGTTCCTTCTTCACCAATGTGTGCAAAAGAGGGTGTCTCATGCCACAATTGCAAGGCAAGACCCTCTCCTTTTTGTTTTAGACTGATCTTTAAGGAACTATCCAAGGTTCTTAATCTTGTCTTGAAAATAGATTTGGTAGTTTGGATGTTTCCTTTAAAGTTGGGCAAAACCCCGAGTAGATTCTTCTTTGTTCCACTTACAAAGGAACCACCAACTGCCAATGGATTTTACAGGCCTTTTCCAGTCAACCATTTCACCGATGAGGAACAGAGCGGCCAGTGCTCCATGGTCACAAGCTGCATCATGATGCACCAACCTCTACTCTGCCTTGCCACATTGTGTTCCTTAGGTTACCTCATAAACATACATAGCTTTTCTTCCCTCAGTCCAAATTGTGTTTTATGAGGAGTTGTCCATCTCTGAATCAAGAATAGAGAAAAGCCCATCTTTGAATAAAGACTACAGAATTGCCACAGGCAGGAACAGTCTCCCAATTATAACATTATAGCAGAGGCAGCCTCTTCCACCAGTCATACAAAACAAAAGACTGTCAAATTTTAAAAAGAGGATCTGTAATAAATACACACCATCTGGCATGTGTATTTATATGTCCCATATACAGGGAGTAAGTTTTCCTTGTATATGGTATGGGTTCCACAGCTGCTCAGCTGCGCTCTGCCATTCTCACACTTCACGCTTCAAAGATGGCACTTCTAGGCTAAAAGCCATCAGCCCCAGCACATGCCCCCTCCAGTTTTAATAGTGGTGTTTATATAGCTAGCTTCAGAGACCACCAACTCACCGGGTTTGACACAACAAGAACCTTAATGCTAAAATCCTACTTTGATCTAAGCAACAGACGCGCCATCTGAACACTGAATATGTCTTTTGTTGGAAAGTGTTGCATATGCATATATTTAATGGAGTCTGACAAGATAGGAAGCCAGCAAACACCAATTCAAAATTGCAAACTGTGAGGTGTGACTTAAAGGCCAGACCCAGGACACCTGCCCACTAGAGACACTTGTGCCCACAGTTGTGTCATCACAACATTTTATTTGTGACTTGTGTGCGTTTGGGTATCCAGGAGAGGACTTTTTATACTGAAACAAAAAGGAAGAAAGTGGCAAAATTTCATTAGGGAAGTAGGGGAGTCCCATGCTCTTCAGTCAATGGATCACTAACCTTACTAATAAGTACTGATGTGTGTGGTGCCAGAGAAGAGTTATGTGGATACCCCTGGACTACTAAAAGGACAAATAAATGGGCCCTGGAGCAAATCAAGCCTGAACTCTCCTTAGAAGCCAAGATGACTAAACTGAAATGGCCATACTTGGGCCGTAACATAAGAAGACATGACTCACCAGAAAAGGCAATAATGCTTGTTAAGGTAAAACAGGTGAGCCAGTGTGGCATAGTGGTTTGAGTGTTGGACTATGACTTTGGAGACCAGGGTTCAGTTCCCAGCTCAGCCATGAAATCCCCTGGGTGACCTTGGATAAATCACATGCTAGCGTTCTCAGTGGAAGGCAATGGCAAACCTCCTCCGAACAAATGCTAAGGTTTGCCTTAGTTTCACAATTTGAAGGCAGGCAGGCAGGCAGGCATGTGTGTTCAGACACACACTAGAATAGAAGACGACCACATTACACATGGATGGACTCAATCAAGAAAGTCTGTGGTACCTGAGCCAGGCTGTTGCTGACAGGCCAACTCAGGTCTTTCATTCATGGGGTCACCATAAGTCAAAAGTCATCTTGATGGCAATTAACAATGAAACTGGTTTTTGTTTTATTTTCTTTTGTTTGCTGCTCTCTTCCTCTCCATGGATGTAGATATTTCTCTATATAAATGTTTTGGTTTGGCCTCAAACAGAACTAATCATATGTTTTGTTTTGTTTTAATTTTAATGGGGGATGCAACCATTATAGCTTCTTAAAATCAATGTTGAAGTCTGTCGTGTATCTAATGAAATAATTCTATTATGTCTGCAAACTTTCACATTTAAGGCAAATATCCAGTCTGTTCCACAGCACTGAAGAACCTGAGGGATTGTTCATTACTTTATGGCACTATTAGGCCTGTCCATCTAGTAGCTTTGGAAATGTTTCTCCTAATGGAGCAACCGATATCCTGACTACTTCAAATTGTTTCTAGTATGCCTTCAACAGAATGTGCAGATTGGCAAGCAGACCACCAGCAACATGGGCTTTATATTCAGAACATGGAAAAGCTGTTTCTTTAGATTACAATGCCCAACGTAGTTGGGAATGAGAGCCACAGTCCAAAACAGTTACTTTTCTAAGCTCTGGTTATAATATAGCCTAGCAGGCAAACAGATAATCCTCAATTGACCATAGAATGTAGCCAAAATTTTAAGAGGTTCCCTATCAAGTAACGGAAAAGTGTTAGTTGCTGGCTCCTGTGACCCAAAAGCCAGATTCAGGAGTGGGGGGAAACACCTTGTAAGGCATTTTCAGAATGAGCTGTGTTTACAGCTAGCAACAGTCATCCTTATCAGTCATCAAATATCCTGGAACTGAAGCTTACTTAATCCCTTTGAGAGAACAAGTGACATGTTCACAGGAGATATATCAGACATTTAATCAAAAACACTTTTTTACTGGTTTTAAGAATTAAAAGAAACACACTCTCTCGCACCTCAGCCTCATTATAGCTGGCACTGTTCAACCCACGTTGGTGAATAAGAATGATCTACATGAATGGCTCGATAAGCCGATCCCCAAAACAAAAACACTGGTTTCTAAGTTAGTAACTGGATACAAATGAAAAAAGAAGACTAACCAAACACAGGGACAGCCCATTTCTGAATTCTTGGTGGCTATTTTACCTTCCAAGCAGTAGGGAGTCTGGAGCTCACAATATAGTTTTAGCTGCACCAACTACTCCACATCCACCCCCATCTGTATCCTCTAAATGGTAGGGGTTTCTAACAAAGGTGGTTCTACCCAGCATTAATATTGTCTATTTTTATGCTGTGCACCGCCCTGATCGCAGGAAGGGCGGTATACAAATAAAATTTATTATTATTATTATTATTATCATCATCATCATTAAGAGTATCAATATTATGTGGCATATATGAGTGTGAGAACAAATACACTTCCATATAATTGTCACAAAGAATGATGTAGCATTACTGAATAAACTATTTTGCAACTTGAAAAGATCTTACTTTTATGAAAAATAGGATGTACCTGATGTCAGGTCAGTGCTTTACCAAACTAGGATTCAAATTTGGTAGAGCCACCTATTTTTTAAACAAAACAAAACCTTATATCCACCTTGATTTGTCCATCTAAAAATCATGATCACTATGACTGCTGGTCTGACAGGCAAGGAAGCTTCTCTATCTCTTAAGTACTCAAGTCAAATATTTTGTTCCCGACAGAGAAGGAAAGCCTCTTACTTTCTACGTATGGACACAGAGCTGGCAGACATCTCTTACAGCAAGCAGTTTTGGAAAATGTACTAGTCCATTTCTATACAGAGACCTATTCCCAGTGAGGGAATGTTACACACACTCATAGTTGTGTTAATACTGTTTAACATGCCCTTCTTATCACTTTCCAGATATGTCTGCTCAATTTATTGATCCATTTTTAGCCCAGCTTTCCTCGAACAATTCCAGATCAGCATACATAGCTCTGGAATATAGCATCTTTATCATCACAACAACCCTTTGAAGTAGATCAAGCAAAGAAACTGGCCTAAGGTCAGAGTTAGGTTTCATGGTTCACAGGGGTTTCGCACCTGGCTCCCCAAGTCTCAGTACAATACCGTATCCACCTCACAACACTGGCTCTCAAAAATAAATATTATGACTCTAGAATATTGTATGTTCAAATAAGAAGCTCATGCATATGTTCCTCCTTTGGCCTCAGCATCAAGAAATGATCCTCTCCTCCAAGGAATCTGAATTTGTGCTCACAATTCAGGAGTGGCTACTGCCAGAAAGATTTCCTGTCCATGTTTTTAAAGTTCTTTGGACACATTCATAAGATTAGCCCCTTCTAACTAATTGTTTTAGCACATTAGCACTCAGATACTGTTGTTGCTTCCAAGAGGATAGCAAGCAGACAGAGAAAAGAGGTTACAGTCACAGGCTGCAGGACAGATAACTACAACAAAGGCCCTCAGTTCAAAAATCTTAAGTGTGCTTCTGTATATCTTCTTTATGCTGGACCATTAAACACACTGCAAATGAGCAGACAAAGGGGAAGCAATGAAGAAAAGCAGCAATGAGAAAAATAAAAGATAATAAGGCTAAGAAAGACAATAGTTGTGAGACAAACAGATGCAAAGCAGATCAAAGCAAGTGGAGAACAAAGAGTACTGAAAATAAGAGTTTGAGAGGGGTTTTTTTGGAAAAAACAAGAATCAAAAGGAGTGTTTCTCCTCTTCCTATCCCACATTCTGGCATTCAGTATTTAAATTCATATATGTATTTAGCACATGAATTTAAGTTGCAGAGCCTTTACCCATAAAAATACCTTTTTAGTATTGGTGCTTGTCGTCAGTAATTGTCTGGATGAGGATGAACAACTTGGACCTTAATCCAGACAAGAGAGAGATGCTCCTCCTGTTCAGTTAAAAAGTAGATCAGTGAAAAGAGAGTAAATCTGTGCTGGATGGGGTTATGCTCCCCCTGGAAGAAACAGGTCCACAGCTTGGGTGTGGCCCTGGACTCAACTCTGACCCTGAAAGCTCAAGTTTCAGACAAGGCCAGCACTGCATTGGCTTGTGTTCCTTGAGATGTCAGCTATGGCCTCAGCGGCATATGCCTTAGTTACATCCCAGTTGGACTACTGTAACATACTCTACATGGGGCTGCCTTTGAAGATTTTTTTTGGAAACTTCACCTGGACTAAAGAGCTGCAGCCATATTGCTAACTGGGGCTGGTTACAGGAAACACTCAACTCCCACACAACGGCTCTGATGGCTACCAGACCATTTCTAGGCAAAATTCAAAGAGGTGGTTTGGACCTATAAGGCCCTATAAGGCTCAGGTCCACCTTAATTGAAGGACAGTATTCTCCCTTACCAACCAGCCTGTGCTTTGAGATCTGCTGGAGAGGCTCTTCTCTCTGACCCACCACCCTTACAGATACATCTGGAGGGAACACAGAAGAAGGCCTTCTCGGTGGCTGTCCCAAAGTCTGGAACTCCCTTCCCCAGGGAATTTAGAATGGCAGCCTGCCTACTTTCCTCTCACAGGCAAATAAAGACTTCAGTTTTGACAGGCATTTGATGAATGACTGTTTAAGGCCTGGCTCAACTAAACAATGAATTGGATCCTGCTAATTGTTGTGTGTGTAATGATATATGTT
Source organism: Urosaurus nigricauda (assembly GCA_034509955.1). NCBI lineage: Eukaryota > Metazoa > Chordata > Lepidosauria > Squamata > Phrynosomatidae > Urosaurus > Urosaurus nigricauda. The sequence continues at coordinate 132,330,254 of JAOEGL010000003.1, forward strand.
TTAATCTGACTTCAAACTATATCACAGCCAAAATTAGAAAAATTACATTCATGGACTAGCAAAATCCTCAAGCAGCACAGCCAGTAGCTATGCTGGATTCAGAGTTGTCATGGGAGTTGTAATCCAAAAAGAAAAGAAAAAAAAACAGTCCCAAACTCTGCTCAGTTATAAGGAAAGTGTGATATTGGGACAGCCATCAGTTCTCAGTCCTATTCCCAAAACAGAATCAGGAAGACCCATCTAGACAGGCTCTGCCTCTGGAGTCCCTGCACACAGCATTGGGAAAAAAATAAAGCAATAAAAAGTATGATTCTAGCACCTGTCCAAGTCTTTTCACTCAGTACTGGCTCTTGATCATCATGTCCTTTTCAGGTTTTAAAAAGCAACTGGCTATAAACCCCAAAAACTAATCCGAGGGTGTCAGGGAGGAGACGTTTTAAATTGGCCTGCCTTCATTTATAAAATTAAATTAAATTAAAAATGCTGGATTGTGTGCATCTTGTTGCAGAGGATGCCACTTCCCTGAAGTATTCAGGGGCATCCATTTCTCCTCAACAGCAAATACAAGCTATATCTATAGACAGATGAAAATAGTTTCTAGCATTAACTGGAGACCTATTAATGGCAAAGCAGGCATGTGACCAAAGGACATGTCTGCTCAGAAGCTTTCTCTGTGTGGAGAAAACCAAGAGTCTGCAGTGCTCAAGAACATCTTCCATGTGAACAGACAATTGCTTGGGGGAAAATAAGCAGAATGCAGCCAAGAACTCAAATTCTCCACTAAAAGCAAAATTCTACAGTACAAGCCAATGTACTTCTATCCAGAAATAAGTTCCAATAAGATCTTGAGGCTTACTCTCAGAAGAACAGCAACTAAATTGCAGCCTTAGCTGCAGAAAAAGCAAGTGAGGAGTTTTTGAACATGTGCAAACTGCCTTCTTATAACATTCAGCGGCACAGCAGGAGTTAAGGCTTCATGTCAAGGGATTAGAAAAATTATTGTATATACTCATGTATAAGTCTAGAAATTTTACTCAAAAATTGACTCAAATAACTTGGGTCGACTTATCCCCGCTCTGCTCTCTCCTCCACCTAGCCTTTAGTGTCAGCACAGTTATCCTGCTAGAATTTTATAAGTTCTTTGGCAGGATTGTTTTCCTTTGCTTCATCCTTTAGATCCTTTAGATGCCTCTAAGTTTTACCCTCGACTTATCCATGAGTCATATCAAAATCTATAATTTTGGCCCCAAAGCCTGCCCTCAACTTATACATGAGGTCAACTTATAGTCAAGTATATACAGGTTCTTCTTTAGACTACAACTTCCAGAATCTGCCAATTAGATGGCAGGACCTCTGGGAGTTGTAGAATAAGATGTAGCCTTTCCAGACTCTGCTCACACCTGAGATGGGGAGATCATGATGGATGAAGGTGCACAGTTAGTAAACAAACCTCAATAAGCTTACTGGTAGTTTTTGTTCCCTGCTTATCACTTAAAGGGAAGAGTATTTTAGTGGCCAGACTCCAAAGAGATGGGTAATAGGCTGTATCCAGAGAAGATCTCTGGAGGTTGCCAGATTACAACTCTCATCAGTTCCATATAGTATATGTGAGAGCTGATGAGCATTGCTATTCAACAATATTTAAAAGGTCACAAATCATACAGGCCTGGGTATGGGAGATACTGTTCCTGGCACTCTTCAGAAAACAAAGTTGGTATAAATACTGGAGAGCTATTTAGGAATATGGCCTTGACTTATGTTGGATTTGTATTATTTTTTTTTAAGTGTGCAAATACCATGGCAGAAAAGTTAACTATTTATTAAAAATATAATTAACTTCCTTTTATTGGCTTCTGGCAAGCAAGGTCAAGTCAGGCACTGGAGCTGATAATGCCAAATTGCTGAAGGTTTATGGTACTACAACCTATAAAAGGCATTTTTGTCATCATTATGATTGCATAATGCCACTTACGAAACTCAAGTTATTCCCATGCTTAAAACAAGGGAGGAAAGCTCTACTTTATGGTTTCTTAAAAGGTGTCTTTTTAAAGGTACCTTCAGTTAGAACAAAAGATCAAAATCAGACATCTCACAAAGACTAGGGAGGAGGAACTCTGGGTTTTCAGATGTTTTACGCCACAAAACCACACCACAGCCAATGGTAATGGACTGGGGGAACTATGGCCCAAACTACTTTGAAAACCACATGTTCTTCAGCTCTGTTCTAGGATTTATATAGCACGATTAGCATACCAGATGTTAAGCAGAGCTCGTAAAAAAGGTTTGCCTGTTTGTTTATTATAGTTCCCAGAATCCCACAGCTTGTGACCATACCGCTTGGAGAATTCTGGGACCTGTAATTTAAAAATAAGTAATTTTTCAAATCACTTAGGACTGGTGTTTCCAACATGTCTATGGCCAGATGGGGACTTCAACACCTTAATTTTTCACGTCCTACTGGCCCTTGGGAATAACTGTAGATTTCAAATACTAAAGCAAATCAGTAGTGTAGCTACACTGTATAAATAAAGCAGTTTGACACACCACGCTGTAGTACCATTTTATGGTTCTGGGATTTGTAATTTTAAAAAGTCTTTAGTCTTCTCTGCCCAAGAGCGCTGGTGCCTCACAAAACCATAAACCCTTGGATTCTATAGTATGGAGCTGTGGCAGTTAAAGTGGTGTCAAATTGCATTATTTCTAGCCTGCAGATGCACCCCAAGATTAACGTTTAGGCATATTAAAAAGCTTTAGGTTTTCTACAGCTTGCCAATAGCAGGGCTTGCTTACACATGGGAGAAGTGAAGTGGCCAGAAGCAACAGAAGGACAGGTCTCCTGTACTTTTAGCAGAGGTATTCAAAGTAGTTAACAGCAGACATTTCCTCTTGTACACCACTCACTACTAAAGGTAAAGGAGCTCTGCCAACTTTTGCCTATGGACATATTAATCAGAGCCGACTGGTATTTTTCAGCACCGATGTGTTTTCATTAACCCTCTTTAGCACTCAGGGTGATAACGATGGATTTATTTCATTTTATTCTGGCAATAATGTCTTGTTTGCATGAATGCTGACTTTGAATCAAGTCCCACTGCATTTGGTGAGGACAACTCCCAAGCACAGTATGCACAGGATTGCAGGCCCATCAAGAGATAACGATTGGACTAAAATAATTGACCAAATTACATGGCAGGGTACAGACACAAACTGATTCAAGACCAGAACGCCAGATAAAACCTCATTAAACACCATTGCTTCCTATCATGCCGCTGCCACTATTTTCCCGCCCATTTCAAGACCAGCACTCTCCTTGAGCCACCACGCTGCCTTAGTAAAAGTTCTGTCCATAACTGCTGAGGACAGTTTGCCTTTGAGAAAGATAATCATTTCATAATTGTGAAGAAATCACGATTACAGTAAACTGCTCAGCAGCAACCCTTTTAAATTAAAAGTAGATTTCAGATTACTAGATCTTGATAGGTCACTGCTGAAATATAACTCCCAATTAACCTGAGCAAAAATGGCTCCAGTGCATTTAAGTGATCTGTAGGAATGGGTATGGAGCTTTTCAGAGCACTAAAGACAAAACAAGGTATCACCTGTGCATATCTGCAGATGTAGCCTCTATTAGAGCTACAGCTACAGAAACCATCCAACTGAAGCTCGCAACTCTATAGTCTGTTTGCTGCCAACTATGCTATCTCAGAGTCCATTCCTACCCACTCCCACACCCAAAGTGAGCTGTACATTTTTTTTATGGTCCTTTGCCAATTTCTTTATTTCTTGCCATTTATAAATCCTGCCAGCTTGCTCCTATCTGAATGGAAAGACAGGCTGTTGCTGCTGCCCACATTCCATCTCTCACCACCGCTGCTGCCTTTAAGTTTGCTCTGAAAAGAATGTCATTAAACTCACTGAAAGCCATTCAGGTGGAGACAGGTTGCTAAATAAATACTATGAAAAAGCACAGGCTTTTTAATACAAAGGAAGAGGGATATAGTCTTGTTTTGACTTCTCAAAATGCTCACTGCTGTTGCAGGCTTGCTTTTTTTTTCTTTTTCTGGTATTTTTAAGTGACAGATTGCCGAGAAGGGTGGATAAGAGCCGGGTTAAGATGGATTGTGAGGAAAAGAGAAAACAACCAGTGGTCCTCCATAGATACTACAGAACAAGTTGAGCCAGATAAACAGGTCTGTTAAACCCCTAAGGGGATTGGAAAGAGTATCACACAAAACTTTAATAACCTGCATTTCATGACCTACTTATATTAAAGCTCTCAAGCTATGGCGTTTGCAAATAGCACTTTTTTGTGTAAGAAAAAAATGAAGCCAAATGAGCACACAGGATGAAAGCCTATTTTGCAAAAACAGCCAGATTAAGCTTCATAATTAAGGTGTGCTGTTTTGCTCATAGCTTTCTGGGTAAATTTGTCACATAACAGATTCAACATTGGCCTTATTCAATTTCAGTTTATTATACTTTCAATATATTATTTATGTCACATGCATCATTGGTAGCAGCAAGAAAATAAAATTGTGTTATTGTTCTGCAAGTATTTGCACAATGCAATTATCTTTTACTCCTTAGGATGTGCAGAAACACAGACATAAGGTAGCAGGCATATTAGAAATAATATATTTTAGAATTTAAATGTAAATAGTGTATCACAGAGTACTTTCTATTATTGAATCAGGCAAATATGTTCTTAAAAATAATATTTCAAATCTTAGCCTTTCCCACCATAGCAATGAAATGCCAAGTTTATTAACAGATTTATATCGTGCTCTTCAAACAACGTTTTACAGCAAAGCTTACACCAGTTTCACATTAAAGCAACTCAAGAAATTTAGCATCCAAATTTAGCATCCAAAAAATGATAATATTCAGTGGATTAGCAGCAATAATTTAAGTACTTTCATAGTTTATGAAGTGACCTATGCCATGCCTAACTAGCCTACAAATGAAGAAAAAATGAACTAACAACTTTTTGTTCATTTATCCCATGTACACTTAGAATGAAATTTTCTAAACCCATTACTTTATAACAATAGTGACAAACCTATAGCCCTCCAAATGTTGTTGTATTATAACCCCCAACATCCCTGACCTGCCCAGGCTGGCTGGGCTGACAAGTGCTAAAGCCCAACAATATATTGAGAGCCATAATTCACCCACTCCCCCAAATTATATCGAGCTAGACAGGCTGGGAGTTCAGCGTAAGGCAGGCTTTGAGGATAGCTAGCCATTCTGTATGAAGTGCAAAGAGGTAAATTTCACTCTCCAAAGTTACTTCAAGGTAGTAGTGGACTATGTGCCGCCATCCAGCTACTGCTGGACTGCAACTCTCATCATTTATGGTCCAACAACACTGAGGGGGCACACATTCCCTAGCCCTTCATTTACAATCAGGAAGTGGGGTGGAGTTACTTACTCTGTACCTTAAAGGCACCAAATCCTGTCTGATCTAGAAGCTAAGCAGGGTCAGCCCCACCGAGGAACACCAGGTGCTGTAGGCTACATTTCAGAAGAAGGAACTGGCAAAAAAAACAAAACCTGGGAAGTATTCTTTGCCTAAGAAAATCCTATAAAATTTATGGGGTCTCCTTAAGTGCATCGGTGACTTAAAATGCATTGTTGTTGTGCGTCTTCAAGTACTTTCTGATTGATAACAACCCTAAGGTGGTTCGCCTTATGACAGGATCTTCTGGGGTGAGGGAGTACAACTCGCCCAAAGTCACCCAGCGAGTTTCCATGGTCAAGCGGAGAACTGAACCCTGGTCTCCAGAGTTGTAGTTGAACGATGAAACCACTGTATCACACTGACTCTCACATACACACAAAAAAAACCTGGGCATACACTTCTGAGAACATATAGTTCTTTGCTTGCTCACTCTATTTGAGTGCAGCTGAATGATATGTGTGTGTTTGTATGTATGTGCATAAGCCCTTGCACACACACTACAGTTGTAGCAGCGTCACCCACCCAAGAGAGACTGACTTGGAAGAAGGCAAGACCACATTAATATATCACGGAGAAAGAGAGTGGGCAGCAATTTCTGTGGAGGGAAAGCTTTGTATCCACACTATAAACTGTTTGAGAATTTCTGTTTTTACAATGATTGCTTTTAAATTTGGGGTGCTTTTTTTGCTGTTCCTTTTAGAGATAACTACTTCGTTTATCAAAACCGTATTTCCATAGTAACACTTTTGCCTGGAGATATTCAGCCTTTCGACAATGAGCAATCACTGAATGCAAGCCCTTGTTTCATAGATGAAATAAGTCTCAGATCTTTGCTTAATTTATTATCCAGATTTTTTTACTTTTTACAATGACAAGGAAACCATTTCAGCCACAAGCCTAGCACATACAAACTACCAAAATAAGTCAAGCACCACTGTTGTTTTGAAAATGCAAAATGCTTGAATGCATACATATGTCATATCCAGAGCTTATTCTACATATCCTAGTTCAGCAAGGACAACTGTATAGCTCTATAATAAATTTTCTGCCACAGAGTCCTTAAAAACATTTTAGATGCTGTGTCTTATAATGAGGCATAAGAAGCTGTCATACATCCATCAAACTGTTAGCCTGTTTTGGGAAGAAGTCTTTTCGGCTCTACCAAGAGATGTCTGGGACCGAATGCAAAATGTGTTGCATGTAAGCATATGCTCTAGCATTAAACCATGTCTCTTGTTCAAGTTGGACCAACGATGTCAAACCTTCACATTTAAGATCTATGCATCTTTGTTCCAATAAAGATCCTATTTCCTAGGCATTTTAAAGTGTGCAAAACCACAATAGCAACTGTCTGAAGCTGGTGAAAGCATCCAAGCAAAAACCAACGATTCCTGAATGAAGATGAATGTAATTCTGTAAAACTGACTGAATAGTTAAATGCACATAGTTCATAACTCACTTTCTCATATATTCAAAGTGGCTACTCAAATTTGAAGGGAGGGAACAGAGAAGAGTTCACAAAACAGGCCTAATGAACTTAAAAATAATTTTGCTGATGTTTATTGCTAGGGAAACAGAAATGTATCAGCCTCTGTTAGAAAACCAAAACACAACTATGAGAATCTTATTTTTACAAAACAGAAAAGAAGGATTTCCAAGTTTCACAGTGCAGTCCTACAGCTGCCTACTCAGAGGTAAGCCTTAGAGGTAAGGCTTAGTCCCAGGAAATGTTAGAGGGCTGCAGCCCCAGTTCACTTAAACCAAATGACTTCACTGTATGTACATGGAACAACAACAACAAAATGCAGACACAGTGCAAAAAAGAAGGACAACCTCTACCAAATCACAGCATAATTCAGTTGTAAAATGTTTAGGGAGGGGGAAAAGAATGATAGGGCTTTAAAGGAGGGGTATTTATTTCTGCCCAAATTAAACTTCTTTATTTTAAGAAGTTCAAAAGTGTCAGTTTTCATTTTATTAACCACTCTGTTTAGCTGATTTATAACTCTCAGCTTGAAGCAAACCAAGTGAAGCCTTTCAAGCAAAGCAGAGAAAGAAGGATGGCCAATTTATATTTATAGGACATTTAGAAACATAGTAAACACATACCAGTATGGGTTCGTAGGTGCGCTTTTAAGTGGGAAGACTTTGTGTACACTTTTTGACAACCTAAGACAAAAAAAAAATGAAAGGTGACATCAGGGTTGGGAGGATTTCTGGCTAGACAGCATTATGATACAGCATGATCACCAAAATGTTACTGGTACCTCTAATTGATAGTGCTGTTTTATTTTAAGAAAGTTATTCAAAACTCTGGTATGTCTTATAGAATATTCCACTCTCTGTTAACAGCAAAGGACAGCTCCTAGTTCTGGCATACAGAGGACAGGTCCATATACATACATATACGTGCATATCTCACACAGTCAGCCAATTCAATATCAGTTTCTTCTTAAATATGAGATTTAAATTACATAGTATTATTATTTCTCCAGGATGTTATGCTACTTTCTCATTTCCACTTCTTCATATATAGCTAAACTATGCTTTCAACAATAAGGCAAAGTCAGCTTTAAAGCAACAGGTACTATTTTATTTGGGGATATAGAGCAAGGAATTAGAAAGGCACACCACCCTCTCATATTGTGTTGTTAGAAAGGTCCCTGTGTCTAAAGATGACTCTTGGCTCTATAACAGATGGGAACCTTTTGACCTCCAGGAGTTTTACACTACAACTTCCATAATCCCATGCCATTAGCCATGCTGAACTGGGCTTTTGGGAGTTGAAGTCCCAAATACCCTTACCCCAACTCTATTGCAAGAGAGAAAGGTTTATATCAGGAAATTCTACACCAGGATCCCAGGCCACAGGAGGATGTCTACTGGAGTCTGCAAAGGCTCCCATCTGTTACTTCAGCATAGTACTTTAACATCTGAACACCTTGGGAAGGTAGACAGAGTTTGTAACGTAAGGACTCCAGCTCATAATATGTGATGCTACAATGGACACAAAGGGCCTAAATGGACCTTGGAAGCTAACCAAGCACTTATTTCACAGGAACTGGCAAAAGCACCTCTGAGTATTCCTTGTCTAAGAAAACCATCTGATATTCATGGGGCTGCCTTAAGTCAACGCCTTCAAGAATTACATATCTAGGATTTCCTGCTGAAAGTGGGGAAATCAATGAGAGCTTGGCAGCAGGTGAAGTTGCTTTGTTCCAGGATAGAAATAAGGAACTTACATCCTATCCTCCCTCAATATTATCTATGCTTGTCAAGGATGAATGAAGCTATACTCCGTTATCTGGAAGGTGACATGTTCCCCATCCCTGCTCAGTGTATGAGGAAAAGGCCAGAATGTCCTCTCTAAAGGTACTGCCTTCCCCCAGCAGTCTAATATAGCCTTCCCCATACTGATCACCCCCAGACAACACAGCTGGGAATATGGGAACTTGTGGTCCAGGAGGGATGAGGGGGAGACATCAGAAGGTGGGGCCATTAGCCACCTAGATCTCATATTAGATCTCTGGGTCAAACTATGGACAAGTCATGTTTTTATGAATAGTACATACAGATATATACCAACTTAAGAATGGAGGAGCAGAGGAGAGAGAATAACTACTAAGCTTTTCCCCTGCACCCAATATTTTAAATATAGAAAATACATCAGATATGCTATATCCTAGACTTTTGCAAGTCAATGTTACTATGCTGAGGTATTTGTTTTCTGAGGAAGGGGGCACTGAAACAAGGTGTTGCACATGTGAACAAATAAGTACAGTCCAAGAACTGTCTTACTACGTGAACTGTTTTACAAGGCCAGTTCTAGTTGTTTGTTGAACACAGTTCCTCATAGTAGCCCAAAAAATAAGGGGCAAGAGGGTGGTTTTTTAAAATGTTTTTAAAACACATAATTTTTTTTTGGAATGTGTAACTAGGATTCTACTACGCTACAGAATCTTCCATAACAAGTCCTTAAGATTGTAGCGAGTAGAACAAAGGAAGCATTTGCAGGATTTCTACAATGATGCTACCTGGATTATGTGTGAAATTTAAGTTTTAGTTTTGTGGTGGTGCCACTGCCAGTGGTTCAAACTTTAATTACCACTAAGCTGCATCTGTACCTGAACAAAAACAATTTTCTTCCCCAACACCCCAGGCTTACCAGGATAATCACAGAAATGAATCCGCCTCTTCTCCAAGTCTGGGTTACTCTTTCTGTTGTATCTGACGGCTGGGACAGGTGGTGAATTCATTGGGATGTTGGGGGGCAAATTGGTATTGTGAATTGCCAATTTGGAAGCAATTGTAGCAGCATAAGAGGGAGGAGGACTTAAATTCTGCAACATTTCCGCTTGTCTATCTGGACTGCCAGGCTCTGAACTTGGAGGCGAAGGAGGGAAGTAAGTGGCTTGTTGCTGAAGGAACTGATTTGGCATAGTATACGTGCACTGAGGGAGCCCATGGAACGGTTTCATTGATGTCTGTGGCATAGCAGATGACAGTGTACTAAGGCCTGCCATGGCAGAGGACATAGAAACATTATTGAGAGAATCCATCACTGCCGCCTGCGTAGTTGGGTTTGGCATGTCTAAATCCGGAGAGCTCAAGAGCTGGTACAGCTGGCCTTGCTGAGGAGCAGAGATGGAGAGGTGAATATCAGGAGTGGGGAGTTCCTGCTTGATGAAAAGATTGTTCATGTCTGGAGCCTGATGGGAGCTGAAGATACTTGTAAACTCTGGAAGTGCCTGGGTAGGGTTGGGGGCTGGAGGTGCTGTCTCACTCTGGTGGCTGAAGGTAGTGATGGGTTCTGTCTTGATGTGAGTAACCGGGGACCTCTGCGATTTATACAGACCCGTTCTCAGCTGGGTGATATCAGGAAGGTATAGATTCATGTTGACACTGTAAGGCACCCCTTCACTGTTAGTGAAGAACTGATCGACAACAGAGGCACTGTCTCGTCGGTACTTTTTGTGTTCAGGGACAGGAGGAAGCTGGGCTGTCAGGTACTTCTCCATTTCACATCGTGCCTGAATGAGAACAAATTGGACAACAAAAAGAGAGAGAGAGAGAGAGAGAGAGAAGGTCATTGCGATGTGACTAACAGGAATCCAAACAGACTGTACAAGGGAGAAATCTCAGCAGCCTCATCTTTGATAGCTTTCTAGGGCGGGAAAGGCTAGTCTGTATAAAAACTGCCCTCCAGTTTACTCTAGTCTGGAAACTATTCTTCCTAATCTGGGATATATGGTACTTCTTTGGGGGCGGGGGTGGGGATGTACCCTCTTGAACCTGGCCAAGGGCACTTTTAATCTATTTCAGGATTAAGCTTCGGCAATAAAAATATATACTGAGCCCAAAGACAAATTAAGTCCCGAGCCTAAATACATTCAGCTGTTTGAAAAATCTCTGTAAAATCAACTGGATTTACTTCCAAGAAATATGTTAGGACTGGGGTGTTGAATTATGTTAGCTAAAAACACTGCAAAAAAACTGTGGACATAACCAGTCGAAATAAACATCTTGCTGATTTCAACAGGAACAGTTTAAGCACATGCTTAATTCTCATTTTGGATTAGAAATGCTTCATTTTGGGCGGATTGTTCCATCTGCATTTTTGACAATTACTACTTTAAACGGGGGGGGGGGGGGGATCAGAAGGTTGAATGAGACCAAAATAAGGCCTTTTCATAATAAATATCAATAGATAATAAAAATATTTTGAGACTGTGACCAGAAGTCCAAATTAAAATGTTTAATAAAATCTTTCACTCACTCTTCAAAGTGTGCCGACTGCAATGTTACAGCTATATCGAGAAGTGTTTAGTTCACATCAAATATATCATGTCATCAGAGTTATAATTAAAACGTTAGTGATGTGGTTTAATAAGGCTTTCACATACGCAAGCTTTCTGTTCATTTGCTTCATTAAGAATTAAGACATGGTAAACAACATGCTACTAAAGAGCTGGAAAAAAAATCAGCAATTTTATGAAGAAGGACTAGTATGTAGAGTAGCTTGAAAAATACAGAACTGACTGCATCCATGTCAGTCCATTTCTTTTTCTGGACTCTTATGCAGCAATTGGAAGCAACATCAGTTTTCCTTTTTTTAAAAAAAAATGTTTTCTAAATCTTGTCTTTGCAGGAGGAAAACAACACTGTGCACAAATACTATGAAAAAAGCCAATTAGTAGTTTTAGATTTCATGACTTCCAAATTCGCTTCCTGAAGACCAAGACTCCCATCTCACCCTAAAATCAATGTGTCTATTTCCAGAAAATGGGCACAGTTTAGCAACAGACCATAATCAACTAGACAGTCTGCTCTGTACTACTACAGATTACAGGTGGTGGTTCAGCATGACCTCCATACAAAACAGTCCCAGGTACACAGAAAACTAGTAAACTCTCTGCCAGCCTCCTAGTTTTTATAATGAGGTTTGTAGGGAAGAGGTTTCTTACCACCACAGAGTGAAGGTCTTAAGTCATGTTCAAACTCTGTACTACAACTTTGGGTGATGCTAAATGTTAAATGTTGGGATGAGGTGTAAGGATTTTTTTAAGACACACACACGCGCGCGTATTTGTTCATTTGGCCAAAGAATGCGACCATGAACAGAAAGGAACTTAAATTCAGTATGGCCAATAAGTTCTACATCACCACTCTTATTCACCACTGACAACACAAATGTAACTTTGGTCCAAAACACACTGCAGAAATAATGCAGTCTGAGACCACTTTAACTGCCCTGGCTCAATGCTGGAGAATGGTGGGGACTGTAGTTTTGTGAGATATTTAGCTTTCTCTGTCAGAGACCTCTGGTGCCACAATAAACAACAATTCCCAGGATTCCCTAGCACTGAGTCAGGGCAGTTAAAGTGGTCTCCAACTGGATTATTTCTGCAGTGTGTTTTGGACCTGAGCTCTACCGTACCTGAAAGCAGAGGTTGGTAACATGGTTGCTGTTTTGTGCCTTCAAGTCGTTTCTGGCATACGGCAAACCAAAGCCGACTCAAAGTTTTCCTGGCAAGATTTGTTCACAAGAAGTTTGTCTTTGCCCATCCCCTGAGGCTGAAAGAATGTGACTTACCCATACCACCTAGTGGGTTTCCATAGCCAGGTGGGGATTCAAACTGTGGTCTCCAGAATTATAATTCAACGCCCAAACCACTACACTGTGTTGCTCTCTTACGCTCTCTGGATTACTACTCCCAGAAGCTCTCAACCAGTACAGCCACTGGTCAAACTGACCAGGAAATTCTGGGATTGTAGTCCAAAAAAGTAACTTTGCCAACCTCTGTCCAAAAGATGTCCATTAGGTATCTGGATTTCAAAAGCTTTATGAAACGTTCACCCGCGAAGCAAGGGTTTTCTGACATTACGGCATCAATAAACATATCCATATGCATGCATCTCTATCCTAGAAGATATCTTTAATTACCTACAAGGTGGAGGGGGGGGGGAATAATTTAACAGCTAAGCTAAGCAGTGCTGGGGAATCTGTGGGTGGAAGCAGCCCGATACATTACAGGCACAGTCATCAGTAAAACATTTCTCATGTACTCTCCAGTGAGCAAATGCTACATTCCCCCTTGCTCTGTAAGGAGTCCATTCATGCCAGATCCCTTTCCATCACACTCTGAAGTGAGGGTCTGCTGACAAACCGAACATTGGAGAAATAGTTTATTTTCAGAGTGTCTCCGAAGCCACAGTCACCACCAGAAAGCCCTCAGAAAAGAGGAACAGCAGCCCTCTTGTCTCCGCTCTTGATCTGCCCTAACATGCCAAGCGACTTTTTCCAGATCTTGTTTACAACCCCAACGTTGCTTGCTTTGATGACAGAAACACTTATTGGGATGGGGGGGAGGAGTATCACTGAAACCAAACTACCTTCCTTACCTGGATTATTTTGCTTTTTTTCTCTCCCCACACACACCTCAGACACTTCCCCAGTTGAACCATTTTAACAAGATCTGTGAGCACATCAGTTCACGCTTATGTATTTCCCTCACACTCCACGGGAGTGAAAAAGAGCACTGTTTAGCTCCACTGATGGGTTTTTCCACTCATGTTATACACATGGAAGGTTGTCCTGTACTTTGAAATGAAATAATAATAATAATAAGTCACAAGTGAAATGTATTTACACTCACATTGCTCATGGAGGGGTTTTCTGCATTTTGAAAGGAAATAATAATAATAATTCACAAGCGAAAAATATTTCCACTCATGTTACCCACCGAGGATTGTCCTGTGTTTTGAAATGAATTATTATTATTATTATTCACAAGTGAAATGTATTTTCACTCACATTACCCACGGAGGGTTATCCTATGTTTTGAAAGGAAATAATTTTATTATTACTATTCATAAGTGAAATGTATTTCCACTCATGGTACCCAGGGAGGGTTGTCCTGTGTTTTGAAAGGAAATAATAATAATAATGATAATAATTCACAAGCGAAATGTATTTCCACTCACGTTACCCACCGAGGGTTCTTATGTTTTGAAATGAACTATTATTATTATTCATAAGTGAAATGTATTTCCACTCATGTTACCCACAGACGGTTGTCTTTTGTTTTGAAAGGAAATAACAATAATAATGATAACGATAATAGTTCACAAGCGAAATATATTTCCACTTGTGTTACCCATGGAGGGCTATCCTGTGTTTTGAAAATAAATTATTTATTATTATTATTATTACTATTCACATGTGAAAGTTATTTCCACTCACTTTACCTACGGAGAGTTATCCTGTGTTTTGAAAGGAAAAGTATGAATTATTATTATTCACACGTGAAATGTATTTCCACTCACATTACCCACAGAGAGTTGTCCTATGTTTTGAAACTAAACAACAACAATAATACACCACAAGTGAAATGTATTTTTTTTTAAAAAAAAAACTGTATAAGAAAACTCTCAAATGGAGCAACTCAAGACTGAAAATAGTTTCAAATTAAAACCGTTTGCATACTTTTAAAAAAAGAAAGAGAGGGAGAGAGAGAGAGTCACATTGTGGTTTGTGCTTTCCCCATTTAGCTCTTCCAGCTGTTTGCATGTGGATCTGTTTCCAACCAGTTTTCTGGGGCAGGCCAAAGGCGTCCCCAGAAGTGCCCCTGTGCCTTGCCAGCCCATCTAAAATGACGGTGCGTGGGCGAGAGGGACAGGCAGTCCCTCTAATTCGGCCGCTCAGCCAGGCCAAGGCAGCTGTGGCCTTTCAACAGGCTTCTTGGGTCTAGTCACCCTCAGCCACCCACCTTTTTCCCCACTTGCTGCTGCTGGGAAATCAGCTGGCAGACACTGGAGAAGGTGGCATGACCCCAGCCTTTCATTTAGGGATGGTTCCCCCGCACTAGGGCTGCATCCACACTGGAGAAAAAACCCGGTTTGGCACCATGGTGCCAAACCGGGTTATTTCTCCAGTATGGATGCAGCCAATGATTGCATGCATCACTCCACAGCACGGAGCCATGGCACTTAAAAGCGGTGTCGAGGTGGATTATTATTTCTGCAGTGCGGACGAGGCCGGAAAGTTTCCGTTAAATGCCCAAGAAATGTTGAAATGTGGAACTGAGCCCCCTGAGCTAGTTGTGTGTTGGGTAGTGGTTTGAGTGCTGGATTCTGGAGACCAGGGTTCGAATCCTTACTCAGCCATGGAAACTCTCTGGGTGCCCTTGGCCAAGTCACACTCCGTCTCAGCCTCAGGGGAAGGCAATGGCAAAACTTCCTCAGGACAGATCTTGGCCAGAAAAAATGTCCTCCTTGAAGGCACACAACTACACACAAAAGCGGGAAACTGGCACCTTTTTTCTGTGTTGTTGTGTGTGTACGTGTAGGAAGGAGGGACAGATCCCAAACACACTGCAGAAATAGTCCAGTTTGAGAACGCTTTAATTGCCCTGGCTTTAATGCTGGGAAATTCTGGGAAGTGTAGTTTTTGTGTGAGCCTTTCTCTGTCAGAGAGCCGCAACAAACTACAGTTTCCAGGACTCCATAGCGCTGAGCCAGGGCAGTTAAAGCAGTCTTAAAGTGGATTATTTCCGCAGTGCATTTGGGACCTAGGTAATAGTCCTCTTTTCCCCGAGGCTCCATTTCGAGGCCAGGTCCTCTATACATCCCACCCTTGTTCTGAGGCCATGCCGAAAACCTCCTCCTCCATTTTGATTGAGCCTGAGGAAGAAGAAAAGAGTGATGATGACAGAAGATAGGGGACAAGACAGGAGTGTGTTTTAAGCTTTTACTGTATATTTATCGATTTATTGGGCCAGGTCTCTGGACTTGGAGGTCCTCCACTTTGTAGCGCCTTGTCCTCCTCAGAGAAGAAGGAGAAGAAGAAGACACATCTGTGAGGGAGGCTGCCTGAGGCTGTGCTAGGGAGGAATGGCATGCATGGGGCAACTGTGAAGTCCAGGAGTGCCAACGCCTGCTGCCTGGCACCCTCTTCCCCTTCAGAGTCCACCAGCTGTGTCCACATTGGAGAAATAACCCAGTTTGGCACCACTTTAACTCTTTGTCTGGCTCAAGGCTATGGAATTCTGGGAGTTGGAGTTTGTTGTGGGGCCCAGAGCGGAGCAGAGCTCCGCTCTGGGCCCCACAACAAACTCCAACTCCCAGAATTCCATAGCCTTGAGCCAGACAAAGAGTTAAAGTGGCGCAAAGGCACTCTGTCCATGCTCAGAGGCCTCCTTGCTGCCCTTCTCTCTAAAAGAAGAAAAAGGTGGTTCCTCTGGCTGCTCTTCCCAAAGGGGCTGTGTCCAATGCTCTCCAAGCAAGCATTTGCAAAGGCACTCTGCTCATGCTCAGAGGTCATCTTGCTGCTCAGAAGAAGAAGAAGAAGAAGAAGGTGGTTCCTCTCCTCTGGCCATGCTTCCCACTCCCAAAGGCGCTCTGCCCATGCTCAGAGGCCCCTCTCCTTGCTGCCCTTCTCTCTCTAGAGAAGAGGAAGAAGAAAACAGCCCTGGCCAGGCTTCCCACCCTATAAGAGTTTGCAAAGGCACTCTGCCCATGCTCAGAGAACCTCGTTGTTCTCTCTTTCTGGAAAAAAAAGAAGGAGGAGGAGGAGGTGCTTCTGACCCACCCCAAATGCACTCTGGCCATGCTCAGAGAACCTTGTTGTTCTCTCTTTCTGGAAGAAGAAGAAGGAGAAGGAGAAGAAGAAGAAGAAAGTGCTTCTGACCCACCCCAAATGCACTCTGGCCATGCTCAGAGACCATCTTGCTGTGGTTCTTCTGCCCTGCTTCTCCCCCAACGCATTCACAAAGGCACTCTGCCCATGCTCAGAGTCCACCTTGCTGCCCTTCTCTCTCTATTGGGAAGAAAAAGGCGGTTCCTCCACCCTGCTTCCTTCCCTCCAATGTATTTAAAAAGGCACTATCTCGTTTCCATTCTTTTTATCAAAGATGGTTCCTCGTCCTGCCTTGCTTCCCCCCAATGCATTCACAGAGGCACTCTGCCCATGCTCAGAGTCCCCCTTGTTGCCATTCTCTCTCTGTTTCCCTGCCAAGAAGTCACAAGGGCACTCTGTCCATGCTCAGAAGCCACCTTGTTGCCTTTGGAAGAAAAAGGCAATTCCTCCAAACTGCTTCCTTTCCCCCCAGAATGTATTTTTAAAAAAATCAGCACTCTGCCTATGCTCAGAGACTACCTAGTTTCCATTCTTTTTTTTCCCTCAAAGGCGGTTCCTCCTTGCCTTGCTTCCTCCAATGCATCCCCAAAGGCACTCTGCCCATGCTCAGAGTCCCCCTGGCTCTTACCTGGGCCATCTCCTCTCCGCTGGGGAGGCGGGGGGTTCCTCCTCCACTTTGCTGCTGTTGCTGCTGGGGAGGAGGAGGAGGAGGAGGAGGAGGCGGCGGTGGCTTGATGATGTTGTCCTCCTGGGTCCCAACAGAGAAAAGGGCTCCAGCAGCAGCTTCTCTGCCTCCTCCTCCTCCTCCTCCTCCTCCAAGGACTGGCTTGAGCTGGGCGAAGACGGGCTCCTCGGTGTTGGGGCTACCCAGGCGGGCGCCCATGCTCAGCAGCACCCGGGTGGCCATGGGGAGGAGGAGGACTGGCAAGGGAGAGGCAGGCACACAGGAGGAGAGCCAAGACAGAAGGAGGAGACTCTGTCTCTGCTGCTGCCTCTCTACCTGCTGGGACTGTACTAGAGGCTCCTCCAGAGCCAGGCAATCCCATTCCCATCCCAGCTCAAGGGCCCTCCTCCTCTATTTCAGTGCCTCCTCCACCCAAGGCCCGCCTTATACTCCACTCCCAGCCCCTGCTGCTGGGAGACGCCCCTTGGTTAGGCCAGGCCTAGTTATTGCAGTGGAAGGGTGGCTTAATCTTAGCACACACAACAAGTGCTGCTTTTTAGACTCTCTTTTCTGGCTGAAGGGTATGCAATTCTGGGAGTTGGAGTATGTTGTGGGGCTCTGAGCCCCACAACATACTCCAACTCCCAGAATTGCATACCCTTCAGCCAAAAAAGAGAGTTAAGCTCCGCTCTGGGCCCCTCAACATACTCCAACTCCCAGAATTGCATACCCTTCAGCCATAAAAGAGAGTTAAGCTCCACTCTGCAACATACTCCAACTCCCAGAATTGTATACCCTTCAGCTCTAAAAGAGAGTTAAGCTCCGCTCTAAGTCCCGCAACATACTCCAACTCCCAGAATTGTATACCCTTCAGCCCTAAAAGAGAGTTAAGCTCCGCTCTGGGCCCCGCAACATACTCCAATTCCCAGAATTGTATACCCTTCAGCCATAAAAGAGAGTTAAGCTCCGCTCTGGGCCCCACAACATACTCCAACTCCCAAAATTGCATACCCTTCAGCCCTAAAAGAGAGTTAAGCTCCGCTCTGGGCCCCACAACATACTCCAACTCCCAGGATTCCATACCCTTCAGCCATAAAAGAGAGTTACGCTCCGCTCTGGGCCCCACAATATACTCCAACTCCCAGAATTGCATACTCTTCGGCCATAAAAGAGAGTTAAGCTGCGCTCTTGGCCCCACAACATACTCCTGTTCCCAGGATTCCATACCCTTCAGCCAGAAAAGAGAGTTAAGCTCCACTCTGGGCCCCACAACATACTCCAACTCCCAGAATTGCATACCCTTCAGCCAGAAAAGAGAGTTAAACTCCGCCCTGGGCCCTGCATCTTCTAGAACATCGTCACATAGCCTGAAAAACCCACAAAAAATGATGGATGCTGGCCATGAAAGCCTTCGACTTCACATGTATATACAGTTTGGAATCTATGGATTCAACCATCCACAGCTTGAAAATAATAAAAGATATATCATAGAGTCATGATTCTATATGTAAAGTCCAAAAAGAAAACTTTGATTTTGTCGTTTTATATAAAGGACACCTTGTATAAAAGTGTGCCTTCAAGTCTTCCTTGTGATGACCCTAAGGTGAACCTTTCATGGGGTTTTCTTGGCAAATTTGTTCAGGGGAGGTTTGCCTTTGTCTTCCCTTGAGGCTGAGAGCATGTGACCTGCTCAAGACACCCAGTGGGTTTCATGGCCAAGTAGGGAATCAAACCTTGGTCTCATCGTCCAGTGCTCAAATAACTATGCTACACTGCCTCTTACATTTTACTGTACCATCATATGTAATGGGACTTGAGCGTCCACAGATTTCGATATCCATGGGTGTTCCTGGAACCAAACCCCAGAGAATACCAAGGGCCCACCATATGTTGGAAGAGTTCCACATCCCTAGTCATGTAACTGGAGGTAGGCACAAAACTGACATCAAATATCACAAAATAGAGTGGGCCATTGGTATCTGCTGAGGTTTGGTTCCAGGATCAACCAACCCACCTGTGGATACCAAAATCCATGGATACTCAAGTTCCATTATAGACAATAGCCTAGTAAAATGATGTCATTGACATAAAATGGCAAAATCGAGGTTTGCTTTTTGGATTTTTAAATAAATATTTTCAATCCAGGGATGGTTGAATCTGTGGTGGCAGATGGCCAACTGTACAAGGATGGCAATCAAATTAGATAGGGTTTGTTTATTTTCTGTACAATAATAATAATAATAATAATTTCTTGAAGATAATATGTGGAAACGCCAATGTCAGCTTGTAGAATGGCTTAGCTAGAGTGGCATGCCAGTCCCAATTGGTAATTGGTATGTATTCTTTTGGCTTCTGGTCCTACATTTTATCCTATTGAGGGCTCCTAACTGAGAAAGATAAAATTTAAAGATACAATAACAATTGAGTATCCCTTATCCGAAAGTCTAAGATCCAAAATATTCCCAAAACCATTGAGAGACGGGGCTGGAGAGAAACATGACGGTCTGTCAAAATGTGGGAGGCGAAGATTCAAGTGATTCCCATCTTTTCACAGATCCTCAGTCTTTCTCCAGCCCAGGGGGATCAGATGTGCTAACTGCAAAGGAAGAAAAGGCACCATAAAATGTAGGACTTTCAAGATGTAGGACATTGCAAAAAAAAAAAAAAAAAAACACCACTCATATAACTATAAATGCATGCTTCTTAGTGATAGGCAAAATGGAAAATATTTTGGAATTCCTTCTGGACAGAAGGCTGAAATGGAGGACATGTCCTGGAAAAGGAGGGTGTCTGGTCACCCTGCTCCAGCCTCATTATGTTTCATTATGTATATGGAAATACAGGTATTACAAAATCCTAAATACAGAACACTTCAAGCACTTCAGATAAGGGATATTCAACCTATATATCAGGGGCAGCAGGGAGCTGGTGAGATGGAAAAGGGGGTAGCAGGGGGGTCTTTAATCAAAGTACTGGTGTACAAGAATGACAAGTAAACCATCAACCTTTAGGACCATGGTGGGGTTGTATGAAACCTCTTTTCAGAGGAATTTATCAGTCTGGAGGAATTTCTCTTTGTTGCAAATGGAGCCAATTGGAGCCAATTAGAATTCACGTGAATTCGCTAGTTTAGTGAATTTACGTGAATTCCAATTGCATTCGGAATGCATTCAGAATGACTTCCCACTACCCGAAAATGACTGCCCATTGCCCAAAATTGTGTGAGATGCTTTAATTCGCAATAACGTAAAACCCATGATTGCATTCGGAATGACTTCCCTTTTGCCCAAAATTGCGTGAGATACTTTAATTCACAATAACATGAAACCCCATGATTGCATTCGGATTGCCATTGGATTATACTTCCAATTTCCGATGTCTGATAAGGTCCAGAGTCCCTTAAAAGCACTGCACAGCCTCACTGATCACTTTGTGTGGTGGTGTCTCCTGCTATTCACCTGCCCATGCAAGCTCACTCCCTTAGCCACATCTTTTGCTAGTAGTGGCAGTGGCAGTTGGGAACCTTGCAAGGCTAGGAATGGGGCATTCCTTCTGTGGCCCAGAGTGGCACCATTTGGGAAGGACTGATCGACTGGAGCAAGGAGTTAGAGCACGTGGGGGCATGGGAGAAGCAGCAGCAGCAGCAAAAAAAGAAGCTTTCAAATTTGGGACCCTGCTTAAGCTTTGTGAACTTTGCTTGCACTTGGCTGGCAGGTTGGAGCTGTCTCACATCAGACGGGCTGTGAGAAGAGGTAGCAGAAGAAACAATATTGGTGTATGTGGGGACATTTGAAGCTGTAAGGAGGAGACATGTCTCTGGGGAAAGAGGACGAGTATCTGGGGGTCAGTACTTGGAAAGAATCCTTCACCTTGGAGTGGCTCCTGTAGTTAAAATCTCTTCCTTTCCCCATCTGTGACAGTCTCTAGTCCAGAGCATGTGGGTTCTGGAAACAAAGAAGGATTGAGAGTCCTTCCTCACCAGGGAGAAACTTCTCCCTTTGCACCTACTCGCCTTGGGAGCAGCAACCGAGGAGTTGGCTGAGCAGTGATCAGGAGGCCTCTTGCCCACATTGACATTTGCTGGAAGGGCAGCATGGGCAAGAGGTTTCTCAGTTTCTGGTCAGCCAGCTGCTTGGTTGTTGCTCTCTGAGTGAGCGGATGCAACCAGGAAGCCTCTTTGCCTAGATGGAAAAAAATTTGGGAACCACTGCTGTACATGATTGGGTAACAAATTTACCTCTGTGCTATTTCCTTGAAAAATGCAAGTTTCAGCTCTATGGTAGATTGTCCTCAGAGACAAATATTCTCCCATCCGTTGTTGAAGGTTGCTCAATTTCTATCTGTTAATTCTTTTATATAGAGATGGAACTGCTTGTATTGTATAGAAAGAAGAAGGGCATTGTGCTATTGTGGATGAGCAAATGTACAAACCTCTCATGTTAAGCCCAACACAATAATATGTTTTATTAAATGTTAGCATTATTAAGATCTGTACAAGCAAAACTTGAAACAAAATATTAAAACATACTCCCTCACCTTGCACCAGAGTACTCCAGGTTTAGAGCTTGTCATATCTTCCTCGATATTTTGCTGTTTTATCTCAGCAAATACACCCTTTCAATTTTCTTTCCCAGCAGACAATCAACATTCAAACTCACTCCTCACTGAGTTGCTATCTGTGTGCATATGTATAATTTATGTGTAAAATATACCTTCTCTCTTTTTTACAGTGGCTCCGTTTTGGATGCATACCAATTAGCACCCATCGCCTAAGCTTCCTATTAGGAGTAAAACAATGCTATATTATTGGATATGGTGGGTTTATGGGGCATTATATTTTATTGTATTTTAAAGTTTTTTAATATTGTTGTAAGCTGCCTTGATCTCATTTGAGAGGCAGGGTATAAATAAAGCTATTATTATCATTATTATTATTATTATTATTATTATCATCATTATCATTATTATCATTATCATCATCATCACCATCTACATAAATTGAACTTCCTCCCTGCCTATTAAAAAAAAAAGTGAATTGTGCCTTTGAAGTACAAGTCCTGGTCCATTTCATTGTATGATGAAGCAGTGAGTTGGCCAGAAGTAATCCAGGGGCATAACCATGTCTGTTCTGAAATGCACTCTCAAACACTAGTTCCCATCATCTGTAAATATTACAAGAGATGCAAGCAGTGGCATCACTAGGGTTGGTGTCACCCAGTAGGGTGTGTGTGTTTGTGAATCTCCCCCCATCCAGCCAGATTGTTGCCTCCCAAGGCTCCCTAGAGCCCCCCGCTAGGCGGCTGCCACATAGGGACCCCAAAAGCTTGCCTGTCCCGAAAGCCCTCGAAGCCTCCTTCTTTAGCCCTTCTTCATGAGGAAATCACTGCCATTGTGAGGAAACAGGACTGGGTACATTCACCTCTCCCCCCATTGGGAGGATGGCCCAATCGCGTGTCACCCCTCTTCTAGGGTGTCACCTGGTGTGGACTGCACCACTGCACCACTCCTACTGATGCCACTAGGTGCAAGCCATTCATAGCAAGTAAGACCCCGTTTGGCTTGGTGGATCAGAAATTATGCAGTCGTGGCTGAAACAACATATGTCCATTGAAACATTCATTGCCAGGAGAGAAATGGGGAGAATGGTACACATTTCATCAGGATGGCCCATGCAGCTTCATGCTGACATCAGGTCTGGACTCTGAAAAGTGAACCCACACTAGCTCCATTGTTGTTGCCATCTTCCATATGCAATGTAGACTCAGCCAAAAGTACAGGTGGCATGTGACCAGTGTTTTGAAAGACCCCTAGGAAGGTCCTCTCTCAGTGCATTTCCACTTCGTCCTTACTGTCCCCCTGCCACTGTGGCTGCTCCTCACCACCATTATATACCTGCGAAGAGATCTGGTGGGCAAGTGACAATGGGAGACGTTCCTTTACCCCACCCTACCCTTGTTTACAAGATGGAGGACTTCAAGAAGGTGCGGGAATGATGGTGAGGAGCAACAGCACCTGAGGTGGTCATGTTGGGGATTCTTGGCAGTGGGCCCATTGCTCTGGTGTACCCCTTAGGAAAGATCCAACCAGGACAACCCAGTGTTGCTAGCCCCTACTTGTGTGGTTGTCATAACTTTTCCCCAAAGAGACCTAGAGTAAGAAAGTATGAAAGTATGATCAGATGAGCGCAGGACGTAGGGAGTACAATAGAAATTGCTCTCTGGGGAAAATCCTGGCGTTGAGTTTAACTTCTTCACATCATGTCAGAATTACATGGAAAATCATATTAAAATGTTACATGGGTGGTATATCCCCTAGTAAGCTAAATAAAATGTATAAAGCAGGAAGTGGAGATTGTTGGAAGTGCAATAGAGGATTAGGAACGTTTTTTCATCTATGGTGAAAGTGGACTGAGGCTGTTTGTTTATTGGGAAAAAATTCACTTTTTGATTTCTATGAAATTATGTATAACTATTCCATTAAATCCGTTATTATTTTTGTTAAATATGATGGGTATATTGGAGATAGATATAGAAAAGAAACACAGACACATTCTTTTATATATGACTACTATTGCTAGAATTATTTATGCTAGCTATTGGAAACAAAAACAGATTCTGTCAGAGGAAGATTGGTTAAATAGATTAAATGAAGCAATGGAAATGGATATATTCACAGTGGCATTAAAGGACCTGATTATGGAAGAGACAGAAAGAGACTGGGGTTGTCTAAAAAGATTCAGATAAAGTAGATAATGTTACTAACCCTAAGCGGATTTAGTAACAGTTTCGTTTTTGAAATGATACTTTGGGTTTAGTAGCTTCTTTTATAAGGAGATACACTTCAACCATTCTTTTTGTGTGTCAACTGCATATACTTTGTGGAAGCCATTATATGCTTATTTAAGAAAATACTATAATCTGTTCTTTTTTTATTGTTGGTCCATATATGTTGTGAGTCTTTTTAAAGATGGTTTTTGTTTGTTTGATTTATGTTTGTAATGTAATGTTATTTTCTGTATGTGTTTTCATTAAAATTATTTAATAAAAATAATAATTAAAAAAACTTTCCCCTTCAGGCCACATAAAAGCTGAAGTCAGTTTCATTATGGATTATCAGTTCATTTAGGATAGAAAAATCTAAATTTCATGGCGTACCTGGAGTCTCAGTTTTATTAGTGGGACTAAAAGTTGTGGCAAAAATATTCGGAAAAATAATACAATTGCACAAAGTTTCTTCCGTGCAGAACAATGTGAAGACATTTTAAGTGACTGTAAGAAGTATGAAAACAGGATGAAACAGCAGAAAGAAGTAGAGAGAAGTGTGTGCTACAGTTGAAAGCATGGCAGTCTGAATATGCGAAGAATGCCTTCCAGTGTGCTTAGTCACCAATGACGGGGCACCAATTCTCCCACGTGAGGGAGGAGAGAGAAGGGAAACTACAAAAAAGGGTGCAAATGTTTGAAGATATTTCGGTGTTTGGGGGCAGGGGATGACAACACAAAATTGGACACACACAGTTACTCGGACGTTTCTGGTTACTGCATTCCTCAGTACTGTATTCATCCTTTAAATAAGACAGGGCAGATCTCAAAGACAAATCGAGGATCATCTTTTGATGTGCCACATCAGTAGTGCTCTCACTGGGTGATTTTGATTAATTTAAAGAGCTACTGTCTGTAAAATGGAGATAGAGATAAAAATGGGGATAGAGATAGAGGTGAAATGATATCTAGCATGCGAGAAGTCCTTAGTTTAATTATGAACTCACAAGAACATGGTGGATTGTAATATGGTCCTACTTTGAAGGATTATAGCAAACCTAAGGAGGTATATATATCATATAAATTAGCCAAAATGCCCTAAAAGCTTGGAAGTTAACAGGGTCAACCCTGGTTAGTACTTGGATGGGAGATGACCCACAAGTATCAAGTACTGTAGCCTATAGACAGAACTAGTAAAACCACCTCTGAGTATTCCTTGCATTAAAAAAACCCTACAAAATGCTTGGATACCACAGGCAATTTGAAGCCTTATACCAACACACACATACATTCCTGCAATTACTACTACTGAATTATTGTCCACCTTGAAAATTTGACACAAGGCATTCTATTAAATCTATCGTAAATAGAAAATCCAGGTTCTTCAGTGGCGATGACCTCCGCTTTAAGCTAAGACAGCAAAATTGTTGATGCAGACCTATATGAAAAAATGAAGGTTCCTGTTAAATAAGTGAATTTAGGATTTATTAGTTGAACCGAAAGATTATATAGCAGTTTCTTTGAGCTAGTTAAGCTGGATTGATTTTGTTGATTAACTGTCTGAAGGATGAGCAATTCATTTTCTTAATCTACGAATTATAACAATCTGATCTAAATTGATTAATCAATATAGGCCAATAAAGATGCAGTTTTATGGGGGAGGGAGTTGGAGAGATTGGGATAGGGGTAGTTTAATTTGCTTTAATTTAGCTTTTTTTAATTAATATTTTTGTTAGTTTGCATAGAGTTAAGATTTTATATGTAACTGAGTGTTTGTATAATTTATATTTTAAAACTTAATAAAAATATTTAAAATATGGCCCAGTTTGAATTGTCGGAAAGCTATGGGTGTTGTTGTTGTTGTTGTTGTTGTTGTTGTTAGAGTATGTAATTTAATGTGGAATTTAAAACTAAGTATTAGATATGGCCTAATGATCCATGGCAGTTGTGAAAAAGTTATTGCGTAGTTCATCCCCTACCTTAAAAATGCATATACTGAGATTTTGGTAATATCCATATTTATTTTAAACTTAACAGATGAATAGGTTCAAAGATAGATAATGTTCTAATTGGTCATATAGTTAAACATGCAAAGAAAATCCAACATTTCAAAAACGAGTATTCGTTTTTAAGTCTGTTAGCATATTTGTGGGCCTTTACAGAAATCATTCAGTCCTGGTGACCTGAGCATGTGTATGATCTAAAGAAGTATAAATCTCAATACCAAATGCCTCTCTTATGTAAAAGCATCCATTAGTTGGACATTGGCCCCTGTGTGAATTCACATATATGATCCATGTCTGGCAGGAAACAGAAAAATGAGAGAAATCCAAATATTATCCAACCCAAGTGTAAAATCACTAGAACTGATTTTATGGATATACAGATGTGCAACTTGGAACTACCTTTCAAAAATGGTAACACTGGGAGAGACACCCACAGATTGTACTCATCAAGAAGATCCAAAAGGGATATTATACTGCCTCAAATGTGTATTTTTCTCCTTCGGCTCTTTGCAATAAAAGTCGTGTGTGGCAACATTTTTTCCTAATAAAGGCAAAACATCCAAGGGGGAATTATGAAATATTAAAATAGACTCCCCACAAAACAAACAAAACACATATTTCAATTGAAAGCTGCATTTCTAGGCACACTTACTAGGGAGTAAGATCCAAAAGTACACAATAAGAAGCCTGTTGGATCATGGTAAAGACCATTTTAGTCCAGCATTCTGTTTCTGCAGTTTTCAGCAAAAAGCCAACAAGCAGGGCATGAGTAACACCCTCCCACTTGTGTTCTGGTGTTCAGAGGTGTGTGTGTGTTTTCAAGTTGCCTGTCAATTTATGGCGACCCCATGGATTTTGTAGGGCTTTCTCAGGCAAGGGATACTGAGAGGTGGTTTTTGCCAGTTCCTTCTTCTGAAACAGAGCCTACAGCACCCACTATTTGGTTTAGTTAGGCGGTCTCCCATCCAAGTACTAACCAGGGATAATGAAGTCTCCGAGGGATCTTTAGCTTCAGTACCAAAATAACTTGAAGGGGCTTTTCCTTCTTTTTGTCTGAGGGTGATCAATTTGTTTTTCAGTTGGTTTCTTGCCTTCAGGATCCTTGTGCTGGCATTTTTGTGCTGAATGGTAACTAATCGAAAAGTTCAGGTCTATTCA
Organism: Urosaurus nigricauda; assembly: GCA_034509955.1. Taxonomy (NCBI): domain Eukaryota; kingdom Metazoa; phylum Chordata; class Lepidosauria; order Squamata; family Phrynosomatidae; genus Urosaurus; species Urosaurus nigricauda. The sequence continues at coordinate 132,357,441 of JAOEGL010000003.1, forward strand.
TCTGGGCTGAATCCAGACAATGGTCTCACTACAGGTGTTAATCTGTTCAGCAGTGCAAAGATAACTGCATTAATATTGCTTGCTATTGCCCTGAAGGATCACTTGCATCCATTTCTTCTCTAAATGAACTATCACAGGTAGTACTGCATTCCACTGCCATTTCACTCCAAACATTACATTCCAGCAACCCTGCTTTACACTTTGATTATCCTTTGATTGTCATTCTCTTTGATTGTACTTTGACTGTCATTTTCCAAAGGTCGTCTCTCAGAATTGTCGGGAAGGACACATTTTTTTGTGGGCAACTTTTGCAGAAATGCTCTGTCCTGCCCTGGAGAACATGACAAACCACAAAACTCTGGCGTCTCCTTTATCAACTCCTTGTGTGCTTTTGTGTTTACACTTTCACCGCCCTGGTTGTGTTGCACAGAGAGGCGGGATATAAATAAATTTTATTATTATTACTATTATTATTATTTCTGTTTTATGTGTGTGGGTTTTCTCTCTTGAACAGACATTCCCATAAAGGGAGCCCCCAAAACACACTTTTGCCAGCATATATACAATTATGCATGGTGTGGATAAGGACAAGCTTTCCTCCTGCTCTCATGATCCCAGTACATAGAGTCCTCCGCTGCCACTGAAAGGTGGGAGGTCGAGGGCATAGAGAAGGAAAGACAACATCACAGGGCCTGTTGTCTCAAAGAAGTTTATCACACTAGGGGGCAAACAGGATTGAAACAGGAATTAAACAGGAAATGTCCTATGTTAAACATAAGGCATTTCCTGTTCAATTCCTGTTTAACTCTCGTTTAAATCCTGTTTGCCCCCCTTGTGTGATAAACATTGTTGCAAGAAGTAATGAGTGACTACAAGCTTGGATGGCTTAAAATGGAAACTGGAGCTATCAGTGGCTACTATTTAAGGTGGCCACAATTGACCTCCACTGTCAGAGGCAGTCTAGTACCTTATATGAGTTTCAGAGAGAAAGGGCTCTTGTACTGATGTCCTTCATGTGGGCTTTTTGTAGGCAATGGTTGGCAATTGTGTGAACAGACTAGACAGGTCATAATGATTCTTACTGAGTACACCTTTCCCTAGGGAATGTTGTCAAGGGGAAGGGCAAAATTAGGGCATCCCCCCCCCATAAGAATTATATACTCCCACATGAAATTTTCCTTTAGTCCCGCAATTTCTAGCATTGCAGTGAAATAGATTTTACACATCCAAAGAAAAAAGGTAGGCAAACTTGGAAAACAAGTGTGGTGTAGTGATTTGACTGTTGGACTATAACTCTGGAGGCTGGGGTTCAAATCCCCAGTTGGCCATAGAAACCCACTGGGTGACCTTGGGCAAGTCGCACTCTCTCAACATCAGAGGAGGGCAAAGCAAAACAAATCTTGCCAAGAAAACCCCATGATAGGGTCGCCATAAGTCAGAAATGACTTGAACAACAACAAGAGGCAAAGGTACCAAGGGAAAATGAACGCAGCAAATACAAGAGTTCTAGGTGTGAATGGTTTTCAAGGTCTCACTCTCTGCAATGCTAGAAATTAGGAGATGGAAACAAAATTTCATCAGCTGGAGCAGAATTTTTATGGCGAGGCAATGCCTTCATGTTGACCCATTGAGACTTGACTACATGACAGATACTCCCTTTGACAACTACTACTACAGCCACCGCCACCACCACAAAGGCAATGCTCAGACTTCTCCTGTTGTTTCTTAGAGAACAGGGAAGCCTCCCAAAGGGCTGTCCAGCCCTGGATCTGTACAGTAAGTCTTTGCTGACTTTTCAGAGCTTCTCATACTCGAAACAGTCATTTATTTCCAATATCCCCACACCTGTAACCTACTGTGCCTTTGCAAGAACATCCAGCTTACATCCCAGCTTTCCTCTAGACATTCACATAATTAACAGCACTCTGTAACTGCCCAGAGGTACTCTTGCTGCTAAATAAGCCTCTTGAACACAACCTTTAAAGGGATGGGAGCCCTTTCCCTTATTTCACCTGGGAACACTATGGAGAGGAAAGAAAGGGTGGAAAGAGGTGGGAAGGCAAATGGCAATGGCAGGACCTGTCCATGGAGAAGGGGTAGTGTTTTGTGTGAGTGAGTGAGTGGGTGGGTGAGTGAGTGAAAGACATCTTTCTGGATCCTATTACATTCCACCCCACTCTCACAACTGGGTAAGTATGGTTTATGCCCTGAGGCCTTACTATCACTCAGTGCTGCATCTGAAGAAGTAGGTTTATATCCACGAAAGCTTGTGCTAAAATACAAAAAAAAATTTTTAATCTTAAAGGGGCTGCCCCAATCTCTCTCTCTTTCTCCCCCTCCCCCCCCCCACTCCTTTCCTCCTTTTTATGCTCATAACAGAGAGGCTGGCCCATTTGTGACTGCTGAGAACAGTGCCACCTCACCATGTTTGCTACTGCCAAGGACCTGCAAGGACAAAATAGCCCCTCCACTGTTCCTATCCTGCTGGCATCTCTTTCTTTTTCTCTCTCTTCTTTCCTCTCAGTCACAATCGCCTTTCTCTCTCTCTGAAATCTCTCCTCATCACCACCACCATCCCACAGATGGGCCAGTAATGTTGTCCAGAGAACCAAAAGTCAGGGGGATCTCCCATATGCACATAATGTGAGAAACATCCTAGTTATTATTGAAGTGGCAGGGACATGGTTGTTGTTGTTGTTGTTGTTGTTGTTGTGTGCCTTAAAGTCGTTTCCAGCTTGTGGCAGCTTTAAGGCAACCCTTATCTTGGGAAGATATGTTCAGAAAGAATTTGCTTTCAAGGATGAGAGATTGTGACTTCCCCATGGTCACCAGCGGGTTTCCATGGCTGAGCGGGGACTGAAATCCTGGTCTCCAGAGTTGTACAACTTTATCACACTGGAAAAATCAGGGGTTTAAAGGGGCATTATCCTGCGATATTCACATGACTGCAGTAAAGATTTTCACACACGATCACTATTAAAGATGACTTGATGATACTTATTCCCAGGATAAGTCATCTTTAATCGCAATGCATGTTAAAATCTTCACTGCAATTGCACAAATATCGCTGGATAATACCTGTTTAAAACCCCTTTTTCCCCACATGTAATAAATTCCACAATAAAATGCTCAAACTATCACATCGTGACAGTTCTCTAGAAGCATGTTGTTGTTGTTGTTGTTGTGTGCCTTCAAGTTTTTTCCGATACCTGGTGCCCCTAAGGTGAACCTATCATGGAGTTTTCTTTGCAAAATTTATTCAGAAGAGGTTTGCCGTTGCCTCCCTCTGAGGCTGAGAAAGCGTGAATTGTCTAAGGTCACCCAGTAGGTTTCATGGCAAAGTGGGGAATTGAACCCTGGTCTCCAGAATCATAGTCCAACACTCAAAAAACTATGCCACACTGGCTCTTTGGGCTATTCTCACTTTCATCCAATTCCTTTATAGTTCAGTTTTTAAAGGACAGCCAACATTTATATGGTAATCTGTCAATTACTGTAATATTATGCAGCAATTTCTAAGTGTGGATAAGTCATAGAATCATAGAATCATAGAGTTGGAAGAGACCCCAAGGGCCATCCAGTCCAACCCCCTGCTGTGCAGGAACTCCCAATCAAAGCATCCCCGACTGATGGCCATCCAACCTCTGCTTAAAGACCTCTAAGGAAGGAGACTCCACAACACTCCGAAGGAATTTGTTCCACTGTCGAACAGCCCTTACTGTCAGGAAGTTCCTCCTAATGTTGAGGTGGAATCTCTTTTCCTGTAATTTGTATCCATTGTTCCGGGTCCTAGTCTCTGGAGCAGCAGAAAACAAGCTTGCTCCCTCCTCAATATGACATCCCTTCAAATATTTAAACAGGGCTATCATATCACCTCTTAACCTTCTCTTCTCCAGGCTAAACATCCCCATTTTCCTAAGGTGTTCCTTAGGGAACTGGGGATGTTTAGCCTGGAGAAGAGAAGGTTAAGAGGTGATATGATCACAGATAGAGCCCCCAGCTCACTCCATATCCATTAAAGTACAATACTTTTAGAGGTGTTCCTCATGTAGCAATGAGAAAGACAGCTCCTAGACCATTAGGCTGCAAATTATTAGGGTCTATAGCAAGAAATCAGGTAAAGTGCCTAAATTTTTGAAATGGGTCTTGTATGTCAGACATCTGCACACTGCACAACGGTTTTTAAGTTTGCTGTTGTCTTCACCCTTGCAGGCCAGCCTATTTGCCTTATAGAAAATCTTACTTCTTGAAGAGTGGGGGGGGGGGGGGTCCCCGACTGTCAGTTCTGATGAGCATAACAAAATGTACACAAACTGCTTCTTAGTATTCCTTTAGAAGGAGCAGGTAAAGATTTGTCTGACGCAAGCCAAAAGCTCAGAAGGTACAGTCTGCACTGTACATGACCCAAATATAGATTATTCGCGTAAACATGTCTTTGCAGAGATCTGTGCACACATTTTCCTCTGGTATCATAAATTTAAGCTGAGTATAGGAGTACATCCCTGCATAATTCTTCCTCGCTTTCTGTGACTCAAAGGTAGTAATTGGGATGATTAAATAACATTTCAAAGATATTCTGACTGCTCACCCAGACTCAGATTTTAGAAGGACAAACCAGTTTGGACACAAAAAGGGAGCTTGTTCAGCACCTGAGACAAATCTCTTTTTTGTGAGGTTGGAGTACAAGGAAAAGAAAAGAAAATCAGAAACTGATAACACAAATGCATTATTTTACAGATCTGGCAAACAGCTGCTAGGATTAATTGTAGCATCCCCTTTCTGGAAATTTCGAAAAAAAACACGAATACTGTAAAAAAGAAGGAAGGTGACAGTGACATAATGATAGAGATGTCCTTTAAATCAAGAGCTTTAGTGGTTTGACCTGAGAAGGAATGTATATAGACCACAAAGAGGAGATGTCTAGTCCATGAAGATGTCTAGACCATGAAGAGGACAGTGCCAATATCACTGAACGCGATTAGTGAAACATAAAAAGGTGAATTAAAATAATTTGTAATTTGTCTGGTTTTGCTTGTCATCTTTCTTCAGTACTACCTGCTATGCAACCATTTATGACAACTGATTCATTTCCTTATCTTACCAATATATTTTTCTTCTGTCTCCCTCCCCCACTCTATATAGTATTTTTGGATGGCCCAGATCCATTCCTTTGCAGACTTACAAGGAACAGAGCTGCTAAGTGAACCAAAAACAGAAATTAAAAAAAGTACCATTGGCCTGCTAACTGAAGGCCATTCTTTACCAGCTAGTACTAATTTTCTCAGCCAAATTAGATTGGGTATACATGTAGGCATTTGAATATGTAAAAGTCATATACAGGGATAACCACTGCCATCAAGTGTGAGGTCTTCTTTCTGTTCTACCATGATGGCATCAAATGTGGGGACTTTCTAGATGCCCTCATGGTTTCTGTGGAAGACGTTATTAGTCTAATCCCACTGCTGCGTACCACCACCCTTGAACCAGGACTAGCACTAAAGATGCTGTGTCTGAACACAAGCAGTACAATAACCCTTCTGTAGTGTTCTCAGAGAATAAGTGTGCAATGCAAAGATAATTTGTTAAATTCAATTTATTATTATTTAATGCATCTAAATGCATTAAATGCATGGCCCTAATTATCTCTCACTCATATTCATGACACTCATATCTCACTGCTAATCCTAACTGAACTAACTAATCTCTATTTCTGATTCTGACTAAAGGGCTGTTACAGATGGGCAGCGGGACGCCACCCCTTTCTGCCCCGGATCGGTACTGCAGCAGCAGCATGCAGTGGCACTGATCTGCTCCCTATAAGGAGCAAAAAGAAGCCACTCTAAACCTCTTCCTGAAAGGGGTGTCATAAGCACTGTGCCGCGGTGTCATGATGCCCCTTACGTGCTGCGCTGTTTGGGTGCTGAGCATAACATGCGTCATCATGGCACATGCCATGTGGATGGGTGCGTGCCAAGATGGCACCCAGGCAACATGGTGAGAGCTTGGAGCATGCAGACACTCAGCCCTCACCACGCATATAGGCCAGCACAAAGTTCTCCTAATTTCTCTAACTCACATTCCTAACTTTGAGAAGTTTTTATCTCTCAGACTCTGTCATACACTCCAGTCATTTTAAAATCTCATTTTATCATTATGTATATAGCTGTGTTTGTGTTTGTGTATATATGCCTTCAGGTTGCCTCATGAATTTCATAGGGTTTTCTTAGGGAAGGGATACTTAAAGGTTATGTCAGTTCCTTCCTCTGCCTATAAAGCCTACAGAATATGGTATTTGTTGGTGTCTCCCATCCAGATACTAACTGGCTTAGCTTCCAAGATCAGACAGGATCTGGTCCATTTAGAGTATTTAGGCCATACGTAACCTTAATGTCTCTAAACAACATTTTTGCAGATGTTCAGAACATTGCAGACTACATGTGAATGTTGTTTATTATGTTATTTAGATTGTGATGTGTAGTGTTTTTGTCATGTTTTTATTCACCTACATAAGAGCTCAAAACTAATCTCTCATATCTCCTACTGCAATTTAATGTGAGTTTTCTCAGTGATTGGTATCATTTAGTGGCATCTGACATGTTTATTCCCCTTAATCCTAAAACCACGTTATCTATTATCCTGAAGCAAATCCACTGAGACGTGATCTGAAACCTGAGAGATAAGGTGACAAGTTTGAATAACAGTTTTTGGGGGACAAAAGCAGGAGGAAGGATGTTGTCTAAAGCCGAGGAGAGTAGGTAACCACATGAGTATTGAAATATAGTGTGGGAACCAGAGGGGAGATGTGATGAACTGACCAATGACCTCCTTCTGATGGACAATCCACAGAAATAGACTTCTACATAGAATGTTTCTGCTCCCATGTCCAGACAGAAATATTCAATAAGAGATGCAGTTTACCACATAATCTCAGTTGCAAGATGCCAGGAACAACCCTAATATTGTCATCAAAGGGACTGAAGCTGTAGTCATCATGGACAAATATAGGAGGCTGAGAAGAAATTGTTCAACTCTACATTTTACAGAATTCTGTAAAATCCCACAGAGGAATACTGTAAGGAACTACACAGACCACTCAGAAAATTTCCCATGGAGGTGCAGAACCAAATCCAAATTGACACACCAAATTGATCCAAATTGACCAGGCACATACTATTACCCAAAATACATAAACAGGGTGACCCTGGATGATCTATTGTCTCTAGCATTGGAACCCTTACAGTTGGCACCTCCAAATATATGGACAATATCTTTAAACTATAGGCCACCAACACTCCCAGATATGTGAAGGAAACTGTTGACTTCCTGCAGAAAATACAAAATCCATCCACGGGCTCACAGGGAACACCATCTTTTAGCCACTATGTATGTGGAATCCCTGTATACGTAACAACATCCCATGCAAGGATGGACTACAAGCCATTGGGAACATCATTCCAGATGGGAATTTAGGGTACTTAGCCATCAAGGTCTGCTACTTTGTTCTCATACACAATTAATTCACCTTTGGCAATAATGTATATCTTCAAGTTAATAATAATAATAATAATAATAATAATAATAATAATAATAAAAGTTTATTTGTATACCGCCCTTCCTGCGATCAGGGCAGTGAACAATACACAATAAAATTCACATAGAAGTTAAAACATATCAATAAGACAGCATAAATATAAAATCAATCCAACAACAATAATATATCAAAACATATCAAAACAGAACCCCGATCCAGTCATAGTAATGGAGAGGTAAAAAGTCAACAAGGGGGTGAGTCAGGGATAAGCCTGCTCAAACAAATGTGTTTTTAATCCTTTTTTGAACAGGTTCAGGGAGGCAGCCAGGCGGAGCTCCGTTGGCAACGAATTCCAGAGGATCGGGGCTGCAGCAGAAAAGGCCCTCTTCGTTGTAAGTGACAATCTAGCCTCTGGGACTCTTAATGAATGTTGCCCAGTAGATCTAAGTGTGCGGGGCGGATTGTATGGGGAGAGACGGTCCATCAGGTACTGGCATGGGCATGCACATGGCACCACAACATGCCAACATCTTCATAGCTGACCTAGAACAATGCAACAGCTCATCCCCATACCCACAAAGTTTTGATTTTCACTTGATATTCTCACACAACCGGCTTATATGGGTCGATTTTTGGACTCTCCACTCCACCCCATGCATCTGAGGTAGTAGGCTCAAGTCTACGAAAGCATATGCTACCAGCTTCTTCTTTTCAGTAAGTCTTAAAGGTGCTGCAAGATCCCTTTGCTTACTGATTTTCCATACTAACATGGCCATGCCTTTGAATTCTACCAGCTGAGAATTTGCATAACTTATTTTAACACAAGTGTCTTTCAAAGATTAGTTATTTAATAACAAATTTAGTAATTAGCTCTTGTGTAACATTCAGGCTGGAATCTTAGTCCCAATTAGGTGGATCCATTGAATCAAATGTTGAATAGTGAGTTAACATGTAGGTGAATCAGTGGGTCTTCTTTAGACAGGACTAAAAATAGGATTTAGCCACTTGGAGTGGCTCTTCCTTTTTGGAAGGGAGAAGCAGGGTAAATGTTAAATAAATAATCTGAAATAAATATAGTTGAAAACGTTTGCTTCTTTTTATCCCATTATCCCATTGTGATCTCTATTCAAACAGATCGATAAATAGTGAATGGAAATAAAGCTCCCTAAAGTTGAAATCATGTGTACTGGGTGATGTTGAGCATGTCTCATTCCTCCAGAGTAAAATTGATCAGACCAGAAGCTCACTGTGCTCTGATCTTGCCATTTTCTGATATAGCGCTAAGGAGAGTAGAAAAAGGACATTAGGATGGGAAATGAAAGATTTTGCAGCAAAGTCTTCCTACCACCATCTCCATACTTTAGATCAGAGCTAGTGCCATGCAGTTGGTAAGAGGGAAGTTTATTGAAATGAATGTTTATTATCTTACAGGAGGAATGTACTTGGCCCAGCAGTGTGCCCTGTGCATGGAAACAGTTTTTGGGAAACCACCAGGAGATCTTCAGTTCCGAAATAGGCTAAGTGGAGATGAAGTTGTTTAAAACTATGAAGCAACAGCTGAGTGGAAATTCAGTTAAATTGTAAAAAGTGCAGAAAAAAGGAAAGAAAGGAAAAGCTCTGTCTTTAATCCAAGGTAATGTGATGCTCTTTAACCACTGTAATGTCATTTCCATCAAAATACAGCTGTGTAACAAATAAGTACTTTAAAGCAGGCTGTTGGTTTGAATTGTGGGACTGAAACCAATTATTGTACTGTTGTTGTTGTTTTTTTTAAAAAAAAACAAGACTACCAGCCTTGCACTACTGTATGTATGTGTGTGTGTCTGTGTGTCTGTGTGTTTTCGTATTTTTTGTCTTTGTGTCACCATTTGCATTCTATTAGGCATGCCCTATAGGACCACAACTGTCTGAAGACGAGTTGTGATAGTGATGAAAGGACATGACAGTGGATTTTATTATTTTCTTACCCAAATATTGAGTTACATGGAATGGTTTAAATAAAAAATAAATAAATAAATAAATAAATAAATAAATAAAAGGATCCAGGAGAAACTTTGGGACAAGCTGAAAAAAGAAAACCTTTTTAAAAAAAAAAAATGCAAGCTTTTGTGAACCACATCCACTTAGCAGAGTTCCTAGATTTCTAAGAGGTGATAAAAGAGTTTAAAGGAGTTATCTTCTGGAGTACAATTCCAAAAGGTTGGAGGATTCTAGGAGCTGTAGTCCAAAAAAGAACTTCTCTCAGTTCTGGACAAAGAAACCTATGGTCTAAATCAAAGCTGGCGCTAAATGGATACTAAGCAGATCTGCGGGTGTTTGTGCCTTCAAGTCGCTTGTCAACTTATGTGACCCTATGAATTTCATTGGGTTTTCTTAGGCAAGGAATAGCCACACTAATTGAAGAATGCCCTTCCTGTATAGACCCAAATGGTACTCATATACCTTTCATTCTGGTATCATTTAAAATGATGATGATGATGATGATGATGATGATGATGATGATGTTTTGGGGGCCTAATTCATTTCTTTCAAAACATACACAAAACATGGTTTTATACTGTTTAACCTGTTTTAGCTAGTTAAAATGGCTTCATATATTTTTAGCCCAGGGAAACTGCAGTCTGAAAGTTGCATGTGGCCCTGAAATTCACTTTTGTGCCCCTCTGACACTTTTGCCCTAATTTTCTTTTTTGAAAAAAAAATCAAGACTAATTTTTGGGACAATCCAAAAATATCCCAAAGCCCGCAAACCAGTTGCAAATGCAGCAGCAAATCTCTCCCTCCCCAAACATCCCTAATCAGTCAAAAAATGACCAACAATAGCAACTAGAAGTGATGCAACTTCCAGGACAACCTGCTGCACCAGTACCACCTACGGAAGCTAAAAATTGCTCCTTTTTTTTTTTTTTAGTCTGCTTAGATTATATTGTTGTTTCAAAATGCAATTGTTGTAAACTGTTTAAACTGATGTTATTTGTATATATGCTGAGATCTTGCAACATGGGGCAGGATATCAATCAATCAGTCAGTCCAATGACTCCCTTCCATACACTGAGTGAACAGGTGATGTGAACTAACCCTGCCCATTGCTGAAACACACCTGGCAAATTGTCAGTTGACATTGGTCAAAAGAATTTCTCTGTACATCTGTCCATGTATATAAACAACTTCGACACCTATGAGCAGAGACACTATTTAGCCAGGATACCGCCTAGGCTGCACCTACACTGCTAAATTAATGGCGTTTGATACCGCTTTAATTGTCATGGCTCGGTGTTATGGAATTCTGGGACTTATCATTTTGTGAGATATTTAGCCTCATCTCTCTGAGAGCTCTGGTGGCACAACAAACTACAAGCCCCAGGATTCTATAGCAGTTAAAGTGGTGTCAAACTGCACTAATTCTGCAGTATGGCAGCAGCCCTACTGGGTAGGATCTCCCCAAAGATATCCTTTGGGAGAATGTTGTGGTACAAAATCACATCACTGGGTGGGTGGAATTAAGCTAGCGTGAATCCCACTTTTGGGGGGAAAATATTTACATTATGAACAAATCAATACAATACAATCATCCTACATGGACCTGCATCCTCTTCCACATCCATTCAGGGTGAGAAGAGTGATGTATATACCCCTATTTATTGTTATTAATTATTAACCTTTTATTTATTTAGCTCTGTAAATTCATTTGTGATTCCTGTCATAAATTACATCACAGGTGATGTTTAGTTGGTGCCTGTGACACTAGACTAGACACTAAACTACATTTTCTGCGAAGACTTTCAGCACAAGTGTTGACTATCCATTCGTTTCTTCCCCTCTGTTTTTTTCTTTCGTTTATTATTAGAATCTTGTTTGTGACCAAAGCTGCCTCAACATTTCACAGCTGGCAAAGTCTTTATGTTTATAACTTTTAAAGAATTTATAAACTGGATGCACGATTGGCGGTCATCATCATTATTTGAGAATGCAGTCAAGTATGTGCATCGCACCACCTATGTGTAGTTTGTTTCTCTAACCCAGTCCAACCTGAACATAGAAGCAGACTTGGCAAGTGTCCAGGGTGTCGAGATTCTGGAGGTACCTGGACGGGAAATACCTCTGAAGGAAACAGCTTAACAACTCTTGCCCTCCTGCATTCCAGGAGATAAGATCAGAGACCCTTCTGTTCTCTATGCCCAGGGCATAGATACACTTGTAAAGTGGAAGAATTAAAGAACTGACAGCTGGCAAATAAAGGAAATTACAAAAGAATCTCCAATCCATTCTTGAACATTTGATGCACTTTTGTGATGCTGTTCAGCATGCAAGTAAGGAAAGGAGGTGGTTCTCTCTCGCTCTCATGCTCTCTCTCTCTCTCACACACACAAACTTCATTTGGACATGACAGACTTTCTGTCCTCTACTGCTAATGTTCTGTAAATGTGCCATATCTATTAAAAGCCTGCAATTTAAAATGACAAATATTCCTTTATGCTGGTGTAGGATCAGGACCAGATCAAAGTCATGAAACAAAGTCCTCTCATCTCCCCCAGTGAAGAATCTTAATCTCATATCCATGGAACCCACAAGTTAGTTTTATTTAATGAATATTTTTATATTTCATAGCTGCCATGATCTTTCATACCATGATCTTTCCAAGGTAGCTTACAGTTGTCATTGCTCTTATATCTTTTCAAGTCAACTCTGACTTATGACAAACCTCTCATAAGAATTTCTTGGCAAGATTTGTTCTGAGTGGGTTTCCTCTAAGGCCATGTGGATTTCCATGGTTGAGCAGAGATTCGAACCCAGGTTTCCCAGAGTTCAAATCCAGCACTCAAACCACAACACCAACATGCCCCCAACTTACAGTATAAAGCATGAAAATAAAATATGAATGACTTATTAAACTGTTTTTAGCCTACAATACAGAACAGTGAAATACAGTATAAATCAATTAAAACATCATCTTAAACAAATTTAAAATGGTCCAGTTAAAATAAAAGACAATACAATTCTAATATGTAATTATTTTTGTGCCTGTCCAAGTCATTTCCAACTTATGGCAACCCTAAAGTGAACCTATCATGGGATATTCTTGGCATGATTTTTTCAGAGGGTTTTCTTTTGCCTTCCTCTGATGCTGAGAAAGTGTGACTTGCCCAAGGTCACCCAGTTAGTTTCATTGGCTGATCTGGGATTTGAATTTAGATCTTCAGGTCTGTAGTCCAACACTCAAACTGCTACACCACACTGGCTCTTTAAAATGTAGCAGCAGCAAATGCAATACAACCTTTTCAGTTAAAAAAACAGAGAAAACAAGCCCAAGGTAGGCAACCTTCAGCCTCAAGACACTCCACTGGCCACTTCAGTCCCTCAAAATGCAACCAGAAGTTAACTACAACAGAACACAACAACAACAGATATTTTTTGTCTAAAATAGTGCAGAGGGCACACTTTATTTTGGAAGAGATGTGACTCACTCAACCTACAAGTTGAAGCTTACAACCAGCACTTGCTAATTCATACAGGATAAGACTACTTAATGGCTACCTTTCGTGATGTATCAGAAGGAGCATGCTCCTTTTTACCAGTGTCTGGGGATACATTGACAGGAAGGTGCTAATGTACTGTGCTGGCAGGCTTCCCATAGGCACTGGGTGTCCACTGTGTAAACAGAATGCCGGATATAGATGGAGATTTGGTCTGATTTAGCATATCTCCCATATGTTTTTAATTGCATCTCTGTTGATCAACTGAGGCACTCCAGACTGTACAAAGCTGATGTGTCCACAAAAAGAAACCTAACATTCAACCTTTCTCCTAGCATGCTGGTTTTGTTTTTATACAGCTATATGTTTTGGCTGGTTTTGTTTTTATAGTTTTGTTTCTATATGTGATGGATCATGCCAACATTAATTGCTAAACCTTGCTTCTGAGGTTGGCTTTGACCCTATGAATGAGATACCTCCATGAACCCCAGTCATCTACAACTCTGCTCAGATCTTGCAAACTCAGCTTTGCCAAGTATTGCTGTGTTTTCCAAAGAATTCTGTTGTCTCAAGTTATGTCTAAAGCCTCAGTTTAGTTATTTTTGTTTATGGTGAGAGTTCAGTCTTGAGTTATCCTGATGTCATTGTTGTTATCTGTCATCAAATCAACTTTGACTTATGCCAACCTTAAAAATGAGAAATTTCCAAGACTCCCAGTCAGCAACTGTCTTGCTCAGTTATTGCAGATACAGGACTGTGGCTTCCTCCTTTGAATCAATTGACTTGTAGTGTGGTCTCCCTCTTTTCCTACTGCCTTCCACTTTACCAAGCATTGCCACACTCTAAAAACTAGAAACTAGGAAAACGTTGGCATCAATGATTCTGAATTTGGTATTTGATGATGATATATTTCATTTGAGGATCTTATCTATTTCCTTCATAGCTGTCTTTGCAAGTCTTAGGGACTCAACAGATGGGAGGCATGTAGCTGCCCCCTTTAGCCCCGGATTGTTGTAGCGGCAACCACGTGCCATGGTAGTGATCTGCTCCCTGCAGGGAGCAAAAAGAAACCCCCAAAAGGGCTTCTTTTTGTGTCCCAGAACGGATGCCATGACGTCCCTTGTGGGCAGCACTGTTTAGGAGCTGCTCATGATAAGCATCATCATGGCACATGCCTTGTAGACAGGCATGTGCCAAGATGGCACCCAGGCAGTGCAACAAGGGCTCAGAGCATCTGTACACTCAGCCCTTGTGCGTATTCAGGCTGGCACAAAGTTCCGGTCTGTACTGCCTCTCAGTTTTCTTTAGATTTCTTGACTATATTCTCTATTTTAATTAATGACTATGATAAGACTTGTATAACCATTATCTAACTATTCTAATTTATTCATTGTCCACTGAAGTGCTACAGCTCAGCAGCAGTTATGTCATTTGATCCTGCTGATCACATTGATGACCTACCTTGGAATAACAGCACCAGACATAGAGTTAAGTAAGGGCCACTTTATTGACCTGGACTTTATTTACATTCTGATAACTCTGGAATAAGCATGGGCTGGGGAGCAACCTGTTTAGCTGAGGACAAGTGTCACCAATTATATGCCCTTCCCTTGAGCAAAACACCTGATCCCAGGGACAATTCAATAACTGGGTTGTTCCCCAGCCAGGCTTATGCTGAAAGGCAAACCCAGGGCACTTCCACCCAAGTCACAGGACTACAAAAGAGAGAGCAAAAACCCCAGTCCACTTCAAGGGTAGACTGCTTCCCCACCCCCAGATCTCAGGACCCTAGAGAGGCAGTTCCAGAGCCGCAGATACAGTATGAGGAAGGGAAGAAACATCAGTTAAAAGGGAAGAAAAAGCCCAGTGGAGGAGGGGACTCAATGCAATCCTCATTAGTCTAGAGCCCTCACCAAATTCCAGTTCCCAAGAAAGCCATGACATTTAAACTGATGTAACATCGACATAACAGAAACTGGGATCATCTAGTTGTTCAGCTGTCATCACAGCTGGCATTGGCTTTTACCATGGGCTACAGTGGCTACAAATGAGAAGACATTTTTGTCTAACAACATGTGGAAGGCTACACGTTCCCCACCTGATATATGCACATACATACACAAATGGCACTTTACATTTACGACTTTGACTTTTGAGAATTTGATTATTCACATATTTGATTAATATGTTCTCTCTAGAAATTTCTAGCTCCTCCAATATGACTCTGTGATTAACATGAGCCAGATATCATGCTGGAGGACCTAGAGATGAGTGGGGTTATGTCCGGTTAAAAAAATAGTAATTGTTATTCACGTTTTCCCCACTTTCATAGGAGTCCTATACTCCTAACTCCAGGAGATGTGGAGGGTCCGTTGTATGTGGGTTAAAGGGATTGATTTCTTCTTGGATTTTATTGTAACTTTGATGTATTTTACTGTTGTAACCTGCCCGGATTCCCTGTGATAGGGCTGGCTAGAAATAAATTATTATTATTATTATTATTATTATTATTATTATATTGTGCAGGTATACAGGTTGACATGTGCAGATGAGTAAAGCTCTCTGAGTTTCTTTTCCATCACTTAGCCTACCTCTGTATTTTTATATCAGCTCTCCAGGAAAGAAATTCCCAGGAGCACATGTTTACAGATGACACAGCACACTGGATGCATTAGCTTCTACTGTACAAATAAAACCATGTTTACCACCATTGCTAGAAAATAAATGGCATGCTGATTGGCTTGTTTTTATTAGCTTCTTTCCCACCTGGAATGATATCATGCTGCAGATCCACGGTATGACGCTGCACAAAGGCCACTGCTTGAAAACAAAGATGACCACAACCAATTGTATGCCCCCTTAATCTGTTATCTGTGCAAATGTCACAGAAGAGCTTTGATCAGAAGTGACTTTGCTGCAAGAGTTACAAGAATCGCTCTCCATCTTTTGCTGTTTTAAGTCGTTATGAAATCTTTCTCTGCTTCTCAGCTGGGTCACTAAAATCAAATATGTTCCTCACATTTGCACTTCAGGCAAGTAAGTACACTGGGCTTTGCTTTTTGCAGTCATTTGTGGTGGCAATGAAGGTCATTCTGTTTTCCCAACATGCCCTGAAACAATATAACATTTTTCTAATTAAATGGAAGAAAGGATTTTTTTTAAAAAAATTGTTTGGTAAAGAATAAAAGTTTTCTCCTCTTTCTGCTGCTGTGTGCTTTCAAGATGTTTCCAACTTATGACGAACCTAAGGCGAATACATCATGGGGTTTTCCTGGCATGTTTCCTCAGAGCGGGGGTTGCCACTGCCATCCTCTGGGGCTAAGCGAGTGTGACTTGCCCAAGTTTGCCTTAGGGTTGCCATAAGTCAGAAATAGCAAGGCAAAGTACCCACTAAATATACTATTTTTCTCTACTTCCTATAGGCTATGTGGGGAACGTATAGCCCTCCTGATGCTGTTGGATGCCAACTCCCAGGAGCCTTTTGGAACTGTTGAAAGATAGTGGGAGTTGCAGTCCTATTACATATAAAGGGCCACAGATCCTCTACTTGCTATAGCAACATGGAGCAACCATGCATTCCACTGTTTGTTCAGCAGGGTTTGCACATGGAGTCCATGTCCCAGAGATATCACTGCCTTTGCTTTGGGGAGAGGTTTGTAGATTATGAAAGCCAGTGTGGGGTAGCAGTTTGAGTGTTGGACTATGACTATGGAGACCAGGGTTCAATTTTCACTGCAACATAAAGCCCAATCTGTGACTCTGGGCCAGTCACATGCTCTCAGCCTCAGAGGAAGAGAATGGCAAACCTTCTCGGAACAAATCATGCCGAGAAAACCCTATGATAGGGTCGCCTTAGGGTCGCCATTAGTCAGAAATGACTTGAAGGCACACAATAGCAACAACTGTAGATTATAGATGTTTGCTCAGGTATAGATAGACCTTTGGATTCACCAGTGTTGAAGAGCAAAGTAGATCTTGTAGCCTTGAAGCCTGGCTAGCTCTACTTTATATGAAACATTTTTTAAAAAAAACCCTTTGCTTTCTTTGCTATCTTTTCTGATTCACATTCCATCATTTATCCACTCCCACCCCCTCAACTGATCCGATTTTGTTTTGACAACATGAAGAATGAGCATTGCAACAACAAAGACACAAAACATACTGGGGCAATGAAAGGACGACATAAATATATTGCGTTGGGCTAAAATACATGGCTAAGCACGTACATTGTGCTTGCCATTGATTCAGTCCCTGCTTATTTCACTAGACAATTATAGTATTATGATTTTCCTTTAGCTGCCATAGCAACCTCCTATGGAATGATGGGATTTGTAGTTTGGGAAGGCACTAGAGCTCTCTGACTAAGAATTCTAAATGTACCTCTCTCAACTGCAAATCCTAGGATTTCATAGATGATGATGATGATGATGATGATGATGATTATTTGTATCTCGTCTTTCTGTGCAACATAACTGGGGAGGCTTTAAACTTAAATATTATCCCTTTGTAGAACAAAATAGAGCTTATTCTTTAATGAAACATATCCAGCAAAAGGCAAACAAAAGTACACACTATTTCTTTCCCTAGTGTTGATAGTGCTATGATTTTATGGTTGAAATCAGTATGAATAGCGACATTGCACAGGTATAGAGTTTTGCTTTGTTTTGTCTTCGAACCCAGGATTGGCCAATGATATCCCATTTGTGGCTTTTTGCTCTACCAGCAAAAAATGCAGAAGTGGCTGTAAGGCATAGAGGGGAAGTCTGAAGCTGAGATACAACCATTTTAAGACATGTTCAGGTCCTACAACAAGTTTAAAGGGCCCCATAATATTATTTTTAACGTGTTTTCTATAAAACGTGAAATTTGTTTTTTTTTAAAAAGTATCCTAAGCAGTCTCCCAATCTGAAGCCCTAAACTGGGGCTTCTGAACCACGGTTTCTGGAAACCTTAGGTTGTAAAGTTGCTGGGAGTTCTGTGAAATATTGTGATTTAAAAAAAAACAACTACTTTCCCCCGCAAAGCTGTAGATATAATAATTTTTATGCAGAGACCTGAAATTTATTTCAATGTTTTTTTCCCCCAGGATAAAAGGCTTGAGAAAGACTGTATTTCACTTGCTCATAAATCTGGCACTGAGTGTAGGAAAGAAGTATAACTGGCATGCTCCACAACTGAAGCAGTACCAATGACTGTCTGAATGGTTTTTTGTGGAGCTTTTGGGCTATGTGGCCATGTTCTAGAAGAGTTCCTTTCTGACGTTTCGCCAGCATCTGTGGCTGGCATCTTCTCTGAAGATGCCAGGCACAGATGCTGGTGAAACGTCAGAAAGGAACTCTTCTAGAACATGGCCACATAGCCCGAAAGCCCCACAAAAAACTATGGATGCCGGCCATGAAAGCCTTCGACTCCACACTGTCTTAATGGCTTGCTCTTAAAATGGTGGGTCTGAAAAATCACCACTGGCAGGGCAAAATCTCTGAGCTCAGATCAAAGTGCCTTTTTCAGAGAAAGGAATGATCAAACACCCCCTGGGTGTCTGGCCTCTGTTAATCTGCCTGCTTTCCAACTCAGGCAGCAGTTGATGATAGCATTGTTTGTTCCTCAGGTGTGATGAAACTCCATTTGCATTTCAGTCAACATTGCAAATCCAATTAATTCCTTTAAGAGGTAGCAACAGAATTTGCACTATATGGCTTTATGCAGGGCAGTGTTTCTTCATTAAAGGATCTGGAAGCTTCAGTCTCAGAAGAGACAGGAAAAAATGCATACCTGTCTTACAGGATTTCCTAGCTCATTGCCCCCATTCCACATTTTATATTGCCATGCAACCCTCTCACTGGGGAAAGGTTGCTATCACATTGCAGGAAGCTGCAGAGCGGTTACTATTCCTATATACCAAATACATTCATCCCTCCATATTTGCGGTTTTGATATTTGTGGATTTGATTACTCACGGATTTGATTAATATGTTCCCTCTAGGAACATCTAGGTCCTCCAGTGCAACTCTGTGGTGAACTTTAACTAAAAGTTGCACTGAAAGACCTAGAGATTCCTAGAGAGAATACTCTACTAGGCCTTTGCAGCTCCTCCAGTGCAACTCTATGGTCAACTTTAACCATAAGCCGCACTGGAGGACCTAGAGATTCCAAGAGAGGTGTCCTTTCAGGTAAAAACATGGCATTTTTGTTATTTGCGGTTTTTCCATATTCACGGTGGCCTTGTGCCCCTAACCCTAGCGAATATGGAGGGACAAGTGTACATCTGAGGAAGCAGATTTAAGTCTACAAATGCACATGCTGCCAACTTCTTTCTTTCAGTTAGTTTCAAAGGTGCTACAAGATCTCTTTACACACTAATTTTACAGACTAACACGGCTATATCTTGGCAGCATGAGCTTCATCAGATGCATTTTGGAAGTAGACTGAAGTCTACAAAAGCTCATGCTGCCAATTTCTTTCTTTCAGTTAGTCTCAAAGGTTCTATAAGATCTCTCTATGTACTGATTCTACAGATTAACACGACTATATCTTTGAATTCTACAGCTATATCTTTGTATTCCTATACAAGTTGGATTGTATCTTTGCTGGAATACAGGTATTTAGTTGTCACCGCCACTATTCAATCCATTTTCAGTAGTTATAAATGTTATCTTTTAAGTAACTAAAATTACTTTACTTCCAGATTTTTGGGAGATAGCGTTCCAAATAAATAAGTAAATAAATAAAATCATGCCATGCTCTGCTGTGTAGATAAACATGTCATTGTTTGGTAGCCCAGTCAACATCACTCACAAAAACTAATTGTGAGTAAGTTTAACCTAGATCTTTGCTAGAAAATTCTAGTGTGGGAAGAGCTTTTTTGCTGTTTTTTAAGGGAGTGTGATTGTGCACATGTGTTCTTCAAAGTAAAAGTAAGAATGTATTTGTGGGTGGTACTTCATGCATCATAACATATATTTATGATGTTCCTGGAATTTTGTCAGTCTTGATTTGCTTCCCTCCCCCCCTCAAAAATGATTAAATTAAATTATAAGATTATAAGATTATACATGTAAAGTAGTTATACTTCAGGAGGACGCATGGCATAATGGTTTGAGAGTTGGGCTGGATGCCAGGGTTCGATTCCACTCAGCCATGAAACCCACTGGGTGACCTTAGACAAGTCACATGTTCTCAGCCTCAGGGGAAGGCAAGGGCAAACCTCCCCCGAACAAATCTCGCCAAGAAAACCCCATGATAGGTTCACCTTAGGGTCACCATAAATCAGAAATAACCTGAAGGTACACAACAGCAACAGCTATCCTTCACTTATGAGAAAGAAACTGATTGCAAGTGACTATTTATAACTAGCTACTCCTGAACTCTGGGATAGGCAACAGCCATTATATGGTATCAGAAGTCAGCCTGGTTTTCTTCATAATTGATGGCTTATCAGCATGGATTCAACCCTGCAGCATTTGTGAACTTGAACTCTTCCTGGCCTTTATCTTCATTTGTCCCCCAAGTAAATCTGGCTGAAAATTTGCATAGCAAAGCGTTCTGAGTTTCGGCTTCTTGATTGCTTGATATGATTAATTTGGGATCATGCTGAAGGCCTGGGAACAACCTATGAATTTAGTTCACATTGTCAATAGGGATATTTTACCCCTGTCTAAGCGGAAAGTTGCACGACAGTTGCTACAGAGGTATCATCATGGAGGACTGATAATCATTACCATCATCATTTATATGTAAAAACACAGGACACAATAGTTGCAGCAGCAGTGGGGTTATTTCTCCAAATTTTGCCCCTGCAAAGCCCAGGGCCAGAATTTAATTTGAAACACCCTGGCTGCACCGGACCATTTTTCATGATGTGTGAGGTCTGGAACAATTATATTCCTCCCACCTAAAAATCAAGGGTTTTCTTTACTATTGTTTTAAACTTTCTCATGTAGTTTGAAGACTTTTTCAAGCTACATAATTATAGCAGTCTGATATCACTTTAACTGCTGTGGCTGCATCCTATGGACCGCTGGTTTGATGCGGCCCTAGACTGAGCAATCTGGCAGGGAATACCCGACAAAACTACACATCCCATTTTCCATAGGCCAAAGCCATGGCAGTAAAAATTGTATCAGAATGCACCCACTGTTGCCAACCTCCACTTGAAGATCTCCAGTCAACTCAGTACCCGTCTTGGTCCCACTGTCCAGCTGTAGTTGGCATCAAGATCTCTTAATATTCGAGCAAACCCTCCCCTTTTGTGTCTTAATCCCATTGCATCTAGTAGTCCTGCCTTTTGGATTAACAGAGGATATGGATCTAGCTTTTCATGTAGGAGAGCCTTTCAGTGTTTTTGAAGAGTGCTCTGATGTTGTCCGTTCCCCACCCCTGCCTTTTCTTCTTCCATTTGTTATTGTTGATGTGTGCCTTCAAGTTATTTCTGATTTTGCGTAAACCTATTGAGTTTTCTTGGCAAATTTCTTCAGAGGGGATTTGCCATTGCCATCCTCTGAGGCTCAGAGAGTGTGACTTGTTCACCCAGGGGGTTTGGTTTACATGGCTGAGCCAGGATTCATATCCTGGTCCCCGAAGTCAAAGACCAACGCTCAAACCACTATGCCACGTTGACTCTAAATGTCTCCCATGGAGTTTCAACCACTTGTTTGAGACCCAGTTTCAAATGCTGTTCACAGCTCACCGTTTATAAAGCCCAGTTCAAATCATACATGGTTTATTTATTTACACTTATATCCCACCTTTCCCCCACAAATCTTCACAACAACCCTGTGAGATAGGCTCAGCTGGAAGAAAAAGTCTGCCTTAAGGTCCCCAGTGCATTTCATGGCTCAGTGAAGGACTTGAAGCTAATTCTTCTAACACACAGTCACCTGCTGAAATCACTGCATCACATTGGATCTCAGTTCTTTGTATCCTCGCAAAGGTTATGATCTCCGGGCCAGAGGGTGATGGTGATCAGCTAACAAATACCAGGTGCTGGAGGCTCTATTTCAGAGGAAGAAACTGGCAAAACCACTTTTGGGTATTCTTTGCCTATGAAGACCCTATGAAATTCATGAAGTGACCACAAGTCGACAGGCAATTTGAAGGCACACACACACACAAAACTGTATGCACACGACCCTGTTAATTGTTCTGGAGCCAGGGGCAGGAGCAGGGTTAGACTGTGGGTGTATCCACACTACACAATTAAAGCAGTTTGGCACCACTTTAATTGCCAAATTGGGCAATTTAATTGGGGGGCGGGCTGGGTTCTGAGATTATTTCTTTTAATTGTAATTTTAACCGTATGCTGTTTTATTTTATACTGTTGTAATTTGCTTTGATTCCTTTGTGAATAATAATAATAATAATAATAATAATAATTTGTCATGACTTTATCCTAGTTTGGTGAGGCACCAGAGCTCTCTGACAGACTAGGCTGACTACATCACCAAACTACATGTCCCAGGATTCTGTAGGATAGAGTCATGACAATTAAAGCAGTGTCAAACTGCTTTAATTCTGCAGTGTGGAAACACCTTGTGAAATCTCATCCATTTTGTGAAAGGAACTTGGGAGGGGGAAAATCATCCCTATTATTCAGAAAGACGGAAATGTTAACTGTTGTAATCTGCCATTATGTGAGCATAAGATGTGTCTATATTAAAAGATAGTATAGTTTGGGTGCTTGTATGGATTTCTGTGTGAGGATTACTCCAAAAGAGCCCCCTGTAAAAAGAAAGCTTTCATTTTCAAGCAAAAGAATAAACTTTCTTTGACTGTGAATAATCAAAGCCTTTCTATCAATGGTTCACTTAAAGGCATGTTGGACCAGCAAATGTAATTTAATTGCAGGAAAAGTCTTGGATGGAATCTGTGACCACATTTCACTGAAGATCATTTCATTTTTCCTTTCATTACACAATACAGGATTTATTTAAAATCTTCCAGAGCAGCAGCTAGAACTGATTCTGTGCGCTGCGTTCTATCAGTGGTTAACTGGG
Organism: Urosaurus nigricauda; assembly: GCA_034509955.1. NCBI lineage: Eukaryota > Metazoa > Chordata > Lepidosauria > Squamata > Phrynosomatidae > Urosaurus > Urosaurus nigricauda. Next base: position 132,380,438 of record JAOEGL010000003.1, read on the forward strand.
GCATGTTCTTCCTGCACAACAATTTTACAGTGTTCTGTTTCTCTGACACAGCCATTCCCACACTTTGTGCCAGGGCACACTGAATGGTACGACTAAACGGCTGGTGGGCCTTGATGAATTCTAGAATTAAAAGCACTCATGAACACAAAAGTACTGATCGACTGAGAAGGACTGTCTGCTGTGCTTCAGACCAATTCCCTTGTACCTTGCCTCCTTGGACTCACCTTCCACTGGAAATAAATGATTTTGCTAAGTCGGCATACTCTCATGGCAGTCTTGGGCCCCAGTTGGTGCTGGATTCAAATGCACCTTCAGGAGGCTTTTCCACCAGAAGGGGCTCAAATGAGAGTGGGTAACTCTCAAGCTGCAATATGATATCCATATACCTGGGGGCTGATAGCTAGCATGGTGTAACGGTTTGAGTGCTGGAACAGGATTCTGGAGGCCAGGGTTCAAATCCCGATTCGGCCATGTAAACCCGCTGCGTGACCTTGGGCAAGTCACACTCTCTCAGCCTCTCAGAGAGTGACAATGGCAAGCCCCCTCTGAACAATCTTGAGAAGAAAACTCCATGGTTGGTCTGCCTTAGGGTCGCCATAAGTCAGAAATAACTTGAAGCCCCACAGCAAGCAAAATACCTGGGCCAAACCCTGTTTGGTTTAGTGGAACTTTGTTTTGATTAGATATGTATAGGATTACTCTGTTAGCCTTCCACATACTGGTAGCATAAAGAAACCTTTTTGCAGAGCTTAGAAATTTTATTTGCATAGCCAGTGGCCATACTGGATGAGGATTCTGGAAGCGGCAGTCCCCAAAAATATTGTTTCTAAGCTGTGCCTATTTAGGTGAAGAGCAAAAGAGCAAGCATCCATGGATTGAAAATATTAAAATATATATATAAATTCCAAAAAGCAAACCTTGCTTTTGCCATTTTATATAGGTAACACCATTTTACTATGCCATTGTATTTAATGGGATTTGAGCATCTACATATTTTAGTATCCAAGTGGGAGGCAGGGGGGCCTGAAACAAAACCTCAGTGGATTCCCACTGTAGATACAAAATAATACTCTGATTCCCTCCCTTCCTCCCTTCTAAAACAAGTAAAAAACACAGACAAAAAGTTACATAAAGTCATATTGACCATCTCAGTGTGGCATAATTATTTAATGGGTTGGACTGGAAAGACTTTTGCTTGGTGCTTTGGAAAGTAGTCACATATTTATGACTATATTATACTCGTAATTTACCATTTGCTCTGTCTTCCAGTCCATTCCTGCAGAGAACTCTGGCATTTAGGCCATGTAGGCAAATGGAACTCTCTTTGTATTCTTGGACTGCAACTCCTATCAGCCTTAGACAGAAATGCTGAAGGAAGATAGGGCCACACATTCCCCATTTTTATTTTGGAGATTCTAAGAGATGATATAAAATTTACTGCTTTAATGTGAACACCACGGGAGAGGGTCTTGTATTCAAATATCAGTGAACTACACATTAGTCCTATCAGGCCTTATGGAGAGGAGTGTAAGAAATATATTATTATTATTATTATTATTATTATTATTATTTGTTATAAACAGCATGGACAATAGTCAGGAATGATGGGAAGTGTTGTCCAACAATGTTTGGATGGCTTAAGGTTTTCTCCCTCCTGATATGCGTATCTACTAATGCTACAAAGGCTTCCTAACAAACTCTTAGCAAGGGCAAACTAAGGTAGTGATGGTGGTCACTATTGTTAAGTTCTGTCAATTTGGCTTTGAGTTGACTCATGGTGACCCTGTGAATGAGAGACCTCCAAGTCACTCTGATCATCAATAGCCCTGTTCAGGTCTTTCAGATACAGAGCCATAGCTTTCTTGATTGAGTCTATCAATCTGGAATGCAGTCTTCCTCCTTTTCTTACTGCCGTCTATCTTACCAAGCATTATTGTCTTTTCCAGTGACTCATGTCTTCTCATTGTGTGCCCAAAAGGGGCGGTCTGTAGCCACCCCAAGAAGTGGCGAGATGGGGCCAAGGCTGCCGCTTCCCTTGATGGTGCTGAGGGGCGGCCCCTTTCTCCCTGGGTCTTTGGTGCAGCCGTTTAAAAGCTGCGCCAAAAACCCAGAAGCAAAAAGGAGCTCAATTTTTGAGCTCCTTTTTGGGCTGTGGGAAGGGCATGCTTGGTGCCCTCCCACAGTGCGAAGTCGTCATGGTGCATGCAGTGTTTCTAAAGGCTGCACGTGCCATGACAACATCATGGTGCGCCCGTATGGATGCCACCATTTTTTAAATGGCGGCGTCCATACGGTTTAGGGTTAGGGAGTATGCGGACACTGCACCCTTCCTAACCCTAATCACACACTAAAGAGCCCTAAAGGCGCTCTTTAGTGCACATATAGATCAGGCCATTGGCTTCTTGGGAGAGTTCAGGCATGCTTTACTGTAGGAACCGCTGGTTTGTCTTTTTAGCAGTCCTTGGTATCCATAGAATTCTTCTCCAGCACTCCAGAAAATAAGTTGCTTTTCTTCCTATCAGCTCTCTTTGCCCCAGCTTTCACAAGCATATGCAGAAACTGTATATACAATGGCATAGACTATTTTAACCTTGGTGTTTTACTGGTATAATTGGCATAAGTCAGAGTCCTCTTGAAGGACATAATAATGTCCTGTTCAGGCACTAAGCATCACTCTATACATACTCATCATTTTTTGTCACCCAATAAACTGACTCTTAAGATGGCTCACAACAAGATAAAAAAGGTGCAAACACTGTTAAAATATAATTAATCATATTTTAATATTGAAAAACTAATGAATTAAAAAGCAATTTTAAAACATATCAATAAAAACACATCATTTAAAAAGTACAATGCCCATCCATTAAAAGCTCCTCTCCCAGCAGTCAGTCAATTGCCAAAAGCCAGCTCAATTAAAAACAAAAACAAAAACACTTTGTTTTTATAAGTGACTTGTACACAGGCACAAACAGAAGTATTAAAATAATATGTTGCAAAGAAACAGAAGAAAAGGTAGAATGAGAGACCTCTTCCACAGGATCTGAGAAAGCAAAGGGAGATTTAACCCAAGATAATGATTAACAAGGAGCACATTATATGACCAGGACAAAATGAAAACACAATGGAAGGAATGCACTGAAAAACAATACAAAACAGTTGAAAGAAGGGCATATGTAGAATCTTTTCTGAAGGACCTATATTAAAAACATGTGGAAGCTGGTCTAAAAGCACCTACAATAAATAATTCACCAGGAACATATAGCATAATCTGTTTCAAGCTACACAGACAGAATCCATCTATCCTTTCATCCATCCATCCAAAATAAATAAATAAATAAATAAATAAATAAAATCTGCCAACGAAAATGGAAAACAAAACAGTGGCCCAGAGACAAGAAACACTCAATATATATTCCAGTCCCCCGCAAAGGGAACATTAGTGATTGTAGTAACCATCGGAGTTTTGCATTAATCTTCCATGCAACCAAAGTGATTTCAACATTTTATAACAAAAACTTTTACCTCATACAGGATGGAAACTAACCTATTTCTAAGTCAGTTTCAGGAATGGGAGAGGACGTACAAGAGACGTACATATTGCAAACAAACATTAGCTAAGGACAACAACAAATTTCAGAAGAAAATAAGCTCATTCTGTATCGATGATAGCAATGCCTTGGACTGTGTAGTAGGTTATGAAAAACATAACATAATGGTGCACTATAAAGAAATGGGTGCCCCCCATTTGATAGTCCTGATGTGTAACCTATAATCTGAAAAAGAGGCTGCTGCCAGGACAAAATATGGAAAATCAGAATTGTTTTTAATTGGCATGAGGGTCAGACAAGGGTATATTTTATTAAACTTTGTTTAACTTATATGCATTTTTATATATTAGAGACAGTGGAATTAGTCTCAGAGGATGGAGGTATGAAAATTTGAAGGAAGAGACATCAGTATTCTAAGGTATGCAGATTGCACAATATTACTAGCATAAAATAGAAAAGACATGGAATGATTGCTGATGAAAGTTAAGGAAGAAAATCAAAAAGGCAGGTTTCGTCTGAATATAAGAAAACAAAAAATAATGACCACATAAGATTTGCATAACATTAAAGTGGGTGATGTCTTCATCAAAATAAGGAAGCTTTCCTATGCTCAGGCATTAATCAAAATGGATGCTATAGTCAAGAAACAACTTGATGGCACACAATAACAACAGCAATAAGAAATCAGAAGACTTGGAAGGACAGCTCTGAAGGAACTAAATGAGATCCTAAAGTATAAAGATATATTGAATGCCAAAGCCAGACTCATTTATGCCACAGTATAGTTTCTATGTATGGTTGTGAAAACTGGACAGTGAAGAAAGCAGAAAGGAAGAAAATAAAACTCTTTGGAAATGTGATGCTGGAGGAGAGTACCACAGACTGCCAAAAAGACAAATAAATGGATCCTAAAGCATATCAAGTCTGAACTCTCAGAAGAACCCAAAATGATTATATTGAGGCTATCATACTTCAGACACATTGTGAGACAACATGACTCATTGTAAAAGATGATAATGATCGGAAAAACTGAAAGCAGTAGGAAAAGAGGAAGAGCACATTACAACTGAATTGATTCAATCAAGGAAGCCATGGAACCGAGTTTGGAAGACATGATCCAAACTCTTGATAACAGGGACTCTTGAAGATCTCTTACTTTCAGGATCACAGTCAGTCAGTGTTGACTTGGTAATTATTAATAACACTTCAAAAGGGTGTGTTTTTTTTCCTCTCTCCCTTTTCTTGAGAAAACTAGAATGGAGTAGTTAAAAATCTTCCCCTTAGCCACAAAACTCACCAGGTAACCTTAAATCAGCCCCTGTCTCTCAATCTAATTTATACTACAAGATTGTTGTGGGAACAGAAACTGGGAGGTGGACAATGTACAACGCCTGAGGTCTTTGGAAGAAAGGCATGAAGTAAATGGAACAATAAATGCCACTATTGGATGTCAACATGGTGTAGTGGTTTGAGCATTGGTTTAGGACTCTGGAGAGCAGGGTTTGAATCCCACTCAGCCCTGTAAACCCACTGGAAGACCTTGGGCAAGTCACACTCTCTAAGCCTCAGAGGATGGCCACAGCAAACCCTCTCTGAAGAAATGTGCCAAGAAAACCCCACGATGGGGTCTCCAAAAGTCAGAAATGACTTGAAGACACACAACAACAAACTGAATACAATGTTTCTCCCGCACTTCACTTTTCTGCAGTTAAGAACATAATTCTACACTTGCCCTCACCTTTCTTGATAGGGATGTATACATTCTATTTCATACTACCTGTTCCTTAATAGGTGTGCATACAATCATAGCTCAGATTAGCACAATTCTAGGCAAGTTTGTGCCTTCAAGTCATTTCTGACTTATGGTGATCCTAAGGTGATCTTGGTGGTGGTGGTGGTGGTGGTACGGGTCTTGGCAAGATTTGTTCAGATTTGTTTGCCATTGTCTCCTTCTAATGTTGAGAGATTAACTTGCCCATGGTCACCCAGTGGGTTTCCATGGCCGAGGTGGGATTTGAACCCTGGTCTCCAGAATTCTAGTCCAACACTCAAACCACCACACTACATTGGCTCTTCTATGAATGTTTACCCAGCAGTAAGACTTGCTATGTTAACTGCGGCTTGCTTTGAAATGTGCATAGGATCACAGTCTTGATCAACTTGCTAACGTACTGCAACCATTTCCCCTTTTAAAATGTAATTTTGTAGTGTTTTGTCTCAGAAGTGATCTGGCAGCATGTAGTACATAATGGCCAAGGAGGACAAGCTTGAGTACTACCATCAACCACTAGGTCAGGTTTAAAATAGAAGGGAGGGAAGAGATTTAATTTATAATGGAGAATGGATGGTGGCAGTAGCTTTTGCTTTCAGTGCAACAAGAGATCACAGCCCCTTCCCTCACTTTGGTAGCCTTAGGGTGGTGGTGATGGCAGTGGTGATGGTGGTAGCCTCATTGTTGCTGTTGTGTAGCTTCAAGACATTTCTGACCTAAGGTGAGCCCCTGTTATGAGGATTCCTGGCAAGAATGTTCAGAGTGGATTTGTCACTGCCTTTCTCTGAGGCTAAGAGAGTGCAACTTATCTAAGGTCAACTAGTGACTTTTTTTTTTAAAAAAGGATTTATATCCTGCCTTTCTCCCAGGATGGGATCCAAGATGAGAATTTGAGAGTCAGAAACCTTTGCTAATTGTCTATCACAAATCAACCACAAGTCAGTCAATAGATCTGGATCTTCTTTTTACCTATCTGACAAAACATTAGAAAGAACTACAATATGTATTGGCTCCATGTTCTAGGCTCCCCCTTCCCCCGTTCAGGAAAACACCCATATTTTATACCATGTTTTTGTATACGCCCTGATTGAAATAATTCTCTGGTAGTATAAGAAACATTGATATCAATTACAACAAAGGATTATCTCATCCAGAAAAATGACTATACAGAACCAGGGTGAGAGGGGATGGATACAAAGAAGTGGCAATAAATAAAGAAATAAATGCAAAACTGACCTATCTTCATGCTAAGGTGAGGCAGTCCCCTTAGGCAATGGATTGTGGGTTCTATTAAGGGCAGCATTATGGGGAAATAATTTGACCTACTGATGCATTGTTGGAAAATTCTTTTGTTATGGCTTTTGTAGGATAAACAAGAACTGAGGAAAGCACTGAAAAACTTCTAGCAAGCTTTGTACAGTGCCTTCTTGGATGTTGGGCTCCATGTTAGTATGTGAGAGTTGTTTAAATATTTTGCCTGAGACGCAAACAAGTCTGAAGTTGTGAGTGATGTTATCCATCCCTGTAATATTGACAGGTGCCAATAACATCACCCACAACATCAGAGGGACATTTACGTGCTCCTCTTGCAATGTAATCTATGCATTCTATGCCAACAATGCCCCTCTGCACTCTACACAGGTCTCTACACAAGAGGGTTAATGAACACAAATCTGAAATTAGAAATGTCAGTACCCCCAAACCAGTTGCAGAACATTTCAACTTTCCTGGACATACAGTAAGGGACATACAGGCTGCAGTTCTTGAACAAGGAAATGCCAAAGGAAGAGAAGACAGTGATTAAAGCTGCCAGTCTTCTTGGGTAAGTCTCTGTCAGCTTTGCACATCTGTATGTTACAATGTTTGTCCATTCTCCTTGGTAAAATTGTCCCAGCTCTGTCATTTAGGAAATAGCAACTTTCAAGTCTAGCCACAGATTCTCATTCATAGTGAGGTTTTGAATTGTTCTACAACATTCAGTTTTTTGTTTTTAAATCACTCCAGTGTTACTTGGATTTCCAGTTTAGGATCGTTGTCCCAGGCCCCTTGGACTCTGAAACATGTTTTCCTCTAGAATTGTCCTGCATTTGGCTCTACACATTTTGCCCTCAATTCTAACCACCTTCCCAGTTCCTGCCAAGAAAAACTATCCTTAGAACTCAACACTGTCACCATGATTCACCATGGGATGGTGTTCTCAGGGAAATGAGCACTGTTAACTTTGTGCCACTCTTTATAGCTTGGGTAGGGGCTATGTAAAAAGGGTATCTTCTCATATGAGTCTACCCAAGTGCTAAAATCTTCAGGGAACACACTGTCAATCCCACCTTCACAGGCATGGGATGGTTTGTGGAGCATCTCAGTAACAGCTGTTCAATGGATGGTTTTTTCCACTTTCAGTTGTGGTTGCTCCTCTCAATGCCTTCTTTATGCAGTCAGAAATTTTGTGGACAGCTTTCTCTAGAGAGAGTTGCACTTGAGTCATACTCTTTCCATTTTACAATAATGGATTCATTATCCAGGGGATTTCATAGTTAGGGATTCTTTTTTAAAATATAACTCAGTGTTGGTAGGTCCTTCTGTGCACTTTTAGTATGGGCTTTTTGGATAACTTCTTGGTCTCCATGGTGCTATTTACATTGATAAACCCTACAACCAACAGTAGGCTCTTCCAGAAACAGGTGTATTTAGTCTGAGCTCATGTGGCACTGGAATTGCACACAGGTGGACTCTATTTAGCTCTTTCTGTGACTTCTGAAGGCAGCCGGTTGCAAAAGAGTTTCTTTAGGCATGTCTCAGCAAAAGGACTAAATACTTATGCAACCAACATATGGCAGTTTATCTTTATTTAACTTTCATGTCATAACAAAAACTATTTTGCACCTTCAGAGTGTCAGGTATCTTGTGTACATCAAGTAGTAATAATGCCTGTGAAATCAATTTCAATTCCAGATTGTAACACAACAGAATGTGGAAAACTAAAAAGCGGGTGAATAATTCTACAAGGCACTGTTTATCTTAACTAGGTAGAAGGTTCCAATGACAACATGTCTGCCTTATCAAGTCTTGCAACAGCCATACAAGTTGTGTTAATCAAATCCAAAAGATATGCAAGCGTAGCATTGTTCCAATTTTCTGGTGGCTCTAAAACACTCGTGCCTAAAAATCAATCTTGTTAATTTCCATTCATGCCCACAAAACACAGTAATATCTCGTATATGATATTGAGAGTTCTTATGCAAATACATGTGCTTTTTAGGTGGCCCAATAAAGTAATCACTCCTTTGTGGATTTTGGATTTTATTGTATTTTGCTGCATGGCCAACACAGCTGCCCCAAATATGTTTTGTGTAAATTTTTTTTCACTGTTTTCTTTTCCTGACAGAAACATTGTACCTCTCACAGGCACATGACAAGCAGAATTGTGATAGGCACTGGCTTTCCAAGCATACAGATATAAATATGGTTCCTGCTGTTTGGATTACTGCAATGATTTACATGTGAGGCTGCTTTGGTAGTAGTCCAGAATGGCAACATGGTTACTTACTGTGAACTAGGTGCATTCTGTATTAACTCTTAAAGACTTGAGGTCAGATTGACTCAATAATCCCTCCCTCCAACATATGTCTGCCCAGACATTAACATTTTTGAGATCCTTCTCCGACACCTCCATCAAATGACATGAAGCATGTGGTTACTGGACAGAGGTCCTTTTCACTGGTGACACCTTGGTGGTAGAATGCACTTGCCTGGTATCTGCACAGTGAGCCAAAGTCTCTCCTTTTCCCTGGTTCATGACAAATCCTAGTTTACTCATGGTTTTTAAATCTGGACTAGAGGGCAAGAACAAATTAAGAAATAAGTATAAAAATCAGAGTGCCTAAAAAGAGGAAGGAGAAAGTCATTGAGCTTGAAGCTTGAGCATGTAATGCTAACCATGGTTGTTAGGTCTGAATTAAATTATAGTGACAAGAAAAACATGTCTACTTTATTTCTACTTATCACTCAGTTATTAAAGGTAAATAACTCACCTGGAAAATGTGCTATTGTACAGATGAATTCAGATTTTAGTGTCAAACAGAAAATATTTTCCTTTCAGCTGAAATTAGACTCTTGCCACCAGCTATTGATTTATTTCTTACAAAGAAGGAAATTAATATATATTATATTGTATTATTTTATCACTCCCAGAAGTCAAAGTAACAGGAATTTAATCTGAATCTCAGCAGTTTAAAAGTTATTAAATAAAATGAATTATGAAATAAACATCAATGAGAATTAATAAATTCACATGTCTTTATTAGCATCATTCAAACACACTGACTGATGTATGAATTCTGAAATTGTCAGAAAAATTGTCCCCAAAGCAATCTTTAACATTGTATTCTAATGACCATATTAAAAAAAGGAAGGCAAAAGATTGGTTTGAAATAGAGATGCTTAATTAAGAGGTTTGCAGAACATGATTATGATGATCATTGTTTTTCAGGGAAAAGTAATCTAGGATGCTTTTTTCTGTTTTGCTTTCTTAAACCATTCTGGTGGAGCTTCATTTGTCTGTTAAGAAACAAAGAAAGAGTGTGGATCATTATAAATAAATCAGCAGAAGTGTACAAGTTGCTTAACACTTCTGCAATTACTATTTTGACATATGACAATTGCATTGAAAAATACAATTAACATGACTCTGACAAATAATCCAGTTTAGCATGTTTCTATTGTGTCAATTTATGGGTTACGTGCCCTCTGAATCAGACTGCTGATCACTTGCATGGCACATGTTTAAGAGTAGAGGCAGGATGCCAATCCCTGAGACATGTTCTGCATTAAGAAGGTTACTAACAACAGTGAGGGACAGCCCACCACTTTCCCAAGTGAGTCTATTCCACAGTTGAGCTGCAGTATGGTAGCCACATAGTTAAATGGTCAAATGGTTAAATGGTCAAGCTTGCCTTCCATTTGATTAACTAGTAGATTAACTGTAATATCTCTTCTGTTACCAGATATTGTTACATTAAATATTATTTACGAATTGTCTTTGCAATCTATTTTGACAGACACTTTCTCTTGGTTGTACTGTATTTGTTGTTGCAAAACTGTTTTCCAGGATGGGTGACTTCTTTTGGCCACTCTCAAAGTCAGCTAGGTAACTTAGAAGTTATTTAGAGCAAGAATTTTTTCTATTCATTATCACATCTAAAGGGCTAAACTTTGTGTAACATGTGAAAAGGGCATGCACTTATCCAATGCCAGGGTATAAGCAATTTTCCCATGGAAGCAATGCCTATGTAGGAAATTCATTTGGTATGAAGCAGCCCCAGTAAACAATGTATAGTACAAGGGAAACACCTTTCTTTTCTCGTAACTACTGTGCTAACAGTCATTTACAAGCAGGTACTAGTAGCTACTGGCTATTTGTACATACTGGCTACTTGGAAGGCTGTAATATTTTGAGCAAGGGAAAGACCGAGCCCTCCACAATGCACTGCAGGTCTTCATTTATTAAAAGTCAGTGTGGTGGTTAGAGTGTTGAAATTAGATGGAGAAGATCTTTACTCAGAGGAAACTTAGCCAATTGTCTTGAGCAGCCTTGCTTAGGAAGTCCTCTCTTGAACCTCTACAGTGAAGTAGAGGTTAGAGGCCCAACTCCATTTGGAAATTGAGTTCATGTTGGGATATTAGGTCAGTCACCTTCTCTTATCCTAAAATGCATGGGAGGACCAGGTGTACTGCCTTAGCTTATGAAAGAGTGGCCTTAAACATGTAATTGATTTCTAAAAGAGCAACAATCCAGAAACATATACACACTAGATTTAGTACCCCGTGTTGCTTGGGAAAATAAGAAACAATTGTTAATGATAATTTAGGTTCAACTGCTCTGGAGGAACACTTTGAATGTTAAAGTGTTCCTCCTGCTGTACACCAGTCTTAGTTGCCCTTGCAAGAGCACGTCTCTCACAATCAAGTATAAAGTGCACTGTTCTATATGAATGAAAAAAAATTGCTGTGCCCCCTATGGTAAGTTTCATGTACAGTACATAGCCAATATGTTACATACCTATCCCAAACCAGCCATTCAGATTTAGTGAAAACCTGCTCAATCATTTTCACATGATTTGGTTAACAGGTGAACAGAACATTTTCCTTATAATGATTATGTTTGCATTCTCTCTTTCCTTCAGTGAGCTCAAGCTGGTATAAGCCCCCCCCCCCCCACTACACTTTAGCCTTTCTGCTCCCATAAAGTAAGTCAACTCGAGAGATAGTGAGTGGCCCTAGGACATCCATTGAGTTTCATACTTCAATACAGAGTAGAATCTGGGGACCACTTTTTTTTGCCAGGGGAACCTTTTGGAACACACCATCAGAAATCCCCCCCCCCAGCAACCCCAATTGGAAGTCACAAGTCCTGTTTGTGCAGATCACAGGGAACAGAAAGTAAATAAAGGGCTCCAACCAATTTAAAAGCCTCCACCAGATCCAAGTCACATGGAAGCAGGCCAGTCCTGGTAGTCTAGAGGCTCAAGGGCCACAGAAACAGCTTTGGAGTGTACTTTGCTCATCTCTGCTCTAAACGTTACACTGTTGCAAAAAATTATCTTAACCAGAATAATCAAATTCTTAGTTTCAGCTTTCCTAATTCAAAGAATTTCTATGTTGACTTTCTCCAAAGAACTCAGGGTTCTCCTATTTCAGACTCACATGAAGTAGATTAAGTAGAGATATTATGCCTGCATCCGCACTGCAGAAATAATCTATGCTGACATCACTTTAACTACCTTGGCTCAATGCAATGGAATTCTGGGAATTTTTAGTCTTCTCTGTCAAAGAGCTCTGGTGCCACAACTACAGGGGGGCCTCCCTATCTGTGGGCTTGCCATCCATGGATTTAAGCATCTATGGATGGCAAGCCCCTATTGTCTCCAATGGTGGCATGGTCAAACTAGCAGTTCCGTGCATGTTGCAGCACCATTAGGGAGAACAGTACTTGAGGTCCTGTGTTTTTTGGTATCCAGGATGGATGGATGGGTGAGTCCAGAATGGATCCATCAAGAATACCAAGGTCTGACTGTATAATCCCCAGAATTCCACAGCACTGAGCCATGGCAGTTAAAGTGGTGTCAAACTGGATTATTTCTGCAGTACGGATGCAGCCTATGATGAGTCCAAAGTCTCCTAGTAAGATTCATGAGTGAGTGGAGATTTGAACTCAGATCTCCCCCCAATCCTTGTCCTACCCTGTATCCACTCTACAGGTTGCTCCTAATTGATAAAATTCAGAGATCTTGAAAAGTTACTGTACTTACAAACAATGTTGGTTTGGGTGCAAATATACCTCCTTCTTCATGCTCTAAAGATAAATGGACGGATGGGTTAGATGTAGATTTTGAAGGCAGATTTTTATTCTGTTTCTGAGGCAAACTGTCTCCTTGGGGTTTACCATGAAGACTAATCAACATCTGTTTCATCACAGCAAGTTCCTTTAAAAATACACACACACAACAAAACATAAGATTCAACTACTAGTTACAGAATAAGCATTTTCTCTTCACCAAACCAAACCATATAAATGAAACCATTACTGTATAGCAAGGATGCTTATCTTCTTTTCTGCCTGATTACTTATTTAAAACCACTTCATAAAGGAAGTAATAAAACAAAAAAGGCACATAAGATTTATAGAAATAGAAACTCATCATTTCTGAAATGCAGTAATAGAGAAAGATTTACAGACCACTCTTAAGTATTCCACTAGCTCCTTTTCACTTAAACTACCATTTATTTATTTTTAAAAAAATGCTTTATAAAGGTTTGTTTTCAGAATGAAAAAACAGCTTGCTTAATCCAATCTGCATGCTTACAAATAACAGTCAGATGGTTTGGATAAGGAAGTATGTCTTATAAAGGCAGATCTATCTATCTCAAAAAAACCAGACAGTTATTATTCCCAGAAAAAAGGCGGTGGGATGGGGGTGACATCCAAGAAAACAGCAAATGCACTGCAGACAATACAGTAAAAATGCAAGAGATGTTCAGAAAAGAGCTTTCTTAAACAGAAAAATCACTTCTTGACAAAACTGTACAGGACAGATGGATAGTACAATGCTAAAGATAGCAGTGCAGAACAAATAGCTTTCTTTATTAGATATAGGGTTAATACAGAGAGTTAATAGAGAGAAACATCTATGGACTTTTAAAAAAATCTCATTCACACAAAAAGTGGTGTATATGATAAAACACGCCGTTATGTTACACATTAATTTTATGACATACCAGTAATAATCACATATTTAACACACAGCATATGTTCCGTCATTAGGCACAGGAGAAGAATTACATTTATTCTCCTAATAATCCAGAGAGTGGCTACCCAGTAAATTTCACAGCAAAGTGCATCTGAACTTGTTTCTCTAGAACTCCGCTTTGATACTCTAACTGTACCATATTGATGACTACACCATACTGGCTTTCAGTGAAGAGTTTCTAAGTGTGTGTTGAGCAGAACTGCTGAAGAACCATCAAAGATTTTCTCTCAAGTGATCTTGTCACATTGTTCCATGTCCATGTTCTTTCATGGTTTATTGTAAAAATAAAAATAAAAATACAGTGAGTTTCTTGGAGCACTACATGCTTCCGGACAAGCAGAACTGCTGTGACGAATGTCCTAAATGTGTTGTGATCTTGGTCAGTTAACATTACAATTCCCAAACAGCTAGGACTTATGAGTGTGTTGTTAGAAATTTCCAATTCCATGCCATTTCTGTTGCAAAAGAAGTGCTAGTATGATACAGATGTAGATATCCCATATGGCTTAGGTCCAGACTATTTGAGAGACTGTCTCTTCACATGCAAACCTGCTAGAGCCCTAAAATCTTTAGGGAAAGGTTTTCTCTCGGTCCCATCACCATCACTGGTCTGCCTGGAGAGGACATGAGAGAGAGAAAGCCTTCTCAGTGGCTGGTTCCATACTCAGGAACTCCCTTCCATGGGAGGCTAGGCTGGCCCCTTCTCTGCTTTCCTTTTGTTGGCAGGCAAATAGATTTTTGTTTAAGCAAGCTATTAATATGCAACCATGCCAGGGAGACTTTTAAAATTGATGTGTCTACTATATTTTTAACTTTTACGTTTTAAGTAATTTTATATTATTTTAATTGTAACAATGTTAATTGTTATAAAAATTGCATTGGTCGATTTTAATTGTTTTCTTTCTGTGAGCTGCCTTGGGCCCTAGTCTGGCAGAAAGGCAAACAAACAAATAAAACAAATAAACAAATAGATATTCTAGGTTTGCTACTTTCATTTTGGAGGTAGGCTTTAAAAAATAATTTTGATAGAAATCCAGACCAAGTGGATCAGCATGGTATGGTATGATGTAGTGGTTTGAGTGTTGGACTCTAGGTGACCTTAGGTTAGTTCCTCAACCTCAGAGGATGACAATGCCAAATTCACTCTGAAGAAACTTGCAAAAAAAAAAATAAATGGTAAGTTTGCCTTAGGATTTACATAAGATGGAAATGGCTTGAAGGCACACAACAACAAAAACAACAACGTTGCCTCTATTGGTGAGCCCTGGTGGCGCAGTGGTTAAAAGCCAGTACTGCAGCCACTCACTCACAAGCCACAAGGTTGTGAGTTGAATCCCAGCCAGAGGCTCCAGGCTCAACTCACCCTAGCTTCCTTTCATAGGTCGCTAAAATGAGTACCCAGCTTGTTGGAGGCAATTAGCTTACAATTGTAGACTGCTTAGGGAGTGCTTAGGTGTGCTGATAAGCGGTATAGAAATGTACATCTTATTGCTATTGCTACTGACAGTAGGGCATCCTAAGATTTTCTTACTCAAAATAATAATAATAATAATAATCATCATCATCATCATCCTTTATTTATACAGCGCTGTAAATTTACATAGCACTGTATATACAATCATTTAATTAGACGGTTCCCTGCCTTCATGCTTACAATCTAAAGATGAATACTTTTAGTGTTAGAATGAAGCATGAATCCACAGATGCTGGCGAAACGTCAGAAGGGAACTCTTCTAGAACATGGCCACATAGCCCGAAAGCCCCACAAAAAACTATGAATCTGCTTTCATTTTTGGAAAAAAATATTATCCCTTTTCAAAGCTTGGAAAAAAAGGTTAATATAACCTCTAAGGCATTCAGGTGTTCATTCTGGGTTCCATTTGCCCCATTTCATCTCAACAGAAATATTTCTTTATTTCACAATGATCTAGGCTTCAGAAAAATACAAGGCCACAAATTGTCATGGAAAACCAGATGCCTTAAGTTAATGCTCACAGCTTGTCAGAAGATAAGAAGCAAGGATAGCCCTGCAGTTGTAGAAGAAGAATGTAGATTAACAATAGATTTCTTAATTTTAAACTGGACTGCACACACTGTTTTGGCTACAATAACGAACATATGCCTTGAAGGATGAAAGCATGCCATTCCTCATACATTACTGCTTATAAGCAGTTTTATAATACCATAGGATGTGAATACTTTTTGCTCAAAAGGTAAAAATAGGCAGCCTTTGTTGTTGCGATGATTACATTTTGTAAATTAATGCCCAATATTTCAGTTATGAGCTCTTCGTGCTGCCATCTCAAACCCTAAAGCACACCAAACCACTTCAGCCACTGGGTGCATTCTTCTTATTGCTCAGTCATTTAATATTGTAACTATTTGCATAATTCAGCCATGTGCAGTGGCATGTCAAAACAGCTCAACTGCAGAGCAGCTGTTTCAAAGGACTGCATAACTGATACCAACATGTTGCTGAAAGTTGTAAACTCTGCAAAGATGTTGCCAAAGCAATGCATAGACAACATTTCTTGATGAAAATAACTTGGACAATTATGTTACAGGCACATGCTTCACCTTTAAGGGGCCAATAATGCATACTTACTCCCCGAAAGCTGTGGAAATCAGTAGCTTTTCCAAATATGTTCAGGACTGGGATACAAACAATGTTTTTATATTAGCAACCACTGTGAGAGAAAACAACTTGGCAGCATCATATACCAATCAAAAAGGTGTTGACATTATACTCGGAAAAAGACAATTGTAAGAAATTCTCAGGCTGATAAGAGTTTAAGTTTCAGAGAAGACAAAGTAATCTTTTAGCAGTTATTTGGCCGTCATATCTCCTGGATAGAGGCCAACTCTCGAGCAACACAAAGAAAGAATCAGCTATCAGCTTAAACTCTCTACCACTTTGTAGGCCAGCACAAGTCTTAACTTCTCTAGAGAAAATGAGTAAATAACATTGAAGAAAATAGCAGAAAATAACGTGTTTATTTTTTAAAAATGTACTTTTATAAAAACACTGGAGATTATAAATGAGCCCTCCACAATTTAGGGCCTTCCATATATTTTGAACCATGCCTTGCATCATTTCTGACCACTAAGGAGCCAATGGACCATGTAGTCCAAACCAGGAAGAAGCTGTTGTAATTCATTCTTACATAATTTCTAAAAGTATCTCCCAGCTAACCAACATCAAGCTCATTATCTAGGTGTCTTCCAGAAGTGACGTAAGCTTTTTAAGGCAAAATGGGGCAAAATACAGTAAAATAATTGAACTGGGGAGTTAATGGTTAGGAGGTTGCCACCCTTACAAGGTGAGGGAAGAAAATAAAAAACAAGCAATACACGCATTTAAAAAGAATTGCAACCATGAGATGGATGGGGGGAAAGGCAAAACATCAATGCAAAACAAAAAAATATAGCTGGTGGCATCTGGCACATGCATAAAGCAAAATGATTTTGCTACAAGAACAGATGACAATCTAATCATCCCAGCTTTGCTATGTTAATTAATACACGTAGTGGGATAGGAAACCATTTTATCTATTTCTGCTTACACAGTATCTATGTTTTTGATTGGATTCAGAACATGGCGGGGGGAAGGGGGTGGGTTTTTTTAAAAAATTCCTTTGCTGGGGACGAAGACCTTTTAGCAACAGTAAACTGTCCTGGAAGACTGAAACTTTCTGCTGCTGATACTTGAATGCTGCTACAGCCGTCAAATTTGTGTCCATTTATTACTTGCACAAAACTTGACCTATTTGTCTATGTAAAAAGCAGGAGGGTATTATAGGCAGATGATGTATAAACCACATGGGAAAATGTTCATTGAATCCCAGATATTAATATGTCCTGCATTACTTGCCTAACTGGACTGGCTCTGTCACTGAAAATAAGCCATAGTGGGTGGTGGAGAAAATGGCCAAATAAAAATTTGCAGGGAAGAAGTGGATGGCATAAGAGAAAACATTGTCCCCACTAATTCATTCCTACAAATGGCTCTTCAGGCCCTGCATTTGTGTTACTTCATGAAACACAGGTTTCAGAACAGGCTGACATAATGTACAGGTTTACCCATAGCCAAAACCACTTGAGTTTTCAGTCAACATAAACTGTCCTTGCTTTTAGAAAGACTGTTATGTATAGAGTACATGTGGAGTTTATTTATATGAAATTGTTGTTTTAATGCTGTAAGCCGCTCTGATTGCCTGAGTGCAGATTGGGTGGGATATAAATAAATCTTATTGTTGTTGTTGTTGTTAACTGCTGATTGACTTATGGTGACCCTATGAGTAAGAACCCTCCAATTCACTCTATCAGCAACAGCCTTGCTCAGGTCTTGCAGACTCAGGACTTTGACTGAGTCCATCCACCTGTAATATTGTCTTCCTCTTTTCCTGCTGCTTTCTACCATAACAAGCATTATTGTCTTTTCTTGTGAGCCATGTCTTCTAATATGTCCATGTACAACAGTCTCAGTTTAGCCAACTCGGCCTCTAGGGAAAGTTCAGGCTTTTTTGTTCTAGAACCCATTTATCTTTTTCACAATCTCTGGTATTCATAGAACTCCTCTCCAACACCACATTTCAAATGAATTGATTTTCTTCCTATCAGCTTTCTTCACTCTTCAGCTTTTACATCCACACATAGAAACAGGAAATATGATGGCACAGACCATCTTAACTTTAGTATTCAAACATATAACTTTATACTTTAAGATCTTATCTAGTTCCTTCAAAGCTGCCTTTCCAAGTCCTAGCCTTCTTCTGATTTCTTGACTGCAGTCTCCTGGAATACCATAAAACATGTATTTTGTCTAAATGGTCAGGTTTATTTTGGGCCCTGGAAAGCAATATATGAATTCTAGGGTGTGTGCACGTGCATGCACATGCACACCCCTCTGGCTCACAATCCTTGTAGTGAGGTGCTTAGATCTAGGGACTTAAGGTGGAAAAGGAACATGTGTCAGTTGAGGCATAATCTGAAGCAGGCAGAAAATACTAGTATCTTCGCTAGGCAAGAGCAGGCCAAGCTCACAGGCCAAGCTCCTGGCTTGGGAGGGACAGAAGAGGCAGGCCCAGCTCCATCAGGGCTTGCCTGAGGAAAGAGAGCCCTCCCTCCATACCAACTGCCATCCTCCGGCTTGGGAGGGAGAGAAGAGGCAGGCCCAGCTCCATCAGGGCTTGCCTGAAGGATATTATTTAGATATTTAATTTTGTTTATATAAATCATTTATGTATTTTGTGTATTTGTCTTTCCACTTTTGTAAACCGCTTTGATCTTTTTTGGAAAGGCGGTATATAAATAAATAAATAAATATTATTATTATTATTATTATTATTATTTAAATAAGGCGAGGTCAATTCAATGATCTCACACTGCTCATCAGTGTCTCATGTTGCCTCTGCTAAATATTATGCCTTTCCAATTGAAGGCAGCTCTGTGTCTTGATTACAGAATGTTACAAAGAATTCTTTATTGGTTCCCACCTCAGTTAATGAACTTGTTCTAGGCCTACAGACTGTGCAACGTCATGTGAACCAGTCTTGGTTGTAAAATCATTGTTTCACATGCAACATCATTCGCCCCACCTTCTCCGCCACATAGGAAGCACACAACAGCATGAAGACCATCTGAGATACCTATCATGATACTGCTTTGCAAAGGAAAATAGATCACCACCAGGAGTATACATCTACAGAAAAAGCAGTGCCATGACAGGTTATCTTTCGTAAACTTAGAATTTGTAGTACAGTTGGCTCTCTTTATCCACGGATTTTTTTTTATCGAAGGATTTGAGCATACACAGCTTGAAAATATTCCCCAAAAGTATAAATTCCAAATAGCAAACCTTGATTTTCCATTTTATATAAGGGACACCATTTTGTTGTGCCATTATATTTAATGGGACTTGAGCATACATGGATTTTGTTACCCACGGAGGGTCCTGGAACCAAACCCCAGCAGATAACAAGGGCCCACTGTATAGACTGAAAGTTGACACAACGGAAGTAATTTTAAAAAGTGCATAAAAGTCAAATTGCAGGAGACAGCTAATAAGGGTTGTTGTTTTTTTAAACTTCTGTTTTAATGATACATAAAGTAACACAGGCTATGACATAAACTCCTGAAGAATGAACTTTCTGCACACCTATGACAGCTTTGGATTTGTGTCTCTAGAATAGCAGTCTCTCATGCCAAACTGAAGGACCTTTCAAAAGAACAAGAACAAAAGGTGTACCTAACTTTTGTTGTTCAAGACCAAGAAGTGTACATGAGTGTAGCTAAAGTAGCTTATTAAATTTCAGACACTAAACAGATTCCCAAATAGCTGTACATTCAAACTTTTCCCACTGTTCTTTTTGTATTTTTCATGATGCTGCAATAAAGATATATCCCACACCTTGGGGCTGTGTGGCTTAACAGATATTGTTGAACAGTAGCTCCCATCTTCCCTCCTGCTGGCTATTCTATCTAGGGCTGATAGGTATTGCTGTCAAGCTATAGCTGGAGAGCCACATATTCCCCAGACCTTTTGTATCTTATGTTCCCCTTTTTCTGATTACAGGACAGGCAAGAAGGATTAAATGTTTATATTTTTTTATCTAAAGAGGTACTCTGTAAAAGGTCCAAAGCTTGTTACTCTATCTATATGAAAGAACCATCTTCAGAATCAAAAAAGCATAGACAATAAACTCAAAATAATTCCTCCTAAGTTTTAATTCTCTGTCACAAGAAAAGTGTTTTTGGGATGGAAATACATAAAAAAAACTTTTATAATTTTATTTATTTATTTACGGTATTTATACCCCGCCCTTCAGCCCTAAATGTTCTCAGAGTGGCTAATAGTTTTTAGTTATCTCTATTCCATAAATTATCTTCTGCTGTTTTGGTGGTTCATAAATATATTTCCATTCATATTTTATATCTGATGTCAAAACTATGATAATGCAAAGGTTTACACAGGGAAAATGCAAAGGTTTACACAGCTAGATAGTAGCTACTGCAAGATGCGTGAAAAATTCTAGTCAGCATAGGGAAAATGAATATAATCATACACCTTTAAAATATTTGGATGATCTTACTGCCAACTGTTTCTCGCTAAAATTTCAGTCTTTAACAATAAATAAATGTAGTTTGGCTCTTTCCAAAGTACATTTCTTATAGTATACTTTTCAGTTCAATCTTGCAATACAAACAAACAAAATGAATATTGTCTGCTTGGGGAACGTTTCCCTTCTAAATCGAAACCAGAGGGGCTTACAATGTTTTCTTATGAATTTACATTACAATAAACCTTACTCTTTTTTGTAGTATATGCAAACTGTGTTTCCTGGAAGATGAATTATATTCAGCTTATGTTTATTTTACATGACACAATAAAAGAAAATACAGTTCTTTCAGGGGAAAAGTCTAGAAGAAATCAGCAAATTATTCAAACTGCTCTCCTCCCATCCAGAAATATTATGCATGAATGAACTCATTTGTTAAAAGCTTCCCAGGTGATATAAATTCAGTACTCCTTTCATATTCACTCTTAATGAATACAAAAATCCAATAGATGATTAAAAAAAGAAAAGTGCAGATAAAGCAGCACAGTAGGAACCATAAATGTTCTAACAATCACTTAACAGTAATTGTTGCCTGCTCCTCTAAGCTTCAGAGATAATAGCTCCAGGGCTTACTTGTGATACAGAAAATGTCTCTGTAATCTACTGGGGTATTAAAAAAAAACCTTACAGAGAATTAATAGAAACTAGAATCTTAGAACAGTAACGTAGCTGAAGAAAAATGATAATTACCTTGTGACTGAATGTTTAAAAGAACTAAGCACTGCTCACTAGCAATTTTGTTTTTAGATGCCTGAAACAGGTTATAGCACATTTGAAGAGGACAAAATTCTCTGAGAAATGTAATTTTGAGATTGCATATATGTATGTCACTTCAAGTCACCTGCCAGCTTATAGCAAACCCATGAATTTCATAGTATTTTCATAGGCAAGGAATTCTTAGAAGTGATTTTGCCAGTTCCTCCCTCTGAAATATGGCTTATGGACCTTGGTAATCATTGGCAGTCTCCTGTTCAAGTACTAACCAGTGCTACTTGGCTTAACTTCCAAGATCAGACAGGATCTGGTGCCTTTAGCGCAGTGGTTTTCAACCTGTGGATCACCACCCCTTTGGGGATAGAACGGAGGTCTCCTAAACCCATCAGAAAGCACATATTTCCGATGGTCTTAGGAATTGAGAGACTGCAATTCTGTGGTTGGAAATCACCACAACATGAGGTACTGCGGCATTAGGGAGGTTGAGAACCACTGACTTAGGGTATTTAGGACTAATTTTTAGATTGTTGTGTGCCTTCAAGTAGTTTCCTACTTATGGCGATATTAAGGTTAACTTATCACAGGGTTTTCCTGGCAAGATTTGTTCAAAGGGGTGTTTTGTTTGTTTGTTTGTTTGTTTTGCCTCTGCCTTCCTCTGAGGCTGAGATCACGGTTTGTCCAAGATAATTCAATGGGTTTCCCTGGCTGAGCAGGGATTCACACCCTGATCTCCAGAGACATAGTCAATTGCTCAAACCCCAATACCACACTGGCTCTTTGATAGCTACAATAATCTCATCAATTTCTTTGGTTCTGAGGAAGTCATCTTTTTGTCACATCTTCTGAAAGCAAGGAGACAACATATAGAATTTCTACCATTGTCACCCAACCCATTCCATGCTGATGCTCTGAGAAGGGAAGAGGAATATCTTTTTCTTATGTACACCAGACCTGGACATGGCTGCTGTTGGTACTGTCACTTCCCAGTATCATCAGGTAGTCTCTGGATCTAGGGAGATGTCCCTGTAGTCCCTAAAGTCTCCTGTGTCCATACCTACAACCCATGACAGTATTAGCTGCAACATCAGATGTTTTCAAGTACTATTGTGGACATAATCAAGGAAGAAAGCAATCCTTATCAGAGTAGCAGTTGTGGCAAGTTGCTAATGAACAGGATGAACAGAAAGCTAGGTTAGCTTGCATATACCTTTAGGAAAAATACTGTTTAACTTGAAAGATCACATGAATGGGCCCTTATAAAAGGCAATATTTCACTTCCTCTCTATATTTTATGAAATGCAAAGTATTCTTTCAGATATTAAATAAAAAGGAAATGTTTGACAGGAAAATTAACACAGACCACATATGCTTTTGGGAAAAATGTCATTTTTCAAGGCCTTTGATACATTCTTGTGTCTCATGCACTAACATACTTTAACTGAAACCGGTTCAAATTACCCATGCAGAACAACATAAAACCTAATTAAGCTGTCATGTATATTTAGGGAAGTGATTAGCCACTGTATAGCCAGACAATAATTCAAAAACAGTTATAAAAATACTTATGACTCTTTAGTGTGGAAGAGAAATAGGACAGAAATAAGATGTTTCCAACTGATGTGAAAGATAAGGGATTTTTAAAAAAGATTAATGCCTCACGTATATGCATATCTATGGTCAAATAAATACTGTTATCTGCACTAAACATCTGGGAGAACATGGGCAATTATTTTCACCCCAACTCTGCCCTGCTGCACTTGAGTTGGTCTTCCTCCAGGAAATAGAAACCACCCATTCTGCCTGGCTCTGATAAAGCAAGGGAAGGCTGTTGGCAGGCCGACAGTTTACCCAAAGTGTTTCTGAACTTGCTTCTGCTTTTCTCCTGCTTAAAGCCTACCTGCCTTCATGCATCTTCCTTAGTCCCCTAGAGTAGGGAAGGGACCAAAGGGATGCAGGAAGTAAAGTGACCCAGATAATTATACTGATCCTCAGCCATCAACCTCACTTGAGTGACTTTGTACACTCAGCATCCTTGGTCTCAAAGCACAAATGAAAGAAGAGTTTCATATGCTACCTTGCACACCTTAAAGGAAAGGCAGGATAGAAGTACAGTATAGCAGATGCAATAAGGACGTGGAAGAGCTCCTGTTCCTTTCCTACATATATATTCTCTGAACTGTTCTCAGGTATGAACTTTGCTGTTTTACGACTAGTGGCAACATAACTAATTAATGAATTTATTTTATGCATTCATTGCCTTCTCTCACCAGAAAATTTAATTTATATAAGGATACAGAACATGTGATCTACCATCTTAATTAACTGAGGTTAGGTCAATCAAAAGATTATTAGTCAAGATGGCTATTTGTCACATCCAGTATCAGCGACAGTATGCCTCTGTTATATCAGTTGTTGAGAAACATGTGGGCACTTATCCTGTTCTAAGGCATCCCACAGGCAACTGGTTGACTAGTGTGTGAACAGCATGCTAGGCCAGAGTAGCATCAAGTGCGAATCAGCACGGCTCTAATGTTTCTAATCCCCCTGTGTTTATAAAATGTTATAAGATTAATTAGTTATGTACTAATCTGATGTTGACATCAGTGCACCCTAATCAATTTTTTAAAGGAGATGTTTGTCACAATGAATTAATCAATGTATTTTTAAAAATAGCTGAATTTATAGTGCAAATGTTCATCTATATGACATCGTCTGAGGTCTCTAATGACCTCAGTGTTAACTTCTCCAAGGGTCCTGCTGACCCTCAGACAGCAATCATCTATATCCTTGGGCTCATAGGGGCTTTACAGACCGCCCAAAAGGGGGGGGGTCTGTAGGCGCCCAGAGAAGCGGCAAATTGCTGCTTCTCCGTGGCCTGAAGCGGGGTGCAATGGGCGCCCTGGGCACTCGCTGCACCCCACCATGTCCTGTGCTCTTGAGGGGAAAAAGGGGCTGCCGCCGCGGCCTCTTTCCCCTTGGCACCAAGTGAAGGATGCACCAAGGAGGCGCACGCCGAGAAGGAGCTCCATTTCAGAGCTCCTTCTTGTGCAGCAGAAAGGGCATGATGTCTGGTGCACGCCACGCTGTGTAAACATAATCACAGCACACACGTATGGATGGTGTGATGTAAACATGGCGCCATCCATACGTGTTAGGGCTGGGGAGCGTGCAAATGTTGTGCGCTCCCCAGCCCTACTCATGCCACAGGGACGGCCCAAAAGGGCTGTCTGTACCAGGCAACTGAAATGGCACTCTAAGGGTTGAGAGAGATGTTGGTGCTCTTAGAAGAAGATCTAATCTCCGATGCAACTTCTCTCACCCACAATGGAGGCTTCTGGGTTGTCTTCTCCATGTCTTCTCAGAGGCATATCAGGGGCATGCTGATTGGCAGGGATGGAGGGAACTCTGGATCCACAGGCCTCCCAGCCCCCAGAAGTGTAAACGTTTAGATCAACTCTGGAGCTGGAGCTGCTATAAAATTAATTCCCTCCCATTGCTTGCATAGGGAGATTTCTTCCCTCCTCAAAACAAACAAACAAACAAACACACACACCCACAAAGTGAGGGGAAAAAATGAAACAATCTGGCTCACTCCTCACTTTCTGATTTCAGTGTAGAGTTGTCAGGTAAAATACAAGGCATAGCTTTCTTTTTAATGGTTGTGCAGAAGGAATTTCAGCAGGTGTTCCATGCATGTCAACCAGCCCCTTTACTGTGAAATTATATATAGACTATGAAAAGGTACAGATTAAAGCATAAGATTATACACACAGTATTTTGTATCCTTTCAGATATGTGCCAAAAACCCCAAAACATTCCCAGACATTCGCTGGGGATATTGCTAATCCTTCCCTAGCCCTTGCCAGCTGTAGTTTCGAATTGTGCATTGCATGCTACACTGGAGAGTCCCTAACTCTGCACAGAGAATTTTAGGGTTTGCAGCAATGTAGGCTGTTTATGTGTGACTTCTCAATCATAGTGCCTTCTGCACATACATGTGGATCTTTGAATCCAAAGGAATGAGGAGGAAAAAAGGAAAAAAAGAAAGACAAATGGTGTAAAACAAATCTAGTTTTTAAAAAAGTACCTAAATATATTTTCCTTACTAAACATACTTGACACTTGTTTAGAGCCTTGTTCAAAATGATTTGCAAACAAATACTGTCCTTTATCAAAACAATAATCCCACCACATTTGCAGCATAATTGTGTAACAGTTGTTTCTCAGGAACCAGATGCCTTTTCTCAAAACAGTGCTTCTGTTAGCTGAGAATTGCAATTTTTCTTCTATGCTAGTCACAATGAGGACACAGTGGAATGCAATTGCTTTGAATATTTACTGGACAGTGCCAGTGGCATCACCAGGTGTGTAGCTACAGGGGGCTTGGAAAGTGTGAAAGCACTGCTCCACCAATAAGAATGATGCCCCTCCTAATAAAATTTTTCTTCAGCTCTCAGATTAGGAACACTGAAGAGAGTGAATTCTGGATAGTGAATTCATTCACACCTAGAACTCTTGTATTTGCTGCGTATGTATTGCCTAGGTAACTTTACCTGCTCCATTGTTTTTTTGATGCCTAAACTGTATTGCTAAATGAGCAACTGAACATTTTAAGTCACTGCAATGCTAAACGTTTGGGGTGCAAAGACCCAGAGCTATACTTGGGAGATCATTAACAATGAATATTTCTTGCCACAGTTCTTATAATTTGCGAAAATACTAGGTTTACAAAAAAAGATTCAGATCGCAACTTCCATGCACTACTGAAATGTGCATTTAAGTTTTAAAACCTACTCCTCTTCTTTCCACCAGCATTTCATCATTTTGTGAATGTGGATTAGATTGTAAGGTGTGTCTTCTCTGCAACATATCTATCTTATGCTGTGAAAGCACTGTATGGGATTCATAAACTGTAAAAAAAATTCTGAAACCTCACTCTGGGGAGGATATCCCACTACTGGTTGTGGGATAGAATTAATACCAGGGTTATAAAATCCAGGTAGCTTAGAACTGGTTGGAAAGAATGCCAATCAATAAATCTTATCAGCAGTCTCCTCCTCCTTCTCCTTCTTTTCATTTAGCACAAGTTACTAGAAAAGAAAGCCTTAATGGTGTAAGGAGGGACATATGTCTGATGTCAGTCCACTAAAAGTGCTTTCTGTATATAAAACAGAAGAGCAAGTTTATCTGGAGTTATAAAGATATAATTATATTTGTCCAATTCATTTCTAGACCTGGTTCAAAGTGGAGGTTTTAAATGATACAACACAGCAAGGCTTGGGAGCTCAGTACCTGACAGAAGACATCTTCCCAGGAGTCTCCTTCCTTAGGGGTCTTTAAGCAGAGGCTGGATGGCCATCTGTCGGGGATGCTTTGATTGGGAGTTCCTGCATGGCAGGGGGTTGGACTGGATGGCCCTTGTGGTCTCTTCCAACTCTATGATTCTATGATTCCCATATATTCTTATCCATGACTTAAATAATCCAGAACTATCCTTCATATGCCCTTTTTTAGTCCGGAAGCTCTTTTTCACACACATTCACAGGTGGTAGTGGTATTTTCAGAATGCTTTTTCCAGGCTAATTTGCCAGTGTAGAAATCACAGTGTTGTAATTTCAACATCATCTAAGGCTTCTTTGTTCTCTCAGGCTTTTAAAGAGCTTGATATTTTAGTTCCTATTGGTTGGTTTATGATGGTAATATACTTAATGGATGTTTTAATTCCTATGATTGTAATGTAGTTTACTATATTAGTATCAGTGCACTGAAGTCTTTGTTCAGAATTTTTTAACTTTATTGTTCGATTCTTTATTGTGTTTTATTTGTATTTATTACCTCCTCCTAATGTATGTCATGTAGGGATAACTGATGACAGTGATTTCACAAACAGATCTGCAGGCAAAGTTCATAACAGTTAATATTGTGGAAGACAAATTCATAAACTGTAGGACAATTCTGAAACCAAGCAGTCACCTACATGTGTGGGAGAACATTTGAAAATCTTAAACTGTTCATATTATTTCATTAACATAAAGTTGGTAGCCTTTGTCTTTGAAAGCATTTAAAAGTTTCCTGTTGAGAAACAGCTCTTTCCCAGAGAGTGAAATGAATGCATTCTCTGTTAATACTGATTGAGACCATATATTAAGAATATAATAAAAACGTATAATAGACCTAGTATAAGTACTAACATATTTTTAAGTAGTATGCATATCACAACTTAACAATTAATTACACATTCAAGACAGTAGCATCCAATAAATGTATTAAAAGACAGCTGGTGGCATTTAATAGAAATTAATGTGCAAAGTGTTCTTGACATAAAGTACAAGTTCTCTGTAATATAATAGAACTTTCCTTTCAGCATCTGAAAGCACTTTGCCAACAGATATAGTTAGAACACATTTATAAAGCAGGATAAAGGGTAATATAATTACTTGAAAAGGAAAGAAATGCCAACTCTATGATTCTATGATAAGCATAGATAATTAGTTGCCCAATGGAAGTAATATCCAAAATGGCACCAAAATACCAAAGAGTCAGTTTGGCACATGTATGAAAAAACCCAGATCTCTCTGTCTGTTGAACATGATTAAGAACCTACATTACTTCTATCCTTCCTCAACTTGCCCTAATTCAAGGTAGCTCCTTCCCCCAGAAAATTTTAAAGTCAGCATGGTCTTAGGAAAGGATTGGATGGTTACTTGTGCCTACTTTGCCTTGATGGCTGTCTCTTTCCAATTTTAGAAGCTTCAGGACCTTTGTAGTGAAAAAAGGGAGAAACAGCCTTGTTCATATATGTCAAATTATGTAGGAAAAGACTTAATGAACTTTGGGCTTGTGTTCTCCCCTCTTCTGTCATCTTCTCCACCATGGAGAAAGTAATCCCCTTTTAGTACTTGCTCACAGCAGAAGAGGAAAGGGGGGCAGGGAAGCAAGCAAATCTAAGACTCATCCACGCTTGTCCAGGCAATACTAAACCATAGCTCAGTCAAAATTTTCTTGCTTCCCCAGCTGTACTGAGGAAAACAAGGCTGTGCCATTATAGGAGCTTCCTGAGTAGCAAAATTTAAAGGCAGGATAAATTTCATCAAATAAATAAATGCCAAATGGGGAAGTGATCACATAGGGTATAATCCTGTTGAGCCCTTCACCGTGGTGGGATTGAGGTGGTTTTCTGATTTGACCAAAGCAGGTGGGATGAGATGCAATATCAATAGCTTTTGTTTGAGTTACTATTTGTCATAGAGGGTATCACTACTTAGGCCACATTCGAAGAGTAGTCTCAGTGTGTCTCAATATCAGCATACCAAAATTAATAAATTTATTTTAAAAATACCAACTGCATAAAGGGATTCAAAGGGCTAAAGATGGGATGGAGGAAGGAATTAGGATGTGCAGTGAATGAAGTGCTTTGCTGGGCATTTTTCAAGGTATATTTCTAAAACTAGTAAGAAGAATACATTCCAATGACTAATAACACTAAAACAAGAAGATTACCTCACGGTGATTTAGAAGTTTTTCTAAATCTGCTGCCATTTGATTCTTGACACGGAGCAAAGCTGTCTTTTCTTTATTCAAAAAACTGGTAGAAAGAGGGATAGTATTAGGAAATACAGTAATAGGAACAGATGATTTCTTTTAATCTTGTATTCTGGTTGGAACATGAATTTTTAAAGGAAATTGTTGGCAACTGTGAACATGTACTGAAACAACAGCATAAAGAAAAACTCTGCCCTAGTTAAAACCTCTATATTCACAATATAATTTTGAAAAGGAAGACATTAATACTTTCTTTAGGTTGTGATCTAGAGAATGTTTAAACCTGTACTTCTTCCATCATAGGCACCAATGACTTCAATGGGATATAGCACTTGCAAATGTTAAATGTACTGTACCAGCTTAACTGGCTCATGTTTTTCTCTATCAATCAAATTGAGACATTGAGAAAATGAGAAGGCTGATTCAGATGAGCTATTTTTTTAAAATATTACTCTATACAGAAAAAAGCACAATAAA
Source organism: Urosaurus nigricauda (assembly GCA_034509955.1). Classification (NCBI taxonomy): domain Eukaryota; kingdom Metazoa; phylum Chordata; class Lepidosauria; order Squamata; family Phrynosomatidae; genus Urosaurus; species Urosaurus nigricauda. The sequence continues at coordinate 132,409,917 of JAOEGL010000003.1, forward strand.
TTAAGCATGGTTTGATTTATAGCACTGTTCAAGTTATGGCCATAAGAGTTCAAGGAGGATGTGAACAATTGGAAGGGATTCAAAGAAGAATTATGACATTGATAAAAAGATGTACAAGAGAAAAGAACTAAAGTATATGTTTAGAATAGAGTTCAGATTTACAAGGAAAAACTGGGCACCCATCATTTGGGTATACTTTAAATTAAAAAAAGGATTGTTATTGAGCTTCTGTTCTATTCTGTTCAAATACGGAAGAGTTATAAAAGTTAACAAAAAGAAACAAGGTATAACAGTTTTGCTGGTCTTTAGTATGGGGGTATAAAGGAATGAGGTCGTAGAATCATAGAACTGTAGAGTTGGAAGAGACCACAAGAGCCATCCAGTCCAACCCCATGCCATGCAGGAAATCACAATCAAAGCACCTTCGACAGATGGTCATCAAGCCTCTGTCTGAAGACCTCCATGGAAGGAGACCCCACCACGCTCCGAGGGAGTGTGCTCCACTGTCGAACAGCTCCTACTGTCAGCAAGTTCCTCCTAAAGTTAAGGTGGAATCTTTTTTCCTGCAGCTTAGATCCATTGCTCCATGTCCTATTCTTTGCAGCAGCAGAAAACAAGCTTGCTCCATCCTCAATGTGACACCCCTTTCAAAAACTTAAGGAGGGCTATCATACCACCCCTTAACTGTCTCTTCTCTAGGCTAAACATGCTCAGCTCCCTAAATCTTTCCAGACCCTTCATCATTTTAGTCGCCCTCCTCTGGACACGCTCCAATTTGTCCAGGTTACTTGGACAAGATGTTATGCTCCTTCAAGTTAACTCCAATTTATGTTTTTTGGATAAAATTACAAGCTTGGTAGATGAAGGGAATGCTGTGGATATAGCATTTCTTGATTTCAGTAAGGCCTGTGATATTTCTTGCAAACAAGCTAGTAAAATGTGGGCTAGACAATGCAACTGTTAGGTGAATTTGTAATTGGTTGCCTGGCCAAACCCAAAGGTGCTTAGAAATGGCTCCTCTTATTCTGAAAAGAAGTGACCAGTGGAATACCACAGGGTTTTGTCCTGGGCCCAGTACTATTCAACATTTTTATTAACAACTTGGACAAAATAATAGAGGGCATGCTTTTCAAATTTATAGGTGACACCAAATTAGAAGTAGAAGCTAATACTCCAGAGGAGAAGATTAAAAATTCAAAATGGCCTTAATAGATCAGAAAGCTAGGCCAAAACTAACAAAATGAATTTCAACGGGGAGAAATGTAAGGTACTACACTTAAGCAGAAAAAAATAAAATGCATATATATAGGATGGGGGACACCTGGCTTTAACAAAAGTACATGTGAAAGGAATCTAGGATTCCTAGTAGACCACATGTTGAACATGAGTCAACAGTGTGATGCAGCAGCTAAAAAAGCCAATGTGATTCTAGGTTGCATCAATACAAGCCTAGATCAAGAGAAGGAATAGTGCCACTCTATTCTGCTTTGGCCAGCCTCACCTGGAATACTATGTCCAGTTCTGAGCACCACAATTCAAAAAGGATTTTGACAATCTGTAGCATGTCCAGAAGAGGGAGATTAAGATGGCGAAGGTTCTGGAAATCATGCCCAATGAGGAGAGACTTAGGTGGCTAGGTATGTTTAGCCTGGAGAAGAGACGGTTAAGAGGTAATCCTGTTTAAATGTTTGAAGGAGTGTCATATTGAGGATGGAGCAAGGTTATTGTCTGCTGCGCCAGAGAATACGACCTGGAATAACGGAAGCAAGCTACAGAAAAAGAGATTCTACCTAAACATTAGGAGGAACTTCCTGACAGTAAGAGCTGTTTGACAGTGGGACACACTCCTGCGGAGAGCGGGAGTCTGATTCTTTGGAAGTTTTTAAACAGAGGCTGGATGGCCATCTGTTGGGGGATGCTTTGATTGCGAGTTCCTGCATGGCAGAATGGGATTGGCCCTTGTGGTCTCTTCCAACTCTATGATTCTATGATGATTCTGCTGTATAGTTTTCTTGGTGAGATTTATTAAAAAGAAGCTTGCCATTGCCTTCCTATCAAGCTTTAATGATCCCAGGGACACAAAATCTGGACACTCCTCTCGTCTAACCCCAAATTATTCAGCAGAAGCAAACTGTCCTCTTGACAGTGAAGAGAATAATAACTTCTAAATGATGACTTTCTGGGACAGTTTACTCTTCAGTCTTGTAATGAAATAACACATGTCTTTAGTTCTGTTTTTTCAAAGAAACAAGGACCAAACAAGCAGTGGAAACTTCTTTGCATTTTTACTTGCATCACCATGAAAATAAGGACCATAGTTTTTTTGTGGGGCTTTCAGGCTATGTGGCCATGTTCTAGAAGAGTTCCTTTCTGACATTTCACCAGCATCTGTGGCTGGCATCTTCAGAGAAGAAGATGCCAGCCACAGATACTGGTGGAACATCAGAAAGGAACTCTTCTAGAACATGGCCACATAGCCTGAAAGCCCCACAAAAAACTATGGATGCCAGCCATGAAAGCCTTCGACTCCACAAAATAAGGACCCTTTGACCAATATGGCCCCTGAACTTTCTGTTGCTACTCTACTGAATTAGTGTAGTGGAAAAGGGCATAAAGGCAGCCTTAACTCAGAGACGCATTGATGTAATCTAAAGGTTATCCAGCAAGTTTAATTGGTAAAATGACTATTTACTTGAAACCATACAAACTGTACAGAATCATGAAACTTCTAGCATTCCTACCCATTTCTTATGCTAACTATAGCTGCTAGGAATTGCACTCCATCAATATCTGGAAGGGAACATAATTTTCATCCTTGATGTGTGATATCCAGGATGGAGAGACAGACCACTAACCAGGGAGACTGAATATACATCTAGGTTGCTAGCACTGCAAGAAGACAGCATGAGTAATTCATGTACCTTGGCCCTCAAGAAGGCATAGGAGACATGCATGCAACTATAATTACAATACAGCTTTTAAATGTATGTGCTAATTACCACTTTGACATAGTTATTTAATGGAGAATAATAATGCTTTGTTAAAAATGGCTTGCTCAAGAGGAAAAGTAAAACTATTTCTGCAATTAATGATGTGCAACCAGCATACAGAACACACTGAAGTGCAAACTACTAATGCAAAAAGGTTTTTCATTGCACTGGCAACCAATAAAAAACATCAGGAAACCTTCAGTTGCAATCAAAGCTTGCACTGAAAGGGGCTGAATATGCCCTGCCATTAAGATGGAAGTGACACAGATAAGATTCCCAAATCTAACCCAAAATATCTGTATTTAATATGTGGATACTTACGTAACATCTTTCTCAAGTTGTGCAATACGTTCTTTCTGCGAAAGTATCTGAGAATCTCTCTGTTGTATAGAATCAATGAGGTACCTGTAAGGCTGTTGCACTTGGTTCAATAAAGAATTAACTTTATCCCTCTGGAAAAAAATAAGAAACATGAATCACTCTTTATACTTTAGAGAGCAAAAATCACATGCTCTTAATAATTTTTAAAAACATCTTGTAAAGCGCCCTTGAACACTATTTTAGAAGTTGTAGGTTGGATCTAAATGCAGATGAAAGCAAACCTCAACTGTAATCTCAAACATGTAATCAACATGTTTTGAAAGGCTTATTTATTTCTTGTTCTGCCTTCTATCTTCTCACTCGCATTCAACTCACTACCCAAAATAGCACGAAACTGCTAACTGAAAAGCACTTTCCAAAACAGAACTTGCTACCCATGTGACCATTAGTTTCATTTAATTCTGCTCTTTTACAGTGTTTCAAATATAATGTGCACCACACAGATCCTACATACAGTGAAATGTAAGAATTAAGGCATGTAAGATCAAATTCAATGCTACACTGTATATATGAAAATGTCTCTGTCTTTATTAATATCCCTTTACCTGTTAATTCTGAATCCCTGACCAATTCCCATCAACAATAACCCATTTTAGAATTTGTTGTCAACCGTAATGTACAACATAATTCCTGCTTATTCATGAAAACACAGTGGATGATCTTCTTTCCTTCAGTCTTAAAAGAAGTCAAAGTCAAACCTCCTCTGAATAAATCTTGCCAAGAAAACCGTAGGATGAGACCATCATACCGTAAGTTGGAGTCAACTGGAAGACACATACTAACAACAGCAATAAAACAATGAAAAGAGATTCCACCTCAACATTAGGAAGAACTTTCTGACAGTAAGAACTGTCCAACAGCGGAATAGACTGCCTCAGAGAGTGGTGGAGTCTTCTTCTTTGAAGGTTTTTAAACAGAGACTGGATGGACATCTGTCAGGAGTGCTTTGATTGCATATTCCTGCATAGCAGGAGGTTGGCCTGGATGGCCCTTGTGGTCTCTTCCAACTCTATGATTCTATGATGCTAATAACCACAAAATGCACAAACTAGCTAAGTACTGGAGTGAAAGTTGTTTAGTCTAATCAAATTCAAACTCACTTAAAATCTTCAAATTCGGTTTATTTTAATTGAGGATTTTGTTGCAAATACAGTATGATTGTTTTGAGAAGATACTTGCCCAGCACAAACATTACACATTGCTGCATATAGCGCACCACAGTGTAGTGTTTTCTGCCAGCACACATGAGGATGGGCAACATGTAAACTACCTAAAACCTAAAAATTGTAATACTGATCAGTGATTGTCTCTGAGACCATTTCTAAGAGAAAATCTTAAATAATAGGCCATTTCAAGCCTTATACCGATTGCAAAAGGCGATTGGAAGAGGAACTAACATTTATATTATGTTTACATGTGTTCCTCTCATCACATGGAATACTGGGGAACTTTTGGCCCTCTATGTGGTCTAGACTTCAATTCCTAAAAGTCTGAGGCAGCATGGCCAAAGGTAAGGATGTATGGCACTGTAGTCCAAAACATTTGGAGGGTAAAATGTTCCCTACCCTGTGATAACAAGACATGATGGACTTACACACAGTGATGTCACAAGGAGTGTGTGGGAGGTGCGGCTTGCACCAGGTGACACCTCAAGAGAAGAGTGAAATCTGGTTGGGCCCTCCAGGATGAGAAGGGGGGAGTGCGCTCCTCCCGGCTTTGCCATAGCAGTGGCTCCCTCCTCAAGAGGAGGCTGCAGCCATGGCAAAGGAGAAAGGCAAGCACTCCCTTTTGGCTGCCACTACCCCTCTGCAACAGCCCACCCTATACTGGGTGACACGAGGCGCTGGACGCCACTGCTTACACAGAGATATTCTTACACAGATGTTGTTCACTTGCCTTCTGTGGTAAAGACAAATTATTATACCTTTGGAGGAGAACATATCACAGTAAAATATTCTGATATGATCCACAAGGAGGGAAGTATCTGAACAACCCTTGAAAAATAACGCTGGTTTTTAAAATTTTACAAATGGGTTTTTAAAATTGTTTAATTTTTTAAAACATAATTTTATATATTTTATTGTACATTGATTTGAAGGTTTGGGGGATGATCAATAAATGCTTCTAATGAGTAATATAAATAACTATCTCATGGTTTTAGTTCCAGAAATGTTTCCCATTTAAATTTGGATTTGGATATGCCTTCATCTCACAACTTGGAGAATCTGCCTGAGCCACTATTACTGCCAGAGGTGGTGGAAGTCATGGAGTCCATTAGGAAGCATTTTGTATACAAGCCATATGCCACACAGTGGAAGACATTTCTTGGATTTCTTAAGGGTCAATAAGTTAAGCTATCCAAAGTAGTAGTCAAGAACACTGTCTGCTTTCTAGCTTACCTGGGCCTAGGTAACTTTCCTTGTCCTCACTAAAAGTCTACAATTCAGCTGTTACTGAATATTCTCACTCTTCCTCTGAGACCTCCTGTTCATTCCCTTACAGATAAAGTCTTTCCTGAAGAACTTCTGAAATTTTTACACGGTCAGTCTTTGGTCTCTTCATGGAACCATTCTCTTTTAGTATCCTTGATTATGGGTAAACTATTCAAATGCTTAGCCACTTGCAACCTCCAGCTCTTATCACTGAAGATCCCTTTCCTTGTGGCTGTGACATCATCCAGTAGAGTGAATGAGAGTGCTGCTTTTTTGTAACCCACCATACTTGCATTCTCCAGAGACAAGGTCACTCTTTTTGATAGTACATTTCGGATTCAGATAGTCACTCATTTGCACCTCTCTGAAGACACTGTTCTTCCCAACTCTCATTCTAATTCTTTGATATGCAGGGAGGCTGTGTGGTATTCTCCAGGAATAAGGAAGACTCCAGCTTTTGTTTGTACAAAACAATGCCTTTCTGCTCCATAACTTGGTTTTTGTTCATCTGTCACTTTGATCACAATGACCAGATGCACAATTCAGAGATACAAACAAACATACAATTATTATGTAAGCTATTTCAAGTCACTGGTAATATTTTCTCCAACATGTCAACATTTCTCCATACAGAAAAGTATTGCTGCAAAATATTATGTTATCGGGTTAGATCCAACTTTTTCATATTTAAGAATGTCTCACTGACATGAATGTAACTTTAATTAGCCATGAAGAATGTCATTTTAGTCTACTGTACATAATGAAACTACATTACCCAAGTTATCAGTAAAACAATAATCCAAAAAATTAAAAACAGGACATTCAATAATCCCAAGACAAACTCTGCAATTTTAAGAGTGATAGCAAAGGTGATTTTAAAAATATCTCAGAACATCAACTAGTTTATACAAACAGATGAGTCTGCAGATAAGTGGATAAGGAATCTGTGAGCAACTGAATAAAATAGCAGTATTACATGAAAAATAAAATACCTCAAGAACATTGAACCAGTTTTGCTAGTTTTTTCTCTGTTCAGAAAACAGAGACTTATCTGTCTAGTCTGCATTTTTGTTTAGTCTGCACAGTAATCTGTCTTTTCATCTTTGCTTTAATACAACATAAATTGCTCTGAAACAGATTAGCATGTATGTTTTTTCCTCAATTGTACAAACATTAAAATGCCACTTTAAAATCCCAGTCCATTACACACACACACACACACATATATATTGTGTGTGTGTGTGTGTATACTGTATATATGAGAGAGAGAGAGTGCATATGCATACATGAGTCTATATGTTGTGAGTTGTATACCTCTTGTGAGATCTCAGTAACTTGTTCCTTCTGATGCTCCAGATCTTTTACAAGTAATGTATTCTGCTTTTCTAGCTGTAGTAGCCTTCTTGCCAAATGAACACTGTGTCAAAAGAAAAAAGAACATTTCAAGTGGAATATCTTCCAAAATATGACAAATGAAGCACAACGAACTTATCTTTAATCTGCATTAACAAGCATGGGAAATAAAATATTATTTACAAAATAAGAAATGATTAATGCTGGTCAATAGACAGTTGCAGCCCACTATTTGTGTCACAATGGGAGAATGCAAGTTCCTAGGTAAGGAAGCTTATGCATGGAAGCCATGCAGAAAGGCATTTTTGTGGGCTCATAAATTTAGTGGGCGTATTTTTAAGATTTTTATATAAAACTGATTAGAATGAGTGTGAACAGATCTCATTTGTCGTAGAGACCAAACTAGATTATTTCCCAGCTCTCCAGTTGGAGGGCCACAGCCCACACATGCAGCTTTAAGTGGGTTAGATCAGCAGTATTCAGTACTCCCCCCTCTTTCCCATAGCATAATTATATTACTTTGCTTACAGCAGCAACGACCAATATCTGTTGCATTTCAGATAATTATCAGAGAGCATCCATGGACCACAAAATTACCTTTAGGCAATCATTACAGAAAAGCATCTCTCCCACTTGCACTTATCTAAACCATAGTAAAGCATAAAACTTTTGGAGTAAACATATGAAGTAATTTATTATAATAAAAGAAAGAAAAAAATGAAGCAAAACATTGAATACAACAAAGTTTGGTGCTCAGTACTGTGTATGTTTTTTCCTTCTCTTTTTTGCAAGTGATATGGACATGTGACCAAATCACTTTTAAATAAACAAATAAATGTAAGCTGCAACACAGAGAAAACATCCTATATTCATCAATAATGGGAAGTATTTATCTTCTTGTTTAAGCATTAGACATCTCTAGATTTAAAGAGAGAGAAGCTTCTCTATAAATATCATTTTATGGGCTGAACTTTATTATTTTTCTGTATGGTGTTCCACCATGCAATAATAATACCTTCTGAACAGAATACAGACAAAATTACGCATTCGTAAGACCCATTAAATTTCAGTGGGGCTTAGAATGAACTGACTTTCATTAGAGTTGTATTCTCTTATTGGGACACAAAGGCTTCAACATAAGTATGGAAAATTGTGTATGAAGAATGCTTTTGCACTCTTATCTGTGAGCAGGATAATATCACGTGCAAGCAGCGAACATTATTATTATTATCATTATTATTATTATTATTATTATTTTAGCATTGTAAATTTACACAGCGCTGTACATACAGTCAATTGAAATAGACAGTTCCCTGCCCTCAGGCTTAAAATCTAAAAAGACAAGAGACAGAAGGAGAAGGGAAAGATGGTGGGGAAAGGGACCAAGTCCAGTGGATCTTCTCTCCCTCTGAGGCCTGGACCATGGCAGATGGACTGGAAGGAGGGCCCTGCTGCTAGCACTGGCTAGGGCTGCCTTAACACTCCCTCCGAGGCTGGACAATGGCAGATGGCATGGAGGGAGGGTCTTTTACTTTAGGCTAGATATTATAATGTTGTGGAACTGCTCAGGGTCCCAGTTCTGGGAATGCTTCCCTGGACAAAGTGGTCTTTAACTCAGTTTTAAAACTAGCTAGAGAAGTAATGAGCCATGCACGTAGGGGAAGGAGATTACAGGAGTCAGGGGCAGAAAGTGAGAAGGGATGAATCTGGGACGGGGCACTGGAGATCCTAGGCTGGGACAGGAGACCTTGACTACCAGAGCGGAGGGCACAAGAAGGAGTGTGAGGAGAAAGAAGTTCAGATAAATAAGGAGGGGCAAGTCCATGGAGGATTTTGAAAGTCAACAACAAAAGCTTGTACTGGATGCGGAAGGGGAGACAAAGAGGAGAAACATGGTCAAAGCGGCGAGCGGATGTGATAATATGTGCAGCTGAATTCTGGACAGATATTAAAGGACGGAGGTGAGAGAGAGGAAGCCCTGTCAGAAGAAGGTTACAATAATCTAGTTGTGAAACCACTAGGGCATGGACCAGAGTCTTGGCACCAAAGGCTGAGAGGAATGGACTGATTTGAGCAATGTTGTAAAGAGAGAATCTACAGGACTTGGCAGTGGCCTGGATCTGGGGGATAAATGATAGAGAAGAATAAAAAATGAAACCAAGACTGCAGGCTTCTTGGACCGGTTGTTATAGAATATTCCCTGAACATATACACTTGAAGGGCTGTTTCCCCCTCTTGTGAACTTGTCCAACTTTGCTGCCCCTCTTTTGTGTGCCATTCCTTTCAGATGTACACCTCATTGCAAAGCACAGGAGGGCTTTCTGGGGAGGACAGAAGATTGGAAAAAATCCCACATTCAATTTTTGAGTATCACAAAGGGTTGAAAGTGGGGAAGATTTTCACTAGCACAACAGATTTAGTCCAGTGTTTAGAGAAGTAACAGTATGATAGTGCCAAGTAGATAATGTTCAAAAATAATAAACATGGGCTGTAAAGCCTGAATGATCACAACTGCATATTGTATGTGCATGGTTACAGAATTTCTTCCACACTTTACCATGTTTACAGCTGCAAACAAACATGAATATGGCAAATATGTCTGCTGTTAGAATGTGTATTGGCTGTGTGATAAAGAAGAAAGTAATACGAAATAAAGAATATGCATGCAATCAATAAATTTATTATGATCAACTGATCAGTTATCAAATAAACATCAAATACGCATCAGAAGAACAACAATCATGACAGTAAAATAACAACTATGACAATAAAATAGCAGTAACCTTAACATCAAATTATAACATCCGATTATAAAAGTGACTAAAATTTTAAGAGTAAAAAGCATTCTAAAATTATTATAAAAACATCATAAAAATAAAATAATTATAAAATCTTAAACAAATGTTACCATTTTATGCCAACAGACCATTGCCGCTACACAGAAACTAGCCACTTAATGGATAATGGTCTGCCAGCAAATAAGACACATAGAATTCATCAGTTCTTCCCGGGAAATGACTAAGAAATTGATAGATAAAAAGATGGCAGTAACCATAATAGAAAGGGCAGTACAACAACACATGACCTATTATCTCCACTGTACCAGTATCACAAGGAAATGTGCGAGCATCATAGAGGGGATATTATTATATCTCCCTTCCAATAGGGCTGAAGGTAAAACATTAAATTTTGCTAAGGTAAATGCTTTCCTGTATTTTGGAATGGTTAAAAGGTTCAAATGGTTAGCTAACACAAAGGCATGGCCATTATCTCTGAAATCAGGGCATAAGGAGGCTGTGTTTACATGCATGCAGACAACAATTCAGTTTTTAAAACTTGTTTCATGATGATTGTGATATTTTAAACCAATTTTGAAAGCAATCTGATAAACAGAAACATTTTGCTTGAATCTTTATTTGTTAGGTGAAGATTATATACAGAACAACTAAAATGCATAGCCAGGAAATCATCTCTACTGTTTTAAAACTATTTTCCCCTGAAATGAACACTTTATATGCTTAAGTTCAGTCAAGCATAGGTAAATGGTTTTCTGTTTCAAACAAGAACGCCTCTTGGAATGTGTACAATACTTCAGTGTGTCTAGGGAAGAGAGAGTTTATAGCAGTCATTACCTCTTTGGGAAATGTTTACTTGTACTTACTGCAAAAGGCACAGTACATGCAAGTAATGTGCATTTATTGCAGATTGACCTGAAACAGAAATATTCTGTGTGAGGAACTGAGTGAGCAGGTGGGGTGTGTGTGTGTGTGGAGAGACAATGGATAAGGAACCAAACACAAAGTGAAGGTTGCTGTTGGTTTCATTTTCCACAGATAAGCACAGCTTTCAACAATCTGAAAAATGTTGATTTATAGTAGTAGCACTAGCTTTTGAGTGTTGATCTGCAGAAATAAAAATACCAAACATTCAGCCAAATATATCAGCTTGCTGTATTAATTTTTTTTATTCATCAAATGATATTTGTTGACACAAATGTTGACACAGTAAATCTTGGGAGGCATTGGGTAACACACATGCACACACTCACACATACACATAGAGGGGAAAGGGGAAAAAAGAGAGCGCAAGACAGAGAATAAAAGAGATTTGTTAAGTATGTCCTAAATTACAGCTAACAGAAGTTTAGTATCATGAAAATGAGAACCTGACTCATCGTGAAGGGAAGCTTTTTACTGGGAGAGGACGGCTGTTGGACAGTTCTGTGGTTTTTTTGATAAAGTAACAGCAGAAAAATCTCCAAATTCTAAAAACAGAAAGAGCAGCACATGCATGTGGAGACACGTACACATAAAACAACAGGAAACAATGCTGGACAAGATAAACATTGGTGGGATGCTGCAATGGGAAGCCTTGCTGGGAACTTTTGGTTTTATACAGGAAAAATGTAGAACAAAGAGCACAAAATTGCTCAGGTGTGTCCCAAGGGCACAGGTCCTTCTTCGACTTGACTCAAGCTTTAGCACTTCCTTCCCCTCTTTGGTTCCATTCTTCCAGATGTTAATTCCTCCAGCACTTGCACTTGTTAAGAAAACAAATTGTTTATGTCTCTAACTATGCAGTTATGAACACATGTTGCTATAAAGTGTAGTTTACCTGTAGTTCTAACCATGATTTTAAATGTAAACAGTGATTTACAGTTGACCAAGGTTAGCTTTTGGACCATTACACTCTGTTTTCTCCCAAAAGACAATGGTGCAAGAAAGAAGGATCAGCAAGCCCACTGAGCACTGCTGTTCTCTTAGGGGCAAAACGGATGGGCAAGAAAAAGTGGCTTGAAGCTGCCTTTTCTGAAGCCACATTGAAACCCTACCAACCACATCACCGGCTCCCAAAGTAGTTGGAGTGCTCATGTCATGACTACATGACATGGCTTCAAGCCAGGAAGAAGTGGAAAAAGCTGCTTCTTTTTGAAATATCTTTTCTGTGTACAAGGCGCCTAGAGGGCACTTTCCTGGTGGTTTCAAGGCCTGTGTCATCTTAATGCCACACCTTCAAGCCAGCCTGAAAGCACTTCTTTTTGCCTGTCTGTTTAGTCCTTTGTCTTATTTAAGAGACTGAAACACTGTTGAAGCTTAGTATGCTCTGAAGTTTAATGACAGACTAATTGAGATGTCTACACAGATGATACAGGTTGTGATTTTCATAGAATGATAGAGTTGGAAGAGATCACAAGGGCCATCCAGTCCAACCCCCACCATGTAGAAACTCACAATCAAAGCATCCCTGACAGATGGCCATCCAGCCTTTGTTTGAAGAACTCCAAAGAAGGGGACTCCACCTAACTCTGAGAAAGTGTGTTACACTGTCAAACAGCTCTTACTGTCAAGAAGTTCCTCCTAATGTTAAGGTGGAATCTCTTTTCCTGTAGCTTGCATCCATTGTCCCATGTTCTAGTCTCTGCAGAAGAAAACAAGCTTGCTCCATCTTCACTGAAAGAGGATTGTGGGTAGAGGTCTAAATCCAATTTTAATTCCACCTAGAATAGAATCTAGTTTCCATTTTAACAATGGATCTACTCTAGTTGGGATTAGTACACTTGTCCCTCCATATTTGCTAGGGTTAGGGGCACAAGACCACCATGAAATGGAAAAACTGCAAATAACAAAAACACCATGTTTTTACCTGAAAGGACACCTCTCTAGGAATCTCTAGGTCCTCCAGTGCAACTCTGTGGTCAACATCTGACAGACCCTGACCATAGAACTGCACTGGAGGAGCTACAAAGGCCTAGTGAAGTATTATCTCTAGGAAGCTCTAGGTCTTTCAGTGCAACTTTTAATTAAAGTTGACCATAGAGTTGCACTGGAGAACCTAGATATTCCTAGAGATAACATATTTATCAAATCCATGAATGATCAAATCCGCAAATATGGAGGGATGGGTGTAGTTGGAATTTAGACTCGTGTGTATACCATACAATCTTCTTTGTATCTAAAAATATGTTTCTCATCACTTTGGGGTCATTTTTTTTCCACTCTGGGGTCACTGAAAGGGGGGGGGGAGTACCTGGAAGACATAGAGCTTGTCTATTTTTTCCCCCATGATTCATGAAGAAATTTTAAATTCACTAGGTAGCAACAGTGTATTATGTTTCGATTACAACGGTTCACTGGGATTCACATTATCATATGACATGCAGCTTCATTTTTTCATTTTTTTTTTAAATAAAAACAATGTGATTTTTGCATGTTGTGATGAAAGGACAAAATTCTGTCTCTAACCCTGGAAAATGTGTATAAAAGATTTCCCCCAAAATTAAGACACAAAGCATCTTACAAATTAGAAGAACAATACAATTAAGGGGGGGGGAGTGAGCACTGAAATAGAATTAAACTAGTACAGTATTAAAACACATCACTTATTAAAAGAATAAAATATAATCAAAATTTTAATTAAAGTTAAAAATTAAAAATATAATTAAAAACAATACATATTAAGATAATTTTAAAAACTAAAGTGTATTAAAACAATAAAAATTAATCTATAATCAGACCATTACAAACTTTTAAACGAGAAATGCACAGCATTAACAGCCCAATCTCAACTGTTTGTAAAGGCCCGGGGGCACAAAAATATTTTAATTTTCCACTGGAAAGACAGCAAGGATGGGGCAATCCTGGCCTCTATGGGGAGGGATTTCCAAAGTCTGGGAGCAACTACTGAGAAGGGAAGACATGTAACACCACAGCCAGATCTGACAGGCACAGTTGGCACACTAGTCTTAACTGTTAGAAAGCACTCCTGGTCACTGCGGAAACCTGGGCCGCCAGACTCAGCACTAACTCCAGGAGTATTCTCAAACTGTGAACCTATGTTTTCAGGGGGAATGTAACCTCAACTTCATCTAAAACAGGCTGAATATGGCTTTTGACTGATCAAGAGCACCTCTGCCTTGTCTGGATTAAGCTTCAATTTGTTTGCCCTCATCCAGTCCATCACAGCTGCCAGGCACCAGTTTAGCACAGCAATAACCTCCTTGGAATTAGGTGGAAAGGAGTAATAGATCTGGGTACCATCAGCATACTGGTGACCCTCTAATCCAAAACTCTGGACGTCTCCCAGCAGTTTCATTCAGATGTTAAATAGCATAGAAGACAACACTGAATCCTGAAGGACCCCACAGGCCAATGGCCAAGCAATCGAGCAGGAATCCCCCAGCACACCCTTTGAGAGAGCCCCTCCAGGAAAGAACGTAGCCACTGTAGAACAGTACCTCTAAGCCCCATCCCAGAGAAGCAACTCAGAAGGATACTGTGGTTGATGAGGTCCAGTAGTACCAACAGGGACACACTCCTCCTGTCCAGTTCTCTGCACATGTCATCCACCAAGGCTGTCTCTGTTCCATAATGGGTTCTGACATGGATTTAGATAATCTGCCTCAACCAGGAACCCCTGGAGTTGAGAAGCTACCACATGCTCTACTACCTTGCCCCAAAATGAGATGATGGAGACTGGTCTATAGTCAACTAATACTGTAGGATCCAGATAATTTTTTTTTCAAAAGAGGTCTTACCACAGCCTCTTTGAGGCATGTTGGGACCCTGCCTTGTTGTAAAGAGGCATTAGTCACCTCCCTTACACACTCAGCCAGACCTCCTCTGGTCTGTTTAATTAGACAGGAAGGACAAGTATAATAATAATAATAATAATAATAATAATAATAATTATTATTATTTATAGCCCGCTCCTCTATCAACCAACCGGAGTGGGTTACAACAATTAAAAATTGTTACAACAATGACCCATACCCAACCACCCACACCTTAAAATTAGATTAAACTAACATCAAAGTTAAACACAACACAATTAAAATTCTCACAACATAAAACAACAATCGATTGCATGGGCGATTGCAAGGGTCTAGTTTACACGTGGTGGCGCTTACTTTTCCAGGGATCCAGTCCACATCCTCAGGCTGCACAAACTGAAAAGTGTCCATCAATACTGGACAAGCAGGGGCCAAGGTTACACCCACCAAAACCGTATCACTCTGGCGTTTAAGTGAGAGTGAATATGGTGGATTTTATTTGCAAATAGTGGGCAAATTCTTCACAACGAGTGACTGAGTGGCTTACATTCCCCACTGAACCAGATCATAACAGATCCTTGACCTCTTGAAACAGCTCTGATGAATGGTTCTGTGCAGGCGCAATACTTTTTGTGAGAAAAGCCTTTTTTGTTGCCTTTATTGTCCCACTGTAAGCATTCTGATAGATTGTGCGATAATAAGAATTTAGGTTTAGAACCATTGGCTACTTATATATTCTTTGGATTTATTTTCTGCAATTCTATTATTTCAGTGTTATCTTAATGCTGCAGAAGGATTGCAACACTAAAACTGCACTCTAACCTTACATTTCCTATTTTCTTCCATCAGGTAATGGTTCTGCCATATTTTGCTCTCTACCCAACCAATATAGGAATCCCTTCCCATGGGGTGTGCGTATCAGTTTTGGGGATCCCAGTAGATGAGGAAAAACATGCATGCTCAAGCCCTATCATAGTAATGGGCAGTAACATGTGCACAGCCATGTTGATGCCACCATTGAAAATAATGAGGCAGGTCTAATCTGTGGATGCTAGAGACTGCGGATGGCTAGGTGCTGCGGATGGCTACAGTGGGCCCACTCTGTTTCCATTTCTTCACTTTTCTACCTCAGCAAATTCACTTCCTATCACGTACAGTAAATGAAAAATTATTTTACCTTGTTAAATTATTTTTTAACAACAATTACTGTATATATTGCCTTGCTTATTTTGTATAGTAATATAACATGGGTTTATATCATAGAATCATAGAGTTGGAAGAGACCACAAGGGCCATCCAGTCCAACCCCCTAACATGCAGGAACTCCCAGTCAAAGCATCCCCGACAGATGGCCATCCAGCCTCTGCTTAAAGACCTCCAAGGACGGAGACTCCACTACACTCTGAGGGAGTGTGTTCCACTGTTGAACAGCCCTTACTGTCAGGAAGTTCCTCCTAATGTTGAGGTGGAATCTCTTTTCCTGCAGCTTGCATCCATTGTTCTGTATTCTAGTTTCTGCAGCAGCAGAAAACAAGCTTGCTCCCTCCTCAATATGACATCCCTTCAAATATTTGAACAGGGCTATCATATCACCTGTTAACCTTCTCTTCTCCAGGCTAAACATCCCCAGTTCCCTAAGGCGGTCCTCATAGGGCATTACAGTATATCCAGCAGAGATAATGTCTGTACAAAATATAGGCCTTGTGGCTCCAACACCATCACTTTTTTATTTCTCCCTGTATGATCTTCTAACATATTCTGCCTGATGAAGAAGCCAATGGAGCTTCGAAAGCTTGCATTATGTGTTTTATGCACTTTTTCTGACCAATAAAGGTATAGCTCTTTTGCAGGTTTTGGATTTTATTTTATTATAACACTGACTTGTTAATTAATATTTCACTTACAAACATTTTTGGAAATAGATTTTACAGAAGGTATGGTCTGAACACTGGAGACAGTAATTTAAAACTTATCTGCAAACTAGCAGTTAACTGTTTTTTAAAAATATGCATTTTAAACTACCCTGAACTTTCAATCTTTTCTTTTCAGAGGAATAGCAATGATAGTCTGATGCTATGGATGATATGTGGCTAGGAAATCTGTAAATGCTATTATGCTACAAAAACAGAGTCTTGTGATACCATAAAAGCTAGCATATTTATTATGGCATACAGCGTCCAGTGTCCAGAGGCTACTTCATCAGATCCATGGAATCAGGATGACACTTTTCCTTGGTTGTTCTCTATGGAAGCATATGTCATAATACATCTGTCAGCTTTAAGATACCACAAGACTGTTTACAGACTTTTCAGAGGGCTATGAAAAAGAGAGACCTTCCAGATGAGCTCACAAAGCATTAATTGTTCCAAGTTCTAAAAGAACACTATCCCCTATCTAAGAGCAGCAAGGACATATTTTTGCTGCGGGGGAAATATCTTTTTTTTTAATTAAAAAAATGGGGAGGCGGTGCAATATGCATTTTAGATAAAGAAAAACAAACAAAATAAATTAACCTTTGTATTGAGCAGGAGCATACATTTTCTTATTTTTTTAAAAAGAAGTGATGTGTGATGCTGTTGTGCCAGATTCACACCTCCACTTAACAGACACTCACATCGTTCTATAAGAAGAAATACAACAGATAGGTAATGAAAGGAAATCAATGTCCACCCTCCCCAGCAGATATAAAAATAAACTCATAGACCTCATTGGATACCAGACTAAACATAGTAGCCTCAATGTAAGTAAGACACATCTAATTACCTAGAAACCCACTAGCTCAGACATTGGGGCTAGAATTTGGATCAATTCATCCCAAGTGCTGCTAATGACTGCAGATTCCCTGCACTACAACTTTGCCATTTGGAAAGCTATATTCAAAACATCTAATTTTCCATGAATGGAAAGAGCTTTATTAGGGAAAAAATTGTTATTGCTGAAAGGTGAGGGTAGGGTACATTTAAACAAATTCTAATACAGACAGGAATACCAAATAATGAGGCTGAGGCAAACTGTTCTCTTTTGTTGATATTGTTGTTGAAAGTGAAGATATTGAGATATAATCTATGGGAAAATCTGTAACAGCTGTTTGAAATTACTACCAAAATGCTTTAAGGAGAAATATCAGTTTCATTCTAATCTACACAGAATAGTAAGTTTATTAAACTCTGAATAGATAATGTCCAGAATGAAATCTGAAAGCTTATAAAATGACATTTGTTATTAGAAGGAATATGTTTTCCCTTAAATTTAGGAATATACTGTACTATAGTATAGAAATGTCACATTGTCGGGTGTTCCTGGTTAAGGGTTCTCGCCAGCCATGGCCTCTTTCAGTATCCATTCATTTCTCTTTTCCATTCAGTTTTATGGCTCTGTTCCTCAATGTTCATTGCTCTTATGCATTTCCAGTCTACACTGGGACGTTTATGGAATCAACCCACAACTTTCCCTCTGAATTATGTTTGTACATCTGCAAATCATGCAGTTTATTCTCTCTCCCTGACACGTGCTGATATTTCTATGTGCACACTGAAGTTGCTATGTTTGTTACATAAAGATAGGCACTTAGAGAATTGTTTCTTATGTAATGTTTTGCACTGGCTAAGATAAATCAAACCTACCATTTTTTCTAATGAAGTGGAAAAGAAATTCAAACTGGGAGGGGAAATAGAATGGGATGGATCATTGTGAAGGCCAGCATGGCAGACTGGAATAATAAACACAAGCATTTTATAGTGCAATATTTGGTTGCGCGTCCAAATTTCTATTTGAACTATGGCATTGCAAATGCTACAGCTATTCTAATTAAAGGAAGATTAATATTATTCTAAAAAGCCACCCCCACCCCCCCAAAAAACTATTGAGACAAAAATCCATATAAATGTTAAGAATTTAAAAACATGCCAACACATACCATTGTTTATTACTTACTTAATACACCTGATCAATTTAATTTCAGTACTTCTGTATAGTAAAATGTAGAAGACTATTATGGAAATTATGAAAATGTAATTTACACTTGTTTAGACATTCAGAATAATGGGGTCAAAAACAGCTGTAAAAAGAGTCAGATTTCTCTTGCCATGACAAAAGCCTTCAAACATCAACTCCCTCTTTCCTCAAATGAACCTACATGATTTAGATCATAGAGACACACAGCAAGCATGTACAAATAAAGTGCTTCATGATACAGAACTGCCTGAAGAATGAACAGACTCTTCAAGACAACCTTGGTAGTCCTCTCTGGTATAATGATACATCATAGGGAGACTTACAATTAGCAGCTGTTTGGGAAATAGATTGTCAAAGAACTTCTTGTTATATATAGTTTTTATGAGGGAAAAAATGTTCGACTGTGAGCTGATATAGATTTTACCTTTGTTTCAACCGTCTTTTGGCTGTAGTAGGAACGTTTGCACCATATCCATAGGAGAAGAGAACTCTTTCTGCTTCATCTTCATTTTCAACTATAAAAATACAAAGCAGCTGTTAAGAAGAACATCTAGGAAAAAGTGAAGTAATGTCCTAAACAAGGAGATATGTAAGCTGCTTTGAGAGCCTACATGAGCTATAAAAGCAGGATATAAGTGTTTTGAAAGAATGGAGAGAGAATGAGAGAGAGAGAGAGAGAGAGAGAGAGAGAGAGAAAGAAAGAAAGAAAGAAAGAAGAAGTTTATTGTACTGTTCTTTCCTCCCGAGCTAGGCACGGGATGAAAACTTTTGAATGCTAATTTTATTGCCAGGCATGAGGCATCCTGTACCCAATCATTTCATCCCATACCCAATCCAAACTTCTCCTGCACCTTGAAAAGAATGGGAAAATCCTGTTCTTTCAAAAGTGAACAGGAAATTGATCTTCACCATAAGTCATACAACACCATAACTATACATCACAGCCATGCTCTACACTAGTCTACTTGAGTCTAAAAAAGCCATTTCAAAAAGAAGCAGCTTTTTTCTGCTTCTTTCTGGCTTGAAGCCATGTCATGTGGTCATGACATGAGCACTCCAGCTGCCTTGGGAGCCAGCAGTGCGGTTGGTGGGGTTTCAATGTGACTTCAGAAAAGCAGCTTCAAGCCACTTTTTCTTGCCCATCTGTTTCGCCCCTATGATTCTAATAAGTTGCTATACATAAATATAATACAGTGGTCCCCAGGGTTACGAAGGTAATCCGTTCCGGATTACCTTTCGTAACCCAGAAGCTTTTGTTTCCCGGGGGACCGCTAAAATCAACGGACCACGCGGCCATTTAAAGGGGCCGCGCGGCTTTTTTCGCTTCGTATCCCGGGGGATCTTTCGTATCCTGAGGGATAGGAAGCCGGTCCGCCGCCTTTCGGATCCCGGGGTTTTCGCAACCCGGGGGATTCGTAAGGCGGGACCACTGTAATAATATTGACAATATGCACATATAGACTCAGATATAGACATGAGCATGCCAGAAATCTGAGGTTCTCAGAGAAGGACCTTTTGCATGCCCCAACACCTGATAAAAACAGGCATTTCTCTGTGGTAGCACCCTTATTTTAGAACTCCCTATCCAAGTAAGTTAGGCTGGCTCAATCTCTTCTGAGCTTCCAGTGGGCAACTAAAACAGTACAGTTTCACATGGCTTCAATGCTTGAAACTCTCTGTTTAAAATTGTATTTTAGGATTATTCTTCAAACTGATTTTAAAAGTTTTTAGAGAGCTTTTTGGTGTATTCTGATCATGTTTTTATTTTTATATTCGTCTATAAGTCTAAATATTTATGCCCAAAATTGATCCCAAAATCCCAGGTCGACTTATTTACGGGTCACTATGGAAACATGGTATCAGCTCTTTAAGATTTCCCCATGCGGCACAGAGATGAGTTTATTTCTCTCTGAAGCCAAGCAAAAGGTGATTGGTTGATATTGCTGTTTGTTTAAGAGTCCCCCTCCCACCTGCACATCTGGCTGAAACAAAAGCTGAAATGATGAAGAAAAGGCTCAGTGTAAGTCTCTCTTGCCATATACACACACATACACACACTGAAAGAGGCTCCAAGTTTTACCCTCGACCTATCCACGGGTCATGGCAAAATCCATAATTTTGGTCCCCAAACCTGATCTCGACTTATACATGTGGTCAACTTAGGGTTGAGTATATACAGTACTTTTATTTGTCTATCGCCTCAGTAGCCCTTGTAGGTTGGAAGGTGATATAAAATATCTTGAATGAATAAATAAATGAATAAATAAAAATTTAGATTGGCTGATAGTATGATATA
Organism: Urosaurus nigricauda; assembly: GCA_034509955.1. Lineage (NCBI taxonomy): Eukaryota > Metazoa > Chordata > Lepidosauria > Squamata > Phrynosomatidae > Urosaurus > Urosaurus nigricauda. The sequence goes on from JAOEGL010000003.1 coordinate 132,430,872, forward strand.
TGGCAATTTGTTTTGAACAGGATCATCACTTTTATAGAAAGGTGGGCAAATTTGTATTGATTGAGAAGTGCTCAGATTTTACACATCATTGCATCAAAAATAATTTAGGGATACACCAAATACATGATGGGCAAAGTGAGGATCTCCCAGTAGGTGATATCTGGTGCATCTAGTAACCTGGATGCCTTGTTGATTGGGTTACACACTGTAACAACTTTCTCCCTGCACAACCTTTAGGGCAATGGTATGGAATGAGTGGCTTTCCTGAAGCTGATGGTTTGCAATGCCCATCAGCCATAGCACTTCCATTATTAAGGAATATTATATATTAGGGATGGTGGAAGTTGCAATCCAACATCCAGAAGGTCACACAAGCCCCATCCTTGATTTGGTATCACATCCACCCACTTCTGGTGTATATGGTAGGGTTATCCTATATGTGCAGACGGTCTTCCAAGTCAAACTGTTTGCAAGAAAGAAGCAAGTGGCAGAAAGCCAAGCCAGCTTGATTTCAACATGTTGCTTTTGCATTTTGCTCTCCAAAGGGGGGTGATAGCATGCCCTTTGCAGTAGCAGGCAAATAACAATAACTGGCTGAGAGTTTAACTGTCTCATAGCAATATCAATGTATCATTTCAGGAATGATTAGCACTGTTCTCCTTAAGAAGTTATTCATTCATTTATGAAATATATAAATAATCTTTCCTCCCTGCCCCCTCCCTGATCTATGATATAAAGAAGCAAACAAGCGCTATTTAGCCCTGGAAGTGAGTGTTCTTTTTTTCCTGGCAACATATGCAACAGTATAATTATACACGGTTAGGAGAATAATTATGAGCACAAAATGTACAGGACAAAATATTTTTGGCAAGTATCTCAAATTTGAATGCAAACACACAGAGGGGAAGAAGGAGAAAAAGAGGGAGAGAGTACACTATAAGAAATAAAGTTTATTTCGATAAGCTTTTTGACAACAGAAAAAAATCATAGAAATGAATAATGAACAAATTGAACTGATAGTTCTAAATATTTTCAATCACAGTGGTAAATATTCATTAGTGTAATAGGATTTTCTCTCTCTCTCTCATACACAGACACAGTTGATTAAATGTGTACTATGATAATACCAAAACAAATGCCAAGCTTGGCAGAAACTGATAGTGCAGAGTATAAGCAACAAATGAAAAATTTGAAATTATTAATGCCCCCCCCAAACTCTCAGAGGGAGTGGACAGTTGCTTGTGTTGAAACAGCTATACTTTTATAAAGGGACACTGAATCTGCCCAAAGTAGTTTTTTTTAATAAAACCACTCAGTAAGATTATAGCAAAGTAGAAACTAACCCAGTTTCCAGTAGTTTCCACTCACTCTCTAAAACTTTTCCTGGGTCTGAAACAATTTTGTGTTGTTTCTTTGAAATCCACATAGTGCCACTGTTAAGGCAAGGGCTGTAGCACAACAAGAGAGCACAAGCTTTGCATGCTGAAAGTCCCATGTTCAATTTCCAATTCCAGGTAGGGTAGTACTCCTATCTTTCTATGTGTGACTGAGAGGAGGGCTGGTTCTGCAGACCTCCATACAGGGTTGGATGTGATGCAATCTTTCACAAATTTTACAGGCCTTTTTCAGTGATAGCTAGCACAGATTGTGCCCAGAAATGGACTCGTTGCCAGTGAAGTTGCTGTAAGAGGAAAGTTTTGTTCTCCCTGTAACCAGCCCTGGTCTGTTTGTAGCATTCTGGATCAGCTAAGTTTTCAAACACTTAAAAGGCAAGCTTTTTCTGAAATATGGGGTTGTTAATTTGAAGGTGATACATAGACAATGCTAATATGATATTAATAAAAAACCTTCAATCAAGTTTTGGAGGGGCTCCAAAACTTACATAGGCACACACATAGTGGTCCTGTATGTGTGTGGCAAAATATTGGAAAGAAACTGAAAATTCACATATTATTGGCCTTCTAGCCATCTCTGAATATTGTGTTTGAAGAACTATATTGTTATTGTTGAGGCTAGGTTAGTTACACTTTTTTTCTTTACACACACACACTTAATTTTTTTTAAGTTAAAAGGCAGCTGTAGATAGAAAGAATGTGAAGCTGCTTGGTATAGTTAGGCTGCTGACAAGAATGTGCAAATCCTGTCCATTTATACAAAGGTTTATGCTCAGAGTCTACATCAAGGCTACCCAAAGTGGTGGTCCATGACTGGTACTGGTCCCTAAAATATTGATTGATGGTCCCTGGTGAGGAAAGCAAGAAATATAGCCAATGGCCATAAATATGGTTCTGGCCTGGTATAATGGGAAAAAAAAATAACTGCTAGTTCTTCACATCAGGAAGCTTGAGATGCTTTGGTCTATACGACTCACTGCCAGTATGCAGAAAGACTGAACCATTGCTTAGGAGATCCTGACCCACTTTACTCCCATTCAATGCCCACTTGAGCTTTGTGGCACCATTCTATACAGCACTGACAAGTTCTTCAAGTAGCCAGTGTCTCCTGTCATTCCAGGCCTTTGTTAATCCTGGCTTGTGAAATTAACTAGGTCTGGAATAGATATATCCTGGAGGTGATTAATACCACTTTGAAAGAGGAAGGAGGCCTCACTAACTTAAAGGAAGAAGATATGAAGCCAATCCTGAAGAAAGTTAAAATATTCCTAGTTATTGCCCACACTTGAATTGGCTATTTTTAGGTAAAGTGTTGGAATGTGTGGTAATATCTGAATAACACTGATGATTCTGATCAACTGATCAATCTGGGTTTAGGCCTGATTTTGGCAGGAAAACAGTCTTAGTTTTGTAACAGGAACAGATGGGGACACTCTAATCCTGATGGTTTTTTCACCACCAGGACCTCTCAGGGGCTATCAATCCCATCAGCTATGATATTCTTCTAGGTCATTTATCGTGTAAGGTTGGGGATGGTGGTAGCCATGGTTGAACAATCTCAATGGATGAGGATTGGATGAGGAAAAACAGACTAAAACTGAATCCAGATAAAACAGAGGTACTCGTTGTTGGGACCCCGAACCTGAGTATTGAGACATGTCAGCTGGTCCTGGACAGGATCACACTTCCCTTTAAGGACTGTGTTCGCAGTTTGGGGGTGCTCCTGGACTCGTCACTTCAGATGTCATATCAGAGAAGTGCAACGATCAGGAGTGCTTGTTATCAGCTTTGGCTGACAAGCCAACTGTGTCCTTATCTGGAACTGAGGGACCTGGAAACTGTAGTACACGCGCTGGTAACCTCATGACTTGACTTCTGTTATGCACTCCACATGGGGCTACCCTTGTACCTAGTCCTGAAACTTCAATTAATCCAAACTATAGCAGCCACAGTGATCACCGGAACATCCAGGAGTGACCATATAAAATCCCTTTTTAAAATCCCTTCATTGGCTGCCTATCAGTTTCCGGGCACAATACAAGGTGTTGGTGTTAACCTTTAAAGCCTGTCATGGCGTGGATCCAGCCTACTTGTGGGATCACCTTCTTCCATATAATCCACCCTGCACACTTAGGTCCTCTGGGAAAAATTTACTGTAGCCAAAGAAGAACAGGTTGGCTGTGGTTACCCAGAGGACCTTCTCATCTGCCGCTCCCAACTTTGGAATGGCCTGTCGAAGGAGATCGACACATTACCACACTCAATGGCTTTAAAAAAGCCATCAAGACAGATCTCTTCTGGCAGTCCTTCTCTGAATAACACCCTTAGTCACTTCACTTTGATTATCATTCATTACTCAGGATATCCACTTCTCCCTGTTTTGATCGGTTTTAACTGAGCGGTTTTAAAGACCTATTTCATATTTAAGGAGGGAGGGGAGGGGAGACTTATTTTTATGTATGTATATGAATGTATTAGAATTTGCTTTGTAATTATTATATATTGAATTTTGTATTGTATTGCTTTATTGTGATTGCAAGCCGCCTCGATCCTATGGAAAGAGGTGGGATATAAATAAAAAAAATATTATTAGTATTAGTATTATTAAAAGGTGTTGCTTGGGAACCTCTGCTTCCGCCCCTGGAAACTGGACTATGAAGCCAGTTTGAAAATTTTCATTGCTGAAGATTCTGCAGCATATTAGTGTGGGCTGGGCACACTAAAGCTCATGTGACACTGATTGCACAAAAGGAACGGGAATCGTATAGCCCATCAGTCAAATATCCAGAGGGGAAAAAAAGTACACAAAAGTGTTTTTGGGATTTCCCCTCTAAAAAAACTACAAGAGAATCATGCCTGTAAAATTAGCCCCCCCCCCCATCTTATTTTGGTCCCAAATCTGTTTGTTTTGTAAACTGAAGGTCTCTTCCAACCACATCTGGTTTGTCTCTGGGAGACTACTGCAGTTCTCCAAAGGTCAAAGGGCTGCATAATGGCCCCTGGAGCTTACTCACCCCTGCTATATGTGAACCCCTAGATGCTCTTAACCAGACAGCATGAAGCTTTAGCTTAATATGCTTAGCTAAAATGGCTTAAGCAATGCGGACAAAGTACCAGACAGATAAAAGCAGAAAACTGTGGTTTAAAAAAGGCTCAAGCTATCTTTCATTTCTCGTTGTTGTTGCTTTCTTTTGCTCTGGCTAATGCAGTAAAGTTCCCTTAAGTGCAACTCACAGTAGCAGCTGAAAAAAAGACTGATCAGGCTATGAACAGTATGGGAAATCCTTTGTGTGGATTTGTATGTATGCATGTATTTTATATCATTCTTTTCTCTCAGAGCAAGATACAAGCCAGGAGCTTATATGATTTAAAGCTGAATATAGTTAAAAGGAAACAATCAGTGGTAACATGTAAGAAAAATTTAAAACAAATGAACTATGATATTAAAACAAAACATTATGTTAAATCAGTTTAAAAACATAACAAGAAAGAGAGGAGAAGTACAAGTAAGTACCTACATTAAAAGATCCTTCCATAGCAGGAAGTTAATGGCCAAAAGCCTGTCTAACCAAAAGGCCTTTGCCTGCTGGTGGAAAGAGAAAAGGCATGACCTTTTGGGAAAAGGAGGTCCACAACCTTGGAGCAGCCACTGAGAAACCACCTCTCCCCACGTGTTCTCATTAAACATGCCCACAAGGGTGGTGAGACCAAGAGAGGCTTTCCTTCAAAGATACCAACAGTTAAGCAATCTAGATACTCTTTCAGTTAATCTGGACCCAGGTTGTACAGGGTTCAAAGGCCACAACCAGCACGTTGAATTGTGAAATAAGTAGATGAGGGCTAAATTTTATGATACTGAGGGGAAATTAAGAGATCTGTAATTTGAGGGATTCTGCTTGTTTTTTACTCCAACAACCTCAATATTGCATATGTCAAGCAAACAGGATAGGGGAAGCAAGTGAAATATTTGCATACAGATCTGACATGCATGCCTGGGGGGGGGGCACATATAGTAAAAAGTAATACAGTGTAATTTAAGCAGATAACCAAAAATGAAATAGATATTCTCATTGCCAATTAAGGCATAATAAAATACATACTTTATGTTAATTTGTACTATACTGCTACATGCAGAATATGTACTCAAAATTCCTGGAATATACATGTTCCAAATCTCATTAACAGCTATCAGATTTTAGATATATTCCAACATAGTTCTCCAGGAAAAACAGAGTAATTTAGGACTTACATTCTGCACTTTGCATTATTATCTCATCCAGTTCTTTTTCCAGTTTTTCATACGTGTCAAGCCTTGCCTGGTACTCAGAATTTTGTGCCTGAAGTTCTGAAATCCGTTTCTCACTCATTGCTTGCAGATTATAAAACTCTTTGGTTAAAACCTATGCAGGTGAAAATTAAAGCAGAAGTTAGCTAACAGAGGACTATAAAATTACATATAAGAGTGTTCTACTGGGTCACTAGGCTAATACAACTGTGGTTTTCAGAACCACATTACACTGATACAGTCCCTTACAGGTTTATCCTCATCAACACAGAGGGAAGGCAATGTTCAGGTTGTGGAAAGCTACATTACAATCCTTTTCCGTCTAATTTCATTATCAGCAGAGCCTTGTAAATGTCTAATGTTTTCCTTACATACTTCTAGTTTTCGCTGATATTTTTCACATTCCAGTTGGCACTGTGAAAGATTCCTGGAAGTTTCTTCTTGCAGGAGCTGTACATGTTCACTTTCAAAAGACTTCAGTTTGCTCTGATGAAGAAGTTCCGCCACTTTGCTTTCTGTGCTGAGTTGCAATTGCCTGTACCTGAAAACACCCAAGGCAATGTAATGTAACGCAGTAAGAAACGGAACAAACTTAACAAAACAGCCATCAGAATTAATAGTCTTATGTGGCTCTCAGAAAATAAATATCAGAATATAATATGAAAATAACTGTGGCTCTCAAAAAAATAAAATAAAGGAAACATGTACATCTACCATTATTCCTCTCAATGCCCCTAACCTAGGGTTTTTAGAATGGAAAGGGATCTTACAGCACCTTTGGGACTAAATGTGCAAAAGAAGTTGTAGCATAAGCTTTAGTAGACTTGGTCTACTAGATGAATGATGCATCTGAGGAAGTAGAGCAAGTCTACAAAAGCTTAAGCTGCAATTTCTTTTGCAGTTAGGAGCTGTACAGACCGGCTTGAAGCACCATCATGATGGAATGATGTTTGGACACTTCACACCCTGATACCGCTCCCACACTCATAGAATCATAGAGTTGGAAGAGACCACAAGGGCTATCCAGTCCAACCTGCTACCATGCAGGAACTCTCAATCAAAACATCCCTGACAGATGGCCATCCAGCCTCTGTTTAAGGACCTCCAGGGAACGAGACTCCACCACCCTCCGAGGAAGGGTGTTCCACTGCCGAACAGCCCTTACTGTCAGGAAGTTCATCCTAATTTTGAGGTGGAATCTCTTTTCCTGTAGCTTGCATCCTGTAGCTAGCATCATGCCACCCACCCGACAGAAGCCACCCACCCGACCTGCTTTGGCGTGGCATTTATATGCTGCATACTGAAAAAAGCGTTGGAAAGTACTGCCACAGCAACAAGGGTGCCTTTTTGCTGGCTCTAAAAGGAGAGGCATTTTGCTGTTTCTTTTAGAGCCAGCAAAGCGCCAGATTGGGTCCATGGCGTGCGGTTGCCGCAACCCCAATGCAATGCTGAAAGGGGCAGTGTGGCACCGCTCCTTTGGGGCTGTCTGTTTAGGCTCTTAGTCTCAAAGGTGCTACATATTACACACTGATATCCCGATTAGCACAGCTATGTCTCTGACTCTAGGGTTCATGAAAAATGTACGGTAAGCTACAATCCTATGTGAATTTGCTTGGGAATGTGACCTAATCAATTCAGCACTGCCCACTTCCAAATAAAGATGCATAGCATCCAGCTGTTAATCTTTAGTTAAATGTACTTATGAAACTATATGTATTCTCTCCCCAACCCCACAAATTTCTGGAAGTAGCAAAGTCCTGCTTAGAGCTGCCAGTTCTTAATGAAATATTTTTCCAGCCTATTTTATAAGTGAGCTGCTTCGCTGTTATAAAATTAATTAATAGGGAAAAAATAGCAATAATCCTGCTAATCACTTGCTATACTTCTTCCACAGTCTCACAACCCAATGAAACAATGAAATTCAAAAAGGAATTTCAAACCTTTTTTACAGCATTAAATCCCCATCACCCAGCCATCTACATAAAACAGTCTGCCCCCAAGTGCTTCCAACAGTAGCTCTAAACAGACACACAACAAACTAAAAAACTCACAGGGATCACTATATATTTTATTTAGAGATTCTATGTATGGACTCCTTTTACAGATAATCCACATGGAATCACTGCACATACATATTCTGCAGAAATTGTTCATATGGAGTACTTAGTCTGGAGACGGTGTTATGCATTATAGCATAGCATAGCACAGCATAGCGTTCCAAGTGTATTGTCATGTGTGTACTGTCATTATTTATGGCAAACCATATACCTAAATCATTCATTTTGTGATATAACATGCAGAAATAAAGAAAATGTGTCTTGTAGAGAGTAGCTCCAAGGGTACATGTAGACTGTAGAAATATTGACACCACATTAAGTGCTGCACCTTCATCATATGAAATCCTGGGATTTGTAGTTTTGTGAGGCACCAGCCTCTTTGGCAGAGAAGGCTATTAACCTTGTAAAACTGCAAATTCCAATATTCTATAGGCTGGATCTACAGCTTTTAAAGTAGTACCAAACTGCATTATTTCTACAGTGTAGATATACCCTGAGTTACCAGGAAGAGAATACATCTTTGTGACAGACAAGATGCCTCAATGTCAGTCTTCCATGAACTGATTGTGTTCATATATGAAAAACAAATAAATGTATTAAGAACACAAATTAAACAACAACAAAGATACTGTATTCACATCAATATCAATATCTGAAAACCACTTACAAAAGTGGGAGACATTAATCTGAATACAAGATAAAGTTCATCACAAGAACAGTCCATCAAAGAATTGCTTATAAATGATAATCTCAAAAATATTTTCAATGATAAGTATATTAAAATATGATATACTGATGTAGATATGTGAAAATACTCTTTTAACTACTCAATGAATCACAAAACTGGGATGCATGTGGATGTCCACATCATGGACATCAAGAAATTTAGATTTAGAAATTTAGAAACAAAACCCAGAAGTGAAGTTGATCATATGAATCTACTATCAGGCAACTGCTTATATCATCGAAACAAGTTGTCTTTGCTTATTCCCATCATCCAATTTAGCATCCAAATTATTTCACTACAGCTGAAATTTGTATTGTTAATTCTGCAGCACTGTTCCATGTTCTTTATGAATAAGTGAATATATAATGAAAGATAAATAAGAGGATGATTTATACAACTTCAATTTATTTATTTTTACAACTACTGTATCACAACTTCCAATAGATGGCCAACTTTTAATGCATGCTATTTTCCTTTAAGTACTATTTCTTCTGACTAAAACAATGTAATTTATATTGGTATTCTTGCCAGATGTTGCATTTGCCTTCCATCTAGTAATTAAACTTACAGAACATTTTGCATTTTGGTTTAGTGAAATCTCTCTTTTAGAGTGAGGCAAAGCTTACAGCTCTGTTTAAAGCTGCTTGCTTTAAAGCAGATTTCCTCCCCTGCCCCTCGCTTTATATTTTCTGCTCCATAATCATTTTTGTGCTGAAAATAACCTAAGAATCACTAAGTCTGAAACTAGGAAATCAGCAATACAACCAGCATTTGAAAGTGAAAAAGCAAGAAAAACTAGAAATTGACTTATCTCCATCCAAATAGCATGATTACTCAAAAGAAGGGATCTAATTTTGGAATACTATTAACTGGCTAAGGCCGTTAACTTGTACAGAAATGTGTATGCATGTCGTACTGAAAAAGAAGAAGATATTATACAAGTCTAGAGATGTGCAGGATTGCAATTAAAAAATGAAATTATGCGCAGTTAAATATATAAACACATTATACTCATCCCACAGCCCACCAATTATTCCTTATTTTTTTACAAAAAACAACTGAGAATTTTTGTATTATGCTTTAAATTTCCATGGATTACACCCCATGTTATCAAATGCATGAAGAATTATCCTGAGTTACAAGTGTGTAACACACAAAGACTCACACACAAAGACAGACACTATAATACAAGTTCTGTGGTTTGAACAGGGATGCTTTTAACATGTTGTTTGCATTAATCAGGTCACCACTGCAAGGTTCTCTTGTGTTATCACCAAACAATTGATTTGTGAATGAACATTATTAATCAGGTACTTATTACTGCTTGTACTATCTGCATTTCAATCTGCTTTGAATGTCCTGTTTACAGCCTCCTTCCCAACCATGCACGTGTGTGTATGTGTATGTGTACACACACACACACACACACACACATATATATATATATGTATGTATGTACGTAAAACAAATCTCTAAAGGAGACAAGTCTTATGCTTCTACACTGACCAACCAGATACCTATGAGAAGTTGGTAGGTAGTAAGTTCAGCAACTGGTATTCAGAAGCACATCACTTATAATTCTGGAAGTAATCTATAATTGAGCCAGCATCATGTAGGAGACACAGTTTGAATCCCTACTCAGCCATGTAAACCCACAAGGTGACCTTGGGCAAGTCACACTCTCTCAGCCTTAGAGGAAGGCAAAGGCAAATTCCCTCAGAACAGATCTCACTAAGAAAACCCTCTGACAGATTCATTTTAGGATTGCCATAAATTGGAAATGTCATGAAGGCACACAACAACAAAATCTATCGTGGCTAGGATCCAATTTTCCATGGATGTCTGTAATTTTCTTTTAAAAACCATCCAGGTTGGTGTTTAAAATATAAAATTTCACTATGCACTATGTGAAGAAATAACTATGCACTATGTGAAGAATTTACCACTGTTCAGATTCACTGGATGAGCACAGTTTTGAAAATTATATGGGAGGGAGGAAAGAAAAAAAAAAGATCCTGCCCAGTGGTGCCAAAAAAAGAAAGAAAGAAAAAAGTCCTGTCTATTATGTCCCGTTTTGTTTTGTTGAGTAAAAAAACTAAAAGAAACATGAATAGCATTTTTTCTTAAAATTAAGTGAGCTTATTCTAATATCCCTTAAACATAATGCTTATTATGCTTGACAAGGTAGTAGTTCATTTTCTATTGTGATCTGTCCACAAACAACAACTAACTTTGGCTGCCTCTGTTTCTCAACTGGAAAATCCTATGTCAGGGTAGTGGGAAACTGGGGAGATGCAGTTTATTAAATGTCCCTTCAGGATACATGACTTTGGCTTCAATGTACAAATAGCATTTCATATTTGCTAAAAAGACTGATCCTACAACACCTGCATAACTAAGATGGATGTTGAAGACTTCAGGTGTTCATGGTGCAATGAAAATAAAACAGAAATATGTTGTTTTGACACTTCATAATGACCACTGCTGCCAAAGACGTCTTGATTACAACATAGGTATGAGACATCTTGGAAACTGGCCATTTTATTCACACCTCCCTGAGAAACTGAAATCTTTGTGTCCATCTGCATACTTCTAACACAGCTTCATCCATGTTTGACAACAAGCACCTGCTTGCTTTGTGGAATGGAATGAAACTGCATTGTAATGAAGGTGGGAAAATGGGAGAGGTTAGGGCAGATACACAACATGTTGAGTATAACAAGACACGGACTACAAACATTCTCAAATGATGGCAGAGATCCTAAAAGCAAGGACAGATCGTTTGTAACAAGTTAGTAAGAAGAGATCTGATTCTATTTGAGCTTACATGCTGTCAATAGAAGCCAAGTCACTTATTTTGTAGGGAAACAAGTAATAATAGACAGATTGCTTCCCTTTGGATCAGATGGGCAGCCACTTTTTTCATCATCATACCAAAATAATAAAACAAAAATCTAAACCTTCACCCACTGAAATGATTACAGAGCAACCAACTATCGCAATTGCGAGGGAACATGTGTCATAATGAATCTCAATTTCCTTAGCAATAATTAAAGGGAAATATTCTTTTCAACTTTGTATTCCTCATGACAGCCTTATTTGTATTCCCCTATACTTCTAGATGTGGAAAGCAAACTTCTGTTGCCAAAATGAAGTACCCCAACTTGTCGAATACCAGTTTTCACAGTTACAACATTTGCCATCTTTGTAAGGGGAATTAACTGTACAGTGACTGCAATTGGAGAAGGCACTTTTGAAGATGTTCAGCAACTGTACTATGGCTCTTAGTGCTATATCCATCTAATTAATACTTAATATGGCCTTTAAATCAAACAGACAAGCTTGAAAAGTGTTGCAGCAAAGTACTGCATGTCTTTTGACAGAACTGACAGTATATATTCTTGCCTGGTTAGTCCAAGGGAATCTGTACATATATCAGGATTAAATAAAACAATATAACAAATTTATATATTAGATAATTAAATGAAAGCTTGAAATGATTCACACAGTTCATCAAATATTCCTTCTTTGGATACATTTACTCTTCTAAATCCATGTTCAGTGGCATACAGTTTCTGCCCAAAATGTAAACAGTTACAATAAGCCTGCCCACAAGACCTTGGGTATTCCCAATATGCCTCCCTCAGTCCAGTACAAAACCACAGGGTGGGAGTGACTCCAACACCATTTTTGAGATCTGCTGCCACACTTCCCCAAAATCTTTTCAAAAACTGACATAGTGTGTGTGTGTGGGGGGGGGGGGAGATTTTGAATGTGTTCAGCCTGTACCTCACCATTTTAGGACCAGGAGGTTTGGTTTTTTTTTAAGTGAACTAGAAATCACTTCTTGTGTTAAAAAAAGAGGTTTATTTTGAGCCTCAAATAACCCAGGGTCCTGGAAATGTAGAAAAGTTCCTTTGCGTGCTCTATAGGGGGTGTTCATTCATGGGTATAAAGGTCTGTTCCTAAGCACATCATTCCACACAACTGATGAATTAGACTTAGGGCCAAAACAGACTGCAGAAATAATCCATCTTGAGACTACTTTAACTACCCTGGCTCAGTGATAAGGAATTCTGGCACCTGTAGTTTGTTGTGGCACCAAAGCTCTCTGACACAGAAGGCTAAATGTCTCAAAAAACCAGTTCCCAGAATTCTCTAGCATTCAGCCAGGGCAGTTAAAATGGTCTCAAACTGGATTATTTCTGCAGTCTGTTTTGGCCCTTGGTCAACAAAAGTTTATGCTATCAACTTCTTTCAGTTTCAAAGGTACTACAAGATCCCTTTGCATTCCTGTGCTTTGCGAGACACCTGCTTGATAGGTCAGAAACATCAAGAAAGACCCAGAGGCGTCACTAGGGTGGCATCACCTGAAGCGGTGACTCACAATGTCACCTCCACCCCCACTGACCTCCTCGCATACCACACCATACCAAATCCTTAGTAATGCTTTTGTACTAATGTTACCCATAAATTGTAATTCCCATATATCACTGAATGTAACACCAATAACTGTGACATAAACAACTAGCAAAATTAAAATTATATCTTTAAATTAGAATACTATATGCACAGCGTAGACATATTTACATGTACATAGTTTTATGCAGTTAAAGAGAAAAAATGGTAAGATGTGATGTTTTTAAATAAAATTTTAAAAGAATATTTTTAAAAAATTATTTTTAAACTTTTCAATTACTATACTGTATTGTATTGCATTTGTTTATTTGTGCCCTCTCTCTTCCTGCAGAGCTGGGTTGAAAGCAACTTACAAAATAAAATAAGATAGAAGTAAAAACACATATCGATAAAACCTTATATAAGTTACTTTTAAATTAATTAAACTAGCTATTCAATATAGTAGAATTTAACAAAATTTAAAACATATCCATTGGAAGAGAACAGAATTAAAAATATAGCATACTAATAAAAGTATATTCATTGTAAAACAGTTGGTTTGTAAAATCCTGTTGAATACACACACACACATAGTTCACCTGCCAAAGGAAGAACAAAAAGGAAGCCAGTCTAGCCTTCCTAGAAACGGGGTTTCAAAGTCTAAGAGCAGCCAAGGCAGCCCTGTATCAGATTCCCACCAAAGTGTGGGTGGTAGAATCCAGAGGTTCTCCTCTAGAGATCTCATATACAGTTGGTCATTCATTGTGGACTCAAACTGTACAGGGCTTTACAGGTTAAAGCTAGCACTTTGAAGTGTGGTTGAAAACAGAATGGCAGCCAGTAAGGAGTTGTCTGTGGCCTGTAACTAACCCCAGTTAACAATTTGGCTGCTGTTCTTTGAATTATACAAATGTATATGAAAACTGCTTTCCCTTGCAACTATTGTGAACTCTCACATATTTTTTACCTCTAACCTTCAATGTGGACATCTTTAGTAGCTGGACTTGTGGTCTAATTTAGATCTTCAAAGTGCAGATATTTAAAAACATATTCCAATGATATTCGAGTGTTATTTGTTTTTCTATTTTTAATTCAAACAACAGACTGTATATTAAATATTCTCCCGTGCACTCCCTGATGCCTCAGACGTTCAGCTTGCCAAAGAATTGAAGTCGAGCGCTCAAAAAAGAATCAGTAGATCACCACGGCATATTTTTTGACTGAATGCACTCTTGAAAGATAAACCAAGAAAGATTAAATTAGGGAGATTTCAATTCCTAGTTAGACACACTGTGACCTTTACTTTCCTACACACAATCTGTTATTGTAGTGATGCATTTCTGCCATTCCTATCCTCCCCCTTCCCCCATGGCAGAATGAGGAATTGCTGGACTCTATGTGGTAGTCTTAGCTTCTGACACTAAAGAGGCAGCTGAGTTTCAGTTTCTCTAGCTTCTTGCTGCCCATGACACAGGCATTAAGAGAGTTCATAAGAGCAGCAGGAAAAGGAGGACCGACAACTGATCTGCCGTTCTACTAACAGTTCAAGGTAAACCAGAAAACTTGAGCAAAATGTCAAATTTCTATTTCAGCAAAAGGAAAACAGAGAGAAAAACAGAGAAAAAACAGAGAGAAAGAGAATCAGCTTTTGAAGATGGTAAATACTTCTAATAACTGAAAATCATTTTTTTATTCTGCAACAAGGGAAAAAAAAGAAAAGGGAAAAATGAAGAAAATCAAAATCCTAAGATAAACTCAACACAAATGCAAAATGCAAAACAAAGTAATGCAAAGTTTAAATGAATGGAAGACACTATCAAAGCGATTAAACAAAAGTCTTTATCGAAGCAGTATCACATCATTCAATGAAGTGGGGGAAGAATTCAACACTGCATCTGAGACTATCAAACCCACTTAAGAAACATCCGGATTTGTCACCAATTCATGCAGTATTCTTGTTTCCTAGTCTCTATCTGATGGATTGCTGCCTAGACTTTTTGACGCCTGCATCACACAATGCTGATGCCTGATACTCGCTTGACACATGCTTTACTATGCCTGATCCTAAACACTCCTGCAGTGTGATCCCTGCTCTCAATTTTTTCATCTACCACCCCCACATTTTATGGAAATCTTTCTCACTGCACTTGCCCCTCCTCCATCTTAACACCCTACTTTCTGTATATTTACATCTTGTTTTATCATTAGCTGTTGTATCTGGGCTGACTACGGAATTAGCTCTCTTAAATACTATACAGCGAGCCTTTCCCTTACACAGGGGATCCGTTCCAGATCCCTCCACGTAAGGGGGAATCCGTGTATGCTCACATCCCATCGCGAACAATGATGTGTGTGCTCGTGCCTTGGGGCAGCACAAGCAACATGGGCACATGCACCATTTCCTTAATTGTCATGCGGCTTCTACACAAGCTGGAAGCCACGTATAGCGTGCCTGCGTATGGCACGGGCACACTGTACATAAGTCATCTTCACTGAGTGGCAGACTGGATGAACCCTCTCACCATTAACTTAAACTAATGAGTGTAAAGGCTGACCAAATCAGGCTTCCTTGTGTGCAGATGACAATTTCATGCAGTACATTGTTTGCGGTGTGCGGTAGAGCTGGCGATTCCTAGTGGCACCAATTCCTTATAAAGACCAGCTCTTGCCAATGAGCCAGTTTGTAGGTATGAACAGGGCGCCACGGCATGCTGCATGATCACTCTTACCACTAAATAGACTGAAGAGATATTCTTTTTACTTGTTTATAGTGTTGTCCAAACACTGGTGCTGCTGCTACTCTGGCTTATTTTCCTCCTTAAGCCATGGACACTTTTTTCTGAGTTTTGGAACAGACAGAACTAGTCAGTATTAGTTGTGGAAAAATAAATAAATAAATAAAAAATCATGAACAAGGCTCCACAGTGTGTATAGCTCCTTCCACTGCAAAGAGGACCAATGAGATTATGTGTTTGAGCATAATGGTTGGACTCAATAAACCAGTTTCCAAAGTTTCCTGGACTGTTACGACATGTAGCTTGGATCTTATTGGTTAGTCACACCTAGAATAGGTCTGTTGGAGCAACTGAATTGAGTCAACAGATATGATGACATACGTCAACCCAACACAACAATAGCTCTACTCTGGTTGGAATTACCAGTAGGATTCAGGACAGTATCTGCTGCTTTTTCCTCTAATGGCATCTAAATTTTTGACTACTCATCCAAGGTAATTAGAGTTATTTATAAAATAAAGAGGCAATAGTCCTTATGAAAGCCCATTAAACTCACTGTACTGTTTATCAATAAACAGGGCAATATTAATCAACATTTTCCAGATAAAAGGAAATATATGCTCAAAAGTGCTGATGACACCCAGATGTTAGCACACATTGCTAAGAAAAAATACAACATCTGGACCATCACTGAATCTGCAATGACCAATAAAAGAAAACAGAAAGCTCAAATCCTGAACAAACATTTCAGTTTAATAAGTGAAAAGTTGCATTAAATCCAGTGAGACCTGGCCACATTTATACTATAAAGGCGTTCTGTTTAATCCTCATCCAGATTTTTATAAACCGAGCATCAGGATAAAGTCTAATATCCTGAGGAGGCTCTACACTACTTAAGAGAACCACAACACAAAATATAATTGGGCAAGCTCTCTCTTCACAAATCACCACTTTTCTGAACCTTCTTCCATTTCCCCCCAAACACCCTACAAAGTACAATAAAATTAATCTGTTGTTGCAGTTACGATTGCAACGTTATGACTGGCTTTCCCATTAAAACTGACAGAAACAGACACAAAGTAAAAGTACACAGAGATCTTCTCACATAAGGCAACTATAGTTACTGCATACGTATTGTGGGCTGCAGGAGCCATTGTCCACCCATTCCCTATTTTTTCTGGTAGAACTATCAGATTGCAAGACAGACTAGGAGGGTGGGGGATGGATTAAAAAACAATAATAGTAAATACCAATCTCTTCTTCCCCACTTACTATAAATTCTTTTTCTTTTATTTGTGCTTTGAAGTAGAAGAGACTTAAGACAGCCTTACTATAGACATTAGAAACTTGTACACAACATGAATCCTATAGGAGTAAACAGCACAAGTGCCATAAGGTTCTCGATACAACTTTTTGGAATCAACTGTCCAATCAGAAAGGCTCTATCTATTCCAGTATTCAGCAGACACAGCATCCAACCACAAGTAGGACACAACTGAAACAACACCTTCTCCAATACATCTGCTTTAATACAAATCTCTACTCTCACCCCTTCATTGTGAGAAGCCACTGTGTACTCCTACCTTCTTCTTGAATGAGTTTTCAACCCATAAGAGGACTCCTTCATTTGTCCTTAACTTGGCTCAGGAATGTTTGGTAGAAGATTCTGTCAAAAATAAAAATCTCCCTTTTGGAAGTTCCAGTAAGTAATGTCTTTTGTGTCACCCCCTACCCTACATATGTATTAATACACTCAAAGAACTCAAAAAGGTTAGTGAATCAAGACTTACAATCCAGGTTGCTCCTGACTTGTTTTTTGTTTTTTTTAATGGCTTTACATTTGTTATTTTTCAGTTCTATAGTATCTCAGGTACATGTCATGAACATTAGTTAGAATACTGGCAATTTTATATTTGAGCTCTTTAAGATCTCAGATGCATACCATGTGGGCATGGTGATTTGTTTGTTTGCAATTTGTTACTGATGTCGAGAATGTCTTCCCTTGTCATCACTAGTTGCTTCAGCTTCTCATTGTCCCTTGCTGGAAATGTCAGCTCCAGCATGGATATCTGCTCTATATTTTCAGTAGCGAAGGCAGATGAAAAGAATTTATTTAACTTTTCTTCAATTTCTTTTTTCTCCTTTAGAACTTGTTTAATTTTGCTGTCATCTGGCATTGGTTTCCTGCTCCTGGTGTATTTAAAAATTCTTTATTGTTGATCTTCATGCTATTAATGCGTAAGCTCCTCAAAATGTTTTTTTTTCATTTCCAATACACATGTTTCTGCTACTTTTTGTTAGCCTCATTTGAGCAAGATTTCCAGATCCTGAAGGAATTCTGTTTTTCTCTAATTGCTTCCTTCACACTGTTTGTTAGCCATAGTTCTTTAACTCTGAACTACCTTTGCTGTCCTCTGGGATGTTATCTACAGGAGCTTCTGTTACTGTATACAGCACTTCCAACTTTCAACCTAAATAGTCTATTCTACTTCAGGTCACTAAGAGATCTAGTTTAACTGCCATGGATCCATTCCATGGAATCCTGGAGTTTGTAGTTTGAGGAGGCACTGGAGTGCTCTGGCTGCAAATTTTAAATGCCCCTACATATACAGTGGGCCCTCCTTATCTGCAGACTTGCCACTGGGAACAAAAGTTCCTCACATCCTCATCCTCCTTCCCTCCACCCTCCTTCCTTACCTTCTTTGCTCTGACTTGACTTTGGGAGTGGAGTCTGCCGCCCAGTCAGCCGGGGCAGGGGCCGGGACTTGTGTTTAGGAGCCCCGTTCCCAGGCCTAGCACCAGGGAGAGAGCTTCTGGGTTCTGAAACTCAAACCATATCAAATGCACAGCAAATGAAAGCTCAAAGACTGCAAGGAGGTATCAACATCAGAGTTTGGGATAACTACCTGAATCCCCTAGCCAGTATGGCCACAGAGACCGGGAGATTCTTCTTATATGGTACCTGCTGGGAAATTCTGAGATTTGTAGCCCAAAAAGGTTACTCCAAGGAAGTCCAAAAAAGCTTTGATCAACATTTGTCTGGGTAGAAGTCTTCCAATCTACATAGTACACAGCTGAATTTACATATGCATCTGTATAAATTCAACGACATGCATATCTCCAATTGTCATCACAATCTGGCAAGGAGAGTGGGCAGAGGGGCACTGCTTTTCAAAGATGTGTATTTGTGGTTCTGATAGATCTTGGATAGAAAGTCATGAACCTGTTTAATACACCAAGTCATTTCCTGGTATAATGAAGGTTCAAAGAAACCACAGTTGAAGCAGGCAACTTCATCAAATAAACCATGGGCATGTTAGGATCTAGGACTATTTTAGTGAGGGGAAAAGCTCCACTCCATTGTGATGACTACAACAGAAAACTATGTTCTAATGCATTCAAAAACTGGCTTATAAAATAAAAAAATGCTTATAATGTAATGATGTTTCTAACTGAATGACATATAAAAGAATCCTCAGTAAAAGAAACTAAACTATATATTAGTATACATATATGTAAACCACTGAGCATATCATTTTAAGCTTTCAACCGGTCAACTGTAGCTTACCAGCATTATTATAAAGAAAATGGAACCCATGATGAGTTAACTGAGAAGCTACTGAATATAAATAACAAAAAAGATTATATAAAACAATAAAGATACTAAAACTCATCTCATATGAAATTCAGTCTCTTGGTAGCAACTCTTCTAAAAATGTTTTAAAATAATGGTATGTTCTATACAATTGGCCCTAGGTATCGGTGGGACTTCAGTTCTGGACACCCCCCCCCCCCATCAATGGATGTTAATGTGTGTGTCGCCATGTTGGTGCAGTTGTGGGCATGCACTTCCATTGACAACAATGAGAAGGGGCCATCTGCAGATGAGCCCATCAGCGGACAGCTACTCCACTAATACAGACTGTACTTAGATATTCTTAGGTTTCCTGTTTGTGTTACTTTTACCAATTAATTCTGAAAGTACAATTATTTAATGTGTTCCCGGGAGTTCAATAGATAAAAATCCTTTAATTCCTTTCTGTGAGTTAACAGTGCCCAGTAGCCACAGATCTTATAATAAATTTATCATTGTATTAGGTTTTGAACACACAAGAAACACACAATCCTTTTAATATTCTTATGATTGCTGTAAATTGGGAAGAGTTAACAGCAACAGATGCCAGTTACTTCTGCAGCAGACCATACATTTTTCGGTTTCTAAAACAGGATGCAACATTCACATATAGCATTCTGCCAAAGCTTAAAATGTTTTCAGACTTAAACTAAAACATGTATAAGATGAATCACTATGGCAGGAGAAATAAGAGATCATTTACAAGTGGGAGAAACATACTCACACTTCATTGGCAGTAATTCATGGTACTTCCGCTCCAATAAACATCATTTTTAAAAATAATTCTGGAACACATATCTGTTTTCCCTGATGTTTTTATACACAGTACTAGGATGGCATTACAATACTAAATTTTATGGTTAATTTTTTTGTTTGTTTTCAAAACTGAAAATTTGCAAAACCTGTCATTCTACATTTTTTCTGAATTGCCTTTAGGATCGAAATGAGAGCCAGGAATGTTTATAAAGTAATTGATCGATGTTTTTTTTTAAAGATAATATAAGTGGAACAAGTTTTGATAAAGCAAAGTAACATGAGAAAGTGAAGTTTTCATTTTTACATTAGAATACTGTACTAGCTTACTAGGTATTAATTCCTGGTAGGCTTCCCTATTTGCTTTGAAGTTTCTCACCTGGTTCTAAAGGGAAAAGTTTAGAGGCTGCAGTTGGACTACATTGGACTTGGAGGACTGCCAGATTTAAAATCTGTTCTAGTAATGTCCCTGATTGAATATACATCGTTACTTTTTGCGGCATAAATACACACCTGCCACACATTGCTATGGAAAAATTCAATGTGGTAGACAAAAATGGTGGGAGAAAGTTGGAAAAAAAATGAGGGAAAATGTATGCCATTCTCAGTTCCACGGAAGGAAATGATTAGAAATTTACTAAAATTGATACTATATATAATAAAAATAAAGTGCCACTGTTAGAAATATGAAGATCTTCATACACCTGATACAGTATAACAGTGGTCCCCAAACTGTGCCCTTTATGAGATTTTGGACTTTAGTTCTGGGAAGCTTCAGCCATGTTGGCCAATAGTCTGGGATTTGGGGAGCTGAAGTCAAAAAATCCCTTAAGGAGCAGTTTGGGGACCATTGCTGTAAAAGGACAACCCTCACCTAGGGCCAATACAGACTGGTATGAAAAGCCAGCTTGGTAGTGTGGTGTAGGCATGACACATGCCCCCATGATACCTAGAAGCTGGCTTCATGCTGCCTGCACAGCAGCCAGCTTCCGGGAACTCCAGCAGCATGGTGTTTAGATGCTGCATGCTGGCGGAGCACCGTAAATCCATGGCGGGGCAGGAAAAGCTGGCTTTCTGCCAGCACAAAAAGGAGCAGCAATTTGCTGCTTGTTTTGGGGCCGGCAAAAAGGCAGATTGGGGCTGTAGTGTGCGGTTGCTCCGGCTCCAGTCCGGCTTTCTTCAAGCTGCTCCTTCATGGCAGTCTGTTCCACCCCTTAGAGGGACCCATGAAATGCTTGAGCTTGTATAATATGAATTACTACCATAAACCATAAAATATGTTCCATGGCTTGGCTTGAAGTTAACAGTGTTAAGCACTCAGAAGATAAACAATGGGCTAAAGTCTGTATTAGTTCCAATCAGGGCAAACTCACTGAAATTAATAATAGGGCATTTGACAAGTCCTATTGTTTAAATGAGTCTGCTCTAAGAAGTGGTAACATCGTATTTAGCCAAACATAGCTAGCTGAAGTTTTAAAATTGTTTTGAATCAAGTTCTACTGAAATCAGTTGGATTTGCTTCAAAACTGAGTCATATAGAATAAAACAGAATGATGAAACTTTTTCCTAAGGGAACCAATCCTCATGATGAAGAGTTTTCTATCAACGGGAATGTCTCACAACTCACTTTTTGAAAATCCATTTTAATGCCACATGTATCCTACAGCAAATCACAAAGCCAAGAGTGAACAGCTAACAGCTATGAATAAGGAAAGCAAATGTGGGAAAATATTTAACAACACTTTACGTTTTAAATATTCCAATCAGTTAAAAACAAGTCTATATTATAACTCTAAAAACTGATCACCAATATAACCTTTTAAACCAGTAATACATAAATTAGTTTTGGATTGCAATGCCATTCACTATAAATGTGTTTCTTTAAACTGTAAAAACCTCAGGAAGTCAAGTGAATATTGTTAGCCTTCTTTTCAAAACTATTTGTTAGTCTGGAAAAAACTGAAGTAGCAGGCATACAATACTTTAATAGTATTTTAGACAGGACAACAGCCTGTATTTTAGCCATTTTAAAATCATGCAATATTCACAGGTCCTGCAAGATTTCACATCACAGGATTTAATGTCTGTATCAATCATCTTGGTTTCTCTGCAGTTGGGCAGGGAATAACCATGACTCTTTCTGTAGTTGTAAATGTTATTAAGTTATGAAATGGCCATCTGTGCATGCTGAAATGGACATTTTAAAATGGAAATAGAACATTTCAAATGCCGACAATGCCTTTTTCCTTCAGAAGAGCAATCAATAACAATTACAGCACTCAAAAATTATCCCAGATTACAAATGCTCTTTGCATTTTGTGCAGAATTATTCAAAATGCACACCCCCTAATCCAGGGCCTGGTAGGACAACAAACAATCTGACCTCCCTTTCTGCACTGATGGCTGATCTGAAATAATCATCACTGGTCGTGGTCATGCAGATTTCTCATAATCCCTCTAGTTTACTTCTCTAGTGTAATCAATCATCAAGTTATGCTTGATGAATCAAGGTGTTGTGGAGGTGTGTGTGTGTGAATTTAGAATCTAAATTCTAAAACCTGTAAACAATCTTTGCAAAACCGACAAAATATTTCTATCCCTGACACAAGCTCTGGCTTGAATGTAGACTACAGTACTTCAGTGATCTTGAAGCTTTCTGTTGGCAAACAATTCATGCTTATGATTTTTTTTTTCAATCTTTACTAGTTAAGCACAAAGACCAAGACCTTATACACTTTTAGGATAGTATAGACTTTATAAACATATGTCAAGGTAGCTGTTCAACTCATTGTGCAATGGGCTCTGTGGTCTACGTACACCACCTCAGCTACTAAGTCAAGTCCTATGCATGTGCTTGCAAATCAAGTGACTAAACTAATGACAACACTAACAAACTATGAGAAAGTGCAACTGCTTACACAACTGCTTTTACACTAGTGTGGACTATAGCAAAATCTGCACACATCACAAAAAGCTATGGAGTGCTCTTAAAGAAATGGGAGTGCCACCACATCTGATAGTCCTGATGAGGAATCTGTACTTAGGCCAAAACGTTACCATTAGAACAGAATATGGAGAAACAGAATGATTCCCAATTGGAAAGGGAGTCAAGCAGGGCTGCATGCTATCAGAACAATTTGTTCAACTTGTGCATAGAAAATATCATACAAAGAGCATGTTTAGACTCAGAAGGAGGAGAAGTGAAGATAGGAGGAAGGAACATCAATAATCTGATATGCGGATGACACCATACTACTAGCATAAAATATCAGATATTAGGAATAATTATTATGGAAAGTTAAAGAAGAACGTGCAAAGGGAGGCTTACTGCTGAAAATAAAGAAATCAAAAATAATGACCACGTAGGAGTACATAAATTCACCCAGACAACGAGAAAATCAAAATAGTCAAAGATTCCCCATACCTTGGATTAAATATTGATTAGAACAGAGTCTGCAGTCAAAAAATCAGAAGACGACTAGGAATGGGAAGGGCAGCAAAAAGAGAAAAAAGAAAAAAAGAACTAGACAAGATCTTAAAGATATACAACTGAGCATTAAAGTTAGAATCATCCAAGCCACTGTATTCTCCATCACTATGTATGGAAGTGAGAGTTGGACAAGGAAGCAAGCGGAGAGGCAGAAAATCAGCTCATTTGAAATGTGGTGCTGGAGAAAAGTAATGAGGACACTATGGATGGCCAAAAAGACAGACAAATGGATCCTAGTATAGCTCAAGTCTGAACTCTCCCTGGAAGCCAAGATGAGGAAAGTGAGGCTGTAATACCTTATTATGAGAAGGCGTGAATCATTAGAAAAGACAATAATCCTAGGAAAGACGGAAGGCAGTAGAAAGAGAGGAAGACTGCATGCTAGGTGGCTGGACTCAATCAGAGTGGTCATGGGTCTGAATCTGCAGGACCTAAGCAAAGCAGTGGAGGACAGGGAGTCATAGAGATGTCTCATCCATGGGGTTGCCATGAGTTGATATCAACTTGAAGGCAGTTAATAACAGTGCTTCCCAAGGATTCCAGCCAAAGTCTGTTCTTAATACATTGTGCATCTTAGTGTCAAAGCTTAGTGTAAGTAATATATATATATATATATATATATGTAACAATTTGGAAAAAGTGGGGAAAGGGCTTTATCAGAAAGGCTACAAATTAGCATAGAGTATCTTATAAAATAAATGGATAAAGTTGAGTATAATGGGTTTGAGGAAAGCTACATCTTCCACATATATTCTCAATCAAAATGTACTTGAAGCAATAGTTCATTCCATGTATGTCTGCTAGGAGCTAAATGTGAAAGCTTTTAAAAAACATTTCCAGAATAAAACATGTCTCTGAGGCTTTCTAGATTGGCAAAAAGATGTGTGTTCATGGCTTCATGAAACTCTAGCCTTTAGATGAGAAAAAGGGAAAGTGTGCCATGAAAACGCTTTTTTTGCATTTTAGGGGAGAAGAAGCGCCTTTAAAAAGGTGCTGGTTTTCCCAGCTTCTTTTTTAAAAACTGCGGAACAGCGCAGCTCCATCTAAAGGCTGTGGTGCAGCTGCTAAGCATTAAGGAAACGGCAACTTCATGTCACACTTTCCTGCCAATCTAGAAAGCCCATCAGATTACATACATGAGAAAGAGATTTATTTCCAGAACAAGCATGCCAGATTAAAATATTTAATTATTACTAAAGAATAGCCATCTATTTCAATCTCTTTTGCTAGCAGGACTATCATAGCTTGATCTCAGATGAGACTTTTTGTTGGGGCAGTTGAAAACTTCTCAAGAACAATGACTGGCGGGGCCAGTGCCAGAATTAGGTGGACTTCTGGATGGATTAGCTCTCGTGTCAAAGAAATACTTTTGCCCATTTTAGTCTTGCCCATTAGACAATATTGAAGAGCCTTTCCCAATCAAAAGTTTGCTATTAAAAAAAATAATCAGCAATAATGAATACATTTTCTCCCACAGATATCTTATCATAACTGAAGTATAATCTAGGATACATATTCAAGAGTAGTACAATAATATCCCAAACCCACAAAATAGTGATATCTTTATTTGACCTATCAAGATGCACAAAATACATGAAGTGAGCATTCAAAGCTCCACTGGTTTCTTCATCAGGCAAAGGTGTTAAAAATCATACAGGGGAAAAAAATGATGAGGTTAATCACAGGCCTGCATTTTATCAATATGTTTATGTTGTTCTGTGCTGAGACGGTATGGAGGGATATCTATTCAGGCAGGCCACTCTTCCTTCTGCCCATGTGTCACTGGGAACTTAGCATTCCAGAATCCAGGAGATAAAATTTGAATTTCATTAGCCATACAAAAAAGGTATTTCCTCTGAGATCCAAAATGTCTCTCTTCCTTGTGAGGTCACAACCCCTTTTGTTGTTTTTTTAACACTGAACCTCACATAGTTCCAGTCAAGGAATTATAAGATGTGTAATTAAAGAGGTATACTCTGGCCCTCATCTGAAATATATCTTTCCAGTGGAGATGGGTAAGCAGTTCATGACTACTTCGGTTGGTGATGTCTGTAGAATGTCCAGTTGTCATGTGGCACATAGGAACATTTGGTACTGACTGTCAGGCTGATGGCAAGGTCCTAGACACTTACACTGCTGAATCAAGTCAGAGTCTCCAATAATTTGGGTAGTGTTTAGCATATGCCTACATTAAATGCTTATTATGAATTTCATGTAATTTTAAGACCGATAATGTCAGACCAACAGTCAGATGATCTCTACTGTAACAATTATGACTGAACAATTCTGATTCAGGCATATGCTTTCAGACCGCTAGAAAACAGTATACATATTCACAGTAACTGGAAGCTCACATCCTTCACTAGTGAACTTGGTTCAGAAATTGTTTTGGGACAGTGGAAAAGGGGGGGAACTGTAGTTATATCAGAAAAGCGTGGAAGAAAACATTTCACAGTGGCTTGAATACTGGTTCTTTATGGCTCGGTGGCTATAGAGAAGTAGAGAAGGTTATGCATATGGAATAAAAGTCTACTGGCTTCCAAACTGAATTAACAAAGGCTCATTCAAAATAGTAGCTTGGGGATCTGAGGAAAAAAGTACCTTTTTAAAAATGGTGATTGCTACCATTTGTTTGACATTAAAAGGGCACACACGATTGTTTTACCTGTTTTCCTTTACCATTACTGCCAAATCTGACCAAACATAGGCACATAGGGGAAGGATGAAATTATTTTACCTTTTTCCAACTTCCCTTCTTTCAAGCCTGATTTTTAAAAAGCAGACCACAATGGGGTCTTTGTATTCATTGGGGTTTGGCTACAGGATCCCCTGTGGATACCAAAACTCATGGATATTCATGTCCCATTACATACAATGGGATAGTACAAATGGTGTCCCTTATATAAAATATCAAAATCAATGTTTGCTTTTTGGAATCTTTTTAAAATAAATTCTTTATTAACAAAGACAAATGGACATGAATAAAGAAATCAAACCCACAAGACAAAACAACCAAACAAATACAATACAACTAATACACAAAAATTAAAATTTGACTTCCTGCTTCTCTCTTTCTGCTTTCGAAATTAATATATACAGTACTTTCTTCATATACATTTCATTTTTAACTTCTAATTATAATAACAAGAACTATTGACTTTTCTTTCATAATCACAAATCTTGATAAAAAAATAAAATGAACTAATACATCTTATATTTCAAATCCTGCACAAGTGATATCTCCTCTTTTCCTATTAATATACTCTATAAATGGATTCCATGTTCTCTTAAATATTTCCACTGAATTATTTCTCACCAAATCGAACAGCTTATCTAAAGAAGCTAATTCCACATCTTTTTCTATGCAACCTAATTATGTTGGTATTTCATTGGTTTTCCACTTCCTTAGGAAGATCAATCTTGCAGTTGTAATTAAATAACTTAACAAATTTCTATGCTCTTTCCCTTTCTTATCAGGGTGAAAAGGGTTCGTGGAATGGAATGCTCCCTTCCTCTGCTCCCTCCTGCCCTGGAAAGAATTGGGAGAAGTGTGTCTCAAGCCTTTCCAAAGTGGGAGCGGTTTGGGGGGGGGGGGTTAACATTTGCAAATAGCCAAAATCGTGAATGTCAGGAGTTGAATCTCCTGTGAACAAATGATATCTGCACTAATCTTTTTAAGGAAGTGGAAAATAAACTTTCTTTTTCTTATTGAATTCATCCCCTTAACATTCCATGTAAAAATTGTAATTTCTGCCATTATTTATTTCAATACAAATCCTGTTTCACCAACCCCTCCCCCCTTATCAGCTTCTATTTCCTTCTCTATTTTTTCTTATTCGGAGACACTCAAGCCTAATATGCTCTGGTCTTCTTTTGCTCCCCCCCCCTTTCCCTCTTTTACCTCTCTTCTTTGTATTATGGCACCTTCTTCTTCTTGGTTTGGGTCTCTGTAACCCTCTGGAAATTCTTCATCTTTCTTCTCAGCTACCCATTTTCCTCAAGCCATTCCAAAGTCTTTTTTAGTCTTTTTAAATGAATTCTTTTACTTTTTCTGTTGAGTCAATTTTATATCTTTCTTTTTTATATGTAAAATCCACCAATTCTAGTTCATCCCAGCTGAAGATAATTTTCTCTCCTTTTCTACCAGGAAATTATAGTCTTTTCTCCATCTTAAAATTTTTGTTTGAATTTCCTTCATTAATATCAACTGTTTTCCATCAGCCCAGATGCCTTTGTTATAATGGATTTCCAAAACATAAGGGCTAAACAGAACACCCCTTTGGAGTGGCCAGCTGCTGCCTGGTGGCAGAACTTTCTGGCACTCCTTTTGGTGCTGTGTCATCTGGATGCAGCACCAAAGGAGCACTATGAAACTGTCTGCCATGCGGTCAGGTGAATGGCACTGTCAGGGTTGCGGTGGGGCGTGCATTGTGCGGATGCCACACCCCTACTCTGCCCCAAGACTGGTGTATAACACTGGTCTGTTCAGCCTTATAGACTCTCATAGTTTTCCTCGCACATTGCATAATTATATCTCTTGAAAGATTTTTTTTCCCTTGTGTAAGACAAGTTCATCACATAGACACGGTCCAACTTTTCATGTATCTGTTCCTCTCACCATTCCAAACTTCTTGCCAATATCTCTATTATTTTTTTCCTTTTATCTTCATTTGTTTGCTCTTTCGTCGAATATGAATCCAGGATTCTTTCTCCTATTGCTCTGACAAAGCCATCTGACCCCAATGCCTTTTTATTTCCATATTTAGCTCTTCATTTTTCTTTTTCAACACTTGGATATCTTCTTTATTCTCCTTCACTTCTTTCTTAACATGCACCAATATATTATATTAAATTTAGTGTTCATATCTTTTAATTGGGTTCGAGTCTCCTTTCTGAACTCTTTCGTCTCGTTCATAAATTTAGTCATATATTGCAGAGCTTCATCTTCTATAGATCCTCTTCTACCCTGGGATGGTTGTGATTCAATTCTGTTTCTCAAACCTGAAGCCATTTTCCAGCACTACTGGGTATTCCTTTTGTCTTTTCAGTATTTTGAGGCTTTCTATATTTCTTCTTCTAGTTCCTCCCTCTATCTTACTTCTCCTCCTCCCTCCTTTCCCATCCCCCTGTCTTCTATTTAATTAAACTTCTTCTTCACTTCTTTCTTAACTTTCTTTTCCAAATCTTCTCTGGTTGTGGATAGTTGAATCTGTAGATATAGAAACTGTGGGTACAACGGGCTAACTGTACTACTATTACTACAGCTTCCTCTCCTTCTGTTTTTTCTCTAGAAAGCAGCTTAATATTGAGTAAGACAAAGTGGGTTTATTGTGCTCCTACTCTGACAAACCTACTGAAGACATGTCTTCACTATCTGATTCATGTGCACTTGAAGTCTCTGTGTTTAACTGTAGAATAGACACTGCAACAAGTGGCTGTGTCACAGAGGGTTTGTGACTGTTTGTATGGGAAGCACAATGAAAATCTCTTCCTCCAGCAAAATGTTTTTGTTGCAGTGTACTTTCACATCAATACTTATTTATAGCAGCCCTATTATTTATTTATTTAGTACCATCACTGTACACGGCCATAGAGTTTTCTTGGCAAGAGGAGGAAGTTTGTAATTGCCTTTGGCTAAGAGAGTGTGACTTGCCCAAGGTCATGCAGTGGGTTCCCATGGCTAAGTGGGAATTCAAACCCTGGCCTCCCAGAATCCTAATCCAACACTCAAACCCACACTGGGTCTCTCTAGTGAAATTATTTCCCTCTTTTTCTTTTGTTTTTTTGCCCTGCTGAGACTGTCATAAAGAAAAAGCATAAATGAAGTACTCAAAAAGAATTCAGAGGAGAAGTAAGTTAGGAAATAAAGGACATTTTCTAAAAAGCTCTAATGTGGTCAAAACAAGAGGGGGGAAATGACAAGACTCAGAGCAACACATATGAGACTTCTCATTCTGGATGGCAAGTGATAACTGGATGTATTCTCTGCAATGACCAGGGAAGTGTTAGTTTTAACAACAAAGGCAGAGTTACTGTAGGAAGCATTAATCAATATTTGAAATTGATTACTTTCTGTTAAGTTCCCAGATCTCAAAGCCTGGCCAACAGCCACTAGGACTGAGGAATACATTTTAGCACGAGAGCCCTTAAGAGGTGTTTCATGTCTTCAGAGAGTCTTCAGAAGAAAAACTTTATTGATTTCCTTTTACTGCTTTTGTCCCTACTTGATCAGTTCCGGGCCATGGTGTGTGTGGCCTTTTACAGAGACCCTTCACCTATGCCCCCTCAAAGCAAAATGACTCTAATCTCATCAGTTTCCTTTCCCTGCATACTTTTAAAATCATATTTCTCTGACGAAGAAGTCTGGCATTTTCAAAATCTAGCATGATACATTTAGCACAATTCAAATCAGAGTTTGGATTATTGTTCTTTCTGACTTGGAGGACTCCAATGTATTGGTAAAACAAATTCTTAGGAAAGTTTATATTTTATGTTTAATGTAGAGCTTGGCAAATTTATCTGCAAACCAGAGAAATGTCTTTTCATTTGTTAGAGTTCATGTTTTTTTACTTCAATGACATGTTCTGAGCAACTGTCATTGCTTCTTGATGCTTAGAAACATTATCAGGGCCCGGGTTTTGGCTCTGAAATCCTTACTCGGCAAATGTAATCTCTAACATCATTGATAGTGTAAAGATATTATATGAAGAATCACTTATTCTAGCAAACAAGCTAGTAAAATGCAGGCTAGACAGTTCAACTGTTACGTGGATTTGTATTTGGTTGACTGGCCAAACCCAAAGAGTACTCAGCAATGGCTCCTTTTCATCTTGAAGAGAAGTGACCAGTGGGGTGCCACACGGTTCTGTTCTAGCCCAGTACTATTCAACATCTTTATCAATGTCTTGGATGAAAGAATAGAGGGCACGCTTATCAAATTTGCAAATTAGGAATAACTAATACCCAGAAGAGAGGATCAAAATTCGAAACAACCTTAATAGATTAGAAAGCTGGGCCAAAGCTAACAAAATGAATTTCAGCAGGGAGAAATGTAAGGTACTAAATCTAGGCAGAAAAAATTAAATGCACAGATATAGAATAAGGGACACCTGGATTAACAAGACTACATATGAAAGGGATCTAGGAGTCCTAGTTGACCACAAGTTGAACATGAATCTACAGTGTGATGTGGCAGCTAAAAAAGCCAATGTGGTTCCAGGCTGCATCAATAAATGTATTGTTTCTAGATCAAAAGAAGTAATAGTGCCACTCTATTTTGCTTTGGTCAGGCCTCACCTGGAATACTGTGTCCAGTTCTTGGCACCACAATTCCAAAAGGATATTGACAAGCTGGAATATGTCCAGAAGAGGGCAACCAAAACGGTGAAGGGTTTGGAAACCATGCCCTATGAGAGACTAAGGGAGCTAAATATGTTTATCCTGGAGAAGAGAAGGTTAAGAGGTGAAATGATAGCCTTGTTTAAATATTTGAAGGAGTGTCATATTGAGGATGGAGCAAGCTTGCTTTCTGCTCCTCCAGAGACCAGGACATGAAGCAATGGTTTCAAACTAGAGGAAAAAGGATTCTACCTCAACGTAAGGATGAACCTCCTGACAGTAAGAGCTGTTTGAGAGTGGAATACACTGCATCAGAGAGTTATGGAGTCTCTTCTTTGGAGGCCTTTAAACAAAGGCTGGTTAGCCATCTGTCGAGGGTGCTGTGATTGTGAGTTCCTGCATGGCAGGGAATGGAATGGATGGCTCTTGTGGTCTCTTCCAACCCTATGATTCTATGATTCTTTTTACTGCCAAATGCTTGCATTTGAGATCTTTTCCCAGGTGCCTAGGCAGCGATCAAAGGAGACAATTGGGGGGGGGGGTCTTTTTCAGTAGTGATTTATCTTTCTCTCCAAAGCAACTCATCTCCTGCCTAGACTGATGTCAGCTTACAGTCCTTTTCATTTGATGTAATGTTCCATTAATTTCTCCTGCTTAAGGCTGTCTTTCTTCCCAAATTGTTACACAAAATTAATCTACTCCTCAAAAGCATCTTGCAAATCATAATTTAATAATAATAAAGGGAAAGGGCATTTAAATAAACATACTTCCATTTTAAAAATTATCCCCACTTATCTCCATTTAATAAGAGTTCTAAATATCAGGATCATGTCCTTGAGTCTGTGATGGTGACACAGTTAAGTCATTGAAGACAGTCTTCATGCTTACCTGCAAGTGAACTCAAACACTTGGAGGGAACATTTCTGAAGCTAGTTTCTCTACTGGACAAGGAGAGCACACACAGGCAGGCAGGGAAAGGGTTATTTGTGGAGACATTTCCCGCAATCATCATCCAAACAAGATTCTTGAAGCAAAGGAGTGGGGGAAGCAGGTTCTGTCTACCAAAGGTTTAGTATCCCTTTCTGAAATGCTTGGGACCAGAAGTGTTTTGGATTTCAGATTGGTTCAGATTATGAAATATTTGCATATATTTAACAAAATATCTTAGAGATGGGATCCAAGTCTAAACATAAAATTCATTTATGTTTTGTATGCATCTTATACACATAGCCTGAAGGCAACTTTATACATAATATTTTAAAATAATTTTGTGCATGAAACAAAGTTTGGGTGCATTGAACCATCAGAAAGTAAAGATGTCACTAAGCCACCACCATGTTGATGATTTTGCAACATTTCAGACTTCAGAATTCTAGATAAGGAGTACTCAGCCTGTAATATATAAGTTTCTGATGCTTCTCCAGTCTCTAGCAATTATGGAGAATCAAGACTAAGTCAGAGGTTGCTGCTCCACAGACAGGAAAAAAATGTGGGACGGCAGGCACAGTATTATTTTTAAATTGTATGGATTTTTTTTCTGTAGCATTAAAATAAGGGTGACCAATTCACAAACAAATACTAGCTAGTCCAAGTTCTGCCCTAAGACAGGCTGTCCCAGTGGCCTTATCGCCAGAAGCAGGAGGAGTATGCAGAACATGGAGTAGCGATCAACACCTCCATTCCTCCAATACTCCAGACTGAGAGAGTGAAACATGGGAGAGATCTCCTGAGCAACTTATGAGAGATCTGGCTGTTGTTTTCTGCAGTTGTCATTGTTGGTAAACTGGCTGTATTTGTTCACGACTGATTGCAGTGGAAAGATTTTGATCTATTTGGCTCTGGTTTACAATTGACTAATAACTAATATCAGTTTAATGATGGATACTTACTATTTAGTAATAAGGGTTAAAATTATATTAAAAAAAACAATGGTGTTAATATTGGGTAAATAAATTTTTACTCAGTGTGTTGCAATGGTGTATTTATATATGTATTCCTGCATTTGCACTGCTCTTGTGCTGTGAACTGTGTATAAAAGGAAAAGCTATAAACTGAAGTGGTGATAATGATGATGACCATTACTGTATGACAAAGTGATAACAAAAAAATATTTTCAAGTTGTAAGAAATATATTCAGTGCCTTTCTTTTTGACTGTGTCTATGCATGTAGATGAAGTACACATATTTATATTGAAAGCTATGGCTGGGCAGACACACTACAAAACCAAAATATTCTTACTGCTAGATGTGCCAACCATATTATGGAGCCAGATATCTCATAAAGTTGTTAACAACTTGGATACAGACACCAGCATAAGCAAAAAGGTAGTTCTGCTCACGCAAAGGAAGAAGGGTCTCATGATTTCTACAGTTTTCCTCCTTCCATCTGCAACCTATTGTGATACATCTAGTAACATTCTTGAGGTCCCTCAAATCTTTATGATTGACTTAGGAAACAATGAAGCACTGTATTAGGTTAATACTTTTTCTATTCAAAACTTAGGGGCTTTTTAGATTGGCAGCTACACTGCAGCCTTTGGATGCAGCTGCGCTGTTCCGCAATTTTTAAAAAAGTAGCGGGGAATAGCAGCTCCTTTTTAAAGGTGCTTCTTCTCCCCCAAAACGCAAAAGAAGTGTTTTCATGGCACACTTTCCCTTTTTCTCATCTAAAGGCTGGGCTTTCATGCAGCCATCAACACACCTCTTTTTGCCAATCTAAAATGGGCCTTAGTTTGGGAAGCATTTTCTTTCTTAGTTAGAATTTGCCTTACATGGCCATCAACACAGTTTCTTCTTACCTGGCACTTCTGATTCACCTTAGGCAACAGTTTTTGCAATTGCATAAGCACACAGCAAACAGGTTAATGTAAGCTAGTACTTGCTCTATACAGAGAAAAATGCAGACTATGTGACTGAAGCAGCAGAAAATTAAAACCTTGTTTGCATTTTAAAATATTCGTAATAACCATGGTATACAGTGGGGCTTTCTAGACTGGCAAAAAGAAGTGTGTTCATGGCTGCATGAAACTCTAGCCTTTAGATGAGAAAAAGGGAAAGTGTGCCATGAAAACGCTTTTTTTGCGTTTTAGGGGAGAAGAAGCGCCTTTAAAAAGGTGCTTGTTTTCCCAGCTTCTTTTTTAAAAACTGCAGAACAGCGCAGCTCCATCTAAAGGCTGTGGTGCAGCTGCTAAGCATTAAGGAAAAGGCAACTTCATGTCACACTTTCCTGCCAATCTAGAAAGCCCCAGTATTAAGGCAGTTTTAATTTTATAAAGCAGTTTTAGAATAAAATGATCCAATTTCCAGTCACTAATAAGTATAAAATTACAACAATTGTACTTGACTAGAAAATTGGTTAGGCTCTTCATTACACAGTTTACCAGATGTATTTCTTAACAGCTAGTCAAGTCAGGCAACATTCCTTATATTGTGTATGACCAAATAGATTTGAAAGATTCAGATTATGGTAATACAATAATTAGTAACTAGGACTGTTAATCATAATGAACCTTTTGCCTTTGTGATGAGTTCTAATAAAGGTATGCAGTTATAAAAATAAATGTCATTTATTGAATTGAATGTAACTCCCGCATTGAACCAGGTCATACAAAACTTGAAGTAGCTGGAAACAGTGACCATAATGCAATGCAAAGTAGAAAACTATTGAGGCAGTCCAGTGTATTCAGATTTTACTCCAAAAAAGAAAATTCTCACTAGCAAGAATATTGGTAAAAAGGAAGTGGAAGGTAAAATTAAGAGGATCAAATCTCTCTATAAACAGATGAGTGAATTAAAACAACAACAGATGTTCAGTTACAATATACACAGCACACTGAAGGTTCAAAAGTTTGAGAGAAAGAAGAAAGGTATGAGAGACAAGAAGGCTTCCTTCAGAAAATTCTCCTTGTCTAGCTGGCAAGGCAGAAAAAAAATTGTAATGGAAGGGAGAGGAGTCAACAGTCGTAACAGAAAAAAGACTTTGGACTCCGGCATTGTCATCTGGCATGCAGGTAATAACTTTGTTCCTCCATGCCATTCAGTGAGTAAAAAGGTACACAAACATGAACAAAGAATGCAAACAGGTAGTAAGGGATATTTTTTTAAACAGATTTAAGCAGCATATTGATAAAAGAGAAATTATTTCAGAAGAAACCATTAAAATAAATTTGAAATAGAAAACTCGCTAGTTACAGGTTGTTCTAAAGAAGAATAAGGAGACTAAAGAAAAGCTGTGAACGTTGTAGGGCAGATACTTATGCCTGAATGGCTTTTTAAAAAGGGTGTTTGAAGAACAATATGGTCCAGACTATCTGAAAGACTGTATCTTTTTAAATCAGTGATCCTCAAACTGTGGGGTGGGACCCCTGGGGAGGCATGAGAGTTGCTCAAGGGGAGGCATGACGGTTGGAGGCCCTGATCACTCCTTCTTCTCTTCCCAAACTTTTTTGATGTGTAAAATTTACCCATGCGTTGAGTTAAATATTGAATTTAGTTAAATAAAACTACCCTAACTTGAACAATGTTATTTTTTATATAAAATATTAAAATATGAATACACATGAATGTGCATGTAAAAATATGCATACTAAGTAAACAAAATATTTTTATTCATATATTATGATGAGGAGAGGACATGATGCTTGCATGTAGATTTAAAGGGGGGAGGGGGTCCCAAGGGTAAAAGGTTTGGGAGCCACTGCCCTATATGAGCCTGCCAGAGTCTTAAGATCCACAAAGAAAGGCTTTCTCTCCACCATCATAGGTTCATTTGGTGTGGGCATGGTTTTAATGTATAATTGCTTGTAGGGAGGCTCCTTATGGGTCTTATTTTTAACTTACGTATGTTTTTGAATGATTTCATACTGTTTTAATTTATCGTTTTCATGTGATGATTTTAATTATATTTTTAAAATTTTAGCTAATTCTTTTTGTGAGCCACCTTGAGTTCCACTCCAGAAGAAAGGTGGCATATAAATGAGATAAATAAATAAAATAACAAAAGAAAACACTGGTGACAAGAAGTGGGGAACCTGTGGCACTCTGGAGATAACTGAGCTTACTATAGGCATGCTAGCTAGGGTTGAGCCTGTCCAGTGCCTGTGACACACAGGTAGGAGTGTTGGGGTATCATGCGGCAGGATCGGAGCCAGGACGAGTGGAAGGAGGGAGAACCACTCTGACGTGGGAAGAAGAGAAAGAGAAAGTGTCAGGGGAGAGAAAGCAGGGTTGCCTAGGAGAGGAAATGGCAGAGGCTAGAAGAGATGGTGAACAACAAACTGGGGAAAAGGATAGAGTTAATGGAAAGAGCAAGGAGGACACGGAAGGAGTGGATGAGAGGAAGAGACAAAAGGCAGCTGCAGAGAGGGAAGGAGGAGGAGCCAAAGGAGCACAAGGCTGGGAAGGGAGAGAAGGCTGGCCAGCTTCACTGACAAAGGGAAAAGGACTCTTGAGAAGCTCAAGCATGTAAGAGACCCAAGGGTGGAAGGAGCTTTGGAAGATAGACCTAGTATAACCGGCAGACAATGTGAAGACCTCTTAAGGGAGGTCCTGTGAAGAAGAAGAAGAGGAAGGGATTAGTGGGACGCCAGAGGCAGGTGGTGGACATGTGGTTCATGATCCTGGTGGTGGAAAAAAATGATAGAGAGTTGGCGGAGAAGTAGAAGAGGCCATAGAAAAAATTGACCACAAGTCTGAGAGCCTTTACACTTTTGTTTTTGCATGGAACATGTGGCAATTTCAATAAAGTTGGTGTTATCCGAACATTTCCCAAAGAAGTGAGTGTATACATTCAGTTACTACCCAATACTGATGGTGGTGGTGTCTAACCCAGCTGACAAGAGTGGGACCCCCAGGGGCCCCATGACAGTGCCACAGATCCTTCATTAATATTTTAATCTTGACTGACAAATTAAAAATTAATAAAACTGGACTGGATGGTAAACACCTGAATGTTGTTTAAGAACTGAAATGTGAAACTTCAGACCTTCTAACAAAATTCTGCAAAGTCTTCTTAAAGTATGGTAAACAAAGTAGCACAGTTTTTTAAGAAAAAGGGTTTTAGAAAGTGCATGCCAGTAAACTTCATGTATATTCTGTACATCTTATTGGAAAGTACTATTAAAGATAAAATGCCCAAAAGTACAGAATGAGTGTGGGAATGTTCCTCACTTTATTCTCCAGACTGCAAAGCTTTCATAGAATCATATAGTTGGAGGAGACCACAAGGGCCATCCAGTCCAACCCCCTGCTATGCAGGAACTCACAATCAAAGCACCCCCAAGAGATGGCCATCCAGCCTCTGCTTAAAGACCTCCAAGGAAGGAGACTCCTTCACTCTATGAGCTCTGTCGAAGAGCTCTCACTGTCAGGAAGTTCCTCCTAATGTTTGGGTGGAATCTCTTTTCCTGTAGCTTGAGCAAATGTAGTCCAATGTAAGGAAATCTGGTGTGTATCAATGAAAGACTTCTAATTTTACATAGATTCAGAAAGGATCTGAGCTGCCAGTAACTGATTAGTAAAGGGATATTGTTAACTTTGGTTGCCAGCTCAGTGAAAAGGAGATTTCTGTGGTAGCTCTGAAAAAGGAACTAGAAAAGGAGTTAACCCTAAAGAAATCCCATTATTTGTACCTTATTTTTGAGACCAGAGGGGGCAATTTGCGCTTTAACTAATTTTATGAAGCCTTTGACCTCACTTCAAAAGCTCTCTGCTTTTACTAGAAGTCTAAAAATATTGCTTGCAGTCTGTACCATGGAAGCTCAATTGACATGGAAGAGGAGGAAGATAAAGGAGAGCCCATGTCTAGCTTGGGTTCTGGATCTGTTCATGGAAAGCATTGGGCCCCAAACAGATTGTGCAGAAACAAAAACTTTCCAATGCAACATGTGCAATAAGTAGAAATCACACCCATGTTTTTTTTAAAGACATGCTTTATGAATAGTATAATTGTAAATGTAACTTGTATGGAAAATGTTTCCAAAGCATTGCTTGCCAGCTTCCCTCTCATTCCCTTGCATTTACATCTCAAATAAAATTATATCATTGTGTTCCTAAGACCAAAAATGTGGCAGGAGTAGGCTGAATCAGTAATAAAACAAATGTAACATACACAAGAGATCTGTTAATACGAAATGACTACAGTAACCATTTTATGATCAAGTACATATTGACTATCTGAAGTTTTAAAAATCTTATTCAAGTAACTTTTTTTTTTATCAAACTTTGATTGCAAAGAAACAGCTGGAGACATGATCTATGAATTGTTTGAAAAGACGTGAATTTCATTTTAATCTCATTCTGTGGTTATATTAAACCTTAATAATTTAATATATAATTCATAATTAATATTATCTAGTGCTATACTTTGACCCCCTCCCCCCAAAAAATCAATAATGAAATTCTAGAAATAAGCCAGAGACCAAATACTTAGACCTGATTTTTAAAAACTTACCAAGTTATTTCTAAAAAAATTCATATAAGCAAATAGCTACCTCAATATGTTCCATGAAATTTCAAAATAAATTCATCCGAGTGATATTAGTCACTAACACAAACTACTATATATTTTCAGAGATTTTCTAATTATTTCATGTATATCTCATGACAAATATGAATATAACCGACAGTAAACTATGATTATCTTGTGAATTTTTTTCTCAAGAAAAAAGGCATTTTCAATAGTATGGCTATTATAATGTTTCAAAAATGTACTGCACATTCTGCATTAAAAGTAATATAATAGACTTAAGAATTATTTCCTATATGGACCATATGGTTAACAAATTTGAAGAGTTAAGAAAAAGGAAGCTTCTGGCCAAATGACTAAATTAAATATGGAATTAATTAATAATTGTGATACAAAAGGTCTATTCTGCCAATAAATTGAATGTTATAAGCTCAGTATGGGCTGCCAAGGGGAGTTTTTAGTCTTTGCTAACTGAACTCTAACTTTATAGTTTTTGCCAACCATCCTCCAGCTCAGGATGTTGTTGTTGAATGCATCTGAAGGGTACTGAGGTAGGAAGGCAGATTTAGGCAAACACGAACATTTGTTGGGAGGCTTAAGGTTTTGTTTTTTTAATTATTTTTTTCTGTTGTAAAGTAGTTCATTAGAAACTTTTCTAGTTCTTCACTGCATTAGCAATTTCTACTGGCCCTTTCATTTTACCAGAATTCTGAATAAGGCTTGCCAAATGTAGTGAAAAGACAAAGTGAAATCCCAAAGTACTCTGGCAATTCTGAGTTGTGAGCAAGTAGTACCAGCTGCCATTTGTTCTGGATTTAGGGTGGTGGCAGTTTAAAATAAAATAAAAACATGCTTGAATTTTATCAGTACAAATGTTTAGCTTCTCTCTGTTCAAAATATATATGAAAGAAAAGAAAAGTAATAGTACTTACTGTTCCAAAAGTTGCTCATATTTTCCTAAAGCATCTTTTTCATCTGCCACAGCTCTTTCTTTTTCAGTCACAGCATTATCTCTTGCTTCTCTTAAATTTCTGAAAGTTAAAAATGTAACAGAGTAAACATTATTTTTACCCTCAAGTATATGTTCATAAATAAACTGTTATAATCCAAGTTATCTGCAATTTATGTCTGTTGTGGCATAATTTCATTGTGTGTATATTGATTTTCATACTTCATCCATTTCTCCAGAGCTTTATTTAAATCTTCAGGCCATACACATACAAGTTATGGAGAGTGTCAATTTCGTTATTATTTCTATATACCTGGTATAGTTATTTTTTAAATTTTTTAAAAATAATATTTCCATATACAAATATCTCCTACTTTCTATTACACTCTATTACATTTTGACAAGTTATTTTATATACTTCTCAGTGCTCCCCTTCCCCAGAGCCATCTTCATCCTTATATTCCATCCAAAATTTCAATTCTTCCGGAGGTAGTCTTCCATCTTCTTTTCTTAGTACTTTCTTCACAAATTCTCTCCATAAACCCTCAAATTCATTTCTTTTCAATAGTCCTTTTTTTACTTGCAATTCACATGTCAATTTATCATTAATAGCTAATTTCCATACCTCTTTATACCAATCCCCCACTTCTATATCTATTTTCGTTTTCCAATTTCTTGCTATTATCAATATTGCTGCTGTAAACAGACTTAATAACAAATCTTTTTTTTTTCTTTTTTTCATTTCTCAGAATTATATAATGATAACAAAACTATTTTCGGTCTTCTATCCATTTTTATATTCATAACATTTTCTATTTCTAGTAGGACTTTTCCCCAGAAATTTTGTACATATTTACACTGCTACCACATATTCATGTATGATCCTATTTCTTGGCATCCTCTCCAACATTTTTTTGAATTATTCTTATTAACATTATGCATTCTCACTGGCATCATGTACCATTTCCAAATCAACTTATAATAATTTTCTTTTACAGTTGTTATTTTTATTATACTTGCTATATTGCATTGATCTTTATTTTCATTTTAACCAATCTCCTTGCTACATTTCAAATAATGGGCTTAAAAACCCTGCTGTTACCCTTAAGTTCTTCCTAGTCACCATTTGAATGTGTGAAAAGCTACAGAATGCTAGCAAACATCCCTATCTGTTAGTTTGAGGATACCAGTAATATATTTGTCAGCTAGCACAACTTCTCATGCTTAGGTAAAAGAAAATCTACTTAAAGGTCAAGGACACTGTAGGAGATCTATATTGCTAGTAATGGGAAATTGGTGGGTTGTGTGTAAGAGAAGACAAAGGGTACTAACATCAGGGCCTGAAAAGGACAAACAACAGAGGACAGAACAGTTGGGAGTGAGCTGATAAGCAGGAACATTAGGAAAGAATGAGTAAAAATGGAAGTATTTTTCACTAATGGAATATCTGATTTGGGTTTGGGGGTGCCACCTACTTGGTATAGTTATGTACTCCCCTTAAAAAACTGAGACCTGTAGTTTGGCGGTAGCTCCTTAACTGTCCCATTAAGTGGGCAGGTGATGTTGGTATGAGAAGCACCTTTCCCCAGCTTATGCATTATTCTTTTTAAAAACTATGGGCCGTTACAGACAGGCGCTCTGTGGTATCCTGGGGCCAAAATTAGGGCTAGATAGGGCTGGGCGTCCTGACGCATCCAACCCTACTATTGCTGCAGGTGTGTGCGCCCGTCCACACAGTGGGCACCACAGCTGCACAGGTGTGGTGCAGCGTACAGACACATCTCGGCAGAGGCGGCATCATGCTGCAAAAAAGAAGCTGCCTAGAGCAGCTCCTTTTTAAGTGCACATCTGTGTGGCAGCATGCGGATGCTGCTGCATAGATGCGCAGCATACATGGCCGGCTTTGAGCAGCCCGTCTGTACTGCCCCTGTATCTTATCTTTTCCTGAGAACTGGAAGTTAGCTTTGGCTGGTATACCGGCTACAACTTTACCTGATAAAAGAGGACTTTCCAGAGGGGTGGTCTGCAGCTGCCCCTTTCCTAGCCGGATCGGGGCTGTGGCAACCTCATGCCATGGCCCCAATCCTTTTTGCTCCCTCCAAAGGGCACCATAGCTGCAGCAGCATGACTGTATGGTGCCCCTTTATCGCTGTATCATGTGGATTCAGTGCCAGAGTCACACCATGATGCCACACACCATCTGGAAGGGCAGATGGCTTCATGACACTCTGGGAGTGGAGTAAGGGTGTCCAGCATCAGGACGCTGTGCCCTGACTTTGCCTACAAACTGGCACAAGTACAAGGCCTTTGTCACAACCATTTATACCCTAGTTAACTCCAGGGGCAGCCTTTCCAAAAAATCAGTAAAATGCTGCTACCATAATACCAACTGGAGTAAGATGATAAGAACATACTACTGCACTACATATTTTGTTTGCTCTATGTTGATTGCCAATTCAAGGCACCAGTTTTAATCTTAAATCCTAATCTAGGGCATGAACTTGACACTTAAAGGCCTACCTGCTTCTTACTCCCACATGTTCCATTTATGACCAAGCTCTGTTACTTGCTGTCCTAAGACTCAGAGGGAAGCAACAACAACTAATAGCATCCATTCTCCCTGTCAAGATTCACAAAGTCCCAGTACTGCATGACCTGAGATATTTGACCAAAATATTATTGCAAAGCAAGTCTTAAGTTGAAAACATTTGTTATCTTTCCTGTCAAACTGTTAAGGAAATTTTATTTTCTCCATGGTTGTCTCCTGTGGCATGATTATCTCCTGTGTCTCTACATAACATCCCTGCAAATGGGCACAGAGGAGAGTCTTCAGTTTAAATGTTTATTTTGTTTAAAGGAATACAAATATATACAACATATTGAGACCAAGATATCTTTATCCGTTAGGCTGAAATGAAAATACATTTCATAAATGTTTTATTGCCCAATAGAAAATATTTCCTTTCATTTATTTGTACTGATTTATTTTCAGATTCAGAAGTGAGTAAAAGTGTTTGCAACATGGTTACCTGTCCCTGTTCATTCAGAGCCTGTTTACAGAAATATGGGGCAGCAGCTCTGGCAAGATTTGAACTGTGTTATGTACTGCAATACACTGATATAGTACTATTATTCCACTTTTATTGCTACAGCTGCCTCTGGTGGAATCCTGGAATTTGTAGTTTAGGAAAGAGCAATTAGAATTCTCCACCAGAGAGTTCTGAGGCCTCAAACAAACTCCAGAATGCCACAGAAGACAGCCACAGCCGTAACTGTAGAATAAAAGCACTATAACAGTGTAGTGCAGTTAAGTGTGAACAACATAAGCCAAAGCAATATGATTCAATACAGAAAGAAATGGCCCCTCAACTATAGTTGCTTTTTCCCCTTAGTGGGGATTGTCTATTAGACAATCTATTAGAAGAACGCACACTAGTTAGAATGACGTCTGAGGGGAGGGGAGGCAAAACCCGTAACATCAGAAAATGGGAGCATGGGGATGGGGATGGTGGGGTCTCACACACCATTTTCAGTTATATCGGGGGAAAAAACCTTTTCATTCCAAAATGGTGTAGTGATGGTGGTAGATGTGCCAATTTTACATTTGTATTCCATTGCCTAATTTGATGTTTAATTTTTGGTGAATCAGGCTCCATTTCATGGCAGCCATGCAGACACTTCACCTTTGAAGTTTCATTGCTTTTGTTCAGTAGGGTAAATACTGCATTAAGAACTACTATTTTTAGATCAAAAAGCTTTACTCATTTAGCTATAAGGCTTTTAGCTTGAAAACATTGGGTTTAATTCTCACATTACTTTTTGATGTAGATACTTCTTCACAAGGTGACTTTACTATATCAAGGTGATATGGTAAATATTTCATGTCAATGCCATTTTCTCTGATGCGATATGTCACCTTATAAAATAATAATCAGATGAAATTTTTTCACAGTAAATAAATATGTTCTCAGACAGGCTAAGAAAAAACTAACCCACACAGTTGAATTCATTTGCACCTAAGCTTTGTATTCTTCTCCACACCTCAAATGTTTATTTTCTTTTGCTCTCTTGCCTAGAATATTCTAATATTAACTATCTTCATTGGGCATAAGGTAATGCCACCAAATCAAATTAATATGTTGTTATCCTGATTCTCTTATGAGCTTTGGTTGGTGTAATTTGTCACATATTGTTAAAAGAAATTAGAAAAAACTCTGAAACTAGAATGGGGCTGTATAACTTGTGACATGTTTAGTAAATGCAGACCCCTCCCCAGGTATGCATAGCAGTATATTGTTGAACTGATATAGAATAGCAAAACCTTAATTCATAATGAGGTAGTGCCATTATCTTGTATTGCAGTTCCTGTCATCCTTTACTACTAAGGAGTACTACTAAGGAGCCCTGGTTGTACAGTGGGTAAATGCCTATACTGCAGCCATTCACTCACAAACCATAACCACCCTCTGAGCAAGGTTAGGCTGAGGTTAGACTGACATAAGCATTCAGTGAGCTTCAGGGCCAAGATGGCATTTGAACATGGATCGCCTCTTTAACACATTAATAACTGCATCATGATGGTTCTCATCTTGCTTGTATGTGATTTCTAAGTCTGTACTTACTGTTCAATTCGCTACCAAATGTCTCTTAAAGCTCTCCCTCTGC
Organism: Urosaurus nigricauda; assembly: GCA_034509955.1. Lineage (NCBI taxonomy): Eukaryota > Metazoa > Chordata > Lepidosauria > Squamata > Phrynosomatidae > Urosaurus > Urosaurus nigricauda. The sequence continues at coordinate 132,474,762 of JAOEGL010000003.1, forward strand.
TTTCTTGGGGCTTGGGGCACAATTGGAGAAGACGGAAAATGGCCTCTATAGTTGGGCTGGACACCAAGACATGCATCAATCTGAATAAAAGGCAAGGTGTGGGATAGTGGATCATGCACTTAGGCTAAATGATAGAAGCTAGTTCAGTTTTCTGCTTAACCTTGACGTTCACCTCATGACCTTTGACAAATCACTATTTCTTAGTCTGATTTACTTCAGAGGTCTGTTATGAACTTAAAATATGATGATTCCAATATGTGTCTGGTATCCCTATTATGATGAACTATTCTACTTTTGGTTCTAATGCATGAGAGTTTAGCCGAGCTAACTGCTTTTATCTATTTATCTATTTGATTATCTTTAAAACTCATTTTGAGTTTATTTTATAAAGAAAAGGGATGTGTAAAACCTGGGCAACTACCAGGGGGTGGATGGGTTTGATCCTAGAGGGCTCCAAATACTGTAATGTATTAAAAGACATAAACCACAAAGCACGTAAAAAAAACAGAAATATAAGAGGAAGCATGAATGATTCACTAAATCACCACACCCTTTTTGTTCCAATAGGGATAAAAATAAAGCATTGTTTTCAAGATTTTCTTATTCACAAATGTTCTTTTAAATCATAAAGACATTCAGGATTTGGCAGTAAATAAACCATAATTTGAAGATGAGGAACAGAATTTCTGCCAACTGGTCCCAGACCAATGTTCTTAGCCATATTGCATGCAAACATTTTTACATCTGTCAAAGCTCCATAAACACAGACCTTAAAGCTGTTTTATGTAACATAATACAAGTCAGTACATGGGAAGCAAAGATTTCAGTTAACCTCTGTGATACAATTAGCGGTTGGCACAATTTAGCAGATTGGTGTAGGAGAAAGAGGAGGAAGAGAAAGGAAATAAGGTTAAATGCTACAAATGCTATATTCTTGCTTGTATTCGTTCTTTATCTTTTAGCAGTCAATACAAAAATAAAATAAAATCAGAAATTTCTGTTGCATCCAGACTTCGACCCATGCCAAACCTATGAATGAGAGATCTCCAAGTCACCCTATTGCCAACTGCCCTACTCAGGTCTTGCAGACTCAGGGCCATGACTTCCTTGATTGACTCCATCCATCTGAAATGTGGTCTTCCCCTTTTCCTACTGTCTTCTACTTTCCCAGCCATTAATATCTTTTCTAATGAGTTCTGCCTTCTCATGATATGGCCAAAGTTTAGTTCTCTTGGCCTCTAGGGAGATACCATTAGTTCAGGCCTTATTTGCTCCAGAACCCACTTATTTGTCTTTTTAGTAGTCTATGGTACCCATAGAACTCTTCTCCAGCACCACATTTCAAATAAATTGATTTTCTTCCTACCAGCTTTCTTCACTGACCAGCTTTCACAATGACATAGAGAAATGGGAAATATAGTTGTATGGACAATTCTAAGTTTAGTATTCAGTTATATATCTTTACATGTCATAATCTTGTTTAATTTGTTCATTGCTGCCCTTCCAAGTCCTAGTCTTCGCCTTATTTTTTGACTGCAGTCTTCATTCTGATTAATGATTTAGCCAAAGTATGGAAAATCTTAAGGTCTTCGTCATCTTCTTTAAAGTTATGCAGTTCATCTGTGGTCATTTTTTTAATGTCCAAGTGCAAGCTTTTGCACTTTCTTCTTTGACTTTTTTCAGTAATCATCCTCTGCTATTTTCTGTTAGCAGGACGGTGTCATCTGCATATCTTAAACTGCTGATGTTCCTTGCTTCAATTTTCACATCTCCTTCTTCCAAGTCTAATCCTGCTTTACATATTATATTTTTAGCATACAAGTTAAGCAGACAGGATAAAAACATACAACTTAGCCTGACACCTTTACTAATTGGAAAGCATTCCATATATCCATATTCTGTCCTAACTGTAATCTGCTGTCATGAGGATAGATCAAATATCAAAACAATCCAATGTTGAGGCACACTCATTTCTTTAAAAGCAATCCATAGTTTTTCATGATCTATGCAATCAAAGCCTTTGCTATAATCTATTCAGCATAAGATTATTTCTTTTGAAATTGTTTGGTGCACTCCATTATCCAACATATGTTTTCTGTATGATTCCTAGTGCCTCTTCTTTTTATGAGCCCAGGTTGGACATCTGGTATTTCTCACTTAATATATGGTAAAAGTCTTTGTTACTGAATTTTGAGCATCACTTTGCTTGCATGGGAAATCAGTGTGATGCTCTGTGGTTACTATAATTCCTAATGCCCCCTTTTTGGGGGACTGGAAAATATATTGAGTGTTTTCCATCTGTGGGTCACTGTTTTGTTTTCCTTATTTGTTGATATTGTAGTTAGGATTAGAGTGGATCCTGTCTCTGTAGACTGAAAAAGTTCTATTGGTATGCCATTTGTTCCTGGTGCTTTATTTCTCCCAGGTACTCTGAGTGCAGCTTCTACTTCATTTTTAAAAACATTTTAAAATCTTCATTTACATAATAAGTAGTAATATTATAATTGTTATACAGGTATACCAAGTTTGTTTATATTTTTATATGGAAACACAGCATTAGGTTTTTAATTTATATTCCCGCACTTCTGCCTTCAGCCCTACAAAAACATAAAATCTATTCAACAATGGGAATCTCTAGGAACTAAGGATTGACAGGAAAATTTAGCTTAGTAGACATACAACATAATATATTAGAATACAACATAGGTGTTTGAACTGTGAAATTGAGCTCTAAGCTAGCAAGTTTCCAATTCCGTATTTAAGAATCAAAAACCATAGGACTACATTATCCAGGACTATGCTGCTCCAATTAGTTTTCGAGAGTTCTACTACCTTTCTTCTCCCAAAGATGCAAAGAGAAACAGACTGACCATAATTTTTGAAATGGCAATACTTCATGACAGATCCAACCTAGAGACAGCACTGCAATTAATTATTTTAATTGTTTGGAAACAGACTGCATGACTATTAATTCAGCTACTAAGAGCAGCAGATCATGAAAGCCTACAGTCCTGTCCTTAGTATAGGAAAATTAGTTAATGTCACAACAACATGGCCTGCTTCAAATTAGTTTGGATGGTGAACACAGTTGAGATTCACAAAAGCTTTCACAGAACTGAAATTATGATGTCAAAAAATTAATTTAAGATCCCAAGCCAGGTACTGGGATTTTTAAAAAGCTGTTTTACAGACATATCTTGAGCATCCTAGTCTTAGCACACTAGTTCATACACTCATTTTAGCCTGGTGATTACTTTACCAAACATTTCAGTCTATGCTGAAGATGCATCATATGAGGGTACTCATACAGGCAGGACAGGCATTCAGAACACCATGGATTCATCATGCAACAATTCAAGATTTACACTCTGATGGGATCAACTACATCACAGATCATACAGTATGGATGGGAAACCTCTGGCCCCAGGCTGAAATCTTGCTCTGGGATTTCCCAGAGAGCCATATACGCACTCCATGACACTATCATTTGAGCATTTTCCATAGTTAATATTGGGCTTTCCCCATTCTGAAAGGTTAACATGTGGTGTGGGTTTTACATTCCACCTTTAGCTCCACCCACTTTTGCTTTTATCCTATCCTCCACTATAATGTAGCTCTAAATTGAATTTGGCCCCCAGACTGAAGGAGGTTCCTCACCCTTGCCATATGCTTGGCATTTACTCCATTTCATCAACCACAAATTAAATTGCCTATAAGCAATTACTACTGATATACTGTATATGCATTTCTTTAAGTTTCAGGTATGTGTCTTACTGGTTTGGGTTACTTCTCTTACTTTTTCTGCATTTTTATTTCTCATCTAAGTCAGGAAGGTAGCAAATTTGTCCAAAAGATAGCTCAATTATGAAACTACAGAATGCCACAAGTATTACACATTGTATTGGAGATCAAGAAAAAATTAACATTCATTAGTCATCATTTTAAGTATATTCATGTGCCCATGGCCAGGATTAATTTTTCATCGTGCTCACTCAACAATAACAGATTTTTACAGTTTCCATGCACAGAAATTCCTTCATTTATATATATGCCATGCAAACTTGTGTTTATGAGAAAGAGCTGCAACAATCCTTAGGCATGCACTGTCCCATCTTTCCCTACATGAGCACAAAAAGGAGACTGGGATACTCTGCCTTCATTTAATTTAATCACAGTTTAGTGTGTCAACTAAACCAGAAACTTTGTCTAATCTTCATCAATCTTAATTGAAATTTAGGTCCAAAACACAGTGCAGAAATAATCCCATTTGAGGCTGCTTTAACTGCCCTGGCTCAATGCTAGGGAATTCTGGGAACTGTAGTTTTGTGAGACATTTAGCCTTCTCTGTCAGAGAGCTCTGTTGCCACAATGAACTACAATTCCCAGGATTCTCTAGCACTGAGCCAGGGCAGTTAAAGCAGTCTCAAACTGGATTATTTCTGTGGTGTGTTTTGGGCCATAGCTGATTTTAGACAAAAAGCAAAGCAGCTGCATTTTTATTGTGATATATGAACTTTTTTGAAAACTGAATCTCTTTTACTGAAATTGCCTAGATATTTGGAAACACTTTATATCTTCCAGCCCAGCGTTCAGCAGATTCTTTCCAAGTGGTAAAAATTTGTACTGCACCATGTAAAATAAACCCGGAATTAATTTTAGCTATTTTATAATATTCTTTTAATGATTGTAGTACTGTAACTCATTTTATTATCTGGTATGACACATAGTGCTATCCAGTTTTAGATCACTTCATATAATGTACCTAAATAATTTATTATATGATGTTTCCTTAACTACTGATCATAGACTATAACAATACAGATTGACTAATTCTTGTATAAATGGTTGTTTGAATTTAGACTGTTTCAGTGAATTAAACTTAAGGATAGATGCAACCTGAAATTCCCAAGACCAGAGGTAAGCATTGTAAGCTTTCTTTGCCCTTGAATACATCCTCCTTTTCTTCACTTTTTAAAAAAGAGGAATACTAGAATAGGAAAGAAATAGGGTAGCTGAAATCTAAGCAAGAATCACTCTGCATTGCAGCATTCTGTTGAAGGTTCTAATTGTACTCGTTATAAATCTTTATTTTTAAAATAATTATTTTCCTACCTGTTTTCACGTTCATACATTTCCTTCGTAGCTGTTCGAAGCTGTTCTATTTCTTGGGATGTTTTTTGCCTTATTTGTTCCAGTTCATCATGCAGTTTGTTTTCATACTCTGTCTTATAATGATCTCTTGCAATGAGTAAAACATAAGGAAAAAACATTATTTTCCTTTGAATCACCTATTCTAATTTAATCCCCTTGTTTTTTTAAAGCAGGAATGAGAATAAAGTGGCACTCTAGATGTTAACGGACAGCATCACCCAACATTCTGCACTATTGGCCGTGCTGGCTAGGTTGTTGGGAGCTGTAGTTCAACATTTCAAGGGCTGCATGATTTTTATCCCTGTTTTAAGAGAAAAGAACTCTCCTGTCCCTACACACCCTCTGCTACAAATTTCTTTCTAATAATCTATACATAATCAATCTCAGCCAGAGTTTAGCAGTAGCTCAGTGGACAAAAAGACTTGCCATTCCCCTAAGAAAACAGCAGAGGTCTACTTATAAGCTCTTACCAACTGATTCTGTAATAACTCAAAATTCACACTGACTCCTTTTCATAAAAATGTGCTAGCAATATAGTATATGATAACAAATAAGCCTATAAGAGCTTTACTGTGAATTAAGAAAAATAAATATTCAAATGCTTCATGAACTTCTTTTTCAGTCGCCTTTTAGCTATTTAAAATTTTTAAATCCAAGATTGGATATTGAATCCTTTTTTTTCAGGCATCAGGACAAAGCCTTCCTTAACAATATAACTATTGCAAGTCCAGTCAGAAAGGACAGGTTGTTTACCTATAACTGTAGTTCTTCATCTGTGAATTCACACGTTTCCTGTGCCTGCGCAAAGACATTCGGAACCTTCTAGAATCACCAGGGAAGACTTTTTGGCAGTAGCTCCACCCACCCTGTATATACCCCTAGCGTATCCGCTCTTTCCCCATAGATTTGAAGTGGATGCCACATAGCAGCATAATGAGGGCACATGTGCAAGAGCATGACACAACCTGAGGGGAGGATGGGTGGATTTGTCTGAATTCACAGATGACCAGTCAAAGAACTATAGTTACAAATAAGCAACCTGTCCTTCATTGTGGTCTCTGTGAATCACACAAATGGGTTAGACTAGCAAGCTTTAGTAATAGGAGGAGGGAGTGCCATGATGCCAAACTCCATGTATAGTGAACCAAAATATATTTTACTAAACATTCAAGTAGAAAGCATGCAATGCAACAAACCTCAATGCAAACAAGAAAACTGCCCTCCCCAAAACTACATTATTCCTTGCTCTGGTATCCAGCCTGTAGAGTGAGATGAGAGTCAATAATTGGGACCAGAGTGCATCTTTACAGAGGTCCACTAGAGGAACTTCAATGAGAAAAGCAGAGGATGCTGCTACCACCCTGGTAGAGTGTGCTTGAATTTGAGCTGGAAGAGTATTCCCTGAGATTTCGTAGGATGCTGCTACCACCCTGGTAGCATGTGCTTGAATTCGAGCTGGAAGAGTATTCCCTGAGATTTCGTAGGCTAGATGAATGGTAGCAGTCACCCAGTTTGAACATCATTGTGCAGTGACAGAAAGTCCGAGCTTCAAATTCAAGTAGCAAACAAACAATGTCTCGGATCATCTTGAATCCAAAGTACGGTCGGCATAGAATGTGAGCATTGTACAACAAATGTAGAAAGCACTCAGTACCAGTGGTCAGACTCAGAGCCACGGTAGGAAGGACAATATCCTGGTTTAGGTAGAATGAAGACACAATCTTAGGGGAAAAGGTGATGTCTAGATGTAGCACAATTTTGTCATTATGGAAATGAAGGGAAGGCTGGTCTATTTGAAGTGTATAAAGTTCACCAGCACGTTGAGCTGAGACGAAGGCAACAAGGTAGGCAGTCTTCCATGTCAGCATGACATCAGATGCAGCCATGGGTTGCAAGGGCTGCTTGGAAATCTGTGCAAGGAGCAACTCAAGACTCCAAGCCTGTGTCAGTACCAAAGCAGGGGGATGGAGGTTGACAAATCCTTTGAGAAATTTCTTGATCAAAGGATCTTGGAAAAAGGACAGATGACCGTTAAACTGGTAGTAAGCACAGATGGCTGCCAAATAACATTTCAATGAAGAAATAGGCAGTCTGGCTTCAGCCAGAAACATAAGAAAGTCCAGAACTTGAGGAACTTGAACTTGATATGGGGACAGATCCCAGTCTGTCAAAAATGTGAGGAATTTAGCCCCTTTCAAATGGTAGGACTTCTGTATCGAAGCCTTATGAGCAGCTAAAATGATAGCTTGTACGGATTCAGACAGAGGTCAGGGTTGAATCCACCGACAAGGTGAAGCATCTCTAGGTCTGGATGTTGAAACCAACCCACATGCAAGGTTAGAAGCAATGGTAGTAGAAGATAATTCCTGAGGGCTAGCTGCAAAAGAGGCATGAACCATGGTTGCCTCGGCCACCACAGGGTGATCAGAGTGGCATCCGACCTGTCCTGTCTTATCTTTGTCAAGACTCTGGTGATGAGCAGAAATGGAAAAAAAAGGCATACAGCAGGTGTCCTGTCCATTCATAGAAAGCTGTCTCCTTGAGAACCTGAAATTCTGCTCCTTGAGCAAAAATGTGGGTGCTGATGGTTCAGGTGGCTTGCTAAAAGATTGATCCAGGGTGTATCCCAACGGTGAAACAGTTTTCATGTCACGTCAGGATGGAGCATCCATTTGTGGAATGAATTCAAGGACTGGCTGAATCGGTCTGCCAGCTTGTTCTCTTCACCCTGTAAATGGACTACTTGAACAATGATGTGTTTTGCAATACACCATTCCCAGACTTGAAGAATGAAGTTGAGTAGGGATTGGGACTTCTTGCCTGCTTGCTTGTTGAGGTAGTAAATGACAGTGTTGTTGTCCATGAGCAACAGTATCGTCTGGTTTCGAAGCAGAGATTTATAGGACTTCAATACATTTTCCACTGCTAATATCTCGAGAGCGTTTATATGAAGAAGCTTCTCCTCAGAGAACTACTTCTCCTTTACTGTGAGACATTCAAGTGAGCTCCCCAACTATCCATTGAAGTGTTGGTTGTCAGAGTGAGTTGTGGTTGTGGAGGCAGAAAGGGTGTGCCCACACATACATTGGCTAGATCCAGCTACCAGTGACCACAGCTCTTGGAATCTTAAGTCTTTGAAAGGAGAGTCTTGTGAGGGGTTGAAGACAGACAAGAATCGAGATTGAAAGCATTGGAACTCGTTGGGACCAAGGATTTACTAACATGGTGGAGGCCACGTGGCCTAGAGCAATCTGTACTGAGTGAGCAGAAATTCATCTGCGTCGTGCATGCCCAAATCACTCGAGCCAAGGAATTGAATCTGTCCTATGGAAGGTAAGCAATGGTTTGCCTTGAATCCAACACAGTGTTTTTCCCAGCCTGGGGAAGGATTCGAAGGACTCAGAGGATGAGCCAGGGCCTCTAGGACCTGAGTCTGCAGCTGTGGAGCATGAGTCCGGCCCTAGCTCTGCTGTGCCTGCTCCAGCAGAGCCTGTGGCATCCCAGGAGGCTCAGCAGAGTCTCCCTGTGGCAGAGTCTGTGGACATGGAAAAGGGTTACGGGATTGTGCCTACCTTCAGTGAGTGTAGAGTGAAAAGTGAGTGATTTCGTAGGTTGTGGAGGCCTTATCAGAAATGTTGTGGTAATCAGACACACCTGAATGCCTGCAACATGCCCATATACAGTGATCCCCCGGGTTACCTTTCGTAACCCGGAAGTCTTCGTTTCCCGGGGGACCGCTATTTCTACCGGACCGCGCGGCCGATTTAAAGGGGCCACGCGGTTTTTCTTATTCGCATCCCGGGGGATCCTTCGGATTCCGGGGGATGTTTTTTGGTCCCGCCGGTTTCGGGTCCTGGGGATTTCGTTCCCCGGGGGATTCGTAAACCGGGAGACCACTGTATGCAGCTGTAGGATGTTTGTCTAGTTGCCAGTAATTATCTGACTTTCTTGGGGAAAGTATTGTGTCTCTGGCTCCCATTGCTCTTTGGACTGAAACCCTGCTTCTTGGACTGATGATCTGTCTTGACTCTCTGGAACCCTTGACCTTTGGACTGCCTTATTTACCTGCCTATCTGACACCCTGCACTTCAGATTTCTGGACAAATATCTTGGTAATACCTCTTGTGCTTCTGGACTTGGAATCAGAGGCTGACTTTTGCTTTGCACTGGCTCTGCCAGCTAGGGGTTTGTTTGTTTGGGAACTGAGTTGGTCTTATCAGCCATTTGGCTGCTTTCCTGGACACATAGCTCCAATGAATCTGACCTCCTGAGACAGGGAGAGATTAAACTTGGGTTTGTTGACTATGAGGCCAAAGAAGTCAAGTAAGGACAGAGTGGTCCGGATGTCTCAAACCAGAGTTTGCTTTGAGGTTGCTGGAAAGAGCCAAACATCTAGGTAAGGGAAAATGGATATCTCTTGCTGACCAAGAAAGGCAGCCACCGCTGTCATCTATTTTGTGAAGACCTTGGGGGCCGTAGACAATTGGAATGGTAGTACAGTACTCAAAAGTGGTAGAGACTGGCCTATTTGAAATGCCAGGAACCTTCGATGGTAATCTCTGTTCGCAATGTGGAAGTAAAGATCCTTGAGATCAAGGTTGGTGAACCAGTCTCCTTTCTGCAAGAGGAGAAGGATGGAAGACAGAGTTACCATATGGAACTGTCAGTAACAAATGTAGGATTACAGGTGGTGTAGATCCAGAATGGGTCAAAGGCCACCGTCCCTCTTGGAAACAATAAAGTACCAAAAAAAGAAGCAATGTCGAATCTGAGATACAGTGGTCCCCCGGGTTACGAAATTAATTGGTTCCGGCTACTTTTTCGTAAGCCGAAAATTTCGTAACCCGGGGCCTATTTCCTATGGGAAATAGGTAATCCGTTCCGGAGGCCTGGCGGGGGCCTCCTGGCTGAGGAAGTGAAGGTCCGATCCGGCGGATCGGGCCTTCCTTTCGTCAGCTGCGGAGGCCCAGCCTGGCTGGGGAAGGGAAGGTTCCCTTCCCCAGCCAGGCTGGGCCTCCGGGCCTGACGCGAAAGGGAGGCCCGATCCGCGGGATCGGGCTTCCTTTCGTTGGGCGCGGAGGCCCGGCCTGGCTCCCGAAGCCTGGCCGGGCCTCCGCGCCTCAGACACGAAAGGAGGCCCGATCCCCGGGATCGGGCTTCCTTTCGTTGGGCGCGGAGGCCCGGCCTGGCTCCCGAAGCCTGGCCGGGCCTCCGCGCCTCAGACACGAAAGGAGGCCCGATCCCCGGGATCGGGCTTCCTTTCGTTGGGCGCGGAGGCCCGGCCTGGCTCCCGAAGCCTGGCCGGGCCTCCGCGCCTCAGACACGAAAGGAGGCCCGATCCCCGGGATCGGGCTTCCTTTCGTTGGGCGCGGAGGCCCGGCCTGGCTCCCGAAGCCTGGCCGGGCCTCCGCGCCTCAGACACGAAAGGAGGCCCGATCCCCGGGATCGGGCTTCCTTTCGTTGGGCGCGGAGGCCCGGCCTGGCTCCCGAAGCCTGGCCGGGCCTCCGCGCCTAACGAAAGGAAGGCCCGATCCCGTGGATCGGGCCTCCTTTCGGTAGTCCGTCCCTTGTCCTCCGAAGCCTGGCTTCGGAGGAAAAGGGAAGGGAGTCTGTCCCCTTTCTTCCGAAGCCTGGCCTCGGAGGAAAAGGGACTTTTTTTCGGATCCCGGGGGATCCTTCGGATCCCGGGGGATAATTTTTGGTCCCGCCGGTTTCGGATCCCGGGGTTTTCTTAACCCGGGGGATTCGTATCCCGGGGGACCACTGTACAGGCATGGGTTCGATGGCCACCTTGGAAAGTAGTGTGTGTACTTCATTGAGTAGGATTTCTGAGGGGGGTGGGTGGGTGGCTAGGTTGTAAGGTCCCCGTAGGGGATAGCTCTTCTAATTCAAGGACAAAGCCTTCAGCAATGATGGTGAGTACCCCCGAATCAGATGTTATGGAAGCCCAGGCATCGGCGTACAGAGAAAGTCTATGACCAAAGAGGGGTCGGGGAAGGAAACACACAAGAGTAGAAAGTCACAGATGTTTTCTACCTTGGTCATCTTTCATTTTAAAGGACTGATGGTACTGAGGTTGGGTAGTTTTGTGTCTACCAGAGGAGGAAGAGGATTGCGAAGGGAACCTTTGCCTCCTTGATCTAGGTGGGCTGTAGGGTCTTGATTGAGTGTAGGATGGCCGTTGCCAGTCCCATTTCCATTGGGGAATGAAATGTGGCAAGGATTAAAACATAGCGGTATCATAGTTCTTCACTGTGGTCTTCATTTTATGGCTGTAATCCAGCTTTTCATTTGTCTCCTTGTTTAAAAGGCTGGAATTGTCGAAGGGCAAGTTCTCAATGGTAGCCCTGGCTTGATGGGATAGATAAAGCCAGTCATGGTGGTGGAGAGCAATCAAACTCGATAGGACCTATTGGTAGAGTTGATTTGTTGGGCACCAAGGGAATGAGCTTCAGATTGAAGTGCTTGCATCAAGGGACGATCTTTGTCTGGAAGCTTATCCAGAAGGGGAAGAATCTTCTCCCACAGATGTTGCTGATAAGCTCCCACGCACACAGTGTAGTTGGGGATATGGAAACCGAAGGCTGCTGCGGAGTAAAACTTTCTTCCCACGGCGTCAAGCTTTCTGCCCTCTTTGCCTCACAAAGTCGAAGAAGTTCTCAGAGTCAGTTTCTGTTGAGATGCTTCGACAACAGCAGTGTTCAGCTGCGGGTGTTCGACAAGCCAAGAAGAGTCAGATGGAGTCAACCTATAAAGGTTGTCAATCTTCTAGGAGGTCAAAGGAATGGTAGATGGGGCAGTTCAAGGATGTTTGGCGATATGGGTCATGAATGGAAGGAGCCCAATAGATGCAGGAGTAGGGACTTTGGACTGGATGCATTCATAGATGGAGTCTAAGGGCTTGGCGTTGTAGTGTATCACTTCCAAGTCCAGTACGTTTGCCATTTGAATAACTTGCTCTGAAAATGAATGAACATCATCAGTTGGAGAGGCAGACTCATAGACCACAACAGTATTCAAAGGGGATCATGCACAGATTCTAGTGGAAGATGAATCTGATTCAGGCAAGGCAGCACATGGAGAGCAAGGGAGTACCAGCAGAGGCCTGTCTTGTAAAGACTTACGGTGAGGGAGACAGGTGGTGCTTGTTGCTTGGTGCATGTCAAAGCTGACGGCCGAGGCTTTAAGGATGGGGCCGAACAAAGGATAACCAAATCCGTAGGAGAGCCTCAAAGGCTCTTATGGACTTCATAGATGCAATGCTGGAGGTGGTAATTAGGGACAACCTCCATGTAGTACAGGCCAGTCTCTCTATTGAAAGGCAAGTTGTGTTGGACTCGATCTGGGCTTCGAATATGAGGTTGGTCCATGATGGTACTGACAGGGAATCAAGGGTCAAATTCACACTGGTGGCTGGTACCGAGATGAAAGTCAGAATAGTAGGTTGGGGAAGCCTGTAGGCAATCATGAAGTCGAACATGGGGAGAAAGAGACCTGGTCAACAATTGAGGTGAGGTTGGTCTTGGAGAGGGGGAACGCCATGTAGAGGAGTCCACTAACTCGCCCTCGGAGACTGAAGCAACCTGAGTCGTGACAAGCTGGAGTGAAGGAGTAGGAGAAGCAGACTTATCTGGTAGTTGGTCTTCTGACCTGGCCGTCCTCTTAGAAAATGAGAGGAAGAATGCTTATGTTTCTTCTCGTTTTCTCCCTTGTCTCCCTTCTCTCTGGCCTTCTTAAAAGGGTTCGAGGTAGACTCAGTTGCATCCAACAAGGATTTCCACTTATTTTTTTGGGGGGGGGGGGGGAATGCTCAGATTTGGTGCCCTTGGTTGAGCGTCAACGCTTGGATTCAGAGCAATGCTTTGCTCATGATGGCTCATAGTTCGACCTCGTGGAACTGAGGTGAGCAACATCACCCTGATGGCCAGATTCTGTCATCGATGGCCTCCTCTGAGCTGGAGATGGTGGTGGAACCAAGAGAGTAGCAGTCAGAGGCACACGAGGTTTCAAGGCCCGTTCATACAGTAATGACTGAAGGCGGAGAGCCAATTTTTCCTGGCCTGAGGGATGAAGGCCCTGCAGTGGGTGTATGTCTGCATATTGTACCCATCACGTATGCAGAGCAAACAATGATTATGTTTGTCTTTCCAGGGAATTTTCGCCCCACTTTCATCACATCTCTTGAAAGACATAGACTGTGTTGTCTCTTTTAGACTGTAAGCCTGAGGGCAGGGATCCGTCTAATTTAAGATTGTATGTACAGCACTGTGTAAATTTACAGCGCTATATAAATAAAGGTTAATAATAATAATAATAACTGGGAGGTCATATTTACTGCTAGTCAATCAGCAAAGGTCAAAGCCGTGAATATCAAACAACGTCCAAATTGTAAGGCATAGAGTAGTCAAGGTCAAACCAAGTTAAAAGCCAGAAATATTACAACAGTGATGCCAGAGCCAAGTAGAAAACCCAAAAACAAGAGCCAAAACTGAGATCAAAAGCCGTTATTTTTGTAGTGAAAGTGATTCTAAGAATCAGTTCCTTCAAATCCTACTAGCATGGCAGACAAAAAGGATCTGAAGAAAAAGAGCGGGAACGCTAGGGGTATACACAGGGTGGGCGGAGCTACCACCAAAAAGTTTTCCCTAGTGATTCTAGAAGGTTCCATATTCTCTGCGCATGCGCAGGAAAACTCATTTGTATGATTCACAGAGACTATGACAAAGAAGAAATATAATGAACTTTTATTTCTGTCTGTGTAAATCCTCTGGAAATAATAGGGACATTATCATTAGAAGGTCTGTCATTTCTTTCACTTTACTTTAAGATTTTTCTGTATGTAGAAATTGAAACCTGAAGACCCTGGATCACATTCCAATTATGTGGGTCTGATTACCTCTGATAAACTGACCATAAACATTGTTTTTGTTAGAAATAGTTTTGCCCAACAACATTCTAATTCAATGACTCAGGACAACATTGAAAGGATAAATTGACCTGAATACCTGGAGGTTACATATTTCTCATACATTTCTTCTCTAGCCCTTTTGGCATCTTCTAGTTGAACCTGAAGCCTTTCAAGACGATCTTCTTCATGAGCACAGCGAACATTAAGTTCCATATTTTGACGGCTGAGGTAGTCCTTATCCTTTTGCAGCAAGGTAACAGACTGTTGTAAAGTTGCAACCTTTAAATTGAGAAGAAGAAAAAAGCATAAAACCAGACACTCTCTATGTAGTATATCCTGGCGGGTCATTTCTCTTATTATGCATTATTATTTAATTGTATTTAGTAATTTTATATACCATCCTTTAGTGCAACTTCCAGGATAGTTTACAAAAATGAGATGCAACTTTGCACATCCATACTGTAATTGGCAAGACTGCACAGTTGATTCAACATCCTGGATTTTCATTTATATGCATTTATTGCTCTTCACAGTACATTTGCTGCGATGCCACTTTTCTCATTCTTTTTCCTCTGCTACACTGTAGTCTAGATAAGTGCTATACAGTACTATAATCCAGATAGGTGACCCACTCTATGCCCTCCCATATCCTATATTTTACACTTAAGAGTTTTCTTCCCTGCTTTAAGTGCCCAGCTCAATTACAGTCAGCCCACATATTCAAGCATCCAGAGTTTGAAAATATTTTAAAAATATAAACATTCCCAAAAGCAAACCTTGATTTTGCCAAAATATATAAGACACCATGCTATATCACTGCATTTAATGGGACTTGAGAGCATTCATGGATTTTGGTATCCGTGGGGGGGGGGGGGTTCCTGGAACCAAACCCCAGTGGATACCAAGAGCCCACTGTAGTTAGCATAGTTTAAATCATCTGATAAAAGGTTGTAGCCTACAAAACATTTAAAAATTAAAGTATAAATCATAAACAACCAAAGACAGCAAATAAAAAGCAAGAAAAAAACAAGAGCAAAATTAAAACATACTACTCAGCATGTAATATCAAAATAAAATAAGCAGCTAAGTGGATGAGTGCTATATTTTAAAGGCACAACAATATTTTTTAAATGCCTGAAAGAGCAAAATGACTTCATTTGATGCTGAAAAGACTATAATGTATGAGTCTGATGAGTCTCCTTCTGGAGGGCATGGAACTCTCACTGAAAATGTCCTGCTTGGTAGTGTTCATCTCACCTCACTTGGCAGCAGAAAAAGGGTTTCAGATGAAGACACTAGCATCCTAGTAAGTACATTTGGGAAATGACAAGCCTGGTCCCTAGTCATGTACAACCTGAAAGCTTAAAACCTTCATTTTGAATTGGTCTAGAAACAGACTTAAAGGCAGTGCATATTTTCATACATTGGCATAATGTGATCATATCAGCCAGTCCAACAAGAAGTCTAGCTGACCTGTTTTGGACAAAATGAAATTTTTGGACCACAGGAAAAGGTAGCCTCATGTACAAGATATTACAATCAAACGGTTATTGGGACAAGAGTTACAAATGTTATCAGGTAGTGTCACAGTCAGCATATCAGGCTGATAAAAGGTGGACTAAGCCACAAAAGCCACATGTGGCTCCACTAACAATGATGGGTATAAGAACATCCCAAAACCCTATGAAATTGATTGTTTAAGGGAGTGCAACCTCTTCCAGAACAGGCTAAATATCACATAACTAGACAGACCACCCAAAAACACATCTCTGCCTCATTTGGACTGCATCTGAGGAAACTGACCAAAAGCTCATGCTACAACTTCTTTCACATGGCTAGTCTCAAAGCTGCTGCAAGACCTCTTTGCATACTGATATTCCAGACTAACATGGCTATGTCTCTGAATTCATCTGGACTGAGTCTCTGTTTACTGGTCTTCATCTAATCAATTACCATGGCCAATCACATGCTTTAGAATGGATGAAGAATTCCAAAGCACAGCTAACATGAAGTAGTGCAACGATCCTCCAGAACCAACTTCTGCAACCAGACCTCAAAGCAAGAGTGGAACCACTGCAATATCTTCATGGTTCCTGAGGTGAAAAGCCTCTGAAAGGCTAAACCTCAGAAACAAGCATCCTTGCAATGACCAGGGGAACAAATGTTAAATCCTTCACCTTCATATTGTCAAATTCATGCCCAACTGACAAAACCATATCTAGACTGCATCCTGCATTGACCCAATGACATGTTGGAGCAGCCCCATGGTTTTTATGGTGGCCATAAGGTTGTGCCTCAGGTCATCCTGAATGATCATCCTGGGTGTGCTCAACAACAAATCCAAAACAAACTCTGTCAGCTTAGGTAGGAGGAATGATGGGAGTGGGTAAATGTTACATCAGCAGTCCAAAATGCTCAACACGAGATGTAAACATTCAGGTCTGGGACATAAATGTGTGATCAGGACTAACAAGCTCTATGCATTACCATGAAGCAGCAACAAAATATGGTCAGCTCTCCATATCCACAGATTTTTTTTAATGCAAGGATTCAACCATGTACAGCTTGAAAATATTCCAAAAATATATAAATTCCCAAAAGCAAACCTTGATTTTGCCATTTTATATAAAGACAGTGACTCTCTTGATTGCAAGATCAGCAAGTTGGCAGTTCAAGGCCTGGGTACTGCATGATGGGGTGAGCTCCCATCACTAGTCCCAGCTTCTGCCAACCTAGCAGTTCAAAGCATGCAAATACAAATAGATAAATAGATACCACTCCAGTGGGAAGGTAAACAGTGTTCTGTGCAATCATGCTGGCCACATGACCACAGAGTAGTCTCTGACAATGCTGGCTCTTCGGCTTAGTAACAAAGATGAGAACCACCCCCTGTGGTTGGACATGACTTGATAACCTTGTCAATGGGGAATACCTTTACCTTTTACACCACATTACTATGCCCTTGTATATAATGGGATTTGAGCATCCATAGATTTCGGTATTCATGGGTGGTCCTGGATCCAAACCTCAATAGATGCCAAGAACCCACTGTAGACCATTCTAGGCATATACCAGAGAGCAAGTACAGTATAGTACAGTGGGCCTTTGGTATCCGCTGAGGTTTGGTTCTAGAACCCCACATGAATACCAAATGCAGAGATGCTCAAGCTCCTTTAAATACATGGCATAATAAAATGGAGTCCCTGATATAAAATGACAAAATCAAGGTTTGCTTTTTGGAATTTATATGTTTTTAAAAATATTTTCAAGCTGTGGATGGTTGAATCCATGGGTAAGGAGAACTGACTGTAGTTTGAGTGTTCAACTAAGAACTCCAGAAAATCAAGATTCAAATTCCCATGTGGCCACGGAAACCCGTTGGGCAAATCACTTTGGCAAGTGACCTTGGGCAAGCCACTTTCTCTCAGCCTCAAAGGAAGGCAAAGGCAAACCCCCTCTGAACAAAACTTGCCAAGAAATACCCATGTTAGGTTTGCCTTAGGGTCACCATAAGTTGGAAACTACCTAAAACCACGCAACACCAACAACAGCATATACCAAAAATAAAACTGAAACAAAAATGTAGGATTCCAAAGAAAATACTAATTTTGCTACTTTGGGCATTTTTGAAACAAATGTTTTGAATAAACTTTAAATAAGATTCTACCTCTTTTGAGAAATCATTTCTTTCTTTGATTAGTGCTTTATGAGACACTTCTAGTATTTCGTATTTTCTTTGGAGCTCTGAAAAGTCATGTTCAAATGTATCACGCTCACTGTTGAAACAAAAGCATACTATGATTAGGACACAGGATTGTTATGGCCATAATTCTATTAGCTGACATAACTATGCCAGCACAGGTAATGGTAGCAATGCAAGTACTGCTAAAATGGCTGTGGACGTCAGGATTTCACACGATCATCTGTGCTCTCTCTCACATCATTTCACTCTTTGAACCTACGATCATCACTTTCCTACACATAACATAACAAATAAATGGTCGGCCCAAGTTCTGCAAAGTCATTTTCACATATAATGATATAATATAATATAATAATCTGTCCTGCATGGTTTCTGGTGGGAGTATTCTGAGAAAGACTTTGCTCAGGAGATGCTACCCAAGCAGAAGGAAACTCTGGAACCAACCTATTAAACATTTAATACTCAGTGGACTGACCAGATGGTTTAAGATTTTTACTTAATTATTCAGTTATCAAACAGATAACATAAATAAGTTAATAAGTGCACTCAGTGGAGACCCCCAAATACAATGACTTTTGATTATCTTGAAGGAAGAGAACAAGTTCTCCTTATTGTAAAGGTTCATGTTCACATGCACATGATATGTGCTGACATTATATGAAAATAATAATGAAATTTATATTTCATCTTTCTCCCAGCATGAAACCCAAGTGGGGTCACAACACAGATTAAAGAAAAATTCAACTAAATAAGCAGTTATTACAATGAAGAGAGCTTGCAAACTATTAAAATGAGTTATCCTTTGTGTGGACAGCAGAGTGTTGCAGATTTGATACCTGACAGCCGAGTTCATAAACAGGTTCCATTGCAAACACTGTGTATAAGATATTGCAAAGTGAACTGAAAGTTCATTCTATCATTATATTTAATAAAGCACTTACCCTTTTACTTTATCATAATTCTCTTGCCGATAGTCACCTTGTTGAATCATTTGTTTTGTGTCAGCCAAATCCAGTGTTAAACGTTGACATCTGACTTCCAACTCTGAACGACTTCTTCTCTCCGCTTCATAGTTCTGAAAAACAACCATAAAGAATAACACCATCAATTCAGTTTAAAAATGAATGGATTCAAATTATCATTGTTATAATTGTTAGTAGTTGCTTCACTAGACATTATTTAGTTACCCATTGCAGGACCACTGAGAAACAAGCAATAGGATCCCATCAAAAATGGTCCAACAGAAATAGTGACTATCCTCAGCCTAATGAGGACAAACTACCCCTGGCCATGACTGCGCATTAAAGAACCCCACAATTCCTTCTTCATACCTAAGGGGTCTTTGAGCTTGTATTTCTCAAAAAACAGTCACTTGTGCCCCATGATAAAACATCTTTGAAACTGACAGGAGTTCCAGCAGCCATTTTTGACAAGTTACAGAAGTGAGAATCCCACTCAACACACTCTAGTTTTCAGCAACCTTAAAAATACTATGTGGACCTGATGGCATGACCATGTTTTTCAGCCCAGCAGCTAGGTTCAAAATTCAGAGCTAGAGGGATGGATGTTAGGAAGTATAATTACATTTTGTTTATAAGTTTGTAAAGATGTTATATGTGAGTATGTTCCTTTCTTGTATACTTTTGTTTTCTTTGGGTGTGTATGTTTTGTTTCCTTTATGTATGTATAAGAAACTTTAATAAAAATATTTAATAATAATAATTATAATAATAAAATTCACCTTTATCTTACCAGCAACAGAATATTTGTATAACTTTTACAATAGTTTTTGTTCAATAGTTATGGTTAACTTGTACTAATTCTATGTACTTTTCTGCAGTTCATTTCCTTCTGACCTCAGCTTACAAACACTCTCCAGATCCAACCATACATCTTATGAAGAGGACTACACCAACAAAAAGTTATATTTGTTTTATGGTACCACCCAGATCTATTAGATTATTATATTGGCTATCCCTTATCTGAAATGCTTGGGATTAGAAATGTTTTAGAGCTGTGTTTTTAAAAATTTTTGGAATACACAAGTAGTGTACTATGTAAAGTACTATGTACCTGTACTGTATTTGAGAGGCTGGATCTGTGAAATCATGGGAGATGTGGATTCAATCACTATGCCTGGATTCTTACCATTACACAGATTCTCTTCTCGGTCTCTCTTCAGCATCACTTCTTTTTGTTACCAGCCACCTGCCTCTACCTTCAAGGCAGTAGCTGTGGCCCTCCTAATTGCTAGTTTCGTCGTCCAGCCTTGTGTCTCATTTGTTCATTACTTGTGTTGTGTATGAGATGTGAGTCTGGAGATGTGAGGCTGGAGACAGAGGATCTGAGAGACAAAGCAGCAGGAGTACCATAACTGCCACCTCAAAGGCAGGAGCAGCAAAAAGTTTTGGGTGTTGGAGATTTTAGGATTTTGTATTTCTATATTAGTACTATCCTCAGACAGCAAGGATATGATGGAAATGGGTGGTTCATGCCATGACAAATTTCTAGCCTTTAAATTTTTGTAATATACTAAATTAAAAGAAAAAAAACAAAGATATTTTCCCTTTTCATTTATTCTGTTTTACCATATAGAAACACAAAGACATTTAAGTGAGGAATAAATACAGAGTCCATTGTAACACAGAAATCTTAATCAAAAATCTCATTTAGTGTGTGCAAAGACAATGTAGTACTTAGCATGAGCACGACTAGAACTGAAAACTTCATTTTCTAGACCTGCACAGCTATGACTTGCACACTGTGTACTTCATTCCAGTACAAACATATATAAAAATATCCCAGGTAAGGCCATTAAGATCCTGTCTAATTTATCATCCTGCCTTTCTGCTACAATCTCTTGCTATCATGTTTCAGAAGAAGTTCCATCAACAGTACTGATTTCACGCTAGCCAAAAGGCTATTAGGATAGCCCATGAGCGGTCTCTAGTCACAATACGTTGAATCTGTTCCTAGAGGCATTAACAATCAATCACTCTCTTTCCCTGTTTTAAAGGACAGTACTATTTCTGAGTCACTTACAACTTTCCCATCTGTCAGTGCTCCACTCGCAGTAGCAGCTGTCCAAGATGTAAAGTGTGCCTCTGAAAAAGCCACACTTAGCAGATGGTTTGAATATGCCCCATGTTTACAGCAGAAGACACTCAAACATGTTTCTCAAAATCCCAGACGGGAAGCAGAGTCAGGAGGAATAAGATACATGGAGCCCTTTTTCTGACATACTCGATTACAAAGATTTATATAGGGCATCCCCCTTATTCTACAGAATCTGGTGGTTATGTAATATTTCCTGACAATCACCACTGAACAGAATACCTACCACTGAGCAGAATATCCACTCCAGGATACTGTAGGATCAGATAGTAAGTAAAAAAGAATGTGTAGTGAAGTTAGCTGTACCATCTACTACTTTTCCTTTTGGCCTTCAATCTGGTAAAGAGCTAGCAACATTTTTTTCTTTGTACTTTCCTTATATCCTTTCTTTCAAAAATTGTTCTATTTATAGGATCTTGTTAACAACATTTGGTGACATCTGGCTCTTTAAAATGTATTGTGTTTCATTTGAATCCTTCAGATTCATATCCCTGCCATCTTCACAATCTCGACTAATCCCTGTACTACTGGCAATATTGTTTAAAGCTATTTTCTCAGTTTTCTCTGCACATATTACAAACTCAATGAGCACACCGTATTTGTTTATATATTATGCTTCTTGCACACTAAATCTCCTACAATGATTAGTTCACATCTTCTATGCATTCCTTTAGTGTGGGAATTTAGGGACTTAGGGACTTTAGGGATGGGGTGAAAGAGAATGGATTACCAACAAACTAACAAATATTTGAATGTATGCAAGTCCTAAGCAGTCAAAAATATATATTGATGTCACAAAACACTATTTACCCTTAAAGCTGGGTACAGTCAATTTTCCACCTGCTGAGGCAGATGAATCACTATTAAAGCAGGTGGATTTATTAGGCCTTGAAAAACTAGTTCTTTTATACTTCTTTTGCCTTTCATTTACAAAGGAAAGCTCCCTCAATTCAGAAGCTGCAAAATTAGCGAGTCGTAACAAGTTTAACAAATATGATCACCTTGCAATATTTGGGAAACTAATAAGTTTTCTAGGCAAAGTCATAGACAAAGGGATTATAGCAGAAAAAAAGCACCTGCTTCACACACAGAAAAGTATCAACCTAAGGAGCTCACATGAATCGAGTTATTAATTCCTGAAATCAGTTCAGAGAAGTGGAATGGAAAATGAAATTAAAACATTTCAATTCTCTTTGAGTAGAAAATAATTTTTTAAAATGTCAAAACTGATAGCCGGTTAAAAGGCAAGCAATTTAATAACTAGAAGCAGAAGGTATCCTTCCATCATGAGGATGGTGACAAAGATCCTTTAGTTCTAAAAATGCAGAAAAGGGATATGGTATATACCTGTGTATAAGTTTTGTTTTTTTTTAAAAAAAAAAACTTTGACAAAAAAATACACCCCACAAAAGCTGGGTCAACCTATACAGAGGTCAATAATGAAACAGGGATCCAGTGCAAAGGCAGTGACAAGAAGCAGGGATGAGAAGCTCTTCTTGGCATGGAAGCAGAGCTCCCACACCATTATTCCTCCCTTGTCCAAACCAGATAAGTCTTTCTGCAGAGGCTCAGCAAACTCCTTCCTGCTTCAGATGTGCAGAAGCTGGCCCACCCAGCTCAGGGGAATGGAAAAATGGCAATGAGGTTACCAAAAAGTTCCCTGAGCCCGTCTAGTCTACCTGGTTGCTTTTCAACAATCTACTCCCTTGACATCCACATGCACACACACACACCACCATGGGCTTTCCCGGAGGTCCCTGAGAAACCACCCAGAGTGATTGTCCCAGACTGAGCCATCACAAATATGGCCAGAGAAACAGCTCTGATTTCACTCAAGACCTAGACCGCTAGCAGCAATAGCAACAGTCCCTCTTCTGTTTGCCAATTGCCACCTCCTTTTTCTCCTCCTTCTCTTGGGAAGCTGGCTGGCTGGTTGGCCAGCAGCAAGCACAGACAGCTCTTTTGTCCACAGAGCTATGGGCATATACACTACGTCCTACAGCTGTAGTCGCACTGCCAGGCCTGGAAGGAGGCTCAGCTTTCTATGCAGATGGCCCCTAGCATGCAACAGGGCTTCATCCCTGGCTCTAGGGCCATTTCGGTGTGCTGACTGACACTTTTATTTTATGTCATTTACAGCAACAATAGATATTCTACTATTTGTAGAATTAGACATAGATTCTTTCCAAATCTATGGTTTAATTGATGAAGCAGAGTATCTTTTTTCTAAATGTGAGGGTGCCAAAAAGAAGAAGAAGAAGAAGAAGAAGAAGAAGAAGAAGAAGAAGAAGAAGAAGCAGCAGCCATATTTTTATTTGAAAATAGAAGCTTTTCCTTTTCCAGGCAATGGAGAAGCATTCAAGATGTGCAAAAAAAAAAAAAAAAAGTTAAAAGAGAACTGAATTTTAGATCTGACACTTGCAAGAGCTTTATTTAAGAAATATAAAGTAGGGTATCTAAGGAAGGCTATTTCAGTTTAGTAAGTTTCACTACAATAAAATCCACTTGGGAAAGTACATGCTGAATGAATGAATGAAAGGAAGACCACTTCACTACTATTTTTAAATTAACTATGTTAAATTTGGTACCTATGCCAGAAGTATAATACCTAAACATTTTCAACATCTTGTGAACTAAAAAAAGGCACGGCACTCCTTACTTTCCCTGAGCAGTGTCTTCACTTCAGCTATGAACTTTTAAAATCCTTGACAGTTAAGCATAGGTTCTAGATTCCAGATACAATTCAACTTTCTCTGAATAAATACTGACACCAAGTGGTAAGAAATGGAAAAAATTCACATGTAGTCTTTTCTGCAACTACAGTTGTCCCTTCTGATTTGTGGGGGTTCTGTTCCAGAGCCCCCCACAAATTGGGAAATCGCCAGTATTGGAGCCCCTTTGATTACAATGGGGGAATGCCCCTGTGCGCGTGTGCACCGTTATTTCCCTCCTGGCTTGCTATCCACAAAACACCAAGGGATGTGAACGGCAAGACTGCGAATTGGGAGGGATAACTGTACATCTAACAGCATTTCATTTATTAAAGACTTCCTGTGAAGATCTGATGGCTAAAATATATTATGAGTGTTCTTGAATGTACACACACATAGTATATTCTGGCACACACTAAGTATATTTTGGCACACAGAACTCTGTATACTTCATTCTGCTTAAAGTAAGACCATCATCACACATGAATTTAAAGGTAATTTTTGATGCATGTCTGAAATAAACAGGATGTCAAACTGTAATTTTCAAGAAATCAGGATGCATTGGTTTTCATATTAAGGGATTTGAGTGACCTGAAGCTTGAACAGATGACCTACTTTCACCTAATTGTTGTTCCTGATTACTGCAACATATTTTCCCAATCTTGGTGGGGAAGTCCATAGGATACTACATGCCTTGGCAGTGAAATATGTATCTGTACCATTCCATGGACACCTAACATGAAAACAAAATCAGTTTAAATCTCATATCCCGTTTCCTGAATATTAGCTGACTTGAATGGTAATGTACAGTTGGCCCTCTGTTTTCACGAGGGATCCATTACAGACCCCCCCCCCCGCAAAAACAGAGGCTCATGCTTATTCAAGCCCATAGGCTCGAATGGGGTGCCCCCCCCGGGTGTGTGGCGCACACCATTGTAAATAGCGGATGTAGACCCTTTGCACATATTCAAGGACGCGGATCTCAGATCTACGAGTTAGGAGGGGCGATTGTATTGCTTTGTTGTTGTTTTTCTTTGTATTGTTAATAACTTTCAAGGTAGTACCTTGACACATTCACTGTATGTATTTCAAAACACAGCACTTGAAGAGATGAGGGTGAAAAATGGATGCACCACAATAAGTGCAATGAATCATTCCTGTATGTAATAGGCATTCTAATAATTATTCATCTTCTTGCATAGCTCTTTTATCTTGTCTGACACTCATCCACATGGATAAAAAAATGCACAGAGTGATTTCTGAGGTATTTTCGGACCTCATCCAAGTCCCAAAATAGTTCAGTGGGATAAAATGCCCTATGTGTGTTTGTGGGTGCAGAATGAAGGGTATTATTATATGGTACGCAAACACTCAGAGCCAGAAAACATATGCTCACAAGAAAGATTTTTTAAAGGAGCAGATGATCTCCTGCTCTGTAAAATCATCATCATCAAAATAATTTGGATTACTTCCAATTGAAAAAAAACCCCAACCCTGTTGTATTGTGTACCCACTAAAATCAGGAAAGGGGCATAAACTATGAAAGAAAACTGAATTATTTGCAGGAAACCTTAATAATATTATGAGGTAATTTTCTACTCTACTAACAAAATAGTCCCTTTTCATTCTGCCAATCAACAACCCAGCACTCTAAAGACAACCAACACATCTCACTTTAATGCAATGGTCCCTGGAAGCAAATCTGCCAAACTTAGTACACTGACATTCTTATTCACTGTCCTACTGCAGAGTACCCCAATGGAAAAATGTAACAGATGTTGGGACAATTCTGGTCACACATACAAGTGGTGCATCTTAATTTTTTTTAAATATTATACATGGCAGGTTCAGGTAACTAGGGGACACTGTGTACAAGTTACAAGACAATAATATAATCAACTATCTAATTTGTAGGCCTAGTTTTACATGATTTCTGCAGCAATGTGTCTTGGCGTTCTGAAATACCCCATCCAGTAGCAGTAGGATTAAGCATTACATTGTATACCAGGAAATATATATATGTGTGTGTGTGTGTGTGTGTGTATGTATGTGTGTATATCATGCATATTTTTTAGACAATCACTATTTTTCAGAGGAAATGAGAGTAAAGATCTTTTTATTCCTAGAAGAATAAAATTATTAAAGTTTTATATACTGTATGTATTAATCTAGTCTAGTCTGTACTTTGTGGGAAGCAAGTTTGTTGTCTGAAATGTTTATTACAAGAGACAGATGCATCGTTTGAAAAGAAGCCAACTTGTTGCAAAATTTGTTCATAAATCAGCATAGGTAACACCTCCCAAACTGTCATATCAACTTAAATATAAGATAATATAAGACATGCAATAGTTAGATATGTATTCCATGTATCTGTGTCATCAGATACATGAAGAGACAGAAAATATGCTGTACAAGCACACCTATTGGTCTGCAGCTACCACATGTGGCACTGATAATCGCTGCTATGCTCTGCTATACATTCCCATCTGCTTCAGCACCATGAATAAACCCTCTCCTACAAAATGTTACATCAACCCTTTCTAAATTTGTAATAACTGTCAGGTAAATAAGGAAGCCTCCCAGTCAAACTTGTAGTAACATGCTATAGAGTATACCTGGGACATTAAGGCTGCAGTCCTAAGCACACTGTTAGTCCCAACTAAAGGAGAACCACTGAATCAAATGGGTGTACCTACATGTTTATTACATTACTCATCAATACAGTCAACAGGTCTATTCCAGTTGGGAGTACGCCATGCAACTGAACTCTATGCAACTTTCTTTTAAGTCAACCACTTTGATTATGCTATAGATCTCAGTTCCAGCAAAATACATATTTGTTACTCAAAAGTATTTATTGTTCCCCAGCCCAAAGCTCCCAAACCTATGTACAATAAAAACAAACAAAAACAGATTAAAGACAAAATTAAAAGTCAATTTTAATTAAACTAGTTGTAAACACCAATATGGTTTCAGAAATATGGTTTTGGATGCTCACCAGAAGTAGCCTTACTTCCTTGGGGGAAAAAATTCACAGCACTACTGGTGCTATGGAGAAAGCTCCTGTATTCAGCAGAAATTTCTAAACCTAACTGCTCAGCTGGTAGGCCATGCAAATTCCAGGTAGTTTCATACAAGAGCAGGAAGTTTTAAGACATTTTGGCTTCAAACTGTTCAGGGTTTTTAAAATCAAAACAAGGATCTTGAATGGAGATCAGAAACAAAATGCAAATGAGAGACCAGGTTTCTAAAGTGCAAACAATAGTCTGGTGGCCATATTATTTGCACTAGTTGTAGCTTCAGAATGCTATTCAAGGGCAGCCCCCCAAACA
The DNA here is from genome assembly GCA_034509955.1 of Urosaurus nigricauda. Lineage (NCBI taxonomy): Eukaryota > Metazoa > Chordata > Lepidosauria > Squamata > Phrynosomatidae > Urosaurus > Urosaurus nigricauda. Next base: position 132,501,681 of record JAOEGL010000003.1, read on the forward strand.
TTGCATGACAGTAATCTAATCAGGCAGAAAATACGTCAGGGACCATAGTAGCCAAATCTCCCTTCTGTATGAAGGAACCTAGCTGGCGCTCCTGACAGTCCTGGCTACAGCGGCCACATGGCCTGCCGGGAATAATGTTGGGTTCAAGTACACTCCCAAGTTATGAATCTGTTTCTTCTAAAGAAGTGCAAGCCCACACAAAAGAAGTTGTGATTCCAAACCTATATTGGCCTCTCTGCTGACCAACAGAATTGCTGTCTTTTATGGCGTCAACACTGATTTGATGACCCTCATCTCATCTTTCAATACATCCAGATGGCAATTCAGAATTTCCTTAGTATTCTAGAATGTTCAATATGGACTTGAATTTCTGCTTCAAAGGACCATTTTAAATGAAATATGGACATACAAACCTCCATCAATTGTTTCAGCTGAGATCTGTAATGATCCAGTTCTTCAAATGCTGCTTCCTTTTTGACTTTCAGTTCATTTACTTCCCTTTTTAAAGGATGTATTGCTTCATAGAATCTAATCTAGAAACCACAACACAAATACACACTATTATTAGTTTCCAAAGTAAGTGAAAACAATATTGTATATCTTTCTATTCTTCATCTTAACTTTCTTCTTTGCGATGATTTCAATTTTGAAGAGTTTTCAGGCAGGAACATATCCTTTTCAATTCTGCATAAAGCACTTAAAAATAAGTGCTGGTGAATCAATAGCAAAGGATCATATTTCTGTTAAGAGTCTAATTCTCTCAATGGAATCTGTCTTTCTCTCTTTCTGCTGTCCTGTTCTCCCGCTTTCTCTTCCAATCCCTTCTCTCTCACTTTGCTCTCACCACAGCATATTACTATGGATGGAACAGATTATTCTGAATAGAGATCTGAACTAATCTTTTTCACAGGGCTTTTGAAACTGAGTTGTCTCATTCCTACACTATACAAATAATAACTGTGTGATTAATAATTTCATAAAACAAAAACAAAAAAACCCACATAAATCTTACAAAGATACAACAAGATTATTACATTTATACTTTACAGGCCAGCTACAGACTAGCAGAATTTTGAACACTATATGAGACATAATTTATTGTTTTTTTAAAAAATTTATGCTATAATGCTATTCATGGCCAACCTACAGTGTATCTGCACTGAAGATTTAAGCAATTTGACACCACTTTAACTGTCATGGCTCTATCCTACACAATCCTGGGATTTGTAGCTTGGCCTGAAACACACGGGCCAAAAGGTATAGTTTCCGGCCACTTTGGGAGTGTGACATTCAGATGAAGCATGCTCCAGGACTGGCCAGAAGCTGCACTGAGGTTGCCTAAGGTGGCCCAAATCTGGCTGCAAAAGGAGCATCGATAAGTCACTCCTTGCCAGTGGTCCACTGAGGACCACAATAGTGTCTGGCCTTGGCATTGCAGTGTCTAGTCGCTGTGGCCCTGTATCAATCAGGGCTTGCTTCTGGCTGGACTGGCCAGAGGCCGCTCCAAGCCACCCATCTGCTTGAACCCTGGGTGAGGTATTCGGCTAGGTCTGTTAGAAAGCTCTGGTACTTCACCAAATTATAAATCTGTAGGATAGCATCATGGCAATTAAAGTGAAGTCAAACTGCTTTCATTCTACAGTGAGGATATATCCCCTAGAAGTCAATCAAATTCAACGGAGCTTACTTTCCGGACTCTTATAGCAATGCAGACACTCAGGCTAGGATCAAAAGATATACAATACTATTATTCAAACTAACTCTTCTGTCATAATAAGCAATTCTTGTAGCCTTCTGCACACCCCATACATTGTAATGGTCTAGAAAGATGGGAAACCCCTTAAAGAACATTTCTGGTGTCATTGGAAGTGGGGGGGGGGTGTGCAGTGGAAAAGGAAGAATGTCCTGATTCTGCTGGAACTGGATATGTAATTACCCCATCAGATCTTGGGCACAGATTCAGATTAGCAATGGTAATGTATGTGTTTACCTTCTAAATGTTTTTAAATTAAAAAGTAGAAATGAACATCAAGGCCTCCTGAGTTCTTTGGAAGGCATTTTCGCAAGTGAAAGGTTTCAAAAACAAATTAAGACATATATGGGGTGCTCAGATCACCCACCAAGATGTAAGACTATTTAAGTTCATTTGAAGATTTTTACAGAGGAAAATACTATTCTCTATTCTAGAAACCTCCCACAGCTGCCTACTTATAACACCAACAGGTGGTTGCTATAGCATGATACTCAAAGTCGGAGGCCGAATTTGACTTCCCAAATTTTGTTACAAGATCTTGCACGTAAAAATGCATACCTTTTATGAACTATAGTTCCTAAAAATAACAGCCATAATATCTACAGCACAGATCTGATTACAGTGGTCCCCCGGGTTACGAAGGTAATCCGTTCTGGATTACCTTTCGTAACCCGGAAGTATTCGTTTCCTGGGGGACTGCTATTTCCAACGGACCGCGCGGCTGATTTAAAGGGGCTGCGCGGTTTTTTTTGTTCGTATCCCGGGGGATCCTTCGGATCCTGGGGGAATTTTAGCGGTCCCGCCAGTTTCGGATCCCGGGGATTTCGTTCCCCGGGGGATTCGTAAACCAGGGGACCACTGTACTACCTTGCAAATTAAAACTAGAGGCTGAGCAGACGGGCCAGGATAGATTGGGCAGGAAAATAAGAGGCATGCACCATGCTATCCCAGGTACTAATCTGGGCCACTCCCTGGGCTAGAATGGGGACAGAAAGGTGTTCACATGCCTCTCCCCACATAAGCTCATAGGATCACTACTGGTGCGTGCTCCTTATCTTCCTGAGCTATTGCCTCTACTATGTGGGCACCTGGCAGCATCCACATAGGCAGGCGTCCCATTTCCACATCAGATGCAGCAATGGGGGGGGGGTGCTTCTCAGTAGGGGTGATGGTCCAGGAAGGTAAGGAGCAAGCTGGTGCCATATACTGTAATTAGCCAGGAGTTGCAGAGTTTCGAGAAAACTTCATGGCAAACAGCAGGTCAATCTGACCCACATTAAGTCCCGTTTACTCTGGGATTGTGCTTGATCCACCAGATCCACCTTTGGTCTGCCAGGATCCGACCCAATCTTGCCCCCAGGGGTTTGGTCTGCAATGTCCAAATAGGATGACACGAGGGTGGAGGAACATGGGAACTTTGGCCCGTGAGGATAAGCCCTATATATATCGGTTAGCTTTAGAGTACGCATAAGCAAATGTCATGGGTCTGGGGACCAATTTCTGGTCCATTCCAGTTCCCATTGTGGGCTACAGTCTCAAATGCTGCTATCATGTGTCCCAAAATTCAGCAGCTTGTAAGAACTGGAAATAGCAGAAAACAACATCTTGTTTCTCCTGATGGTGTTTTCTCAGTCAAATAAGACAAATGGGGAATTCACACCTCGTTGTAAAATAGAATTGTGCTTCCCAGGTTTCTAGAGCATGATTCTACTCTGAAATAAAGTGTGTTTTAAGACATGGGGGTGCTAGTGCCATGGTGCCAAAATTCAGCACAGTGTATGATGCCAAAATACCCAGGGTTGGGGGAGAGGTCACTTGAGCCACTTGTTTCCCTGCACATCTATAGACTAAAAGGATACTGGTACTAGTGAAAATCAGAATTAACTATACGTTTAAAACATCCATATGTGGACACTAGAAAAGCAATGTTCTAAAAAGAAAGGTTTTTTTAAATGCACACATAACATTATAACAGATTGTTACAGAAACAATTAGCATTTACTTAATGACCCCCTCCAAAAAAAAAAGTTACTATACATTTACTACATAGGCAAACTGCTTTACTTATTCCTTTTATGTCCTATTATCCTCAAAGTGGCTCTGACAGACCTAGGCATGTGATATTTTGCCAAACAATGCACTGCATTATGAACTCATGTACTTACAGACACATATTCAGGAATAGAGAGTTCATCTTCTGGAAGAGATTTGAGTTTGGTATAGTATTCCTCAGTCAATTCAAGATCACGCAAACTGCGGCGAATATCTCCAGACCGCTCTCTTAACTGGTGATTGTTCTTTTCTAGCTGCTTCTGGCGCAGTAAGATCGTTTCCATTTCTTGTTTCATTAACTCTTGGTGTTTGCTATGAAAACAGTTCAGACTATTTGTAGTTTACTTAAAATAAATTCATTCTACAAAGGTGATAATTTTAATTCCTCTGAATTCAGTGTTCCTGATACTGTGAAGACTAATCCCATAAAATTAGTACAGCTAACAGTACTTACTAAAGATCAGTTTAGCTTCTTAACTAATAGCTTATACAACATGAACACCACCATTTCGTTCTTGAAAGCTGTGTCTATGAAAAAACAGATAACTGCTGATGGAGGGTTGTAGCCGATGTTTAGTTGACAGAAGGAACTTCCATTCATACAAGAAGCTTATTTTTACAAAGATGCCCTTTCTGTCAATAGAAACTTATTTCATTGATGGAGTAACAGTAACAGGTACATCTCCCCAAAATTAAGCATGTAGCACGAGCACATCATTTCATATTTTTTCTATAACCATATAGAAAATTCTGTATAATCTGAAATCTAAATTCTGACATTTGCAACATTAGCCAGCCCAAAAGAAATATTGCTTCATGTATTCAGATTCTTTTTTTTCAAGACAACCAAGGTTATCAAGACCTCATGTTGCCTGAAATCACTCAGAATAATAATGTTCAATGCAACCCTAATGCATACTAACTCTGAAAAAAATTCTCCCTATATTCAATGGGGCCTACTCACTTTTAAGTGCATACACAGTGGCAAACATTTACAGGTTATAAAGGAATGGTTCAGAAAATGCCAAATTAGAGTCTGGCATTACATAATCAAGAGCTGGATGCATGTACTTTCTGTACACTATCCTAACTGCTCTGACACACAGTAATTCCTTTCTTCTTTCCTTGGTTTAAAGCAAATCATGATGAATGGCATTTAATCTGAAAATCACAATAGGAAAACCATTTAACTTTGGTGAACTTTTCCGACTTGTAGGAAAGTACAAACCACATCCAGGGAACATTCTTTCCATCCTAATCATCATTATAAACTTCAGAAGTCCTGAAGCTTTGATTTGTCTCACATCAGGAAAATGTGGCGGGGGGCAGGTGGGAATATCCAGCTATGAGGGATTTGCATAGTGGCTTGAAGGTCCTACCAAGCTATTCTGTTCTGCAACTGGGTGTATAGTTCCTGGCTGCCCTAAAACATACATTACTGGTATTAGATAAGCTTTGTCTAGCAGTAAAGCTGTTTATCTATTAGCGAGGAAGCAAAACTAAGTTTTATCTAATAGCATGTGAAGATTTATTGGTGGTAAATGATCCAGCAGATGGTATACAGCAGAGAAACATTCCAGCCCTTCCACTGATGGAATCCAGCATCCATTCACAGCCAATAGAAGAACTAGGTCCCTAAACAACTATTTACACCCAGACTATAACCAGCTGGCAAGTTAGGTCTCCATGGCTCTCTATGGAGCCCATGAGCTGGGATGCATCTTTGCAAGAGTGATGCAAGATGTGTTATATAGTGCAGAAGCAAACAAAGAAAATCAAAGTGCACAGTTCTGATCCACACACCCTCCACTACTATGGGAACTGTGCAAGCAGGTTAATAACATATAATCCCATTCCCCAGTCTTTTCCCAGCTTCCCTATCTTTTCCCAGTCTCAAACTGTCAAGGTGATGCAAAATGTATATAGCAAGGTCACTAGTACAAATTAACCCTCTCTATAACACTGGGCAGACGTTAACTTTGGTCCATGATACCAACAAGAATTCTGATATCCATCTGCCCGGTGACAGAGGCTCAACTCATCAAACAAATTTATTCCCGTAACCTAACCATGGTTTGTCATAACATCTGATTTTGATAATATCAAATGTAAATACATAGCTATAATGATGATGATGATGATGATGATAATAATAATAATAGTAATAGTAATAATGGCTTAATTATAAGCCTATTATGAGTTAGCTCCTACTTCCACCTACAGAATATTTTCATTCAATTTCTTTCTTTTCATACCGAGCATCTTCTTTCTGTAATGCCAACTGGTTATCTAGTCGTAAAGACAGTAGCTGCTTCTCATGGAGAGCATCATTAAGTTTCTCTTCTAATTCTTCAATCTAAAGTAGGCAATGAAATAGTAGGAAAAGAGAGGATTTATTTAAATAAATCAAACTTGATTTTTATGAGATTTCAGATTATGTTAAAATTAGGATCATTACAGGGTTCCTACCTCAGCTCTCAAAATCTGTTTTTCAAAATACCAAAAATCTCCACCCAATCCATTCCCCCTCAAAATAGGATACTGTCCATCCTCATGAATTTCACACCATTCACACACATGGAGTGGTGTGCCATACACCATCAACTGACTAGGAAAATAACTGATTTATAAAATTAAGGCTCTTCTAATTAGTTCTGGTAATTCAGTCACAAACATATTGTAGGCAAGCCCCATTATCTGCAAAGGAGTTACTTCCAACTAAACATCTATAGACTAAATTTAAGGATAAAACTTGGAGGATACGATCTAAATTTAACTATTAGTCCTAACTAGAGTAGGCCTACTGAATCAATGGAACTTATATAATTGTTGACTTGCTAAATTCTTACTGATTTAGTGGGTGTAATCTAGTTTGGACTAACAATTGCATTTAGATTTCAGTAATCTCATGTATGCAAGAGTAAAGTCACCATTTTTTTAAAAAAATTCCTTTTTCTGCTACTCTTGTATTCAGAACAACCTCATAACAAATGTCCTGGATATTCCAAATGCGAATACAAATGATACACAATGGGACCTGTCATACATTTTGTTTTTGCTGCACTACAAAATGATATGCAGAAACACAACTAAAGGACAAAAATTAAATGGATAAAAACTATACTGAGAAAGTGACAGAGTTTGTTTTGTTAGATTTGTTTTAAAAGACAACTTACAATATGACTAACTTTTGAAGATAGCCACTAATACTAATACTTTGCCACTTGCAACCCTAGAACATCCATATATAAAAAGTCTCTCTTACTTTTGTGAGGTATTCCACTTTCAAGTTGTCTAACATCAAGTTCTTCTGGGAAAGCTCTATCTTCAATAACTGGACATTATGAAGCAGCTCTTTCCGCTCAATAAGCTGTCTAGTGATTTTGACAGAACCTTCCCGGTCTTCTGAGGAAGAAATATCATCTGTGGGTACTGTAGTCTCCAAACTAATATCTTCTGATTCCAAAGAGCTGGACACATTCACTTTTTTAGATGCCCTAGAGCCTTTCCGTGACATTTTCCTGGCAACATGTAAAGATTTCCTGCTAATAATTCAAGCAACCTGAAAAATTTAAAAAAAAGCAAAAGCAAGGGGATGCAGAGACGTTAGGTGCCAATAAGCAAAAGGTTTCTATAGATCTCACCTAGCCTCGAACAATACCTGAAACATTGCAAATGTACAATTCTGTGCAAAGTATAGAATTGCCCAAACTGCCCAACAGAAAATATGTATTTGCTAGTCAACTAAAAACTGCAAAATTGCATAATACAATCTACACAGTGTCAGATACATCCTCCAGATACACAAACACAGCAATGCTTTGACTGTTAATTGTTAACGTTGTATTAATAACACTTAATACAGGGATTCCCAAACTGTGATCCTCCAAGAGATTTGGACTTCAGCTCCTGGATGCCCCAACCAGCTTGTGGACAGTCAAGAATTCTGGGAGCTGAAGTCCAAAACATCTGGAGGACCAAAGTTTGGGAACCACTGACTTAATACCTTCTGTCAAATTATAATGCCGATTTCATTCTTATTGGTCACATCCCTGGTCTCCAAGTTCTATGCATTCCTAACTTTAAATGCAAGCATAATAATTGCTATGAGTCGACCTCATGTATAAGTTGAGGGCAGGTTTTGGGGTCAAAATTATGGATTTTGATTATGACCCGTGGATAAATTCAAGGTAAAACTTAGTGGCATATAACAAAGGTTCTAAAGGATGAAGAAAAGTAAAACGATGCCAAAGAACTTAAAAAATTATAACAGGCGGAACTGTTTGTGTGTTGGTTTGGGGGTCAATTTTATGACTAAAATTTCTAGACTTATACACGAGTATATACAGTTGGTATGCTTACAGAATCAATGATCTAATGTGTGCCAACATAACCCATTCACAGTAAGCCAGGATTCTGGGTTATTGTGGCATTCAAATACTGTTAATAAGTGAACAGGCTATCTGCAAATGCAATGGTTAAGAGAAGGGCACTGGAGACTCCAACTCTAATTCATTTAGATGAAAGTGTATTAAGGGCAGAAGTGGGGCAAGAGTTCAAGGTCCAGGGGGTCTTTGGGTGTTTATGAGGTAAAAAGATAGCCTCGAAGCATTGACAGGAAGACTGCCTTGGTCAAACCAAGTTTATGCTCCAACTACAGAGGCAGAAGAGATTGAAAGATTGAAAGGGTGTCCAGAAGGAAATTCACCAGGAGGAAAATAGGATATTTTGATAATCGCAAATAATAAAAATGCTAAAGCAGGAGACAAAACAGAACCAAACACTGTTGGAAAATTTCGCCTAGGATCAGCGAGGAGATCAACTCGTACAACTTTGTGAGCCCTACAGTTTGTTCACTGCAAACATATTGTTCAAGCAGACGTTTGTATATGTGGTCATCACCAGATGGCTGACATCAAAATTAAGTAGACTACATAAAGGGAAGTAGAAAGCAGAGAAGCCCCATCCTTTTTGCAAGAACAAGACCAGGAACAGAGTGTACCCCAGACCATGAACTGTTAGTATCAAAAATCAGAGAACACCTAAAGAAGTACACTAAAGCTGTATCCACACTGCAGAAATATTCCGGTTTGACACCACTTTAACTGCCATGGCTCAATGATATGGAATTCTGATGCTACAACAAACTACAGTTCCTAGACTTCCACAGAACTGGGCCACGGCATTTAAAGCGGTGTCAAACTGGATTATTCCTACAGTGCAGATGCAGCCTAAGCCAATCACTGTGCCAAAATAACATCTGAAGAACATCTTTGTAGAATGTAATGCCTATCTGTACTATTAATCCTGATAGGGACCTAGAGGAACTCTGGATCAAAACCAAGGGCATTGTCGGAGAAGACTGGAAAAAGACACAATCTGCAGCCAAAAAGATAGAAAAGCTTCATTGGAAGCCTACTGAAACTCTTCAAATGTTTAAGGGAAGGCAAGAAGCGAAAGCAAATGATGATGGCAATAGGTGAATGCAGCTGTTCAACGCTTTGGGCATGAAGAGAAACAGAATTATTTTAAAGAAAAAGAAAAAGACAACAAAAAAGTAGAACAAAAGGTCTCTCCTACAAGATCAATGAAATCAAAGGGAAGTTTGAACCAACAGCAGACATACAGTACTACAAACAAGGAAAAGGCAATGGAATCAATGCATTGAGGAGCTATACAGAAGAGAAGAATGACAGGCTCTTTCAAGGAAGACGTTTCTGAGAAAAACCCAAATATTAAGAAGTAAGGGGGGAAAGCTCTTAGTGTTGGGTATAATCAGCCAGGAATGAACGGCATGTCAATAGGGCTGCTTCCAACTATAGAGACAGGGTCCACCCAAATTCTAACAAAAACCTACCAAGAAAAACAGAAAACAAAACAACGGCCTCAAAACACTCTCTCTATATATTGTGATGAAGAAAAGGATGCCAGTGTGGTGCAATTGTTAGCATGTTGCACTATGGCTCTGGAGACCAGGGTTCAAATCCCGGCTCAACCATGGAAACCCACTGGGTGACCTTGGGCAGGTCACACTCTCTCAGCCTCAGAGGAAGGTAGTGGCAAACCCCCTTCTGAAGGAAATCCTGCGACAGAGTCACCTTAGGGTTGCCATTCGCAAGACATTATGATGCATTCAAAAAGAAATGGGTGCGTCACAATGTGCACATCTATACTGCAGAAACAATGTTGTTCGACACCACTTTAGGCCTCACTCCCACTACCTTTTAAACCGTTTAAATGACCATGGTTTACACTTGATGCTGATTTTTTCGCCCATGTCTTTTTGGATAAATTGATTCCGCGCAAGTGCGAACCAGGTGCGGATCAGAATGGATTTAAATTTGCCCTTTGGCCAGCTGGGGAGAATCGATTCATTAGTCAATGTGAACCACAAGTGGGTTTATTTTATTTTGCAGCAACAAAATGTGATTGGGGCAAATGTAGAGTGAACCATGCTCCGCTGCCAGATTTGGAAGTGGAAATGCGGCCTTTACTGCTATAGCTACAGAATCCTGGGATGCATAGTTTTCCTGCGAGAGTACCTTGGCAGAGATGGCTTTACAGGGGAGATTGTAAAACTACAAATCCCAGTGGTGTCTGGCCACACTGTGCCTACAAACTGAGGATCCACGTTGGCAAGGAGGGTCAGACAAGGATGCATTTTATCAGCATTTAATTCATTTTATGTACAGGAGCTGTGGAGGGGAAGGTTGTTTAAGGATTAATTTTGAATCGCATTCATTTGCATTGTAATCTTGTACTTTATCTTATCTCGTACTTTATTGATTTGTATTGTATTATAGTTTCTCATTGTTACATTGTATTTTTTTATTGCTGAAACCCAGTCTGTAAATATTATTACTATTATTTTATATTATGATTTATTAATAAATTATATTAATATAATAATACTAATATAGTATTAATATAAAATACTAATTTATTAAAATTATAAAATAATAAAATTATTAATATTATAATATTAATAAAATGATAATAAATTAATTATTATTATCATTATATTTATTCTTATTATATTTATTCCTATATTATTATTAATAATAATATATTAATAATAATAACATTAATATTATTATAATAATAATACTTGGAGGAAGGGAGGGTGAAATAACCCAGTTTGAGACCACTTTAACCACCCTGGCTCAGTGCTAGGGAACCCTGAGAATTGTAGTTTATTGTGGCACCAGAGCGCTCTCTGACAGAGGAGGCTCTATATCTCACAAAACTACACTTCCCAGCATTCCCTTGCATTGAGCGAGGACCGTTAAATGCTGGCTCAAACTGGATTGCCGTTGAGATTCGAAGACCTGATGACGTCATAATGAGAAGAAACCTGGAGGGAGGGGGGTCTCTCTCCCTCTATTGCCGCCGCCTAAACCAACTTAATGGAAAGAATATAACTGTCCCGCCACTCCACTCACCTCACGGTCCTCCTCGCGCCAAGAGTGTCCACTGCGCATGCGCCCCAGTGCGACGCGGTCGCTGCGGCAACGGAACGAACGCCATAGTTCCCCCTCCCACCGTTTCGCGGCGCATGCTGGGATTTCCACTTGAGCATAGAGCTAGGAAAATTATAGACGTTTCCAAGGCTGCCTCCATAGTGGAGACATATCCCGGTTCGGCCTCGCTTTAACTCTCTTTCTGGATCAAGGCTATGGAATTCTGGGAGTCGGAGTTTGTTGTGGGGCCCAGAGCGGAGAAACCAGATTATTTCTCCTGTGTATGCACCCTAAATCCCAAACTTAGGAGAACTGATCTCCAAAGTACTTGATTGAATCGAGCTTCTATTTTCTTCTAGCTCTATGTTACCCTCCTTTCAGTCTTGTCTCTTCTTGAAGCTGGGCTGCCCGCGGCACAGTGCATTCTGGGAGGGCAGAGTCGGTCTTCTATTTTATCTAGCTCTATGTTGCCTTGTCTCTGGGCTGCCCCCAATTCTCTGGGCTGCCCCCAATTCTCGGGGCGCAGTGCATGCTTGGAGAGCAGAGTCGGTCTTCTATTTTCTAGCTCTATTTTGCCCCTCCCCTCAGCCTTATCTCTTTGGACTGGGCTGCTGACCCCAGTCTGGCGCAGTGCATTGTGGGAGGGCACTGGGAGAATCGGTTAAAGAAGAAGAAGACGGAGTGGAGCAGCGTGTGGCGCGAGGGCGAGGATGCTGACCTCGCGCACGTTCCTGAAGCGCACTCGGGCCGGGGCGGTGCTGAAGGTGGTGCGCGAGCACTACCTGCGCGAGGACATCGGCTGCGGGGCGGCCGCGTGCGGACTCTGCGGAGGAGGAGGTGCTGGGGGTCAGGAGAACGCTCTCTTGGAAACCCAGCCCAGCGGCGCCGCCAGCAACCTCTGCCCCGAGCCCCACTACCTGCTCCTCGACACTAACCTCCTCTTGCACCAGGTGGGACGCAGTTGGGAACCCTCGTGGCGCAGTTGGTTAAACGCCTGGACTGCAGCCACCGCTCACACAGAGACCGGAAGGTTGCGAGTTCAAGACCAGCCAGGGGCTCAATCTAGACTTAAGTGTATCTTCTGAGGTTGCTAAATGAGTAAAATAAAATAATGAAATTAATAATTACATTAATAAATAAAACATAATACTGTATAATAAAATGAAAAAGAAATACAATAGTTAAATAAAAAAGAAATACAGTAAAAAAAATATAACTTGCTCACACAGACCATAAGGGTGCGTCAAGCTAGACAAGTAAAATAAAACTAATAAATGTAAATTAAATTATTAAATTATAAATTACAATGATAATAAAAATAATAATTAAATAATTGATGATAATAAATGAAAATTATTAAGGGTGCGAGTTCAAGACCAGCACAGGGGCTCAAGCTAGACGAGTAAAATAAATTAAATTATGAATTAAATTATAAATTAAAATGATAATAAAAATAATAATTAAATAATTGATAATAAATGAAAATTATTACATAATACAAAATAAAATAATAAACAATAAATGAAAATGAAAATAAAAATAATAACATAAGTAAAAATTAATAATTAAATAATTAATATAATAATAAATAATATTAAATAATAATAAAACAAATAAAAACAAAATAAAATTAATAATAATAAATAATAATGATAAATAATAAAGTAAATAAAATAAATCCTAGTTTGTTGGGGGAAGTTAACTTTCACTTTCTAAACCACTTAGACACTGCTAGTTCTGTATGACATGGTATATAAATGAAGCTGTTTTTGTTTGTTTGTTTCCCTCTGCTTTAACGGAAACAGAAGGTGCCCTACTGTGGGGTCATGGGAGTTCGCTGTGGCAACAGACAGGGAAGGCTGAATGCCTCACAAAAATCTCAGTTTTCCACTAAAAGATCCGGAGAGTGGTTTTCGGAAAGTTTTAGAAAGGAGGAGGGAGCAAGGTCTCCAAAGTCTCTCTTGAAGATCACCCTGCAGAAATCATCTCAAATGGTCAGGTGCCTCAATGCCCTCTTGCTTATTCAGCAGCTTTATACCTCACCCTTATACCTCAGGCCCAAAACACACTGCAGAAATAATCCACTTTGAGACCGCTTTAACTGCCCTGGCTCAATGCTAGGGAATTCTGGGAGCTGTAGTTTTGTCAGACATTTAGCCTTCTCTCAGAGAGAGCTCTGTGGCCAGAAAGAACTACAGTTCTCAGGATTCCCTATCACTGAGCCAGGGCAGCTAAAGTGGTGTCAACCTGGATTATTTCTGCAGTGTGTTTTGACTACACTGCAGAAATAATCCAGTTTGGGACTGCTTTAACCGCCTTGGTTCAATGCTAAGGAATCCTGGGAAATGTAGTTCAGCTCTCTGAAAGAGAAGGCTAAATGTTTCACAAAACTGCAGCTCCCAGAATTCCTCAGTATTGAACCAGGGCAGTTAAAGCGGTCTCAAAGTGGATTATTTCTGCGGTGTGTTTTGGGCCTGACATACAAGGGTGAGGAAGTATAAAAGTTACTGGGTCTTGAGCTTGTTAAACTTGAGTGCAGTGGTCCCCAAACTATGCTCTTTAAGGGATTTTGGACTCCAGCTCCCAGAATCCCAGGCTGTTGGCCAACATGTCTGAGGCTTCTGGGAGCTGGAGTCCAAAATCTCTGAAAGGGTACAGTTTGTGGGCCTCTGCTGTAGTATGTTTTCCAGGAATGAGATCATGTTTCGAAATTTGGCCAAACCGTTCATGTGTGTTTAGATTACAGTTCCGATCTTTTAAACACTGTGTGTTTGTATTGAAGTATTTTGACAGCGTGGATTTACACTTTTAAAATGCAAACTACAAACATCTACACAGTCCACAGAAGAAGCCACTCAGTCAACTGACTCCAACAAAATCCTCGGGCAACTGTCAAAACCTAACTGCCAAGCCCAACTGCCAACAGAATGTTCAAATTCCCCCAGCCAGCACCTGATTGGCTGGTATTCCTGGCTGGTGTTTGGCCATCACACATTGTACATTTTCCTTCGGACTCTTTATCCCAACAGTGTAAATGTTACAATTTTTTTGGCCTTTTCTTTCCAGATTGATATTCTTGAAGATCCTGTTATCAGAAATGTTATCGTACTTCAGACAGTTTTACAGGAAGTCAGAAAACGAAGTGCGCCCGTATACAAGAGGATAAAAGACGTAATAGCTAATCCTGAAAAACATTTCTATTGCTTCACCAATGAGCATCATAAGTAAGTATGGTTAGTAGTAGTACTACTCTCCTTGGTTCTTCAACGCTGGTTTATTACTAAAAGATTAGTGCACATTTTAATAGCACATTACACACAAATTGGAATTATAGGGAGAAGATTAACATGGCCCCTATGCTTGGGTGACACACACATTTGTGAAGCACTCCATATTTTTCTTTTAAATAAATTATTAATTGATTACTTTTACATGTTCCAGTAATATGTTATGTGGCTATGGTTTAAGGTCCAATAACACTTATTTGGCTATAGATTTATTAAAAGACAGTATAGACAACACCACAGTTTGAGAAGACAGTGGCCTTATCAAAGTTCTCCTAAAAGTTTAGCAGAAGTAGCTTTGTGGCAACTTTTTGTTGTTGTTGTTGTCTAAAACTAGTAATAATTTGTATAAGGTGCTTACTTTTTTTTTAAAAAAAGATCAGTTTTATTCACATTCTCTCAGTCTAAGAGACAGGAAAGGATATTGGTGTAAAAGGGTAAGTGAATGGCAAAGCTAATTGTCAGGAAGGACCAACTTGACAAAAGAATATTCAGCTATTTTCTGAACAGAGGCGTGTACATGCCAAGGCACTTCACAGCAATTTGCAAATCAAAGCCCAATACTTTTTTCAAACTCCTCCGCGTCTGATGTGGCCTTCCCCAAATTCATCAGGTTCTGAAAGTTTTCTTGAAAGCTTCAAGAGAATTTGGGGATGGGGTGGAATTGGTTACCCTGAAATATCTGTGAAGCAAAACAAAAATAATGACCACAGAAAGTTTACACAGATTCAACCTAGACAATGAGGAAATAGAAATAGTAAAATAATTTTCATACCTGGGATCAAATATTGATCAGAGTGGGGACTGCAGTCAAGAAATCATAAGAAGATTGAGAATGGGGAGGGCAGCTATGAGAGAACTAGAAAATATCCTAAAATGTAAAGATATACAACTGAGCATTAAAGTTAGAATCATACAAGCCATTGTATTCCCTATTACCATGCATGAATGTGATAGCTGGACAATTAAGAAAGCAGATGGGAAGAGAATTAATTCATTTCAGATGTGGTGCTGGAGAAGAGTGCTGAGGTTACCATGGACAGCCAAGAAGTCAAACAAATGGGTCCAAGAGCAGATCAAACCAGAAATCTCTCTGGAAGCCAAGATGACAAGACTGAGGCTGTCGTACTTTGGCCACATCATGAGGAGGCATGACTCACTGGAAAAAACAATAATGCTAGGAATAGTGGAGAGAAGCTAGATGGATGGACTCTATTAAGGTGGTCATGGGTATGAATTTGCAGGACCTGAGCAGAGGAGGAGAGCATAGCGAGTCTTGGAGAGGTCTCATCTACAGGGTCGCCATGGATTTAGATTGACTCGAGAGTGAATAACAACAACAACAAAAGAACAAAATAATTATTTCTGTTTGTAAATTATTTGAGTAGGGTTTTCTAAAAATTGGTAGCTGGATAGTTTTTTCTCCTTCTCTTTTTCCAGGGAAACATATATAGAACAAGAACAAGGGGAAAATTCTAATGATCGCAACGATAGAGCCATCAGAGTAGCAGTAAAGTGGTACAATGAACATCTGGCAAAGTTACAAACGGAAGAAAAGATTAAAGTTATCTTGCTGACAAATGACAGAAAAAATAAAGAGAAAGCTATGGAAGAGGGAATAACTGCTTACACATGTAAGTCCGGCCTTCAGTGAGAGCACTTGCTTGCATGCTTTGACTGTGGTTATGTTTTAACTTGGTAAGTAGGAGTGTCCAGTGGCCAAATGGCTGTCAACTGAAAGGTTTACAGTAGCTCACATGTAGAATAAGAGAAAGGAGAAGAATCCAGACAATGCTGCTGTGGTGGTGATGGGGAATTTCTCTGGATTTGTGGGCCATGATAGCTCTGTCTGGGCAGGCTTTCCTCCCCATCCTCTGCCCTGATGTAAAACTGTCCCAAAGTGGCAAATTGTACCTCTGCCCAAGACTTTGTGGGCACAATTTACAATGTAGAGGTAAACCCCTGGCCTGTTTTAAGCACAATCCCAAATCATTGTTAAGAAACTGAAAGTGACCATAAGGGTTGTGATTAGCTTGGGAGGTTTTATTTTTCTGGGTTTCAGGAGTTTGAAGGGGATACTAGCCCTTGATCTGCACTTTGCCTACCTCAGTCTGTAGACAAAGGGGAACGACAATAAATTGTGCTAGTAGGAAACTTGAAGTGGATCTCTTCTGAGGAAAAGAGGGATTAAAACAGATTTTGGTTACATTGTGCTGACTATGACTTACATGAAATCAGTATGCTTGGGCCTGCTCTGGTTTATGGCATAGTGGGATGTGTAGGCTTTTCCCCATTTGTGATTATCTCATCAGAATTTCTAGTGATCAGTGCCTTCTGCAGCAGATTTCCATTGTGGCTTCAGTTCCCATTCAGAGCTGTTGCTGGATTGGGAATTTTGAAAAACAGAGCTGGACCTTTGGAAGAGGGACTCATTTCTTTTGTTATTTATGGAATAGTTGATGTGGGATAGGAGGAATATAGATCATTTATTTAAAAAAAACTGCAGAGTCCCAGGGTTTCCTCATGTCAACCAGGAGTTCTAAGTTCTAAATTCTTTTTCTGTTGATTTCTGTTCAACTCCTGCCTTCCTCCTTCAGTTTATTTATAAAGCTTTACTGACATCAAAATTATATTTCAACTATTATTTAACTTTTATTATTACATTAAGGGCGGGTGTGGATTGGTCCTCCAGCAATCTCTGAATGCACCTTCACGGTAAATCTAATCCGTCGTTCACGAGATGGCCGGAGGAGCAATCCACGATTGATGGGATATACCTAAGCCCTTTCACTGGGTGGGACTAATCTATTGATAAAACAGACTGTAGAACAGTCCTACCAAACGGACCTGGTTGGCACAAGGAAACCCATCAGTCGTGGATTGGTCCTCCGGCCATTTCTGAATGCATGTTCATGGTAAATCTAATCTGTTATTTATTTATTTTTTAAATCCTGGAACCAATTTCATCTGTGCTATGTGTTTTTCTCTTTAATGCTTTGTGGGGATGGACAAGACAGATGGCTTTTAGTGGAAAGGCAAGACATTTTGCATGTACTCAGGAGCACCTCTGTCGTAGTCCCACCGGCTAGTGGAAATAATTTCATGGCTTATGATTGCTGTTTTCATTTTATCCTTTTGTAGGCGAAGAATACATAAAGAGCTTAATAGCTAATCCTGAGCTTGTAGATCGCCTTGCTTGCATCAGTGATGAAGGGGTATGTTTCTGTAACGTTACTTCTTAATCAGAGTTTCTGGAACATGAATGATTCATGGTATGGCTTTCCAATAAGTTCTGTTTTATTTGTGTGGAGTTAAGCAAGCTAGAATCTTTTTTTAAAAAAGTGTAATTGATTAGAGGCAGCTACCCAATTAAATCAGGCAGCACAATTTTTAAAGACGAGTAATAATTTTAATAGAAATAATTTTGGTACAAATACTTGTTAAACACTGCAGGTACCATGCTGGAACTCAGCCCATGGTTTATGAACCTGATTTATGCATTCAGCAGCGTTTAAGTAGATTTTTCTAAGATGGGTAATCAGGGGAAACCGTGGTTAGTTTAAACTGAGAAACAGATGCTTCCTACGTCTTACTGGTGCACAATGGTGGTGAAGCATGTGCACATATAAACCATGGTTTTAGAACATGTCCAACCTGGCTCAGTGACTCTGCGGTATGAATAAAGTTACTACATGTTCATGGGCACAGATATAGAATCCACTTGATAGAGCTGCAAGGTTTTCCTTTTGTTCAGTGTTGCTTTTACTGATAACACTGAGTATTTGTGACTAAGGTCCAAAGCACACTGCAGAAATCATCCAGTTTGATACTGCTTTAACTGCCCTGGCCCAATGCTAGGGAGTCCTGGTAATTGTAGTCTATTGAGGCACCACAGCTCTCTGACAGAGAAGGCTAGATGTCTTCTGAAACTACAGCTCCCAGAATTCCCTAGCATTGAGCCAAGGCAGTTAAAGTGGTCTCAAACTGGATTATTTCTGCAGTGTTTTGGACCTATCTTGGTATTTCATGTTACATGTCATTGATTCATGTATTTTAAGGACCATGTATTTGTTCAGCTATTACCTTTGCCTGAAGTATTTATTTTTTTTGTTGCTCGCATCATTTTGGAAGGCAAGTTAAGCATAGTCTGGTGCCATTGGGTATTATTGTTGGCAGGTCAGTGGAGAAATAAGGCAGTTGCTTTGGTAATATTGGCTTTCTCTTTATCCATTACAATTGATAATTTGTGTCTTGTTTTGGGTTTTTCTCTGTTAAAATGTTGTTCTTGAATGCTATATTCCTGCATGGTGGGCTGAAACTTCTGCTCGTTTCTGATTATACAAAGCATGGCCTAGCTAACCATTTCTTGTTTGTATGATTCTTACAGAATGAGATAGAAAGTGGAAAGATTATTTTCTCAGAGCATCTTCCCCTTAGCAAATTGCAGCAGGGTATAAAGTCCGGCCTCTACCTTCAAGGAACTTTCAGAGCTAACAGAGATAATTACCTTGAAGCTACTGTTTGGGTTCATGGAGATGGAGACCAGAGAGAGGTTTGTTGCCTATGGATTCCTTTACCAGAGAAGATGTGTATCTTTGTATCTAGGATGCTTTTCTCTGCATTTTTTGCCCATTTAAATGAAGGCAAGACTGAGGGGGGAGGGTAGTGGCAGAAATTAAAAATACATTGAGCTTTTAATTAAACAATCTCTAATGATTTTAATTTTAAAATATTTTTATGACTGACTCATGCTAAAGTTGGTGGGGTTTCTGAATAAACATTCTTAGGTTTGTGTTGTAAGATTACATCACTGGAGCTTATGTTTGAATACAGTACAGTAGGTCAGGATCTGCTTGATTTCTGTTTCCAGCACTTCTTCACATACCAGTTTGTATGTACTACCTGAAACTCTTAGCTTTCTTTCATTTCAAGGATTCTTCCAGTCTCCGTTTGGAGACAACATTTCAAGGGCATGTGATTAACCTAGGTTACAGTCAGGAATTTCTTGACTGTTTTTCATTGGATTATTATGTGATTATCATACTCTTGCTTTATTAACATTTGTTTTAACTTTATGATAATAGGTAATAATACAGGGGCTTAGAAACCTAAACCGTGCAGTGCATGAAGATATTGTAGCAGTGGAGCTTTTGTCAAAAGATGCCTGGGCTGCACCATCTTCTGTTGTCCTACTTGACGATGAGGGTCAAATTGAAGATGATGATGTTGAAAAAGAAGAGGAGAAAGAAAACAGTGTATGACATGAACTTGCCAGGTTTCTCTTCTCTTCAGCAATTACCCTTCTTATTTGTGCAGACAAGTCAGACATTCATAAATACGTGTATCTTAGTTTAATTTTGGAATTGGTTATGGAGCGAGTGTGCATATCCTGTGATATGTGGAGACTCAGAAGAACCTCAGAATTTTCTGCAATGGTTAAAATTCATCCTGAGAATTATCTTTAAATCTTTATTTTTCTTGCCCTTTGGGGATGGACTTTGAAAGTTTGTGTAAATGCTTGGTGAATCTTTTTAGAAAGTGTCTCAGTAGAATTCATAGTGTACTTCATAGCCCCATCAGTCCTTTCTAACACAGTTGGATGCATAATTAATGAATTTTTTTTATTTCTTTTCATAACTTGATACAGAAAATTTCATGCAGAAATTTATTTCTTCATCTAACATTCTTTAGAAGTACAAGGAGCTTCTTAACCTGCTGAAGGTTTACCCATAGAAATCTTACTCATTGTTCTTGTTAAATAGTCCCCAAGGTGATAGCCCACACTCTTTTTAGTTATCTCTGCAGTTATATATGCTAGAAACTGGGTTTAATTTTAATTCTTTTCTGATGGAAGGAGAAATTCTTAAGATACCTGATTTACAGCAAATTGCAAAGCTTACATTTAGTAGAATTAAACAGCAGGTCTTGCTCTGGATTGAATCATAAATAATCCAAGATTCATGCCCAAGTGATGTCATAATATAGCCTGTGACTTGGGACACTAAAGCAGAACAAGTTAGGCTACCTGTTGTCAAGGTTCAGATGGAGTTATTTTATATTATTCTTAAACTTAGCTGAAGACGTCTGTGAACAAGAATATGCTGCGACCAACTGGCAGAGTGGTGGGCATTATAAAAAGAAACTGGAGGCCTTACTGTGGAATGCTTTCTAAATCACAAATTAAAGAGGTAAGAACAACAGTGACAGAATACTTGTTTCGTTTAACTGTGCTCTTAATTTTAATTCTTAATTTTAATGAAAGACATCACTTCTTTCTCTCAGTCGAGGAGGCATTTATTTACTCCAGCTGATCGTAGAATTCCTCGGATTCGAATAGAAACAAGGCAGGCTTCAACACTTGAAGGACAAAGAATTATTGTTGCCATTGATGGTTGGCCTAGAAGTTCAAGATACCCTCATGTAAGTGTGTAATGAACGTGCTTTGTTGTCTCTGAAGATAAATCACCATGATATTCAAGTGGCTATGGGAGAAAACAAAAATGATTTACATAAGCTGCTTTCATGTTATAGTGAGCCCTGAGTTGTCTACATAGCCATTTCTCAGAAACAGTCATCTTTCTAAAATTACTTTAATCTTCCGCTATTATGGTTTCATTTATCATGGAACCTGAGCTTATTCTAATTCAGATCCAGAGCCACATTAATTAGCTGTATTCAGATTAGAGTTAGCAAAATAGCCTGATCTTATGTAGTTTGGAAGAAGTGCTTACTAGGTTAGATTCAAACCATTGAGATTAGTGGGGTTTTATTCCCACATTAGAGTGTATAGGTTGGAACCTGAGCTAGTTTTTTGTTTTTGTTTCAGTGGTTGTAATATTCCTTTTTCCAAAGTAATTTCTGTTTCAAAATATTAATTCAGATGTATTTTGGTCCAGGGTCATTTTGTAAAGAATTTAGGAGCCGCTGGAGATAAAGAAACTGAGACTGAAGTCCTGTTGCTTGAACATGATGTCCCTCACCAACCTTTCTCCCAAGCAGTTCTTAGCTTCCTTCCTCAAATGCCATGGAGCATTACTGACAAGGTACCAAAACAAAGTAATGTAAAAGCAAAAATCTAATTAATGAGCATAGGAGCATATTTCAGGCTTGTTAGGAATTACTGCTTTGTTTTTTTACTAGAACGCTTGAGATCCACCAACAGGAGCCTAATCCAGAAGGCGTGTTTTAAGATTAAAGAATTCTGAGTCCAGAAATTGGTTTTGAGTACTCAAACTGATTGGAGCAGGAAATACTTTTATTAGTTTAAAAAATTGGCAGCACTTCCTAATGTACCCCAGATCACCCAGTGATCTAGCATTCACTTCAGCCATACCCTAAATTAGCATGACTTATGTTTCTAATAATGTTGCAATATAATGAATATTGCAGTGCAACAGAGAGATTAATGATGGAAGTTGAATAGTAAATGTTGACAGATCAGTCATAAGCATGATAAACTTTAAACTGTCGTTTAACCTTGCTTCCCAAAAATATTTATTCTACTTACATGGACTGCCTAATAGGCTTTTTAATCCAAGTAAAGCAGAAGGAGTTAAAGGTAATTTTGATTTCCACATAGTAAGTTCACATCAAAGATTATACATCACTTCCCAAGCCACTAGCGCTCCTTGACTTATGAACAATGAATAAAAACATTAAATACATGTTGAAGTCAATTGCAAACAAACATCCTATGAAATTAGCATATACAGTGGTCCCCCAGGATCCGAATCCCCCGGGGAACGAAATCCCTGGGACCCGAAACCGCCGGGGGAGAAAAAAAGCCCCCGGGATCCGAAAAAAACCCCGGGTTGCGAAAGAAATTCGCAACCCGGAAGCTTTAAAACAGCGCACTTCCGGCGCGCTGTGCATTGACGAAAGCGGTCCCCCCGGGTAACGAATGACTTCCGGAATACGAAGGTAATCCCAGAACGGATTACCTTCATAACCCGGGGGACCACTGTATGCTTAGCTGTTTGTGGCTATCACCAATCTACTGGGTTGCAGAATTACTGCACAAAGGTATTTTGTTTCATTTCAGAAAGTAATTACTCCTCTATACATCCCTTATCCTTCCTGTTTGTCCCCAGTGTCTGCTTATTTGAAATGTGTGGGGTGCAATTTTAGTTTCCCAGGGTGTTAACTCTTTTAAAGGGAAACAAAAATATGCAAGTATGAAAGTTAAACCTGTTAGAATTCAGCTTTCGTCAGCAGAAAAATGAAAGTGTGGGTCAGACTATTTTAAGTCTGTCTTCCTAAAGAATAAAAACTTACTCAAAAAACAAAACAAAACATGCAGTTTGTGTTTTAAAAAACAAACAATAATGACTTTGGTGGCTTGGATAAAGAAATAAATTTCACCATCTTTTAGATAGCAGGAAGAAATTATAACAACTGATCACTTGAAGCAGTTTAGAATCTTCAGAGAGAGCTGTTAAACTGCTTCCAAGATTGAGTGACAGGAGCCACATGATAGATAAAATGCGAGAGAGGGAGTGAGTCCCTATCTATATAATGGGGGACAGGAGAATGCAATCCATAATTCTTCCAACAAAAATGCCACTTTCTTGAATTTTGTCTTAAATCCACTGTGTTACAATTTCTGTTTATTTGCATTCTCCATTTCAGTGTGCTATACTTCCTGTTCTCTTGTTGGACCTCTTTTGCTTCAGGCTGTATGCTCCTGTATTTTAACCTTCTAAGAAATAGGCTATGGCTCAACAAAGCACAAACCATAATATTTTTGATAGACTTTAAAATTCTACAAGAAATTTTTTTTAAATTATTTGCCAGACCATCCAAAATGTTTCGAACGTCTTTTTGTAATGGTTTCTGTATTAGTTTTTAAAATATTTTCTTGGGAAAAAAATTTCAGGACATGAAATTTAGGGAAGATCTAAGGCATTTGTGTGTGTGTAGTGTGGATCCTCCTGGCTGTACTGATATTGATGATGCATTGCACTGCAGGGACTTGGAAAATGGAAATCTGGAGGTAAGTTCTCCTGAAATTGCCATTGATAATATATTTTAATCTCTATATTAAAATCTTCTGCTAAGTCTTATGTATGTATTCTGTTTTGAGTTTGTAGAGGAAGGACTGTAGATAACTGTAACCCTATAACAAGAAGTTTTTTCTCATGTGGATGTATTTGCTGTTGACTACATGCTCATGTTCTGCAGTTTTCTAACAAGTTAGATGCAAAGTTCAGCTGAAGGCAAGCTTGCCTTGCCTTAATAAGTCTTTTCTGTTTCTCCTCCTGCAACAGTGGAATTCTGTGGGAACCTGAAAATGGGGTGAAATGATATACAAGTGCCAACTATATGTGCCAACTATATGTTTTCAACTATATGTTGAAAAATTTATGCCCCAAAACTGACCCTAAAATCCTGGGTCGACTTATGGTATATACGGGTCAATACAGTATTACTGCTTAGAAAGGCCCTGAAAGAAACAACAATGCCCCACTCTCCATGCCTCGGCAGTGATCTCTGAAAGAGTTGCCCAGGCAGGAGTGTGTGTGAAAGAAGTAATTCCCTTCTCAGTCCAATGTTAAAACCTTCTCTCCCCTCCAAACAAACACCCCATTTCTCTCTAGTTTCTTCCCTTTTCAGTCCAGTATTAAAACCTTTTCTCCCCATCGAACAAACACCCCACTTCCCTCCAGTCCTTCCGTTCTCAATGCAGTGTTAAAGCCTTCTCCTCCTCTCCAGAACCAGAGAAGTGGTGTTAGGTGTTTAGGAGAGGTCTGGAGAAGGAGGGAGGAAAGTAGTGTTTTCCCATGTACATCTTTTGTTACATGGCCTTAAGTTTTACCCTCAACTTATCCACAGGTCATGTCAAAAATCCTAAAAACCTTCCCTCGACTTATACATGAGGCTGATTTGTACATTATTCTATACTTTACATTTATTTGTGAAGTCCATGGAGTTGCATAGGTGTACAGTTTTTCAGACACAAAAAGTATCGGTTACGCATAAAATATTGAGCTCTAATGGCTTTAGGTTCTGTGGAAAATTCGAAATAACATGTAACTACTATGAGAATATAAATGTATTTGATACAGCACTTAAGGTGGCAAGACGTTTTGTAAAATATATACTTGAAAATTCTGAATAAACTATTTATTTACTAGGTTGGTGTACACATTGCAGACGTCAGCCATTTCATTCGACCAGGAAATGCTTTGGATCAAGAATCTGCAAAAAGAGGAACAACCGTGTATTTATGCGAAAAAGTAAAATTTCCAATCTCTTGTTTCCTTTTTTCTGTTGCAATTTGTTTTGATTTCTTTCTAGTCCTAAAATACATTCCAACTTTGAAACAGCTAGAACTGGAGATATAGATAATGGTTGCCATACATGTGGGATTGAGAAGCTGTTGTTGTGTGCCTTCAGGTTATTTCTGACTTATAGTGACTCTGTTGCAAACCTGTCATAGGATTTTCTTGGGAGAATGTATTCGGAGGGGGTTTGCCCTTGCCTTCCTCTGAGGCAGAGATGTGACTTGTCCAGGTTAGTGGGAATTCAAACCCCAGTCTCCAGAGTTGTAGTCCAATACTCAGACCACTACGCCATGTTGGCGCTAGAGAAGCTGAGGGAGTGTAAGGCTTCTAGATTTTCACTGGATGGGCCATAACAATGCAGTTAAGACTGTAGCTTCCCTTTAGAGCCATTTGTAGGCAGTTTTTGGTTATGGAAATGTACCCATAAAACTGGAATTCAGTTATCACTGAAGCCAAAACTAAACATAGCTAAAGAATTAGGAGTGATGTTAGGGGAAAGGCAGTCTTCTGTTAAAAAGACATCCTTAATCTAATCAGTAATTTACAACATGAGACTATATATAAAAAATACAATTGACAGTAGTGTGTACATTTGTTCTGTTTTTTTTACAGAGGATTGATATGGTTCCAGAGCTACTTAGTTCTAACTTATGTTCATTAAGATCCAATGTTGACAGGTAAGTATACATATTAATTAACTTTGGTGGCCAGGACATTTCCTTTGATTCTGACTTCTCTGAATGAATGCAGGAATGGTGCTTTTCTTGCCTTCCCCTTCTTTCTACAGCAATCTGTTTTGCGGGTGGTGGTAGATCCTCTAGAATGGGATGGTGTGTAGTATATATGGCTTTACTTAGAAGAAGGTACGTCTGGAAACTGGGAGCAGGGCATTGCACCTTAAAAATCAAGCCAGCTAAAAATATTATTTCATGTCTCATCAGTAACTTCTCTTTTCCTAGGCTTGCATTTTCATGCATTTGGGAACTAACTCACAATGCGGAAATACTGAGGACACGGTTTACCAAAAGTGTCATTAATTCCAAGGTAAATAAATGTATTTTGAACTTTTGATAGCTCTAAAAAGAGACTGCATACCAGTAGGTCAACCAGTCAATAAAATGATCAACATACAGAGCTAGGAACAATGAGTTGCTGAGTAGACTTGGTTTCCTGGCAGCCAATTACAGTTCAGGAAGACTGGAAGGAAGCTGGGGGGAGGGGCATTGTAATGTATAAAAGCCAGTGTGTGTGTATATCTGAGGTTGAAAAGAGAGAGAGATTTCAGTTAAGATCAGATGAGGATTCTGACAGAAGAGGGAGTTCTGTTCCTTTAGTCCAGAAGGGACTGATTCAGTCAGACTACACAGGTCTGGTTGGTATTCCTACTGAAAGAGAGAGAGGATGATACAGAGTATTTAAAAGCCTGCAATTGTTGTTAAGGTAACCACACTAAGTTTGAAGTAACATACATTAGATACTTCCTTTCTTAATGTTACAGTGGTCCCCTGGGTTACGAAGGTAATCCGTTCCGGATTACCTTTCATAACCTGGAAGCTTTCGTTTCCCGGGGGACCGCTATATTCAATGGACCGCGCGGCCGATTTAAAGGGGCTGCGCGGTTTTTTTATTCGTATCCCGGGGGATCTTTTGGATCCCGGGGGATAGTTTAGTGGTCCTGCGGCTTTCGGATCCCGAGGTTTTCGCAACCCGGGGGATTCGTAAGCCGGGGGACCAATGTATTTAATAAAAAGTACACTCGTCCGTCCATATTTGCAGCTTTGATATTTGTGGTGTTGATTATTCACGGATTTGATTAATATGTTCTTTCTAAGAATATCTAGGTCCTCTGGTGCAACTCTATGGTCAACCTTAAGTAAAAGTTGTACTGAAAGACCTAGAGATTCCTAGAGAGAATACTCTGCTAGGCATTTGTAGCTTCTCCAGTGTAGTTCTATGGTCAGTGTCTGTCGGATGTTGACCACAGAGTTGCACTGGACGACCTAGAGATTCCTAGAGATGTGTCCTCTCAGGTAAAATCATATTGTTTTTGTTTTTGCAGTTTTCCCATTTTCCATATTCACAGGGGTCTTGTGCCTCTAACCCTAGCAAATATGAAAGGACAAGTGCATTGTTTATCTTTTACAGTAGATGATTCTCTCCGAGTGATTTCAGTAAACTACAGTGGACCTTCTCCATTCACTGGGGTTAGGGACACAGGACCCTCTGAAAGTGGAACCTGAGAGAATACCTGTTTAGGAATCTCTAAATCTTCCAGCACAATTCTTGGGTCAACATCCACCATGTGCTGCCATATTAATCAAATTTGTGAATAATCAAAGCTACCGCAAATGTGAAGGGCTAACTCCAAACAAAGGCAATGGAATCAGTTTGGGGATACTTAGGACACTGGCCCTTACACACTTCAAAATAGTGTTTATAATAAAAACGGCATGTGTCAGTAACAAGGGGCCTTTTGTGGATAACAAATAAAAGTAATCTAAGGTGTGAGAGAAGGTCCCATCACACCACATTTTTCCCAACACAGAGACTTTAAGAAAAAATTCTAGGTGGTCCCCCCCCCCCCTCATTTCTATCTATCTCCACTCCAGAGGACATGAGCAATTACTGAAAAACCTTCCTGCAGCACTTACATTTGCTAGTGCTTGGAGATGATGGGCTAGTTATCGAGGCCAGATGATTCTTCCTTTTATGTCTGCAGTCTGCAGTCATAATACAGTATGTGGAGAATCAAAATGATAGTTAAAAATCTGCAATCAAATAATTGTATACAAGCAATGTGACATATTTTTCTTAGGTCTGAGTTTTTTAGATCTCTAGTTCATGCTCTGTTTAGTAAACAAATTACCGGTAATCATAGTGGTTATGCTCATGTAACTGAATAAGATAGTCAAACTATCTTAAGTTCCATTAGTTTGGAGCCCTAAAATTCAATCCTTTGAAAAAAATTTCTGTTGAAAGAGGAGGATTTTCAAGCTAAAATATAAAAGAAGCACTTCAGATGTTTTTTAAGTCAAATACTTCCATAAAAACAGAATAACAAGAAAGAAGGATCACAATCTTCAGCATATTGTATTATAGATCATGTGCTTCAAATCAGTAATGTTAGTTGTGCAAATCTGCAGAAGATTCTTGGCAAAAACATACCATTTTTGAATTCTGTCACTTTCAAATTTGATTGCATTTAGGAATTGTCACCTTACATTTACTGCTTCTCATAACCTTTTTTTTTCCTTTTGAAGGCTTCCCTTACATATGCTGAGGCACAAATGAGAATAGATTCTGCCAGCATGAATGATGACATTACTCGTAGCCTACGTGGATTAAATAAGCTAGCCAAAATTCTTAAGAAGTGTCGAATAGATAATGGGTAATAGTTCTTGTTGCATATAATGCTGTGCATGACTTTTCATTCTACAGATGTGACCCACTTATGCCAGCTAATATTTGCCAGTATGAATCTTCCTAATGCCATCTGTATACAAAGAGAAGAAAGAACAACAAATGTGCTTTAGTTTTCAGTGTGGGTCTGTTTAAAAAACACAGTAGGACTGTGGAGTGGTAGGCTGCACTGTAGGCTCTGGAGAAATTCTGGCTTAATGTGGACAAGCAGTGTGTTGATTCATGCTGCCTGCTTTCAGCAGAAATACCTAAATCAGGTGCAGGAATTGTGCGGCCCTCCAAAAGTTGGGCTTCATCTTATATAGCTAGCATAGCTAGGGGTGAGAAGGATGATGGAATTTGCAATCCAGCAATATTTGGAGGGCCACACATTGCCCACTTTTGGGCTAATCAAACTAGATATATGGTTCATGATCTGTTTATTTTGACATGCCAACTCAACAGAGAGATGGTACTTTGGCTTTTTTTTTTTTTTTTTTGTCTCCTCAGCAAACCACATAACCATAAAATGTATCCTAGATTAATTGTTTGGCTTGTCAAGAGAAACAGAGACTAGAGAGCCAGCTCCTTGCCAGCTTTCTAAGTGTCAACTGTAGGTGCTTTCAGTTTATATTCCACCACTGCCCACCAGTTGTGGAGTTTTCACCCTTAGTGTGAAGGTTACACTCTATCCCACCACTGTATACAACAAATATAAGGTTTTTCACTCAGCAATCATGTGTGTCACCATGAGGATTCTTCCCAATCTCACCACTGTTCCCAGTTGTGATGGGCTTTAATCTTAACGCACTAAATATGAAGCCTTCCACTATGTTCACTTGAAACATCCACTGTAATGGCTTTCCCCTATCCCCACCTCTGCTACATATAAGGACCTCCTCCTGATCCTCCTGTGTAACTCCAAGTCTAAATTACCTTTAAGTTCCTATACTTAAGCATTTATACCACTTTTATTCCCCAATAGGACATCACTCTTCCACCTTCTCTGAAGCTCAATATTAGCAATTCCAGAGTCCAGAAATATATAAAAACAAAGCTTTATTTACAGAAGTTAAACATGAAACATCAGATTATTTATATACGGGTTGAGTATCCCTTATCCAAAATGCTCAAGACCAGAAGTGTTCTGTGTTTTGGATTTTGGAATATCTGTATTTGTACATAAATAATGAGGCTGGAGAGAGACTGAGGATCTATGAAATGGTGGGAATCCAAGTGTAGTGCTTGGTATGAATCCACATCTGCCACCATTTCACAGATCCTCATGTCTCTCTAGACTTGCAAATACAGTACAGATACATCACTCAAAAAGTTTTAGATTTTAGAGTATTTTGGAATTCCGGATAAGAGATACTCAACCTGTATTACATATGAAACACCACATTCTCTTCTCAGACTCTTACCAATTACTCTTATTGAAACTCTTGCACTGCAACCCTAGTCTAACTCAGACCCCTCTCAAACACTTATTCGTGCTGTGCTGTTCTCATACTCTCGGCCAATCTCCCTCCCCATTTAAACTGAACTCTTGGCTGTCATTCACCAACTGCCTCATGTAAATCTCAAACATTGCACTAATCAGCATTTGCTTCATGACTCCATTCTCTCCCCTCCAAACAACTACTTGCCTCATGCATAATGAACCAAGCAATATTTTTATATACAAACCGATGACATCACACAACAAACAAGGTGTGGTTTTAAGGCCCATGATTTGTTCAGCCAGTTCCACTTCTGCAGGCATTAGCATGTATGCTGCTCTTGCATGTTGTATTGTATTTTAACACTTTGTCTGCCTTTAGTCTAAGTATTAATAAATGAAATGCATTAACATGCCAGTTGTCCACAACAAAATGAAATTGTCTTTAATTCTGGTGGTTTGGGATGTTCAAATGTAAATACTGTTGTGAAGTTCCTTGAGCTTCTTAGGATTAAGAAGCTCAGTGCTAACCAAATAGCTTTTTAGACAAAAGCTTGTCTACGGTTTCCACTCATTTTCTGCAGCGTGCAACAGGAACCTGAATATTTAGGTCAAGTGATACAAGTAGGTGAACTCTAGGCTGTTGTTCTGTGCTGGCCATTGAACATGCCCCCAAACATTCTGGAGAGCTCTCACTTTCCTAGTAGATGATCCAGAGTTCCTTAGCTAATTCCATGAACAAAGGAGACCTGGAAATTACTGATACAAGAGTCCAACCATATATCTTGTGATATAGGATATAGGCTGTATAGTTCATTATTAGCACTTTTTGAAATAGGTACTGTAAAATGCTTATTATGTTACGTGTTATTTTCTAGGGCTTTAACGCTGTCATCGCCTGAAGTTCGTTTCCACATGGATAGTGAAACTCATGATCCTATCGATTTACAGACAAAGGAACTCAAGTACGTTTACAAAATTCCCCAAACAAAGATGCAGGTGCCTATTTTCCAGAATCATGTAACACTTTATTTGAATTTTATGAACTACATTCTAACAATTTGTGGATGTGCCCATTGAATATTGGGTGTACTGGTCCTAACAAATAGTGTTTTATCTTGTAAGCCAGGTTTTTTTTTAATTTTTAAATTTTTATTTGCGTTAAAATACAGAAAAACATGCATTACAAAACATCCTATCTTCATACACTCAGGTTCGTGCATTACTCACTTACTTCAAATTTCCTTCCTACAAAAAAACAAAGAAAAGATTAAAAGTTATTAAGAGCTAGAAATAATTAATAGAATGAAAGTTAAGAAATAGGAAACACACCTAGTAAATCTACAATGTCTGTCATAACTGGCTTACAATCTCTACATGATAGAGATTGTAAGCCAGTTTTTTGAAAGTGTTTTTCTTTCTGTAAATTCAACATAACTATTTCACTTCCTGAAACCTGTGGTTGGGAGAAAAAAGTGACTGGGCTTTTGCTACTGGGAATGTTAAGAAGCTCACATTCTGGACTACATTTTCAGTAGTTCATCTGGGCTACATGTGGTGTCTTGCACAGCCACTGCATTCATTTTCACTTGTTCTCACTGTCACTTTTTTAGACAATTCCCTCTTTTGAATGGAAACTGATGGCCTAGCTGTTGAATACTAGTGAATACCCTAGCCAGATATCAGGCTTACTGGATTATTATTATTTTTTTACTTCAAGTCTGAAGTCCATTAACTTGAGACTGGTTGAAAATAGGATGAGAATGTTATAATGTTATAACAGTTAGATGTTGTAACTGTTTAAACAGTTAAAATAGCAATGGCCTGATCTAGATTGGCAAAAAGAAGTGTGTTCATGGCTGCATGAAAGTCTAGCCTTTAGATGAGAAAAAGGGAAAGAGTGCCATGAAAATGCTTTTTTTTTTTTTTTTTTGCTTTTTAGGGGAGAAGAAGCGCCTTTAAAAAGGTGCTGGTTTTCCCAGCTTCTTTTTTAAAAACTGCGGAACAGCGCAGCTCCATCTAAAGGCTGCGGTGCAGATGCTAATCATTAAGGAAAAGGCAACTTTATGTTACACTTTCCTGCCAATCTAGAAAGCCCCAATTTCACACACTGAATACTATGCGGAACAGCACCGTTTTGGCTACTAGCCAAAGTTTAAAAGACACAGGACCAGCCTAACTTTCTTGAGTAGGGAGTTCCACAGTCAAGGCACTGCTACAGAGAGAGCATGGTTACATATACCCACCAGTCTAACTTCATGAGGTGCTCCCCCCCCCCCCCGCCCTCTTAAATGAGATGCACAACAAGGTCTCCTATGAAGATCTCAAATCTGATACGTATGGGAGGAGGCAGTGTTTCAGATATCTTGGCCCCTAGTCATTTAGCAATTTGACAGTCAGCACCAGCAGCTTGAATTATGCTTGGAAGCAAATTGGAAATAAGCAGTTCTTGTAGGACTGATGTTATATAGTCTCCAAAACTCGTTCCTGACACCAGTCTGACTGCTGCATTTTGCATTAGCTGCAGGTTCCAAACACTTTTCAAGGGCACCCCAATGTAGAGCACATTACAGTATTATAATTCAGGTAACTAAGGCATGAACAATGGCCAGATTTATCTTCCCCAAGAAAGGGTGCAGATAGCACACCAGCTGAAGCTGGGCAAAGACGCTTGAGGCCACTATAGCCACCTGCCTTTCCAGGAGCAGTGCTAGGTCTAAGAGCAATCCCAAACTATGAATCTGATCTTTCATAGGGAAAGCAACTTTCCAGACAGCCACACAGAAACAAAACAAAAAACCCAACTGGACATGATTGAGAAAGTACTTTTTGAAGATTTCCAGAAGAGGGAGTTTGTCCTCCTCTTGTCAGGTTCACAAAAACAGTCTCAGAGGACTCTATGCTATTCCTAAGGTGCCTTTTGCCCACCACCACCACCCATACAAGAGCAGTGCAGAAGTCACTGTAGCTAGCAATCTCACTACAACAATATTCAACTGCTGCTACTTGCATTCAGAAAGACTTACTGTTTGATGAACTATGTGCCATTTTTCAGAATGACCTGTGCATTGATCTAACAATCAATGGTAAAGGATGGATCCCTCCTATCCTTACCTTGGTAAGGATGGATGGTAAAGGATGGAGCCCTCCCATCCTTACACTGTCCTTATGGTGGAATTGTGCAAAGATTATAGTTGACATCTGTCCTTATCCCATGATAACAATAAGATTGTCTGACATTTATCCCATCCTTCTCCCATTACTGAAGTGACATGGCTCCATCATGGTGTATTAGCGGAAACTCCAGTTAATACAATGGCGAGGTCACTGATGGGAGAAGAACAGAATAAGTGTGGACACAATAAGGATGGGGTAAGGACAAGAGTGATTTCTCCTTATCCCATGTGATAATCTCCAACGAGTAACATTGATACCATAGGGTCAGTTTGGAGTGAATTAATCACCAAAACGCCATAAACTTGTTTCTGCAATGGTGAGCGAAAAGTACTGTTTCTTCAGTTGCCATTACCATCACTGATTGGATGGATTTAAATACATATTAAGTATAGATGCAGGTCTAATGAGTCTAAATCTATTTCCCTTTAACTGTGGATATTTGTGAGATGTACTGAACTGAATCACAAAATAGTGTTTGAACAGAACAAATAATAGTCTGAAAAGTGAGCTGGTGGATGAGGCTGTCCTCTAGAACAATGGTTACCAACCTGTGCTCTGAGGAGTCCTTCCCAGGTGCTCTGCAGCCCTTCCAGGAAAATGAAAGAAATAAAAATTGAATGAAATTAAAGAATAAAAAACAAAAAGTAACACAACTCCTAAACATCATTAACTTGTAAGACATAGGGTAGGTCTCTTAGGGACTCAACCATAGAAATTGATTTTAAAAAGGGGTCTGCGAGTCAAAAAGGTTGGGAACCCCTGCTTTAAAACATTGGGAGATGAATATGAACATTTTCCAGAGACCTTGAAATTGCAGAGACAGTGGGAACAAGTGTTGCTGGTAGGTTTTGTACACTTGACTTGGATTCCAAGCTACTTAAAAGATCTGACATTAGATATTGAGGACAAGAAGCACTGTCCAAAAGAATTTTTTTTAATCTTATGTATAATTTGTACGAATGTTCTTGATGAAGGTTATCTGAATTGAATTCCTCATCTTTGCACAGAAGAAGTGTGCCAGATGTAATCTCTCTCTTTCCCTCTTCTTAAAAGTGTAATGTTTTCGTTGACAGAGAAACCAACTCCATGGTTGAAGAATTCATGTTGCTTGCTAATATTTCTGTAGCACAAAAGATCTATGATGAATTCTCAGAACATGCCTTGCTGAGAAAGCATCCAGCTCCACCACCCTCTAATTATGACATCCTTGTGAAGGCAGCAAAATCTAAGGCAAGTTCTTGGTACTCAGAACCGAAAGAAATAATAGGGTTGATACTGCTTGTTTGGCTACCTCATGATACCGGTATTTCACACATGAATTGAGTCTTTTCAAGCCTGTATAGTCCGTCTGTCCCTGCTCAATTCTGTTCTTGAATATTTGGGACCTCTAGAGTAGTAAAGGGATTGCTTTTCTTTGTTCAGTGGAAGGTCTTTCCACGTATATACAGACTTTTCTCAATTTTGGCCCTTTTGAAATATCTAAATAGGCCTATGAGGTTTTGATAGAGAATGATCATCTTTTAATTTTTTCACCTAGCCTTTGAACTCCAAGAGATGCTACAGATTCTCTTAAGTCTCTGGGGAGTTCCTAGGGTGCATTTTGTCTTTTGCAGCTGATTTATAACTTTTGAAATACCTCATGTACTCTGAAGAGCTCAAAGTACATCATACTTCAGATTCTGGATTATATCAGCATATACTCAGTGATGTATATGTAAACTATGGTAAATACCTAAGATATTTTCTCTTACAGGGTTTGGAAATCAAAACTGACTCTGCAAAAGCTCTGGCTGATTCCTTAGATCGTGCAGAATCCCTGTCTTTCCCATACTTGAACACCCTGTTACGTATTTTGGCTACCCGCTGCATGATGCAAGCTGTTTATTTTTGCTCAGGAATGGACAATGACTTTCATCACTATGGTTTAGCATCACCTATTTATACACATTTTACTTCACCAATCAGAAGGTACTGTTTCAGAAAACACACACATATATATGTAGCCTCTTAAAAAGGTAGCTGTCTAGTGATATAAGATTTTTTGGAGAAAGACCTTGTTTTTTTCAAGAATCACACATTTTGGGAAAGACTGATAAATATCCAGTACTTATTTTTATATCAAACCTAAATTTACTTTACTGCTTTAGCAATAAAAATGCTTCTGTTAGCATATAAAATGGTATTACTTGAATATCTGTGAAATTTCAAAATAAAAAAAAATGAATTTCTTACCAGCAAAATTGTAAATACACCCTAAACTAAAGTGAGGAGGCAATCTGCTGTGCCCTATAATACCAGAGCAAAAGTATCTTATCTGGAGATAAAGTTTAAATTAATATTGAAAATACTGATTTTTTAAAAAATAATCTGTTATCACAAGCAATGGCATCTCATAATGTTCCTTTTACAAAAGTGACAGCACCCACTTTGTGCAAAAGTATATATTTGAAAGAATATCTTTGATAATCTGTTATCACAAGCAATGGCTTCTCAGTACTGTATACTCCTTTTACAAAAATGACAGCACCCACTTTGTGGAAAAGTATTTCTTTGATTTGAGTACTGTATACAGGATGTCTACAGGATGCCCAGGAATTACTGCTTTTTAATAATGCAGATTATTTTATGTACAAACCTTCATATTACAAAATTCTTGCCATTTCATATGAACAGAACGTTGTCTTCAGTTTGCAAAGAAGAAGCTTTAGAGCCCATTCCCCAGAATTTCCATTGGAAGAACTGGTGGGAATTTCCCTTGACCTGAATATTTCCAGCTTTTTGGGAGGCCTTCACAGCAATATAGCTATCATATTCCACTGAATTCCATCTGGAGTGACAACTGTTAAAGTTGCTGTGAACGCCTCAGGTTCTGATGTTACAATGAAGTATATAAATCTGATTGATATGCCTACTTTTTGCTTACTTTGCAAAAATTATTGCAGAATTTGAATGTCTAAGATTTTCTGATTTGTTCAGGAACAAATAAAAAAGTATTAGAATGAAGTGGATATGTAACGTTAAAAGGTACATAAACTTTTTAAGTTCCACAGACCTATGAAATGTCTGTGGTATGAGGAAGAACATCTTTTCTGTTTCTCATGCTCCAGCATCACCTCCTCTATATTGCTGCAGGTATTTAGCTTTTAGCAGCATATAGCACAATGGACAAAGATTGCAAAAGAATGGGAAGGAAAGATGTCATCATCCATTCAAATCATTCCGCCCTTCACCCCCATGATTTCTGAACGGACATTTCTCTTAAGAGGGTGGGGGGGGGGCACTATTGCAACATTTATTTATTACATATTTTTTTAACAATGTTATCCCGCTCTGTATCTTAAAACAATATCTCTGGACAGCATACATGTAAAATCAATTTTAAACAGCTTAAAACAATTTTAAACTGTTTCAGGTCCCCACCAATACATCTTATTTCTTCCTCCATTCCTTGTACTTAACAAATGACAGATACTGAAAAGGTACCAAAATATAGCTGCAGAGTCTGCATATGTAATCCCAATATTTGGGTGGCTTGGGGGAATGGGTGGAAGTAGAGTGGGATCTTACTTATCAGTGACCCATATTGGTTTTTTCTCTCCCTTGCAGATATGCTGATATTATAGTGCACCGACTCCTGGCTGTGGCTATTGGAGCAGACAGTACATATCCTGACCTCACAGATAAACATAAATTGGCAGAACTGTGTAACAATCTCAATTATAGGCATAAAATGGCTCAATATGCACAGAGAGCTTCTGTAGCCTTCCACACACAGGTAAATGATTGTATTTTGGTTCCAGCAGTCTTATGCAAACTGAGGAATACATGGATGTTTGGTTGTTCATGGTGCTATGTTTAGAATCTTACCATTCTAGTGTGCAGTTTTAAAGCTGTTTTATTTTTTAACTGCCTTGGGGGATGTGAAGTCGAAGGCTTTCATGGCCGGCAGCCATTGTTTTTTGTGGGGTTTTTGGGCTATGTGGCCATGTTCTAGAAGAGTTTCTTCCTGACATTTCACCAGATGTCATCCACAGATGCTGGCGAAACATCAGGAAGAAACTCTTCTAGAACATGGCCACATAGCCCAAAAGCTCCACAAAAAACTATGAAGTTAATCCCAGCCCCCAAATTTATATCTTCTCAGGAAAGCTCACAACAGCTTAGATGCTTCAGTGGTCTCCAATCCAGTTGACCTGATCCACATAGCTTCAGCAGTTGCTCAGCAAACAGGTTCTTACAGACTGGTCATCTGGAATATCTTTGTTTTAACAGAGCATTTCATAGCATGAGTACATTTTTTTTACATACATTACACAACCCTCCCTTATCTCTTATTTCTCTTCCCCCTCCTTCCCACATAGATATAAATATTATACCATTATAAACAATTGGGGAACTCAGGATTTTGTATCCTGGTTGGTTCTGTTTGTTTATTGAACTTCTAAAGGTTTTGGGGCCAGTTGTATTTTAAGAACATGGGGCACAATCCGATGCAAGTTATCCTTTTCTTTTGATCCAGTAGGGAAGAGTGAAGCCTTTGTTTACTTCAGACATGAATTGTGGGTAGATTGTACAGTATGTCTGTCTTCACACTATTAGCATTATTCTGTCATCAGAGAAAAAAAGGACACTCTTGGTCTTTTTCTCTGACTCGCCTACCTCTTCCTATCATGAATGTCATACAGGAGAGCAGCATTTGGAGATGTTTTCCTGAGTATTGATGCAAATTTTTTAAATGTTGGGTGGGTTTTAATAAAGGTTTTTTTTCTCTTGCTTTCATGTTTTCTTTATGGCAGAAATAAAGAAACCTTATAATATAGTAACGATTGTGTGGATGAGGAAGCTTCTTTATTTCCAGGATTTAAGTGGACAGAACTTGTTACAGGTTTGTTTGTTTTTCTTCTCAGTTGTTTTTCAAAAGCAAGGATGTGGTGAATGAAGAAGCATATATTCTGTTTGTAAGGAAGAATGCCATTGTGGTTCTAATTCCCAAATATGGTTTAGAAGGCACTGTCTTCTTTGAAGAAAAGGATAAGCCAAAACCAACACTGCTGTACAACGATGAGGTAAAACATCTTGATTTAGGTATCAAATTCCTTTTATTTGGGAATTGAACTGTGAAAAATATGTCTTACACAGTTGCTCTTTTAGTTTCATACACATTCTTTCTAATCTAGTGTACTGTATTTGAAATGGCAATACAGTATAAAACTTTGGGAGAGCAAAGTCCAGAAGTATTATTTAGAAACAGCTTTCCTCCATTCATCTCTGTTTCAAATTTGCCAAATGTAAAACCTTTTTAGCTTGAGATTGTTTTGATAAAAACAGATTTCAAGTGTGTATGTATGCTTTATGGGTGTATTATTCAGCCCTTGTATTTTGATGGATTAAACTGTCTGAAAGGAGACAAGTCAGATTGCTTTGGCTGAAGTTAAAGCATCTTTGTTCTGCTGACCCTAATTCTTATATAAACAAATATATATAAATATATACTGTGTATATATATATATATATATATATATTACACACACAGATGCACACAGCTGGTTTTTTTTTAGATGTTTGTATGCTTTACCTGTTTCTTGAAAGATAAATCTTGAGATTCCTAAATATTGAGATGTGCTTCTGACTTAAATGCAATGAGTGCTTAATATAAATTAGCGGAAAAATACACCTTGGTTAAGTAATACTGTTTTGATTTGGAAAAATATGGTGTTCATTTTGTAGATACCATCTCTTACAGTGGAAGGCACAACTTTCCATACATTTGACAAAGTAACAGTGAACATCATGTTAGACGCTTCCAATGTCCAGCACCAGAAAATACGTATGGCCTTGGTAGAGCCAAAGGTAGGTTGCTGATAATGGTAGTTTGAAAATCATATGGCAGCATGAAGTTCAAGCACTGTCATGGTTTTTAAGTAAATCCTACAATAGTGTTTGAAATTCCTGCAACATGAATTCCCAGATGTGATATCCATAAAGTTTCTGAGAGAACAGAATGGTAATTTTTAGAGCAGTGGAGAAGATGACATGAACAATTAGCAGTTTTATGGAAGAGCCTAATAAAAGTTGTCCAGTGGAGCAAGTTTTACGTTTATGTATAGATTAAGAAGTTCTAAAGTAAGATTTAGTCTTAACCATTTTCACTGGGAAGAATTGCCCTATGTGGAGAAATTGCTTGCATTTATTTATTCAACCTTACCTTACAGTGTGCCCGCTCCATATTTTGGCACAATACACTGAAGCCGCGTAACAATGAAACGAATGGTGTGCCCGCTGCATGCACACATCCCATTGTTGGCAGAAATCCCCTTGTGGGGGGATCCAGAACAGATCCCTTGCATAAGGAAGATCCCACTGCATATGTCACATTTGCAGGTTGAGTTCCTTCCTCGTTTCTGTTAGGTCACCCTTCTCACACAGCAAGGGTGATAGGAGGAACTGGAGGCCCTATGAGAAAAATTGTGGTGTTGCTTCATTTTCTGGCTGGGGTAGTGATATCAAAGGAACTGTCAGATAGGCTGCTCCCATGTGACCTCAGGCTTTTCATGTTAACCTGACATGGGAAAGAGCTTCACTGTAGTCCATCTGATATGACTGGCATGAAAAAGGGGCTTAAAAGAAACAGATGCTTCAATGTAAATTAAAACCAACTGTCTCTTACTGTCACAATGGAGGATGGAATATGTGTTGCAATATATAGCATGTACCTCCTTAGAAATACCTTGCATCCTATATGAGATTCCTGTCAGGAACATTAATTTCATCTGATGTCTGGGTGGAGGGTGTTGTATTGTGCAGTACCCAGTATGTATTGATTCACTTCATTAAGCCAAGTCAGTTCCTGTTTCCTGAGTTGTTTCTTGACCACTCCAGAGCCCTGTTCAAGCATCCCAAACGATCTTGTGGTAACATGTGAGCAGGAGCACTGCATATCTCTGCTCTTTGATATCATGCTGGCTACTTAATCTCTCCCCACTGGCATCCACACATCCACAATTGACCTCTATATAGAGAAGAGACCTGTGTGTGTAGTGTCCAAAGGGTGCCATATGAGCTGTACCTTGTAACACAGCTTGGTCTATTATCATGGAAACCTTTTCTCTCTACAGATTTTTTGCTGTGAATACACTGATTCCAGAGGACTACATAATGGGCACGTTATGCCATTCCACTCCTCATGAGAGCATTGGTGCAGGACATAACGGCTCCCCAGGTGCTGTTGGACTGCAGTTCCCATCTTTCTTACCTACCATAACCAATGAAAAATAATAAAAATTGCAGCCTAGCAACATCTGGAAAGCTGTAGGTCCCAGGCTGAGTCTGACAGGGTGCTCATTTTAGATTAACGATTGTTCTTTTAAACAAGTAAAAATTACATTTTTTCACTGAATTATAAATGAATCTGGTCCTCTTCCTT
The DNA here is from genome assembly GCA_034509955.1 of Urosaurus nigricauda. NCBI lineage: Eukaryota > Metazoa > Chordata > Lepidosauria > Squamata > Phrynosomatidae > Urosaurus > Urosaurus nigricauda. The sequence continues at coordinate 132,541,953 of JAOEGL010000003.1, forward strand.
GAAGCTCAAGGAACAGCTTGAACTGGGATTTTGAAATATGTATGTTTTAATGTCAGTTGATAAACTGTGACAATCTTTGAGTCCATCATTTTTCTTTCTCTGTTAGGTACCAGGTATTAGTGTTCCGAGCCAACAGAGCAGTAATTGTGAACCAGAAAAGAAGAAGAAGAAGCTAGGAGAATAGTTTTATTTTAACAATTAATACATTTTTCCAACTGTTGTTATGTCTGAAAAGCATGTATGATCTTTTATACAATTTTAAATATTCCTACAGAAACTTGTTAAGTGTAATTTGTACCTATGTCCAAACATTTTTATTCTGATACAATACAATTTTTAAATGCTATTCATGTATCGTATTAAAGGCCCCAGTGACAAAAAGAAGCTGATCTTTTGGGAATCATTGGTTCTGGCTGCAGAAGCAAAAAATAAATAAAATAACATAAAATAAATGAAGTTTTAATATAGAACATTTTCCTAATGCAAGATAGTCTGTATTTAAGCTTTGACAGTTAGAACTGCTTTGTATCCTAGAACTCTTGAGATTTCAGAGTTAGGACCTGCTTTAGTTCTAGGCTGCAGTAAGGGTTTACTTCAGAAGTTTACTCATGCACATCTATCTCTTCCTGCCCTATTTGTCTACTTTTATTGAAGGAACAAAATGGCACATGCCACTGCTATTATGAAATAGTGATATTGTATATAAAATAAAAATATATAAGCAAGAAAGTCTTTGAGCTTGCACAATGCTAAAGAAAGGAAAAAAGGAGCAACTCAAGTGGATGTAGTATTTATATTAAAATTATAGAGTATATCAATTTAAGGGCTACAGTCAGTCATTAAGTGTCCATATGTTAAATGATGTTTCTGCATTATACAGAGCTTAGTATTTGCTTTAGGTGGGGAAATTTAGTGACCATATGTTATGGGCAACCACTACTTATCATCTGTATCTAGTCACAGGATGACAAAATCTATCCTATGTAGTGAATAAAAATTAGATCCCTGTGACTTTACAAAAGGATTTTGTCCAATACCCCTAATATCAAGTTAAAGCTTAGATCAATGGTTTTCAACCACTGAACTGTGGCACATTTATGTGCTATAAAAGGTCTGGAGGTTTACTGTGACAGCTACTTAGAGTGAAGAGGGTAAGTAGTTGGACCTCATCTCTTCATGGAATCACAGAGTTGGAAGAGACCACAAGGGCCGTCCAGTCCAACCCCCTGCCATGCAGGAACTCCCAGTCAAAGCATCCCTGACAGATGGCCATCCAGCCTCTGCTTAAAGACCTCCAAGGACAGAGACTCCACTACACTTCGAGGGAGTGTGTTCCACTGTCCACTGTTCAGTAACTGCTCCTTTGCTAGTGCCAGCCTCTCCTGCCATTGACGAGATGAGTCAGAAACAGATCAGCAGTGAGTTAGGAGAGACTTCCAGTTGCAAGTGTCATGCATAGTCTCAACCTTTCTTCCCATTTTGCTCCTGAGGTAACAGTAGCTCTCAAAGTACATCCAGGCATGTTGACTTCATGGATGAGTGCCTTTCCTTCCTCCCATCCACATGAAGTGCAAGGTGCTGTCTTCTCTCCCACAAATACTATTAATGAGAGGAAAGGAGGAAATAAGTAGTATTTCCCTTTCCCTTTTTACCTGTTCTTTGCACTCCATGGAGGGGAGGTGGAAGGGAAGACCTCTTACCATCTCAGGAGGGAATCAGGCAGGAAGGAGAGAGCTTGAAGCATGCAGATTTCTCGTAGCTAAAGATTTAGTTCAAAATGGGGCAGTCTTGTAATTAGGCCAAGCCAAAGGCACAAATGACATTACTGCTAACAGCCTTTTTTCATCAAAAGGAACTGTATGGATTATTACTGTCTTTGCCTGATTTATGTATATTCTTGCACAGGATTCAAAATAGCTTTCAACATCTAAAACAAAAACTTAATGCAAAAGAGTTAAACCACCATTGTTTAAAACAAACACTTAAACCACATTAAAATGACTAGAATCATAGAATCATAGAATCATAGAGTTGGAAGAGACCACAAGGGCCATCCAGTCCAACCCCCTGCCATGCAGGAACTCCCAGTCAAAGCATCCCCGACAGATGGCTATCCAGCCTCTGCTTAAAGACCTCCAAGGATGGAGACTCTACCACACTCCGAGGGAGTGTGTTCCACCGTCGAACAGCCCTTACTGTCAGGAAGTTCCTCCTAATGTTGAGGTGGAATCTCTTTTCCTGCAGCTTGCATCCATTGCTCCGCGTTCTGGTCTCTGGAGCAGCAGAAAACAAGCCTGCTCCCTCCTCAATATGACATCCCTTCAAATATTTGAACAGGGCTATCATATCACCTCTTAACCTTCTCTTCTCCAGGCTAAACATCCCCAGCTCTCTAAGTCGTTCCTCATAGGGCATGGTTTCCAGACCCTTCACCATCTTAGTTGCCCTCCTTTGGACCCGCTCCAGTTTCTCCACATCCTTTTTGAATTGTGGTGCCCAGAACTGGACACAGTATTCCAGGTGGGGCCTCACCAAAGCAGAATAGAGAGGCACTATTACTTCCTTTGATCTAGACACTATACTTCTATTGATGCAACCTAAAATAGCATTGGCCTTTTTAGCTGCTGCATCACACTGCTGACTCATGTTCAACTTATGGTCTACTTGGACTCCTAGATCCTTTTCACACATAGTTTCATTCAGCCAGATGTCCCCCATCCTATATCTGTGCATTTCATTTTTCCTCCCTAGGTGCAGAACCTTACATTTCTCCGCATTGAATTTCATTTTGTTAGCGTTGGCCCAGCTTTCTAGTCTATTCAGGTCATTCTGAATTTCAATCCTGTCTTCTGGAGTATTGGCTACTCCTCCTAATTTGGTGTCATCTGCAAATTTGATAAGTATGCCCCCAATTCTGTCATCCAAGTCATTAATAAAGATATTGAATAGCACTGGGCCCAGGACAGAACCCTGTGGGACCCCACTGGTCACTTCTTTCCAGGATGAAAGGGAGCCATTGTTGAGCACCCTTTGAGTTCGGTCAGTCAACCAGTTACAAATCCATGTAATGGTTACCTTGTCTAGCCCACATTTTACGAGCTTGTTTGCAAGAATGTCATGGGGAACCTTGTCAAAGGCCTTACTGAAATCAAGATATACTATATCCACAGCACAATACCTGAACACAATACCTGAACTCTCAATGACACAATACCTGAACTCTGAATGTTAACAGAGATGTGTTTTGTGACTTTCAGTTGGGTCTTTGATAAAGGTATTGCCACAGTATGGAGTTTGGTTTCTGTTTTATGGCCAACAGGCTACTTCTAATTTTTTTTAAAAAAACTCACAAAATTCATTACATAACAAGACTGACTTGAGATCAGGATTCAAATCCCCACTCAATCATGGAAACTACCGAGTGACCTCAGGCAAGTCACACTGTCTCAGACTCAGGCAAACATCAAAAAGGGGGAGGCAGTAGTCTTGCAACACTTTTAAGACTTAACCAATTAATTTTAATATGGGCTTTCATGGATTACAATCTGCTTCCTCAGATGGATTGACGACACGATGTAAGAAGTTTTAAGGGGGAAAGGCAGAGTATAAAGTTGGTGATTTTAGTTATTGTATATTAAACAATCTTAGCTTAAATTGACATCATTTCAGAAAAATGAAAATGTTCACTTCCAGTTATGTAGAGCTGCAAACCTCCATCATGTTTGACTAGAATGGAGTAAAGGACTAATAACTTGTAATTATTGGTCATAATAGTCAGCATCTCATCCGAAATGGTTATGCATAAATCCAGCAGGATTGTAGGAAAAATAATGCATTAGTGTAATCCCTATAATTTGTATAACTACAGACTACACTGTATCTCCTCCTTTGCTTAATGCATAGTATAGAAATAAATATCCACTAGTACAATATCTAGGGATGGTTTTCCAGGCTAGAAATGGGGGAAAGAGAAAGAAACATAACCCAAAATGACACTAGATATCAAAAAGCAGCATTCATTAAAGTTCTGTAAAACAAAACTGTAGGTGTGAAAGTGGGCATGGTTAGTAAGCAAAAAAAAAAAAAAATAAAAATCTTTTCAATACTTCATATTTCAGAAACCATCAACTGCCAGCTTACTCTAGAAAAGTCTTGAGCAGCATTATAGTAAGTTTCATAAAATAGATCACCAGCTCACCCCAACACATGATTACTGTCTGATGGCTCATAAAGAGACAGCACTCGGCCCAGTTGTGAAAAGTCTTTATTGTATTGGTCAACAGTTTCATCGCATAATTAAAATAGGTGGTTAGAAAAACAGAAAGAAGTGTGATACAAAAGTTGATTAATTATTTTTTCTTTCTAGGGTTCAGTGATAATTGTAAACAGCAGTTTTAAGGTCTGCGTGCTTCTGTACATGTAGTAAAACCTTTTTTTAAAAAAGCTATTAAAAATGTACTGAATCCTAGGGATTTGCTTCTTTGTACAATCTTCTGCAAAAGATCTGAAAGGAGCAGTGGTTACAGATACTAATTTTCATGGAAAACAGGATACACAAATTGTATGTGTCATTGCACAATTTTGTAAACTTCTGATTGATGCATGGCTCAGATGAACAACAGCTCCCAGGAACAGAGAAATTATCTGGAGTTTGTGGGCTGGTATTACCAGTCTGCAAGGTGGTTCTGGGCAACTGAATCTTTATCTGCAAAGTGCAGCCACCATGATTTGCCCAACAATGGCTGCCACTTTTTGTGCAAGTCAAGGCCCAATGGACAGCAAGCTAGAAGCAGCATCTTTCCATGAAAAGTACCAGGGTTCAAGCCCCAACAAATAGCAGGGACTTAAGAACTCAAGTGGGAGTTAGGACATGTTGTTTTGCATTTTACATGTTACTCACTTATCAATGAGATTTCTACTAGTGGACAGCAATTGTACCAGTCACAACTTTCACATGCTTCACAAACCTCCACTGTGCAGCTCTCCACACAGTCATGTAACAGCCTGAAGCATGCTATGTGCAGATCACTTTGAGAAGGGCATTCCTATAAGACAGCTGCTGCTGGATTGATGAACAGGTTCATTTTCAGTCCAATATCTAGGGATGGTTTTTCCAGGCTAGAAATGGAGGAAAGAGAAAGAAACATAAGCCAAAATGACCCTAGATATCAAAAAGCAGCATTAATTAAAGTTCTGTAAAACAAGCAGCAGCCATTCTGGCGAACCCTTCCATTCAGGCTATTGGATCAATGGATGGCAACTTAAGCCCCAGGCCTAATGCAGTCTGAAGCTACATGAGGAAGAATGAAATGCAAATTTATTGGGGGGGGATGCAATTCAGTTACACAAAGTAAGATAGGACCACTAAACTGATAGATTTTTGAATAAAGTTGATTGTAAGCCTGAGGGCAGGGATCCATCTAAATTATAAGATTATATGTACAGCACTGTGTAAATTTACAGCACTATATAAATAAATAAAATAATATCTATACAAGCCACCTTCTGTATTTGCAAGAGTTATGGACTAAGGAACCCTGCAAAAGTGGAAAAACCATAAATGTATAACCACCACCATCCCCACAACATGAATGCCAAACAGTTCTCTCCCATCAAGAGTACCACCTGTAACTATCAACACATAGCCTCTGCCACATTTCCAAAAGGCTTCTACTTTCAATCTGATGTTAACAGCTACAGCTGCAAAGGATCCACCTTCTCCCTCTCCCAGCCAGACAAATTAACACTGTATTTTCCCCACTTTGACAGACTACATTCTACTCATTTCCAAAGTCCACTTTTAATCCAGTGTTTGCAGCCATCACCACAAAGGCAATGTATGGTGTTGCTTTTGTCTGGCTGGGAGATAGGAAGAGGAGGAGGGGAGAGAAGTTGGACCTTTCCGGGGGTGGCAGCAAATATCAGATTCAAAGGGAAAATCTTTGGAAATGTGGAGGATGCAAAGTTTGGCAAAGCAGGGGAATGTACGGTGTTGGTTTTGGCTGGCTGGGAGGAAAAGTGAGGAAGGTGTGTTTGAAGAGGCTGACCTTGTTAAGCAGCAGCTACAGTTGTGAATAGTCAAATCTAAACTGAATCTGAAACCTGCGAATATGTAGGGTTGAATGTACATTCCTTTAAAATGAATACAGTATTCTGATGAGGAAGAGGAGAAAAGTCAGAATTCCTGCCAAGGCTACTCATATTTAGAACATTTCAGTGGGGGCTCTGTGCAAGCACAAGACCCTCATTTGTTTGTGCTACAGTCACCAAGTCCTCATGAAAATGCTTTTTGCTAGTCCTTCTAAATGACTACAGAACTCAAAACATCCTATAATAGCCGTTTTTATAATTTTACTGACTCAGCTTGGCAACATAGCCATAGAAAAGCATTTCTGTTAAATATTTAATTAATCTTATCACACCGAGTCAATTTATCCTTTAAATGCAGATTTTCTTTTTAACCCACTCTGTTAAAGATTTCCACCCCCCAGGGCACTTGGAGTGTCTTACCTTTGCTTTGAAAACATGAAATTTGTTCTGAATCTCACAAAGATGCATATCATTCTCTTTGCAACTCATCTCAGATCCAACTGTGTCCATAAAACTACTGGTACAAGTCTGGCCATTGTAACCACTATCCACCTGATAAAAACAAATTGGATTGGAGAAATGCTATTGGGGGTATAGGCCTGGGAAGGAGGGCCAAAGCTTAACAAATAAGACATCGTTACACATGAATAATCTGAAATATTTAAATTAATTTTAATGGAAATCTTCCAAAGTCTAACAAAATAACACGTTAAACTTAGAATTAATGTTCCTCAAAACATTAAGTGTTACAGTTACAACACTTTAAAGACACTGGCATTTGTTAAAACATTACTTTTAATATGTTACTTCCAAGCTCTGATTCTACTTACATACCAAAACCTGGATTCCACTCAAGGTGTTACAGGTGTTACATGCAAGACGTCAGCACTCTACGTTTGAATGACTACAGTGGGAAGCAAAGCATTATATGGCTTCACACCACTAAAACCTACCTGAAGACTACTGCTCTCACAGGGACTGGCACTGCTTTCAGCGAGAGGCAACATAGAAATGCATGAACCTTCGAAGTTCAAGCCAGCTATTGGCATGTCACCATTTTCAGCTGATCCTTTTACTGAGTCCTCTTCCAACATCTCTGGATCATCCATATCCACCAAATGGTTTTCCTTGAAACTATCAAGATCGTGGATCAGTGTCAACCTTTGCTTGTTGCCTTCAGAATGCTCTGGTGAAATGGACATTTGGGCAACCACTAAATGGGTGCCATGTGTGGAGGCATCTCCATTCAATGGGTGCAGGTTGACTTTTGCCTGTGCTGATGATGGATTTTCTGCAGCCTCAGCACTTGCTGCCTCCCCCTCTGGCTGCTTTTCACTGGAACTTTCAGGAGTAGAAGGCAAGCAAAGGAGGGAGGTCTGATACACCATGGTTCCTTGGAATGGCACAGTTCTCATGGGGGAGCCATTTTTTAATGGAGAACATTCTGTGTAAGAACTGGTGCTGCAAGGAGTTGGCCGGCAAGCATTTGAAACAGAAGGCATGTCTGGAGAGCGAAAAGTGAAGTGCCTTTGTTCTGCATTTGGGAAAAAAGGAAAACGCACATTAAACCAACCCATTTCAAATTAAAGATAGTCCAGAACTCTTCCTAGGTTTTTACTATCTATATTGCAAATGAACTATTCAATCATGTTAGATATTTTGAGATGTAAAATGAAAGAAAAAGGTTACCTTTGTTATCAACTTTGTTAGGTTCACAGATGTAAAATACAGTTCCTTCCTCATGAAAAAGAACCCTACCTACCCATATATACTTGACTATAAGCTGACCTCATGTGTAATTCGAGGGCCAGTTTTGGGACCAAAATTATGGATTTTGAAATGACCTGTGGATAAGTTGAGGATAAACCTTAAGTGCATGTAACAAAGGATGTAAAAGATGAAGGAAAGGAGAACAATGCCAAAGAACTTAGAAAATCCCAGCAGGCATAACTGTGGTTGGACTAAAGGCTGGATGGGTGAGAGAATAGAGGGAGGACATTGCTTCCAAGACAGATGACACTCTTGCTTTTCACCAGGGAATGGTTCCTTTTTTAAAATAAGAGTTAAAGTACTGTACCTACATTGACCTGTGGATAAGTCGATTTACGTTTTTTGGGGTCAATTTTTTGACTAAAATTTATACATGAGTATATACAGTAAGTCATGGCATTGCATCAATTCAAGGATTAAATGGCACAATCATATACGTACCCGATAGTGGCGTCTTTCTTATCTGAATACCGATTGGAGAGAAAGTTGGAGAAGCAGTAAGTGCAGGATTTCTCTCTGGAAATGAAGGACTAGTCAGGCTGCCCAGACTGTAAGTCCTCATACCTCCCTGAATAGGGCTGGAGGAAAATTGGCCCTTTCAACATACAAGAAAAATTTTCATAAGATTAAGAAGCAGTGGCACATCTATAAATGCATCTAAGTTTAAAATAATAATGAAACTCAATTTGTATTTGTTGACGAGAAACCCCAAATGGTATCCTTTACATTCCAAGTCTTTTAAGTCAAAGCTGGGCACATTTGCTTGATCGAAATAAGGTCTCTAACTTACATTTTACAGAACTTCTCATTTCAGAGAAGAAGTATGGTTTTTGCCTTAGAAACTAAATCCCAAGATGGCCAAAAGACAACAAAAAAACTAAGTAACAGTGATTCAATAGCACTGAGTATTTAAAACATCTGAACCCTTTTTCTTAAATCGCCCCTCTTCTTTTCACATTACTTTGCATTGAACATGCAAGCTTCAGCAATATACACAGAGGTATATAATGGGTACTGAGAATGCATTCTTCTGTAGACATTACTGAACTACAGCTCTATCCTGCCATGCCACTGGCTATGGAGGCTAAGCCTGATGGGATTTGCAGTCCAACATCTGTAGGGCCATCTCCACACAATTCTTAGAATGACAATATTATCTTTTCTGAAGAGATACCAATGACAAACACTCTTTGCTCCTTGCAGTGTGGCCAAAATAAAACTGAGAATGAAAATCTCATAGCAGTCTATAAGAATGAAAATCTCATAGCAGGGTTTGATGCAGATTTAGTCCTGGCTAAAGTAGAGCCATTGAAATTAGTGGAACTCGGATTAGTCACAACTACTTTAATTCCCATTTATTTCAAATGGCCTGCTCTATGTTTGGATTGAACCCAATACACATTCAATTGAGAATATATATGAAATGAGCAAAATGACAGCAAGATAGGAAATCAAGCAGGGACTAATGTGCAGTAGAGTGACAAGATACAAAACTAGAAAAGAGTTAAGAGAAGGGAACGCCACCACAGAAGCCCTCCTTCCTGACCACTGGGATTCCCATCCAAAGTTCTGTCTTCTTTCAAAATGCTCACAAAGTTTTTTGCACCTGAATTTTTCAAACTCTTTTGTGTAATAGCAAGAAGCAATTTGACACAAGAATTTTCCAGAGAATTTGGTACAGTAGAGGCACCAGTTCCCTCAAGTATGGTCACATTTTCTGTCACACATTTGCTTTGATGGGAATTGGGATACAGATTGAAAACTGTCCCCTGCTCAAAAAAGCAATAAAGTCGAGTGAAATTGTTCTGAGCTAACGCCATTGGCTTTGAGTAGTATTGACAACTATTACCAGGTAATGTCACAAGAAATGTCAAGTGGGCTCAAAATGATATGTAGATCCACCATGCACTGAACAGCCACATGAGCGGAAGCCACTTCAGCAAGCGACAAAAGCAAAACCTGTAGTGCAGATTTACGAAACCTGCAGCCTTCCAGATATTGCTGGATTACAACTTCCATCGTTCCTGACAACACTGCCTGGAAGTGAAAGGGGCAGGTCAAATATCTAGAATATTATAGAGAAGAATCTACCACAGATTAACAAGAAACACATACATCTACAAGCCAGCAATAGGTAAATCCGTTTTCTGTAGCTGTAACTATTGTTAAGTCTGGTGATCTATGTTTGTGCAGCATGAAATCATAATTGAAATACCAATCTGGCTTCACGTGACTTGTCAATGCTGATGAAGACCTTAACAAGTCGAAACTGCCACACAATTCTCCGGAGGTAACCGTCAGGACATTGCCTCCAGGACTTAAAGTCATTGCCACCAACATGAAGCCTTGTTTCACTACAAGTGTCATTTATTATTTTGTGGACTATTTTGAAGATATAGAACACATTGCTGTATAGGATACACTTTTCATGATTTTGGTATTATTATATAAAGCTACAGAAAATGGATCTACCTACTGCTGGCTTGTAGATGTATGTGTTTATGGTTAATCTGTGGTAGATTCTTCTATATAATATTTTAGTTTTCCCAGTTGTTCACCTTCCTTAGGTATTGTAAACCTCCTGCGCGTTTTGTTTTTCAAATGTCTAGAATGCCACAGATTCCCCTTGCTGCCATAATGGAACGCAATAAATTTTTAGGGATCCAAATCTTTGTCTCCTGCAGTCCTAGTCCATCATCCAAATCATTCCAGCACACTGGCCCCTTCCCCCCATCTCCACCCCATCCCAGGATAGAAATGGACAAATTGTACCCCTGTACATGTTGTTTCCATGCAGCTCTCTTCAATGACCCTTGCTACAATACCAGCTAGGCCCAACCTAGCTTGCATCCACGCAACTAGACATCACTTTTCATAGACAAGCTGCCATACTGAAAAAAGGATTCCACTTGCATCAGCCAGTGTCTGTGCACATCCAGTGCCAACTCCTTACTGAGCTTGATGTATTTAGAGGACTTCTACAGCGGACTGGAGAGATGTCTATTGAATACAGTACTCCAAGGGAGGCTGGAACATTGTGTGGACTGTGAAGAGCAGGGGATGAGTTCTCAGAGGAGAGGCTTCCATTCTCATCTAAAAACAGTTTTCTTCTCAGTGAGGAAGTACTCAGGCTTTCCTGAGACTGGTCAGCTAATTCATCCATTTTAAAATATTCACCTGTATAAGGGGACAATGTAATTACAAATGTTTCTGTACAGATATAAATCATATTGTTCTTATTAATAACAATATAAATAATTTTTCCTTCCTCAGACCTTGGCAGGTCACACTCCTCTGACGCCTCCCTGCAACTTCCCTTCCATGTCAAGACCACTACCATTTATTTTATTTTATTATTTTAAAACAGCTTATTTGGGTCAGCACAGATTTGTTGCAGGGGGATGCATTTGAATCGCAAATCACCCTCAGAGGATTCTGGAAACATGATTTGCCATTTTCAAGGCAAATATTTTTGGGAGGCTGAGCAGTAACCAGGGGGCAGCACTGAAGTTCCAGCAGTCTGCATTTTCCCAACTCCTCTGCTTTAAAGAAACATAAAAAGCCTGGAAGAGAAGCCATTTAAAATTCCAGCCACCTTTGAGTTCAGTCATAAAGTAAATATTCTTTGATACAACCTTGTACAGTTTAGGGTGCAACTAGGTCATAGCCTAATCTCTTCTTTTATAAGGGGCATTTCTATATTATCAGATAGCCCAGGTTTCCCTGTCCTGGTGCCTTCCTGGTGTTTTTGAGTGTAACTTCCACTAGTTCTAGCCAACATGCCTAATAGTAACAGACTCTGGGAGTTTAGGTCCAAAGTTTATGACAGGCACCAGAATAGGGAAAGCCTGATAAGAATATGCATAGGGCAGAAAAGAGCTAATGCACAGGGCATTGATAGGGGTATGAGCGGCATATATCTTGTTCAAGTCTTGTTTCTGTCATAAACTGCTCAGAACTGCAAAATGGGCAGATCATGCATGTTAAGCCCTTCAGGCCTTTTTTTCCAAAAAATATTATGTATGAGCACTATGTATTATTACCGGCAGTATCATCTTCTGCATAAAACTCAATTCTCTCTTGTAGCCATTTCTATAAAGAATCACTTAAACTAAACAGTTTTTTTTCTTCCAGATTACATACCTAATATTTTTTCCATGTCAAAATCTACAGGCAGAGACAATACAGTCTGGCAAGCAGCTACAAGAAATAAGGAGAATTATCAAGGCAAAGTCATAAGACCCAACTTAGGGTGCATAGTTAAGATTAGTCGCCAAATGATGAACTGGCAAAGCAACTATGATTACAATGCTGCAGAATAGTTGCAATCTGCATCATTTAAAGGATTACCCACATTAAAAACATCCAGGATCTTCAAGTTATTCAAGATATACTTTACAAATAGTTTTTAAACAGCTCACTTTTCTTCTCCAGCAAAACTATGAGACAACTGAAAGCTTTCTGTTCTGTTAATCTAAAGATGGGTGCTTAAACAACCCAGCTTCATAATCCTGAGGCTTGTTTCATAATTCAAAATGACCAGATTATCAGATTTGGACAAAATAACCAGCTGTTAATCAAAAATGAAAGTGAAACGTGCTGGAAAAGATATGAGCAGTGTGTGAGCCTAAAGTTGTCTAGACTTGTTTCCATCATAACAAGCCATGGTTTACTGTGACACTTAAGCACAGCAAATGTCAAACCTTAATTTGTTCTCTCCTTTCCTATTACCTCCTGTGTTCCCATATCCTCTTCAGAATGATAACAAATGCATTTCTGAAACAATACTTTCCTTCTTAGCATCCCATCAATTTCATGGAAACTCACAAATGATTGTCATTCATTCAGAGGGGCGGGTTATAAATAAATATTTATCATTATTGTTATCATTGTTGTTGTTGTTATTATTATTATTATTTTCATCAGCTCCAGTACTAAAAGAAACAAACAAACAAACAAATCCCTCTTTGGAATAGGATACATTTTAAAGGTCTTTTCTTACTTTACAATAGAGAATACATTCCACTCAGCGTGTGAACAGTCTCATATTGTTTCATACATACCATTACTTTTGCCAGGTTGCACAGCTACTTCTCTGCCAATTGGTGAAACACTATTTAAATCAGTATCTGTTAAGATATTAAATTCTCAGTTTAAAACTGCAATCATATTAACGGAAGTTGTAAAGGCAATGATTTCATATGTTTAGTTGTACACAAACACACCTCACCCTGTAGAAGTTACCATTAGTACATACTTTCACAGGTCATATTTGGATGGATAGTTCAAAGAGCCAAATTAGCTAGACTGTAGCAGAGAAATGAACCATAAAAAAGTCCGAGACAAGAGAGCATGAGTGGGGGGGAGATTATACAAAATGAAAGGATTTTAGAGAAAGAAAATATTTCATTCTCTTCAAACAACAATAATCTCAAAAAATTCAAGTCTGCCTCAGCAAAGGAAAGACAAAATAGTGAACTAGGCTGCAATCTATTGAATACTGTCTTGTCAAACCCTGGCTTATCATTACACTTCAACTCAAAACTGGCTTGTCCTTGCCTTATTTCCCCAGCTGAAGCTGACAAAAGGAAACAGACAAGAAATGACAGAAGGAAACTGTGGTTTGCCCATTCATTTGTGGAACAAGTAATGTCTAAAGACACAGCAAACACAATCACTAAGCAAAAGGAAGTAGGGAGGAAAAAAGCAAGTTCCATAGGCTAATTGTGTTGTAATAATAGATTTGAGCACACAAGACAATCTCTCTTCCCATACAAGACTAAGGAAATAACAACATAAAGACTGGCTAAATTCTCTAATGCAGCTGTTCAGCATCTTTTTCCCCTCTCTTTGAGGGCCACATTTCCTCAGGGACTGGAGAGTTATTCCAGGGAGTTAAAACATGGAAGAGAACATGAAGATGGCACCCAATTCTGTGTACCACAAGTCTGTACAGCATTTCCACTTTCCCTACCCTTTTTGCCACCCCTCATTTCTTCTGTTCTAAGGACTCCCATCCCACATCCACAAAATGAAGAGAAGGCTACAGCTCCCAGCTTTGGCTTTTTCTAAGAAAAGAATGGCCAAGAAGCAGGTGAAATCAATAACCAAACAGTTTCCATAGGATATGAAACCACTCAAGCTTGAAAAGAAAAATACTTGAGTAAATACTTGGGTAAAATAATACTTGAGTAATTTTAGGGTGTGCACAGGGTGCCCTTGGCACTCTCGCATGCATCAATGATTTATGTGCAGCACTGTTTTGACGCTGTGCCATGTATACATTATCATGGCAGCCCCCGTGTGGACCATGATGACGCCCTGAGAGCACAGTAGGGCTTGGGACCGTGCAGACGCTCCACTCTCCCAAGCCCTAAAAACTGGCCCCATACCGGCGCTTTGCGCCAGTCTGTACCGAGCTTAAGTACACAATAAAAAGCAAAGTTGTAACATGAATCTACTGGCTTCAGAGGTCATGAGTAACAGACCAAGAATTATATCAACAAGTCTTTTTGAAAATTTTGCCACACAATCCAGAAAACATTTTAGTTGGTTAATGGCTATTCACCATTTGAACTAATAAGCCAAGATCAGCTATAATTTAAGCATGAAGGTCCATGTAGTTTTTTTTATCAGAGATCTGAACCATTCCAGTTTCAAAGACATGAGATTTAACTTACACTTAGTTGAATTAAGTTGAGAAGCCTGTTTCCCACTGTGATCTGTCCAAGGAGATGGTACAATGACACTTTTAGTGAAGAACTAAAAGAAAAACACATATAAAAATATACCATTCAGTCAGTGCAACCAACTTCAATACAGACAGAAATAAATGATTTTTTAAAAGCACATATCTTTTTGTCTACGACTGATGGAGATGGGTTGGGAACTAGTTTTTAACTGGAGCTACTAAGAGTCAGCATGGTGTAGTGACTGGAGTGCTGGACCAGGACACTGGGAGATCAGAATTCAAATCCCTGCATGACCACAGAAGCCCACTGGGAGACCTTGTGCAAGCCACACACTCTCAGCCTCAGAGGAAGGCAAGGGCAAAACCCCTCTGAACAAAGTCTGCCAAGAAAACCTCAAAATCAGAGTCTCCATAAATTAGAAGTGACCTGGAAGCATACAATAACAAGCAAAGTCAACTGCATCTCACATTTTTATCCTCTACCAACTGGGATAGAGGCAAAGGACTAGCAAGAGCTGTCCCTTCGTTTTGCGTGTATATAGAGCATTGTTTCAACACAGCACTCTATACATCCTGTCCCAAATAATCAAGTACCCCAGACAAAGAGTGAAGCCTGATGGGATTTGAGAGTCCAATAACATGTAGAAAGCCATAGGTTTCTTGTCTTAATTTGGACAAAATTGGTGCACACGTTAACATTTTCTGGACTGTATAATTTTAGACTGTAGTCACAGAAACTGTTATTAACTAAACTGCCTTGCAGTGGTAGTATCTGCAGCACCCCATCATTCTATTTTCAGAAAGCAAAGAAAATGAATTGTAAATCCCCCCCCCCATTGCTTATGTGCAGGACGTTTTTGGTTGTAAATTATGTGGGAGCATTTCTATCACTCTCTCTCACACACACACACATGCAGACACAAAAGGTACATTTCTTTCTTCCAGTTCAGAATGCAAAGAACTGTCTGTGGAAACAGGACTTTGGTTTCAAAGACATTTCTGAAAATTACAATATCCTAGGTAACATTAAAGTGTTTAATCTAGCTTGTTACCTCTTCAATGGCTTTTTGTCTCTTTTCTTCCATCTCTTTGTCTATTCTACAAAGTGTGAATAAAACACAAATTGAAACAATATTGTTAGTTAATTTCAATAAACAAGAATGCTGTGATGCAGAACAAAGGATATATAGGCTGATACATTTGCTAAAACAATAAAAAAGGTAATTTACTACTTTGTGTTAATCACGGGAGTCTTTACAATACAAAACAGAAATCAACCAACCTGGCTTGGCTCAAATACAGTGCCTGACGACATATGTCTTCAGAGTCTATTTCCACAGGATTGATTAAAGCAAGTTTATCTATAGACCATCTGAATTTCCCTGGAGTCTATACAGGAAAGAGAACATTAAAAGTGACAGTAATAAGCTTCCTATTTAAATAAGAAAAATATGTACGCACACAAATAAATATCTACTAGTACTCGTACTATAAATTCCCATACAGTGGGCTTTTTCCAGGACCTTCGTGGAGATTCCCTCTTGAAGAAATCAGTAATGAGAGATGGTTTCTTTTATCCAGCCTTGGTTTAGGTAAAGCTACATATCAAGTACAATTAGGACCTTCAACAAGGTCCTAGTTGCAACGAAGAATGCTTCCTGTTTATATTCCAGTCACCCTATTTCTTTCCTACTCTGGTGTCCCTTCAACCTCATTCCAACTCTTCAACCCATTCTTTTGGTCACTAAATATGTCATTTCTGACTACTTGACATCTGACTATCCATTGTCAGATCATCATCTAATTTCTTTTAATCTTACTTATGTCCCACCTCCTCGTCATCTTGTTCAACACACTTTTCGTAATCTTCAGTCTGTTAATTCCGACCATCTCAGTCAGACCTTGGATTCTTCTCTTTCTTCTCTAAATCTTGGACTCTGCTGCCTTAATGTATTTACTCAACTCCACTTTCTCTTCAACCCTTGACAGCTTTGCCCCTGTTCGCACGTCCTCCTCTATGTCTAGGCCTCAGCCCTGGCTCTCTCCCACAGTTAGGTTTCTCCGGTCCTGCTCTCGAGCAGCCGAACGTCTTTGGAAAAAGTACAGGGACTGGGCCAATTTTATTCATTATAAATTTGTTCTTTCATCCTTCTCACGTCTATGGCGAAACAGAATTACTATAAATCATTGATCTTTGCCAACGAGAGGCGCCCGCAGCGTTTGTTCTCCTACTTCAATTCACTGCTAAAACCTTCCTCTCCCCCCTATCTTCTCATCATTTTCCCCCACTGACTTCGCCAACTACTTCCTGACAAAAGTCACTACTATTCAATCTGAAATTGTTCCTCCTGATTTGCCCCCTACCACTAATCTCCTGGTCCCTTCGACTAATAAACTCTCTATGTTTCCACCTGTTTCTCTAGATGAACTCTCTACGCTGCTAAATTCTTCCAAACCTACAACTTGTTTTCTTGATCCTATCCCCTCCCATCTTCTAATCTCTATAACTCCTTGTTTTCTGCCCTCGCTCCTCTATATCTTTAATCTCTCTCTCTCTTCGGGTTCCTTCCCTTCTGACTTTAAACATGCTCTCGTTTTTCCAATTCTGAACAAGCCCTCTCTCAACCCCTCTTCGTCTAGTTATCGTCTGATCTCTCTTCTGCCTTTCCTCTCTAAGGTTCTGGAACAGGTAGTTTATTCTTGCTGTCTTTGAGTTTCTCGAAGCCAACTCCATCCTGGACCCTTTTCAGTCTGGTTACCACCCATGGCACTCTACAGAGACAGACCTCACCAAAATCTCAAATGATCTCTTGCAGGCCAAGGCGAATGGCCTCTACTCTATTCTCATCCTCCTTGACTTGTCTGCGGCCTTCGACACTGTGGACCACTGTCTCTTGCTTGACTTACTTTCCAACATCAGGTTCTCCGACTCTGTTCTCAACTGGTTCAAATCTTACTTGTCAGACAGATCTTTTGCAGTGGTCACAAGTGGTCAGACTTCCTCCTCTGTCCCCTTATCTGTTGGAGTTCCTCAGGGCTCTGTCCTGGGTCCCCTTTTGTTCTCTCTATACACATTGTCCCTTGGTAAACTCATCCGTTCTTTTGGTTTCTCCTATCATCTGTATGCTGACGACACTCAGCTCTATCTTTCCACCACTGACCTTTCACCGGGGCTTGAACAACAAGTTTCATCTTGTCTGGTTGCCATCTCTCAGTGGATGCGGCATCGGCGCTTGAAGCTCAACATGTCTAAGACAGAGCTTCTCGTCTTCCCACCTAGGCCCACTCTTCTATACTCCTTTTCTGTTTCTGTTGATGGCACTTCTATTCAACCGGTTCAGCAAGCCCACAGTCTCGATTTCATCTTTGATTCCTCTCTGTTGTTTACTCCCCAGATTAAGGCCACCGCCAAGACCTGTAGATTCTCTCTTTACAACATTGCTAAAATCCGTCCTTTCCTCTCAGCCTCCACCGCCAAGACTCTGGTCCATGCCCTGGTGGTCTCACAACTAGATTATTGTAACCTTCTTCTGACAGGGCTTCCTCAATCTCACCTCCATCCATTAATCTCTGTCCAGAACTCAGCTGCACATATTATCACATTCGCTCGCCGCTTTGATCATGTCTCTCCTCTCTTATCCTCCCTTCATTGGCTCCCCTTCCCCTTCCGCATTCAGTACAAGCTTTTGTTGTTGACTTTCAAAGCCCTCCACGGACTGACCCCTCCATACTTGTCTGAGCTTCTTTCTCCTCACACTCCTTCTCGTACCCTCCGTTCTGGTAGTCAAGGTCTCCTGTCCCAGCTGAGGATTTCCACTGCCCCTTCCCGGATTCGTCCCTTCTCACTTGCTGCCCCTCACTCCTAGAACCTTCTTCCCCCACATGTGTGCCTCATCACTTCTCTATCCAGGTTCAAAAGTAAGTTAAAGACTATATTGTTTAGGGAAGCGTTCCCAGGATTGTGCCATCTGCTCCAGGATGCCACCTTTTAACTATGTATTAAGAAGCCGTGCCTTGGTCCTGGCCCTAGAGGGAGAGAAGAACCACTGGACCTCATCCCCCTTCCCACCACCTTCCCCTCTTCCTTTTGTGTTGTCTCTTCTAGATTGTAAGCCTGAGGGCAGGGATCTGTCTAACCATAAGATTGTATGTACAGCACTGTGTAAATTTACAGCGCTATATAAATAATAATAATAATAAACCACAAAAAAAGCAAGTACCCATTCTTCAAAATAATCCCTTTGCCTGAGCTGTGTGCATGGTGTCCCTGATATGAATGGGATGTACACAACCATTATATAACGAACTATAATTCTTACCGCTGAAGATTTTGAGGGTTTAAAAACCGTTGGACTGGAGACAATCTGCTCCTGTAGACGGCTATAATCGCTTGGACTTTCAAAGGGGTTTTGGACCATCAGCTGCCCAGGAGTCTCTGGAGTAATCTGCATCTTGGCCTCTTTTTCATCACTCATGTCAGGCAGCTGTATTTAGAAAGAAATAGGCAAGTGGCTTCTGTTAGAGGAGTTGATTTCAAAAAGCCCATTTCTTTCCACATTGACAGGTAAGTCTTTGATGGAATCCACTTTTTATATGCCACATACATACCCTGCACATTTCAAAGGATTCAGGGAAGCATAACCTGGTTTGGCAGCACTTTAACTCTGTTTCTGGCTCAAGGCTGTGGAATTCTGGGAGTTGGAGTTTGTTGTGGAGAGTTAAACAGTGCAAAACCGGGTTATTTCCCCATTATGGATGCAGCCAAGGTTTAAAACTCAGGATATTTGCATGCTCCTGTGGCACTGGGGTCGATCCACATTAATATATATAAAATAAAAATTAAAAAATAAAATAAAAATAAATAAGTGAATAAAAGTAAATAAATAGATAATAAAAAAATAAAAAGATAAAAATAAAACAAAACTAAAAAATAAAATAAAAATGAAATATATAAATAAAATAAAAATAAAATTAATGAATATAGATAAAATTTAATTAATTAATTAAAAATAAAAATAAATAAAATAGCTAAATTAAATAAATTAAAATAAAAAATAAAATATATAAAAATAAAAACAAAACTAAAAGATTAAAATAAAATAAACGATAAACAAACAAATAAAAATTAATTAATTAATTAAATGAAATAAGAATAAAATAATGAATAAATGAAAAGCTAAATAAAATAAATAAATTAAAATAAAACATAAAATAAAATACATAAAAAATAAAAACAAAATTAAAAAATATAAAATTAAAATAAAATAATCAACAAACAAATAAATAAAAATTAATTAATAAAACGAAATAAAAATAAAATAATTAATAAATAGCTAAAATAAATAAATAAATTAAAACAAAATATTAAATAAAATATATAAAAAATAAAAACAAAACTAAAAAATAAAATTAAAATAAAATAACGATAAACACATAAAATTAATTTTAAAATAAATAAAATAAAATAATAAATAAATAGATAAATTAAATAAATAAATTAAAATTAAATAAATAAAAAACTAAAAATAAAAATTAACATTAAAATAAATAAACAAATTTAAGTAAATTTTTTAAAAAATTAAAAATTCATTAATTATAAAATAAGTATTATATTTTATTATATTAGATTTTATATAAAATAATAACATATGTGTTCTCTTGCCTCTTTCAAAGGGTCACCTCAATCAATCCACAATAAATAAAACGCGGTAAAATAACACGAACAGAAAGAGGCCAAATTAAAAAAAAAACAAATTTATTATAAATTACATCTTATAAATATTTTTTATATTCTAAATTATATAAATTATAAATTTATAATTACATTAAATTATTTAAAAATATAAATTTATAAATAAATACTAAAATAAATATATTTTAGATTATAAATTATATATTATATTATTTATAATTCTAAAATAAAGGCGGAGCCTCCCCCAAACGGACGCCTTTCCCCACCTCCTTCCTCCTCGGCCTCCAGCTCCTTCTGTCTCCACTCCGCCGAGACCCCCCTCCAGCTCTTTAACCCCTCTCCCGCCGTGGACCAATCAGCGCCAGCCACTCTTTCCTCTCAGCCAATCACGGCTCAGAGCGGGAACAGTTTTTTTTCTTTCTCTCAAGACCTTCGAACGTTCTTCTTCTCAGGCCGGTTATGATTGACAGAAAAAGGGGAGGGGGGAAGAGGAGGAGGTTCTAAGGGGCGGGGCCTCATTCAAAACTAAACCGCATCCTCCTCATTGGGCCGCTTTCCTTGCTTTCTTTGCGCATGCGCTCTCTGTGTGCGAAGAGAGTGAGGGCGAGAGATGGGATTGCTAGAGGATGCGCACTTCCGGTACCGAGCCGGAAGGAAGCAACAGAGTCCTCTCAGCGGCCTGTCTAGGAGTAGCGTCTCGATCGTCCTTCCGAACGTGGGCTTCGCCCACGTTCGGAAGGACGATCGAGATGCTACTCCTAGACAGGCCGCTGAGAGGACTCTGTGTACTTTGTGCAACTCTATGGTTACTTCCGGTTCAGAACGTACCGCAAAGTTGCCCTTTCTCACTCTCACTCTCTATCTCGGTTCTGCTTCCGGGTCAAAGGGCGCTGCCAGTACTAGTGAAGCCCCTGCAGCCCTGTTGGTTTTGGGCAAAATCTTCCCTGCCTTGTTTTTCCCATCATGGCCAGCCCTGCAACCAATTTAAACGCTGTGAGAGAGACTATGGATGGTAAGGAGCCCCAAGAGGAGGAGGAGGAGGGAGAGGGAGATCCAGGCAGGCCTACCTTGCAGGGTTGTTGTAGGAACAGGGCAGGAAGGAAGGGAGGGAGGCTTTGAGTTTGGGAATAATGATGACTGCTGTTCAATGCTGTTGTTGTTAAGTATGGAAAGGGCTGGGCAGGTTGGATTTTTGGGCTCTGGGGACTTGGGTTCAAATCCTGGCCCCCCTTTTGGTCAAGTCACACTCTCTCAGCCTCAGGGGAAGGCAATGGCAATAAACCCCCTCTGAACAAATCTTGCCAAGAAAACCCCAGGATAGGTTTGCCTTAGGGCTGCCATAAGTTGGAAACAACTTGAAGGTTGATAACAACAACAACACAAGATAACAACAACATAACAACAACAACAACACAAGATAGCAACAACAACACAAGATAACAACAACAGAAGATAACAATAACAACAACACAAGATAATAAGAACAACACAAGATAACAACAACAACACAAGATAACAACAGCAGTAACAACAACACGAGATAACAACAACAGCAACACAAGACTCTAGTCCAGCATGACAGCCAGCATGGCTTAGTGGTTTGAGCCTATATCATGGGTTTTTCTTGCAAGGTTTGTTCAGATAGGTTATTGCCATTGCCCTCCTCTGAGGCTGAGAGAGTGTGACTTGACCAAGGTTCGCCCGTTGGGTTTCCACAGCTGAGGTGGGATTCGAACCCTGGTCTCCAGAGTCTTTGGCTGCATCTTTTTTAAAAAAAAATTGTTTTGTTTTATATACGTTAGCCGCCTTGGGGTCCCGCTTTGGGAGAAAGGTGGGATTAAAAATAGAATGAATAAATAAAACAAATAATAATAATAATAATATTTATTTATAGCCCACCCAATCACTAGGAATCTGGGTGTGTTACAACAGATTAAAATACATACATTACAATGAAATTGTGAATTATCCCTCCCCAAGCTAAAATGCAATTAGATCGTCTCAATAAAAACAATAAGGCCAGGAACTATCCTGAACTGCCAACCTTGCTCCCAAGTCACGCTGTATCCGCACTGGAGAAATAATCCAGTTTGAGACCGCTTTAACTGTCATGGCTCAATGCTATAGAATTCTGAGCATTTAATTTTCATTATTTATTATTATCATTATGCTTTATTTATATAGCGCTGTACGTACAAACAATAAAATGGATAAAAGTAAATTTGTCCATGGTTTTACATTGAAAGAAATCATATCATAGTACATATAAATAATACATAACACTACAGGAAAGGGTTCAATAAAATAAGGGAGGCAACAAATTAAAATCATTTAATAAACAATCATGTGATTGTAGTTTCGTGAGACATAATTTAGCCTTCCCTCTCAGAAACCTCTGGTGTCACAACAAACTACAGTTTCCAGATTTCCATAGCATTGAGCCATGGCAGTTTAAGGCTGCATCCACACTGGGGAAATAACCCAGTTTGGCACCAGCTCTGCTCTGGGCCCACAACAATCTCCAATTCCCAGAATTCCATAGCCTTGAGCCAAGGACATTAAAATGGTGCCAAATCAGGTTATTTCCCCAGTGTGGATGCAGCCAAAGTGGGGTCAAACAGGATTATTTCTGCGGTGCATGTGTGGCTCCTGGTCGCAGCCAGAGGATGTCAAGAAGAATTCTGCCCTTAAAAGGAGTTGCTTGCTTTGAGTCACACAACCTTCCAGTTGTGCGGCTTGTTTCCCCAGGCCTCAAAAGAGAAGAATAGCTGCTGCGCCATTGCAAACTGGTATTCAGAGGTATACTGCCACAGAGGCTGGAGTTTCTACAGCAGCGCTCACAATACTGTGTTCATTTGTGGTGTAGTATTACATTGTCTTTATTGTTAATTCTACAAGGTTTTAACCTTGTTGTGAGATGCCTTGAGGCTCGCTCATCACCAAATAAATGTTTATGGAGGATCTTTAGGACATCTTGGGGGCAGTAGTTGTCGTTCACCTGGAATTGGCGTTCACAGGTATACGGCAATGGTCATCTCAGGGCTCATAGCGAATCTGAGGTAGGACATGAAAGTAATAGCTCTTGCTTCTGGTTCAATTCCCAGCATTTGGTGAACAAGTGTGGATGTTGCTGCTGAACATGAGTTTCCGTTTAGTTGTCTGACTGCATTGCGTTTGTCTAATTCCTTTTATAAAATCATTAGGAAAAAAAACTTTCGAAACACTACCCAATTCTGGCCACAGTCTTGCTGGTAAGCCCTAAATATGTGAAGATTTCTTCTTGTATGCTACTTTGTGTGCCATTAGAGGAGGAAGAAGGAAAGACCAGTTTTTCAAATGCGCAAAATAAATGGCATGGTGTTGGGGATGAATGAGGACTGAGGGCCCAAATAGACAGGACAAAAATAAAGCTGCTTTGGGTCACTTTGGAGGTATGCTGTTTAAATGATGTGTGCGTCTTAAGAGGCCAGAAGCCATGTCAAATCCACGTTGCAGTCCTGAGGACTGGAGTGCGGCTTTGGCACAGCTTCTGGCCTCTTGAGATCCATATGTCATTTAAACATAATACCTCCAAAGTGACCCAAAGCAGCTTTATTTTGGCCTGTCTGTTCAGGGCCTGAGTTTCCAGGACCTAGCACCTGACAGAGAGAGGAGTTTCTCCCAATTTCGAATGGAGCCAATTCGAATTCACGCAAATTCGCTAGTTTAGCAAATTTACGTGAAATCTAATTGCGTTCGGAATGCGTTCAGAATAACTTTTATTTCCCAAAAATGACCCCCCCCCCATTGCCCGAAATTGCGTGAGATACTCTTATATACATTAACGTAAAACCTATGATTGCATTCGGAATGACTTCCCTTTTGCCCAGAATTGTGAGAGATACACTCATACACAATAACAGGCAACCCCATACTGTAATTGAGTTCGGATTGCCATTGCATTATACCCCCAAATTCCGTCGTATGATAAACTCCAATATCATCATTATACACTTAATACTGAAATGCTGTTTGAGAGCTGTACACATGTTGAAAGATAAAGCCAGCCTCTGCCCTAAAGCAGAAAAGCCAGATAGAAGAGGGAAAGGAGAGAGAAGAGGCACCAGGCGTTAGCGCTACAGCTTCTTCTTGGATTAATTGATGGAGTGAGGCCGGTTTTATTTTGCAGTTGTGCTGATTGTGGGAGGCAGAGATGTAGCTTTCTAATGGACCAGAGGCTACATCTGCACTACAGAACTGATGCAGTTTAACACAGTGTTAACTGTCATGGCTCCATCCTGTGGAATCCTGGGGTTTGTAGTTGACAGAGAAGGCAAAAAGACCTTGTAAATCTTCTACTCCCAGGATTCTATATCATTAAGCCATGCCTGTTAAGGTGGTGTCAAACTGCATTATTTTTGCAGTGTAGATTAGACTTTAGTCTTATTGCTAATAGCTCCCTGGTCCCCAGTTTCATATCCTGCTAAAAATTAAGCATGGAGTTGCCATTGGTGGCTGATCTTTCCAAGTCCGCTGACTTCAGTATTCAGATTGATTCTATTGGAATCAGTGGTATTTTTACTCTTCTTCATTTTTTCCCCCTCCTTTTTGGTTTAAAAAAATCTGGCACCTCTGACAATGTTTACAAGCAAATGTGAAGTACTGTACCTTCTTGTATCAGTATTAAAAGTATAGAAAGAAAGTTACAGTGATGTGCCAAATGAAACGTTTCTGATGGAAGCTTTAAAAAAAATCAGCGTAAAAAAGTGCCTGTTGGGCATTTTACAGCTTGAATCTACTAGCCATTGCAGTTACTTTCATAGATCACAGAGCCCAGTAAAAGCCACTCTTCTGCTACAGAGAAAAATATAAGGTATGTGTGCACGAGGATCTCTGCCTGGCTTAATGGAGCCTTAAGGATGAATTAGAGCCATTAGGAGTGAAATTGTATTTATATATCTCAGATTTATATCTCAAAATTTTATAGCCATCATTAGGAAGTTCCTTAGAGTTCATGTATCTTATATTTTTACCAGTGACGGTGAAATCACATATAGCACTTTTTGTCAGCATGCATTTGAAAGTTATTTTTATATGTACAAGGAACTCTTAGTACTTAATTTAACTTAAACATTCAACTTCCATTTGAAAATATTTTTCAGTTCTTCTTGAAATATCAAGAATCCTAAACACTGGACTAGATATGGAGACCCTTTCTATTTGTGTACGACTTTGTGAACAAGGAATCAACCCAGAGGCATTATCTGCTGTAATTAAGGAACTACGCAAGGCTACAGAAACCTTGAAGGTATACAAAATATATGAAAAATCCACAGAATTCCGGTTGTGCTTTTAGAATAAGTCATGTTAAACTGTCTATGAATTTGGTCTGTAAATGTTTATTGTACTATGCAAAACCCCAGTTGATTGATTAATTGTATTTCCAGAATAGAATCATATTTTGAAAACTGTACTTTTCAAAACCCCAACTGCTCCCTAATGTCTGAGCAAATATTGCCTTGGGCTTTTATTTCCTCCCTGATTTTTTTCACCGGTAAGTAGGCATCTCACCTAAACAAGCAGATAAGGGCTTAAAACCAGGTTTTAGTCTCTGTTAGAGTAGATCCATTCAGTCAGATACTGAATAGTAATTCATCACTAGCGTAGATAGTATTGATTCGACGGATCTACTCTAGTTCAAACTAGCAATTGGTTTTAGATGTTTCTGACTTAAACTGATTAAGGAAAAACCGAGGACGTTCAGTATTGAAAAATATATTGCTTTCCAATTAAAAAACATTACCTTTTATATTTTCAGCATGTTTGTCTAGTGTGTTATATGGAAGCAAGCGCAACTGAGGTCACAGTGGAATTTATTTCTAAGTTCATACACAAAGTGTTGCAAACCTAGAATTTCTTCTAGTTCAAGAAGACAATAGTTCTTAAGGCTGTGGAAGGTAGCATATCATATTTATAGTAAATGGTGTGGCAACCTTAAACATTCATACTAGGGAATAAACCACTGAATTTACTTGGGATGAAACATACAAGAAACTGCATGTTCTTTATTAGCTTAACATTTGCAAAGTTAGGGAATGTTATAGAATGACATCTGGCTCAAAGATTAAATATGTTAAAAGAAATGCTGGTTTAAATAATAATAACAATAATAATAATAGTTTTTATTTCTTACCCGCCCCTCTGTCGAAAAAATCGAGGCGGGGTACAGCAGAATTAAAAACAGTTACAGTTAAAATAATTCAACAGTCCCATCCCCAACCTCCCGCCCCTTAAAATAGAATTAAACTAGCAGAGATTAAAATCAAGTTACTATCAAATAGAAATAAAACAAACTTATAACACATATTAAACCTATGGTGCTGGCCACAGCATAGGGTAACTTCAGGGTATAGGGGATCAGGGAATTGGCTGGAAGAATTTTAGGAACCGGGAAGGTTATACAGTTTCTGGGAAGGCCTGCCAGAAGATATAAGTGTTTAAAGTTGTTTTGAAACAATATAACGTTGTGATTAGACTGATCTCGTCCGGCACGCCATTCCATAGCCTGGGAGCAGAAGCCGTAAAGGCCCTCTGGGAGGTCTGTGCCAGCCTAGTCTTCATGGGCTGCAGCAGATTCCTCCCAGTGGAGCAAAGTGTGCGGGGGGGGGGTTCATATGAGAAGAGGCGGTCCTTAAGATAAGATGGACCCAAACCATGTAGGGCTTTAAAGGTTAAGACCAACACCTTGTACTGCACCCGGAAACTGATCGGCAGCCAGTGGAGAGCTTTAAGCACAGGTGTAATGTGCTCTCTCCTAGATGTTCCGCTAACAAGCCTGGCTGCCATATTTTGGACTAGTGGGAGTTTCCAGGTGAGGCACAAGGGTAACCCCATGTAGAGCACATTACAGAAATCCAAACGTGAGGGTACATATTTTAACAGACTTACTAGAACATTCCTAAAAGAACTTCAACAGTGCTTCTATTTTCCTGCAGGAGAGGAGGATATCTTCAGACAGAGTATTCCTCTCTTTTATTGCAGTAGGCAGGGATATTGAAATTAGGTTAAAGAGCCCCCTTTCCTGCCTCTCTCAGAATTGTTAATGTTACAAGCTACTGGTTAGTTGAGACCTAGTTAGTATTGCATTAGGGAAGAAACAGTGGTGGCTGGTGGTCTCAATGTCACTGGTCTGGTGAATCTACTCTGCATTATAGTTCTATATGGCTCTGGATTCGGTATACCTCTGCAAATACTGTAGGTCAGTGAACTTAGCATTGCTCTTTGCAGTAGTGACTGGTGGTTCCCATGTAAGTAGGATAGTGAACCCATTCTGGGTTTTAGTCCATACTTTCAAGGGGCTATACCTGCTGCAGAGACTAGAACGCGGAACAATGGATGCAAGCTGCAGGAAAAGAGATTCCACCTCAACATTAGGAGGAACTTCCTGACAGTAAGGGCTGTTCGACAGTGGAACACACTCCCTCGAAGTGTAGTGGAGTCTCTATCCTTGGAGGTCTTTAAGCAGAGGCTGGATGGCCATCTGTTGGGAATGCTTTGACTGGGAGTTCCTGCATGGCAGGGGGTTGGACTGGATGGCCCTTGTGGTCTCTTCCAACTCTATGATTCTATGATTCTAGGTATAGCCCCTTGAAAGTATGGACTAAAACCCAGAATGGGTTCACTATCCTACTTACATGGGAACCACCAGTCACTACTGCAAAGAGCAATGCTAAGTTCACTGACTCCATGTCTGCATCTTTGCAGGTGCCACCATTAATGGGAGGTCTAAAGCAGAGAGCTGGTTCTGCTCATGCAGGCTCCCTACACAGATAGAAACCCTGTATGATCAGGATTCTAAATTCTACAGGAAATTTACATGCATAGATCAGGCTTCCTAGTTGAGACCTCTCACCCCACTGCAGTGCCAGACCCAGTAAGTGGCATTTCACTTGTCCCTTCACGTAATGATAATTGGGGATCGGAATGAACCCTTGTGTAGGTCTACAGTTCTGATAGTTCTTTTGGGTTGTAAAGTGTTCTTTTGGGTTGTAAAGGGAACTGATGTGATGATTCTTTCATCACCATCCTTTCAGCTACTCTGGAAAACCTAACCCAGTAATACTTATTTAGATGTAACACATATTTAGATACATCAGGGTATATAGAAATTGCTATAAGTGTCCATAATGTTGTTGGTAAACTTTATTTTTGATGACTCCACTATAATCATGTTACTCATCCTAGGCAAATGAAAATATGACAAGCTGACTCTGTGGGAGAAGAGCTTTACATTGAGACGAAGGTTCACACAGGAGCCTACCAAATGAACTGAAGACTGTCTCTTGTTTAGGACTACAGGGCACAGTTACTGCTTATGTTGGTGTCCGTGCATTTCTGAAGTTTTTACTGAAAAAGAGAAAAAACATCATAATGTAATAAAATAATTTTAAAATGTTTGCTAGCAGCTAACCCCTGCAATTGTCTTTTTGTTTTTATTGCATATAATGCATTTGGAAATTTATAATTATGCATTCAACAAATCTTAATCATATTGGCAGTTTTTCAGTAATTTCATATACTGTATAGACTGAAAATATGCTGAGTCGTAACCCTTAAAAGATTCTGTCTTCATATTGAAAAAAATCCTTTCCAATAAAGGATTTAGGTGAGGACAAACATCTTTTTAAAATGTATATAAAATTTAGCATATAAATTAAACAATAATTTTCATATACTGTATAAATCCTCTCAGAACCACAGTTGAAAGTTGGCTTGCAATTTCAGTAAACTTAAAAAGTAGCTTTCTGTACAGTGAAAGAAGCTGCTATTTGAAAAAGGATTGTTTATTTAAAATATATCTATATTACATGTGCACAGTATCCTGTGAATATGTAAAGAAGTTTATCTCTGAGGCAGTGTTGTGCAGTATGAAGTATGAAGCTATGATTAAGCGCCCATCTTGATTTCAATAGAAGTATAAAGCGTTTATTCCTTCTGTTGAAATCAATGGTAACTAAATGTGCTCAATTTTGACTGGATCACAATCTATATATAACTATTATGTCTTGTTATTTGCTGTTAAACACTGTCCAAAGAATAATAGAAAATCATTTCCAAGTTCACAGGAAAGGTTATCAAACTTTAGTTGAAGTAGATCAAATGTTTTTATTTATGGGCAATCTTGATCTTTCTGTTTCACAATGGGAAAGTTTCATGACAGTAGGAAAGTTGCCCATAAATCAGAAAGTGAGAATGTGTGAACTGTTGTGATATCAGTCCTAACAAGAACATTTTTATGTGTTTACTCCATTGTTACCATTTGTATTTCTATCTGTCATTCGTTTTTTGTACAGCCCTTGTATCTTGTGTACTTGAAGCACTAACTTCAATATAGGTGGTGCTAACAATGAAATCATCCCATTGAGTTTTATGCAATCAATCAATTATATTTAAGTTGTATGATCTTCCTGGGAGGGGGGGAATCTCTGGTAACAGTTCTTGAAATCTGTATTATTAACATGACTACTTTTACTGTTAACATTTCATAACCTAGTGCGTCCCTTTATAAGAAATAAAAGTATTATACAGCTGTAAGATTTGTGAGAGGGTATTCTTAAATCATGAATGTCTGACACAAACATTTTCTTAGTAGTCCATCTTTTTGGAAGTATAGGACACAACATTTCTATCTCAGCTTATGTATCATACATAATGGTAGTTTCTGGCACACTGACTGGCTGAAATCCCTTCCTGAAAAGAGAAATTTGGCAAGTGAGGGCCTGTGCATTAAGGCTGGCCTGGGGCGGAGTCAAGGTGTGGCATCCACACAATGCACTCTGCCCCATGGCAGCGTGATGCCATTCACCAAATCACACTGTGCGCAGCGTCACGTTGTTCTTCTGGCATTGCGTTTAGATGATGCAGCATCAAAGAAGTACCATAAAGCCATGACTCCGGCAGCTACAACACCCTTCCAGGATGCAAAAAGCTGCTTTTTGCGTTTTCTTTTTGCACCGTGGAAAGGCCAGATCGAGGCCACAGCATGCAGTTGCCACAGCCCCAATCTGGCAAAGATGGAGGTAGCTGCAGGCCATTCCTTTGGGGTGGTTTTTCATAGCCCCTTAGTTGGTATGTAAAAATATGTATAGAGGAAATGCAAGGCTGGGATAGTGGAGGAAGCAGAGTGGTGATCAGATTGAAAGAAGGGTCCACAATCATTTGTCAGCAGCGGAGGGGTGAGACCTAGTGAAGAGTAGATTGAAAAGGAGGCTTCAGGAAAAGGGAAGAAAAAAACAGGGAACTGAATTAGCAGAGGATTCGAAAAAGCACCATAGCATTACAAGATGAAATGAAGACTATATGAGAGAAAGAATTGAGAATACCAGTCACAAGACAGTACCTAAAAAGTTGGCATGGGGGAAAAAAGATCCTGAGGAAACTGTGGACGGGAGAAATAGAGATGGAAATGCTGGGAAAAGTAGGACAGACAAAATTACATAGGGCCTAGAGCTAGAAAGTACTGCGTATTACTAATAGGATGACAGTGAATTAGGAAACCAAGGGGCATTAGTATGCTAACAGGATTATCACATGTGGATTTTAAATTGCAATTATAATAATAAAATAGCACCTTTGGCAAAACTTATTGCATGACTTAGCCTCCATAGCTGCTGTGTCACCTTCCATTGGTGGAAGAAACCATCAATAAGGTTCCAATCCTGCTGCAGTCCCTTCAGTCCTCATGTGGAAAACATTGCTACTGCAGCAATGTTCGCCACACTCGTCCTCATTATTCTCAAGCGGGCTGATTTTCCTTATTGTTTCTATTTCTTTCTGTTTTAAAACTTTAATTATATTAGCATAACTCTGAAATTGTGTTTAAAAGTTAAAATAAAATAAAAACAAAAGACATCCTGAGTAGGACAGAGGGCAGGGAAAGTGGAGTTAAGGGAGAGTATGGAAGAGAGTGCAATGGCAGAAACAGCTCCAGTTGCACTATATCAGAAGCCAAAGAGTGCACAACTGTTGTCATCACACCCTCCATACCTTGCATTAATTTGGGATCAGTTACAGAGAGACCAAAAAGCATGACCCTGGAAAGGTCAGATGATCTTTAAGTGAACTTCTGATGACTGCTCACAGGGACATCAGGGCTTGTGGAAAGGACCCTTGTAACTTTATGGCTGTAAATATTGGTGCTTCCCAAACCCCTCTGCCATGTGTATTTCCTCTTGAAGGTCACAAACAAAGAAATCTGATAGCCTAAAGCAGTATGTCAATCTGTCCACTAGCTCTCATGGTATTTTCCCACATTCTATCCTATCCCAAACTCCCTGGGGTTGTCCTGATACAATGCCACCAAAAGAATCCCTTTGGTAACTCTGAAGTTAAAACATGTACCAGGTGGGAATCCCATTGTTTCTGGGATTCCTGTAAAATCAATTTAAACTGCCTCCAGTCAAGTTTGACCCATAAATACCCCTGGGTGGACACTCCTATTGTGGTCCAGTTGCAATCAACCAGAAACTTTGTCGGATTCAAAACCCCTCAGTACTGCTGTCTGGAGCCTGGCTTCTGGAACTGGTAAGCACTGCCCATTGCAATCCTTGAATTTGCTATCCACTACCACCTTTTTATATACCTTAGTTCTCGTGTATGTGCATGTGTGTGTGAGTGTGAGAGAGAGCAGTGTGTGTTGATGGGGGAATCAACTAAACTAATTTCATAAATAAATTAATTTAGAACCTGCTTCTGGAGTTCTCTGGGTTTGGAACTGGTATACAAAAGCTTAAATTCTCATCTTTCCCTTACCAAAGCCCTCTCATTGCTTCCTACTGAGCTAAATCAATTTCCCCATTGAATACAACTTGTGGGTGCCCTCTTGGAGGTTTTTGCAACTTAGGTTACATTGTGGCCTGCCCTAAGTTGTAATACAGAGCCCTATTCAACACAAGTAATGATGGGAGCCAGAAGGACTTGCAGTTCCACAATCTACAGGATCACAAGTTTCCCATTTCTGAACTAGTAGCTCATGCCAAAGGTTCATCCTTTGGTGGTGGGGATTTTGCTGGTGGTGTGGGGATTAGTGTTCTCTGTTGGTATCTTAAACTCAGCATTCTACAGTTAGAAAGGTTTCATGTTGGAAACATGAAAACAAATTGGATATTACTTTTACAATATTAGTATGTCCTGTGTTAACATGGTAGCTACAGACAACAATGTGTATGACTGCATTTCTTCAGCAGTATTTGTGCAATTCCTTAAGTAAGCTTTTTCAAAGCCATGAAAGAGATCATGAGCTAATCGCACGATTTTAGTTTTAGCAATGAAAGTGCTTGCTAAAATATACTCTATTTTATTGGTTCAACACCTTCAAGCTATATGGCTGAAGGATAAAAAAATGCCAAGTTGCATTAGCTGTCTGTGCTATCTGCTCCAAATTGGAGAGTA
The DNA here is from genome assembly GCA_034509955.1 of Urosaurus nigricauda. Taxonomy (NCBI): domain Eukaryota; kingdom Metazoa; phylum Chordata; class Lepidosauria; order Squamata; family Phrynosomatidae; genus Urosaurus; species Urosaurus nigricauda. Next base: position 132,574,625 of record JAOEGL010000003.1, read on the forward strand.
AAAACCTCCCTTTAAACTTTGTCTGCTTCCCGCCCCTTGTGAGTCACACCTCTTTGTATGATATTTAATTGTCAAGAATACAAGCTCAGGCTTGCTAGAAAGTGTAACAAATCCCTTTTCACCTGGCAGCTATCTTCAGTAGAACAGAGTTTTTGGTATGGCTAATCCACTTGTTCAAAATCCCAAGTTGATCCCTAAAATGAAAGTGAATTTAAAAGAAAAACAAATACCTGTGTCTTAAAACCTGAGAATTTCGCAGTTTTATTACCATCTATGCTTTGAATTATAAACTATGCTTGCATCCTCCTTTCACCTCTTCTCTGTAAGCATAAAGGCTGGAAATGCTTTTAAAGACTGATGCCAGAAGTTAAATTTAGTGTTCAGGGGCCCTGTCTGTGATCTATAGCTTTTATTACGTTCATTTCTATGAATTAAATAAAATGCTACCTTGCTGTGTGCTTTCTAAGATTCATGTTACTGGAGGAGGAGACGCACAGGAATTTTTTTTGGAAAGGCAGCACAAAGCAACAAAGTCTATTTACATATGAACAAGTTTGACACATATAGAGAGATCTTGTAGCACCTTTGAGACAAACCGAAAGAAAGAAGTTGGCGGCATGGGCTTTAATAGACTTAAGTCTGCTCCCTCAGGTTTGACACATGTTAGATTTCTGTGAAATTTTTCATTTTGGTCCTGTATGATGTTAAATCCAAGTGAATTTTGTGGTGTTAACTTTCAAATAAAAGTCCTTAGGACAGAAGCCTTATTTTAATATCCATATTGTTCAATTAGACTTTGTCTTTCAAAGAGCCAGTGAGCACTGAAGCGATATGTGAGGAAGCATCAGCAACATGTCTGGGAGTTTGTTTCTCTCACACACATACACCATTCTCCCATGCCTTCAACTGCCACTTAAGAACATTGTATTCCAGGTATGTATTACTGTTTTGTAAAACAGAAAGGATCCAGATAAATGAAAAATGATAGAGAGTCAGGAAATCTTTCTACTTTAGATTACACCTCCCACATTTAGCATGGCCACTGGAAATTCTGGAAGTGTAACCCCAAAACTCTGCAAGTTTTAGCGCCAAAGCCTTTTCAAAATCTTGATGTCAAAGACAGCATGAATACTAAACATTTGATTTATACAAATAGATATGCCATGAACAGTATGTATGTATAACCCTGGATAGAATAACACATTTTTTTCAAGCACCCCCAACAGCATTTGCTTTGGAATCTCCATCACAGAAATGTAGAATCGTAGGGTGCATTTGCACTGTAGAAATAATCCAACTTGACACGACTTTAACTGCCATGACTCAATGCTATGGAATTCTGGGAATTGTAGTTAGTTGGGACACCAGAACTCTCTGACAAAGAAGACTAAGAAGCTTATCGCACACACATTTAACCTGACTGCACCCTAATAGGATTCAGCTGAGACACGGGATGGAGGCAGGAATTATTGCACGTAATTTGCCACCAATTCTGCAGGTCGAGTACAGCCTGGCTGTAACCCAGCTTCCAGGCACACTTAGGCAGCTGCCTTTCCAAGTCGGAAAGCTCCTGGCCGGGAAAAAAAATTATGTGTGATAATTCCCACCTGCATCCTGCATCCCAGCTGCATCCCGTTAGAGTGTAGTCAGGTTAAATGTGCTTGCGATAAGCTCCTAAATGTCTCACAAAACTACAGTTCCCAGAATTCCATAGCATTGTGCCAAAGTAGTGTCAAACTGGATTATTTCTGCAGTGCGGATGCAGCCCTAAACTCAGAAAGGACTGCAAGTACCAACTACTCCAATCCTTTGCCAAGCAAAAATATACAACTGAAAAACGCCTGACAGATGTCCGTCAGAATTTTGTTTAAAGACCTTCAAAGGATTTCTAAATCATTATTTGCCTTACATATGTTCACAAAAATTTTGTCTGTCTCTAAAAAGGTGTCCCCTTTGTTCTGGCTCTAGCCATATTAGCCTCTGATCTGCCATGATTTAGAACATGAACCCCACCAGATATTGATGGCAGTATTCATGATTCTTCATAGTTAGCTATACTAGGTAAGGTTGCAGAGAAGTGCGGTCCAATAGCTGCAGGGTAACATGTTTTTCACCCTTGACCTAGGTTCTATTCCTCACTCTATTTCCTCATTCTAGAAATAATTTCCCAAGCCTGATTTCCTTTCGAAGTTGGATTATAGCCAACTTTGTAGCAGTGGGACTGTAGTATCTATAATCCAGTGGGCCCTTTGTATATGTGGAGGATCCCTTTGCGTATAGCAAAAAAAGAGGACCTGAAGTCTCATTTGTTTCAAAGGCTTCCTGCTCCAGCAGTGCCTAACCTTAAAGCTACGTATGGCAAGCTCGCGTATGGGGCAGGTGCTCTGTATAAACAGGACAGATGGAAACTAAATGCAGAAAGTACTATCAGCGACAACTATGCCCCTGACATTGTCCATTCACAAAATCATTGCTAATAACACATTGTGACACCAAGTAAGTCAATTAATACATCTATTTGGATAAGAATCCATTATCCTAATTCAAACCACTGGAGATAGACTGGAACCTCTAGCGAATAGTAACCCAGCAGTCTCTTTCTCTCTCTCTTTCACACATGCACACACACATGCTGCATCCACACTATGGAATCAATCCACTTTGACACCGCTTCAGCTGCCATGGCTCAATGCTATGGAATTCAGAAACTGTGCTTTTGTGAGACAGTTAGCCTTCTCTGTTGGAAAGCTCACATGCCACAACAAACTATAGTTCCCATATTTACATAGCATTGAGCCATGGCAGTTGAAGCGGTATCAGGCTAGATTATTTCTGCAGTGCGGAAACTCCTACCTTAGACCTTTATCATTTTAAAGGGCAGATAGAAAGTTATGAATGAACTATTCCACTAGATGGCAGCCAAATATTGATATCCAGGGAAATCAATCAAGAAAGTAAAATCCTTTCTGAATGTATGAGTACACTGTTGGCATTTCATTTCATACAAAATACGATGTTCTTATTTTCAGTGGATTAAAGAGAATTCTTTAAAGACTAATCATATCAAGAATGTTTTGCACTTGTTACCAAAACTACCTGGAAAAATGAAATCACTATCAGAAACAAATGTAGGGTATGAAGCAAAGTTAAGATCTTTGAATGCCTTTTGGTTTAGACAGCAGCAATAATGCAAAGCCTTTTTATTAAGTAACTGGATGTTACACCGTAGAGAGCAAAATCTTGAATTCTTCAAAACAGTCATTCCAGGTGCAATTCAGAGTGTTCAGGATAACAATTAAAACCCTATAAGGAGAGGATCCAAGATGTTTGAGGGATACTTTCCCTCTGTTCTATCCTCCTCAATCAATAGGGTCTGTAAGAGAGGTCTTTTTCTATTTTTCATTTACGATTGAGGCACAATTTCACAAGTATTTTCTCTTTCTGTGTGTGAGAAAGGGAGAGTACTCTGATTGTAAAATGCTACATCTCATGTCATATTTGGAGACTGATACTGTCATTGGTGTCATAGATAAGGTTCTGAGGAAACTGAGTACTACATAGAGTGGTGGGTTTGAGTCCCAAATACGAAAATACTTACTTTCTTCCCCCCATCCTCAACAGTTCAACAATTTTCCAAGTTCACTTACTGGATAGCCACAGAGTTGCTTTCTTTTTCTTCCTTTTATTTATTTATTTATTTTTAAAAAGACAGTTCCAGCATGCTGCTCGAGGCTGGTGCACTGCTTTTGAAATCACTTTTGGAGAGGGATAGTGAGAAGAGAAGGGCCCCCGTTCTCTTCTGGAAGGATTCTGGGACTGTTACTGAAGTCAGGAAAGTGCTGGATGCTTCTTTTCTCACTGCCCAACTCTCCAGCACCTTTCGAATCCCTTCATTAGCAGGGCAGGTTGGCTTCTGTGCTAGGTTTTTGGCTACCACTTCTGGTCACTGAAATGATGCAACAATCATAAATGCAAATTCCAAATTGTATGACATTGTAAGCCATGCTTTTCATATCATCAATACTGAACACGATGCCAGTCATCAATTCCAAAATATATTTTTAAAATGTTCTGTTTGTATATTATCTTTTATTCAATTAATAAGGTCTGATTGTTGCCTTGTGTCTTTTGTTTCTGATATAATGTACCTAATTTGCCCATAATTCATATTTTTACATATTCATTTATTTGCTTTGTCAGTTTGTTTGCTTTTTATTTACAGATAAAGTTCTTCCTGCTATAACCCCATAGCATTTCGATTCAGTTCCTGATAAATTACGGGGCTGTGCAGACCACCGCTGAAGGGGCAGCCTGAAGTAGTCTCCATCTTCACCAGATTGGGGCTGCAGCAACCGCACGCCGCAGCCCTGATCTGGCCTTTCCAGGGCACAAAAAGAAGCAGCAAAAAATGGCTCCTTTTTGTGCCCTGGAAGGGGCGCCATAATGCTGGCACCATGGCTTTATGGCAATCCTATCGTGCTGTGTCATGTGGATGCAGTGCCAGAGGACTGCCGTAGTGCCACATGCCATGTGGTGTGGCACACGGTGTCACAGGACCATGGGGATGGAATCAGGGTATGCATCATGTAGACGCCATGCCCTGAGTCCACCCCAGGCTGGCCTTAATGGCCAGTATGCACAGCCCCTAAATCATCCAAATTATGGTGGTAGAGGGGAGAAAACTAAGTCAAATTGGATTTCATGGGTTAAAGTAGACCTTAATAAATGAATTGGATTTACATATGTGTTGTCTTAACAAGTGCCATTTATTCCATTAGTCTGCTCTAGCTGGGGCTAGAAACTATAGTTAGTCCTTTGTTATTATAAAGTTGTTTTCCCAAGACAGGTGCATCTTCACTGGAAAAATAAGGCAATTTGGCACTACTTTAACTACCAAGGCTCAATGCTTTGCTATCGAATCCTGGGGTCTGTAGTTTGTTGCAGCACCAGAGCTCTCTGACAGGGAAGGCACTCCATGGCATTGCATAATGCAAATTCCAGAATGCCATAGCATTGAGCCATTGCAGTTGAAGTAGTGTCAAACTGCATTATTTCTGCCATGTAGATGCAGCCTCAGCTATTTGCAATTTATATCCTGAATTTCTGTCCCCCTCTCCATAGATAAAGGACCTTCCCACCATATGTGACAGAAAGCTTTTCTGTTCTGGTAACATTTCAGGTGGCTGAATAGATATTGTCTTATCCAGTGGTTCTCAAACTTTTTACCCTTGTGACTCCGTTTACATCTACATGCGGACATTGCCCCCCTTGATGTAGTGTATGAGTTAAAAAACAATTGTTTGTTTAGTGTGCATATTTTTGTTTGTACATTCATGTATACTAATATTTTAACATTTTATAAGGAAATAATGTTCAAATTAGAACAGTGTTATTTAAATAAATTCAATACCTGACACGTGTAAATTTTACACATGCTGTCTCTCACATACTCCCCATGCTCACATACACCAATGCTCACAGATATCTATACTCTCAGTCACACTCTTTCATTCTTTCTTTCACTCGTACACATAGGAGTTTATCACATGGGGGAAATCCCATGCAAAAATGGGATTTAAAAGCTGGAAGAAACCCACAAAAGCAGGTTGATTTTCACACACATTCTTGTTAAACTGGTGTTAACCCGAATGGAAAGTAGACAAAACCACTCCTTTTTACTTTCTGGATTTTCCAAAGGTAAAAAGGAGAGGCATTTTTCTACTTTCCGTCTACTTTCTCTTCGGGTTAACACCACTTTATAACAACATCATGTGAAAATCAACCTGATTTTTGGGGTTTTTCCCAATTTAAACCCCCGTTTCTGCACAGGATTCCCCCCGTGTGATAAACTCCACAGCCATACAGAAATATTCATTCTCTTGTGTATATGCGAGTATACACAGGTACATATGAGAGTACGTAACAAAAAGAGATGAAGAGTGTGGCTGAGTCTGTGTGAGACTGAGTGTTTACGGGAGACAAAATTTGTGCATGAATGCTTACTGAGGGAGGGAGAGAGCACCAACTACTCACACACCAAGGGAAGTACTGAGGGTATGAGACAACTACTCCATGACTGACTGTGAAAAATAAAGAGTGTCACAGTGTGGGCATGTGATAGAGGATTAGCATGTGAGACAGTTTGAGAATGTGTGCAAATCAGTCTCTATGAAGAGAGAGAGAGATTGACCATGGTGTGAGAGAGTGTGTGTAAGAATTAACCGGCCAAGAAAGTATGAGGAAGAAAGCAAGCCAAAGGAAGCATGTGTGCATGTGAGTGAGTGAGTCACTTGTGTGTGTGTCATAAACAAAGAGATAAAAGTGTGTAGCACCTTTTGAGATTGACAGGAATTCCTCTCAGAGAAATGGGTCAGCTGATGAGAGAACTAGTATGCGAGAATGAGCATGCAAAAGAAAAAGAGCGAGAGGAACAGTGTAACTGAGTGTGAGAGAAAAGCGCACATGTGAGTGTGTTTGGGGGCAAAGAATTGGGGCCTCTTGGAAGCTGATTCTACTGAGGCTCCAAATTTTCCACCACCATCAACATGTCCAACAGATGCGCAAAGGCCTCTGTTTGTTCCTCCTCTCCTTGGACACCTGATCTGCCTTGACCAGAGAGGCACTTGTCACACACTTCTATCTGCAAGTTTCCATTTAGGAGGCTGGAGGTGGCAGTGAGGGCAGTGCTAAGCCCAAGCACACACTCTGCTCCAGCAGCTCATTAGGAAGTAATGTGATTGCATGGCTCCTCCTCAACCAGCCAGTCCAATGTCTTGTTTGTTTTGGAGCAGAGCCACCTCTGAGGGGGACCAGCCATGGATGGGTGATGGCACTGGCCCTGAGCCAGAGGCATCACCAGTGTCTGCTGCTGCTGCTGGAGACTATCATGGATGCTGCCTTTCCTTTGGCTGCCATACCTAGGGTGCACAAGACTGAATAGGCATGCTGGTTGAGGCTGCAGAAGCATCTTGTCCCAAGAACTGGAGTAGTGATTGGACAGGTGGGAAAAGAAGTGGCAGGTCAGAATGAACCCCACCAGAGACCATGATCCCATAAGTTTCCCCACTCTCCTCCTCCTCCTCCTCCCTCCTCCTCCTCCCTTTCCCCCAAGCAGACGCAGCTGCTCCAATGCCCTCCTTCACTTTCTCTTCCCCTCCAGGACAGAAAACATTTGGGAAGTAGAGGAGGAGAGATCAGGGCCTCCAGGTCTAGCACTCCCCTTGAGCAACTCTGGCATCCCTCCAGTGGGTCCTGCCCCATAGTTTGAGAACCACTGGTTTAACCTCTTCATCGCATCCTCCACAATATGCCATCTTGCTGTTCCTTTATAAGTTCTCTTTTACAGAGAGAGACACTGGAGATTAGTGCACATGACTTTCCCCAACGGGATAGATGCACGTTTAACCTGTCAATTATGGATCTTACCGCATTCCCTGTAGGCAGCCATATGCAGCCTGTATGAAACCCAGGTGTATCCTGTGGCTTTTCAAGAATGGGAAAATCCCATGAATAAATGAAAATAGTAATAGATGCTTTTAATTATGAATTTTCCTGAATGAGATAATTCCCCAGTAGGGCAATACCATGGTTTTCAGCAATACTGCCTCCCATCACCCAAGTTTCTCAAGTTGTCTCCCAAGGGAAGCTCCTCTTGTAACTATATGGGTGATCTAGACCGCTCAAAAGGGGTGGTCCATGATCACCCCAGAAAGCAGCGGGATGGGGCCAAGGCTGCCAGACCAGTAGCCTCCGCAGCCCCATCCCGCCGCTTCCAGAGGCCGTGGGGAAGCAGCAAACTGCCAGTTCCCCTCGGCCTCTAAGCGGGTGCAGTGGGCGCCCTGGGTGCTCGCTGCACCCCACTTGAGGAGGCGGGCCTGAAGGGAGGAAGGGGCCGCTGCTGTGGCCCCTTTTTCCCTGGGTCTTTGCTGCAGCTGTCTAAAAGCCGTGGTAAAGACCCGCCCACAAAAGGCGTTTGGAGCTCCTTTTTTGCGTCACAGAAAGGGCACGATTTGTGCCCTCTCACGGCACAAAGGCGTCATGGCGTGCACAGCATGTGTAAAAGCTGCACACGCCATGACACTATCATGGCGTGCCCATATGGACGCCGCCATTTAAAAATGAGGGCACCTATACACGCTAGGGTTCAGGAGGGTGTAAATGATATGCCCTTCCGAACCCTTTTCGCGCCTTTTTTGGCCCTAGACGCGCCTCTTTTGGCGCGTCTAGATCGGCCCAATGTGCCTTTCTTGTGCCAGACTAGTCATTTTAATTCTCACAGGCCTTTTTTCAAATGATGTAAACATATTTTTATCACTTGGTTTCTGATGCTGGCTATTAGCTGTTTTGTTTATTTGATGGATTTTAGTTTGATTAATTTACTTTTACTGCTCTTGGCACTTGTTTTATTCTTTTACGCAGGATTTGAATTTTATTGTTGATGGCTGTACTTGTAGTGCTTTAATTCTGTTTTATATTTGATTGTGTACATCACTTGTATTTTATAAAGCAACTAACAAACATAGTAAACAAATACATAAATACTTTCTTGCAAAGGCTGCATTTTGTTTTTCATGACAAAACTCTTGGGAGAAGCATATCATTTTGTCAAGCCACAACTGAAACACTAATCCGTGTAAATGCTTCTGTCATCTCCCAGGTGGCTTACTATGTAGCTCTTTTTCAGGTGCCTTCACATAAAAACCTGCCACTGATGGGTTTATAACATTTGAAAGCAAATTAGCATATTGTCCTGGTCTTTTGATCCAGGCTTGGGGTTTGCCTTTCTAATGCTTTCTGCCTGTAACAAATGGCTGGAATGGATGCACTAAAAGAAAGAATCTCCAGATTCACCTTGCCTTCCTTTGTCTCCTCCCCTTTTTCAGCTATATGCAGACTTAGCTAATGATAAAGTTTAGGATAATAGACTCATAGAGTTCAAAGGGTACCCCGGGGTGCCAAGATCATCTAGTCCAACCCTGGGCAAATATTGGAATCCATACCTAAATTTCATAGATGCCAAAGTTGTGGAGGCTATTGTGTTGTGAAAGCCAAAAGCTATGAACTGCAAACAGAATAAGCATATTCAAGCAAAACAACATTCTACATCATTCTTCCCCCTTATGCGCCTTTCTCCACAGGAACTATAGAAAATTCCAGAAGATGCCTTTTGTTTATCATTAACTACCCTTGAGTCGGCCTCGGCTCAGGGTGACCCTGTGGATAAGACATCTCCAAGACCCCTTGCCCTCCACTGCTCTGCTTCAGTCTTGTAGATTCATGCCCATGACCTTCCTAACTGAGTCTAACCATTTATTGTGTGGTCTTCCTGTCTTTCTACTGCCTTCCACCTTTCCTGGCATTATCATCTTTTCAAGTGAGTCATGCTTTCTCATGATGTGACCAAAATACAACAGCCTCAGTTCTATCCTCTCAGCTTCCAGGGAGAGTTCCGGTTTGATCTCTTCTAGGACCCTATTGTTTATTTACATGTTTGTAAGGAAAAAGTACTGGAGTGTGATGCCATTTCTCTAATAAATGTTGTTTGTTTGTTTGTTTGTTTACTTGTTTTTATTTTTATGAAATACCAGAGCTTGGAAAGGTTTTTGGAGATTACAGTTGGCAGAATCCCCCCGTGAGCATGGTAACTGTAGTCTAAAAATGTAACTTCTCCAAGTTATAAGAGATACACACGTCCAGTAATGGAGTATGAGGCAAGCATACAGATGGTGCTAGTTTTTCAAGTGGCATCGTCTTCCCTAAACAGGAAAGGTTGCATTAGCTGCTTTTCCCTCTTGGTCCTGGGGTTAAGTAAACTAGCCCTCTGCCTTTTTCTTTTCGTTTGAGTGAACTTTTGCTTCAGACATGGTTCTTTCATCTCCTCCTAAACAGGCAGAGTGTGCCATCTGCTAGTACCCATCAACCATCAAAACAATTGAGAACTTCACAAACATTACAAAGTAACAGAAACACCTATTTCTGACACTCAGAAAAGTCCATTTATGGCACTATATATGCAAGCAATATAAAAATCTAGATAAAATACTGTTGGCCCCTTCACACGGCATATATCCTATAAAATCCGGGGATTTATAGTTTAGGGAGAGATTCTAAATCCTCAGCCAGCAAACTCCACTGGTGCCTCCAACCAAACCCCAGCATTTCCTAGTGGTATGACTGTATAGTGTGCAATGCCCTATATCTCTTTTGGTTGGTCAAAGATATACAGTTACCCCACTGCATCAACAGATTCTTTATCTTTATGTTATGTGCCTTCAAGCTGCTTCCAGCTTATGATAAACCTATCATGGGTTTTTTTGACAAGTTTCTTCAGAGGGGGGTTGTCATTGGAGTTTATCAGACAGGAGGAATTTATCTTTATTTCTAATGGAGCCAATTGGAACCAATTCGAAATCACGTGAATTCGCTAGTTTAGTGAATTTACATGAATTCCAATTGCATTCGGAAAGCATTCAGAATGACTTCCCATTACCCGAAAATGACTGCCCATTGCCTGAAACTGCGTGAGATGCTTTAATATGCAATAACATAAAACCCATGATTGTGTTCGGAATGACTTCCCTTTTGCCCAAAATTGTGTGAGAAACTTTAATACACAATAACGTGAAATCCCATGATTGCGTTCAGATTGCCATTAGATTATACTTCCAATTTCTGTCATCTGATAAATTCCATTGCCTTCCTCTGAGGTTCAGAGCAAGTGACTTGTCCAAGGTCACCCAGTGGGTTTCCATGACCAGTCTCCAGAGTCATGGTCCAATGCTCAAACTACCATACCACACTGGCACTCTTTTTATATTTTATATCCCATTTTATATAATATATTTTATATATAAAAGCATCTCACACAATTTCAGTGATTTTACTCCACCACTGTATTTAATAGGACTTGTGCAGCCACAGATTTGGTATCAACAGGGATCCTGGAACAAAACCTTAATGAATACCAAGGGCCCACTGTATAACACAAACATACAGAAAGAGAAAATCAACAAAACAAAACAAATATGGACTTGTTTGCCCATGTCAAGCATTTAATGTATTTTGTTCTAAATGTTGTTGCTGCTGCTACAATCCCAAACAAAGCTGTTCATAACAGAGTGTTCATATGGTTTGGTCAACTTTATGGATATTGCCTCTAGCTTTATTTCTGCAATTCCGGCATCTGAGGAACATATGGATTTGAATGTTGTCTAGAGTCTGAATGTTAATGATTGCAACTGCATTCTGGCTTTACATAACAAAGGACTATTACTACTACTAAAGGGGAGGAAAAATTGTATTTCCATAGTCCACCAGCCAGTGATAGCTCCAGAAACTAGTACTGCTAAAATGAATGGAAAAGTATACTGTTCTCTGTTCAATTTGAATATAAACTGCATCGGTGAAGTCTTCATGTGAGCTGCATCTACATTGAAGAATTAATGCAATTTGACACTGCTTTAATTGCCAAGGCTCAATGCTATGGAATTCTGGAATTTGTAGTTTTGTCAGATATTTAGCCTTCTCCATCAGAGAGCTCTGGTGCCACAGCAAACTACATATCCCAGGATGCCATAGAGTGGAAACCTGACTGTTAAAGCAGTGTCAAACTGCATCAATTCTACCATGTGGCAGCAGCCTTGAAAAAAAAAATCAGTTCATAGGCTGAAGTGAGGGTAAGTGAATTGTGAAAGACCTGGCAAGTTCCCAGGTGTGAAACATGAATGATCTGCCAAGCATGCAAGTCCCCAGGTGCAAAACATCACTCCCAGGGTAGTTGCATCACGGGACTTTACTGCATGTGCCCTGTTCTCATGGCAGTCATAAATGAAGTGGGAACCTACCACTTTCAAGGCAGCTCTCACCCTTCCTCCCATTGGTTACAAAGAGGTTACATAGGCCCTTACTCTGGTTTCCAACCAAACACATTTTGGAATCCCACATGCAGAACATATGAAAAATAAGATAACAGCGCCCCCCCCCCCAGGTCCGGCATTTCCATAGGATGAATTCCCCAGCCCACTCTGGAGGCAGATTTTGTTTGGAAACTTGAATGTTGAAAGGAGTACAGAAAATATTAAATGCCAAAGACCAAGGTGCCTTATTCAGAAATATATATTCTTTCACATATGAAAGTGGAAAGAAATTGTGCTTGTTTTGTGTTACATCAGGAGTGGAGAACTTTCACACACACACACACACACACACACAAATGTTCAGCCAGGCCATAATCCACCCCTAATAATCAATACTTTAAAAGGAATAAATGTACCCTTGTAGTGTTGCTAGAGTGAAAAATGAAGAGTACTCCTGTCCTGTACCTTTACTGTTTGCACAGAAGAGCAGATTTCAGCAGGTGTAGCTTGCTACCTGGCTGCATGATAAGCAACACATTCTGAAATTCCTTGAGCTTGGGCTGATTGATGTACAACCAGTTTTCAGTCTGGTAACCCTATGGAGCACATCACATTTCACAGACCTGTGGCATCTTCTTGTCAGGGTGGCTAGTGGAGATCAAATTGTTGTTGTTTGCTTTCAAGTAATTTCCAACTTATGACAATCCTAAGAGAAACCTATCACAGAGGTTTCTTGGCAAAATTTGTTCAGAGGGGTTTTTGCCTTTGCCTTCCTCTGAGGCTAAGAGAGTGTGGCTTGCCCAAAGCCATCCAGTGGGTTTCCATAGCTGACTGGGGATTTGAACCCTGGTCTCCAGACTCATAGTCCAACATTCACTTTTTGGAGGGGTATATCCCAGATCTTCAGCATTCTTTCTTTACCAGAAAGTCATCTTCAAACGGGGTGGGGGGGGTGGGGGGGGGTGGACTCAGGGTGTTATCAAATGGCAGAAATTGGAAGTATAATCCAATGGCAATCTGAATGCAATCATGGGGTTTCATGTTATTATGTGAGAGACTATCATACGCAATTTCGGGCCATAGGAAGCAATTTTGGGTTGTTCTAAACACAATGCAGCGTCAATACAAAATCATGTAAATTCTGCGAACTAGTGAATTTATTTCCGAACTGGTCTTTCTTTTGAAATTGAGAGAAATTCCTCCCATGTGATAACGTCCTCAGTCACAAAACTGGAAGATCTTTTATGGCCGGCCCTGGTCCAAAGGTTGTACAAAACAAGCAACTGTAAACCCAGTTAGAAAGGATGCATCTGGAAGGAGACACATTAGTGCATTAAAGCTGTACTGCACAAACTGCTGCAACTTAAATCATAGCTCCCAGTCAGTGGGAAGTTGCCTAACCCCAGGGGTGCTCTCTTGCTCTCATCCTCTGTGATCTTTGAAGTGTGTCACTCTTTCATTTTGCCATTCAACAGGCTGACATGCAAAAGCTTTGTTCAGACAGTTTAATTTAAGTTCTGCCGCTGCTTCAACAAGATGATAAAATCCTCTTTTTTGCTGTACAACATCCAGCATCCAGCTTACTGTTATCTGATACCACTTGAAGGCCCTCTCATGAATCCATGCTGATAGTACAAGAACTCCAAACATGTCATAAACTATGTATTAATACCCTTGATTGAATTCCATTAGGCTAAGAACTAGATGAAGTTTAGGCCAGCTGAACAGGCCACTGCAATAAAACATAATTTGGACTAATCTTCCTGAGGAATGTCTCAGGCTTAAGGCTGACAGTGTGCTATCGCAAGCAAAAGTAATTGCTTGCTGCCTACGCTGGGGACTCTCTTCAATCCAAGCCTTTGTAAGTTCCCCACCTTCCTGCAGGTGTCCCTTGTAACAGACAATCTGCCCCTTTGTTTCAGGTAAAAGATGTCAGAAGCACAAATAATAAGGCAGACATGGCGGCCGGGGGGGGGGGATATTAATGAATGTGACTGATCCAGACTGGAATTTATAGAATCCTGAGACAAGCGGCGATGTTAAAGCAGGACAGGAGAGAGAAACGCAAAGAATCTCATCAGGTGGAATGTTAATTCAGGTGATTGGGTTTCTTCAGTAGTGCCAGGTTTAAATACCTTTGCATCTTCAAGAGGACATTTTTGACAATTCTTTCAGGGGTGGAGGGCAAATGAAATCCTGAGGTAACACAACACAGAACTATTGCTAAGCCCCAGATGAATGTCTTCCCAAATCTATTAGGCATTGGTTGGTATACTTTGCAGAGCCTTGGAATCTTTCTTTTTAGCACTGCAGCTCCAGTTGGAGGATTACAAGAAGTGTGGCCCAAAAAGTAACTTTTTCAAGTTCTTTGTTGAGTCCACATGTAATGGCCTGATATATAGATGGTACATGTATTGGGGCCAAAATAGATATTTGTGGTTTGGGGACAGATGCTTCTTTTTGGCAAATATTTGAAGCGTCGAGCCGGTGTGGTGTAGTGGTTACAGTGCTAACTTAGAAAGGGGATGGAGGGGTCAAGTTTAAATTTGCACTCAGCGGTGGAGATCTTTGGGTGTTCTTGGGACAACTGAACATCCTATTCAGTCTACCCTACTTCTTGGTGTTGCTATGTGGATAAAATTGTGGTGGGTATGCTTATGTGTAAGCAGAATAGATTGGATCCATACTTTGTCATACTGACAGGTGGTCATTTAAATTCATGGGTTTGAAATTAGACATGAGCAATGGTGGTGTCAAATGAGTCTAAAAATGAGTATGACTAAGTCTGGGTCCTTCCTAAAGTATACTCCCTTGAGCTCTGGGAGGCCTTCTCCCTAACAATTCTCCCCGCACACTCCGGTCCTCTGGGAGAAATGTACTGCAGCCTCAGAAATTTAGGCTTTCGGCTACCTCCCAGAGGGCTTTTTCTGTTGTTGCTCCCAGATTGTGGAATGGCTTGCTGGACAAGATCCGTCAATTGACATCTTTAGACAGCTTTAAAAAAGCTGTCAAGATGGGTCTCTTCCAACAGGCCTTTCTAGGATAAATAATCCCGGCCTCAAGATCTCCCTCTCAGTAAGGTTCCCTATGTCTTCCCTGGAACCTAATTATATTGCCGCTGTAATTTTATTGTTATTAATGCAATGTGTTATTTATTGCTGTTGTTTAAATTGTTGATTTTAATTTTATAATTTAATATTTTTTTAAGCGGGGGGAGGGAAGCAATTTTAATGTACTATATATTGCACTTTCATTACTGTTAGCTGCCCCAATTACTCTCAAAGGGGCGGGATATAAATAAACTATTATTATTATTATTATTATTATTATTATTAAAAGAAAAATTTTTTCTAATGAGATACTTTGTCCCACTGCTTCTAGTCTTTCCTTGTAATATGTACCAGAGTGTTGACTCAATTCTACGTTGCTCTCTCAATTCAAGCATGTCAATAGTATAACTTGTTTGGACTATAGTTAGCATGGTCTTGCCATCCAGGCCTTGCTTGAAGAAGAAGAGCTCCCCCCCCCCCCCAGAACTCCATCCAACCTCGGAGGGACTGAAAGAAAAGGCAGGCCAACCCCATCCGGCCTCGATTAAGTATAGCCCTCCCTCCAATCCATCTGCCTTGGTCCAGGCCTCAGAGGGAGAGAAGAAATGCTGAACCTCATCCCGTTTCACCATTCCCCACCACCATTCCCCACCACCTTCTCCTTTTGTGTCGTGTCTTTTAGATTGTAAGCCGAGGGCAGGGAACCATCTAATTCAAATGATTGTATGTACAGTGCTGTATAAATTTACAGTGCTATATAAATAAAGCATAATAATAATAATAATAATAAGTATTCCCATTGTGTTGTGATCATATCTTAACCATTTGAGATTATTCCTATAAACACTTCCTTGAACAGGTTTTGTGAAGGTGTCATAAGAATAGTTTCCCTTGGTAAAGTTGACATTGAAATGTGCTGGGAATACCTTGGGAACAGTAATTTTTTGCGTGCTTCTGTTGTAACTCTTATTTGATTCCATGTTTCTGTGCAACAACCAGATGAACCATTGATACAGTAAACTATGCCTCTCAGGCTTCTGCAATATGGCCCGATCTAGACAGACCTTTAAGAGCGCCTTTAGGGCTCTTTGTGGTGCGAATAGGGTTCAGGAGGGCGTAGCTTTTACAATCTCCTGAACCCTAGCGCATATGGACGCTGCCATTATTAAATGGCGGCGTCCATACCCACATGCCATGATGGTGTCATGGTGTGCGTAGCTTTTAGACATGCTGCGCACGCCATGACGCCTTTGCGCTGCGGGAGGGTGCAAATCGCGCCCTTTCCATAGGGCAAAAAAAGGAGCTCCAAACGGAGCTCCTTTTGGTGGCGGGTCTTTGCAGCGGCTTTTAGATAGCCTCGACAAAGACCCAGGGAGAAAGGGGCCATGGTGGCGGCCCCTTCCTCCCTTCAGCCCCGCCTCCACAAGCGGGGTGCAGTGGGCTCCCAAGGGCACCTGCTGCACCCCGCTTAGAGGCTGCGGGGAACCGGCAGTTTGCCGCTTCCCTGCAGCCTCTGGAAGTGGCTGGATGGGGCTGCAGAGGCTGCAGGTGTGGCAGCCTTGGCCCCATCTTGCTGCTTCCTGGGGCGGTCACGGACCATCCCTTTTGGACGGTCTAGATCGCCTCTATGTTGATCTTCTATGATAGCAATTTGGGAGATACTCAGCAGACAAATGCATGCTACTTAGAAGCACTAAGGTTTTTAAAAATGAACACTATACTGACATAAAAGCAACTCTTGTTTCAGAATTGATCCATGTAGCATCCTTTAAGCCTGGTTGAAGGAAAGGAGAGTGAGGATGCAATGGAACTTCAATACTGGAACACCTCTGGATGGTTGTGGGTCTAATAGATTTTTTTTTTAATCTGAGGAAGAAGTCTAGGGCTGTAGGGTTACCAGATCTCATTGTGTTGCCATGAACCCCCAGTTTTCATGGGTCACTTTTGGGAGACACGTGGGAGCTCAAATTCTCCTTTTTTTGTGTGGGGTCAGCTCTGGGCAAAAGA
Source organism: Urosaurus nigricauda (assembly GCA_034509955.1). NCBI lineage: Eukaryota > Metazoa > Chordata > Lepidosauria > Squamata > Phrynosomatidae > Urosaurus > Urosaurus nigricauda. The sequence goes on from JAOEGL010000003.1 coordinate 132,591,537, forward strand.
CAATGGTGCATGGAAACTCAAACAGGGAACCTGCTAGCTGGATGTTAGTTTGTTGCACTGTGGAAAGGTTAATTGGTTTAAATCAAGTGTTGCAGTTTTGCAAGGACACTTAATTTCCAGCCAGGAATAAAAATGTTCCATCTTTCTCTGTCTCTGTATATGCTTGAATAACAAGCTATGAGCAACTGTGGGTGCTGCTTAGTGCATAATGCTTAAAGATGTCATTAGGCCCTGCTCCCATGACATCACCAGGCCATCCCAAGGTCTCAGGTTTTGGCCCAGAAATCTCAGGGTCTAGGATGAGCCTGATCTGGCAACCCTACCCCTTACCCTGACTTTCTTCTTGGGAGACCTCCCTGGAGGTCTCCTGGCCAACAGAAGAGGCCTCAGTATGTCTCCTTTTGCCCAGTTCACTACAGTCAGCCCCCTGTATCCACTGATTTTATATCCATAGATTCAGCCACCCACAGCTTGAAAATATTTTAAAAATATATACATTCCAAAAAGCAAACCTTGTTTTTGCCATTTAATGTAAGGGACACCATTTTACTATGCCCTTGTATTTAATGGGACTTGAGCATCCATGGATTTTGGTATCCATGGATGGGGGGACAATCCTAAAACCCAAACCTAACATGTACCAAGAGTCCACTGTACTATGTTTGTGTTATTTGTTAGGCTGGCCATTCTTATTGTATGTGGCTGAGAAGCAAATTACAGTAGAAAGAGGTAAAAACTCAGTATCTTCTCTCCCCTTTTCTTTGGAGAAAGATTCCCAATGTTTGGAGATTATCACATGGGGGAAATGCCTGTGTGATAAACAGGGGTTTAAACTAGAAAAAACCCCCTGCAAAAGTGGGTTGATTTTCACACTACATCATTATTAAACTTGTGTTAACCCAAACGGAAAGTTGACAGAAATTAGCCAAAAGTTGCTCCTTTTTACTTTCAGAAAATCCCGAAAATAAAAAGGAGAGCTTTTGTTTATTTTCTGTTCATGTTAACACAAGTTTAACAATGATATGTGTCAAAATCAAACTGCTTTTGTGGGTTTTTTCCCCTGGCTTTTAAATCCTGTTTCTGCACGGGATTTCCTCGATGTGAGGAACTCTATTGTTTGGCTTCTCTCCCTCACTAGATCCCTTCTGGTCTTAAAGTTCCCTTGAGCTCCTTGGAAAATAGGGTGAAAATTTATTGCAAACAATGCTGTTCTTTTGTGAAGTCATAGACAAACTATCATGGGTAGCGAGAGACTTTGAAAAAAAGAGATTTGATATATTACCAAGCTTGAGAGCATCAGAAGAACACCAGGGCAATCTTTAGCTTGTAGAAGGCTTTTCCAAGATGTTTTGTGTACGTGTTGGATTATCTAGCTGACCTGCAGTAGAAATAGTAAATATTATTTATTCCTTTTGTGAAATTCACAGTGATTATCAACTGGTAACAGAAATGCATTTTGGGAGAAAATTGAAGCAATCAATCGTTTCTTTTTAACATGACTCTAAAATCAATCTGAATTGTTTTATAAATATGCCGTATATGCAGAGTGTTCTTGGGGGCTTAGTTTTTCTTTTCTTTTTAACATACTGAATGTATTGGTCTTTTAAGAAGGAGACAAGTAAACAAAATGAATTTTCATTTGTGTTATTGTATTAGTGTCATATGAAATTACAACCTATTATTGACTTCTTCAAGAATATTTTTACCCAAGGAGCCACACTTTAACATGAACAAATCAGAATCAATATTGTTTATGCATTCTTTTTTTTTTTCCTTTTGCAAAAATGCTATGAAGCAATATTCAACAGAAATCCCATGACCATATTTATATAGTGGTGTTGTATGAAGTCACATTGCAGTAAGATTATAGCTTACCTTTGATTTAATTACAAGAGAGAGATAGAGAGAGCGAGACTGTTATTTGCATTGTTGTTTTCCATCCCATGTGTGTTATTTATGGATGAAATTTAACTTATTTTCTCGCCCTTTGAGAATGAGAAAGTCAGGGTCTATGTCATTTTTTGCTGACTTCAGTGGCTTAGTTTCTTTAACCATTCTTTCCCATTAGAGATCACATCAAGTTTAAAGGCTGTAATCTGAACCCTTATGGCTTTAGTGGATACTTAAGAGGAGTCGTTGATACACTTTGAAGCCAAGATACTTGAACAGCATTAGCAACAGCAGCATCCAGCCATTAGGCCATTAGGATCGTTTGTCAAGGCACTAAAATTGAATAAAGGGTCTCTGGCAATACCTCAGTTCAGTTCTGTAAGTTTAATGGCAAGGCAAGTTTCTCTTTTCAATCAGCCCCTTGCATATATCATAACTTTATTTGTTTCACATATCATCAAATGTATGTGTGTGCGCGTGCCTGCAAGTTGCCTGTCAATTTATGGCAACCCCATGAATTTTACAAGGGCACAGATTAAAAACTAGACAGCAGATATCCAAAACATTTAAGTTGGAAAAAAGTCACAGATATTTTTTTTTAAAAAAAAGAGAGTTCAAAGTGGTACTGTATGACTGTCCCATGATGTGTAGCTCCAGATGTTTTTATATGACTCATGTGTAAAAGCATTGCAATGAACTCAGTTGGAGAAGCAGGCCTGAGCATTCATGAGATGATCCTAAAAGTGTCAGATGGACATTATTTGCCTGACATTTTAAGCAAAACCCATGCTTTGCTTATCGGCCTGCTGACATTGTGTGGGGTGTGGTGCAATTTGAGTTTCCCAGGGTGTTAACCCTTTTAAAGGGAAGCAAAGATATATAGGTTAAACTTATTAGAGTTCAGCTTTCATCAGCAGAACAGCGAAAGTGTGGGTCAGACTATTATTTTAAATCTATCTTTCTAAAGAATAAAGACTTACTCTAAAAACCAACAGTTTGTAGTTAAAAACAAATAATAATAACTTTAATAAAGAAATACATAACAAACTAAATCCTATCCTAACTGGTGATGGTTTGGGTATAGCAGGAAGAGACTGTTAACCTCACTCAAAGGAGACAGTAACTCTGACTAACTGTTTTATCACACTAGGGGACAAACAGCATTTAAACAAGTGTTAAACAAGAGTTAAACAGGAAATGTTCCTATAATAAACATAGGACATTTCATGTTTAACTCTCGTTTAACTCTCATTTAAATCCTGTTCGCCCCCTAGTGTGATAAAACAGTTAGACTGAGAGGAGACAGTTACTGTACTGAGAGGAGACTGTTAAGAATCTTGAGAGAGAGTCTGTTAAACAGTCTCCAAGAGTGAGTGACCAAAGTCACATGGCTGGATAGAATGAGAAAGAGAGAGGAAAGTCCCTGTATATCTAAGGAGGGAAAGGAGAATACAATATATAAATTTTCCAACACATTGTTCAGACAAGCAGGAAGGGTAAGCAAAACACACTAAGACAGTGCTTAGAATAATTGAATCACAGAATTGGAAGATACCCAAGAGCCATCCAGTCCAACCTCCTGCCATGCAGGAACTCACAATCAAAGCATTCTTGAGAGATGGCCATCCAGCCTCTGTTTGAAAACCTTCAAAGAAGGAGAGTCCTTCACACACTGAGAAAGTGTGTTTCACTGTCAAACAGCTCTTACTGTCAGGAAGTTCTTCCTAATGTTGAGATGGAATCTCTTTTCCTGCAGTGTGAATCCATTGTTCTGGGTCTTATTCCCTGGAGCAGCAGAAAACAAGCTCTCTCCATCCTCAATATGAAACCCGTCCAAATATTTAAACAGGGCTATCATATCACCTCTAAACTGTCTCTTCTTCAAGCTAAACATACCCAGCTCTCTAAGTTTCTCCTCATAGGGCTGCTTCAAACCAGCCCTCTAGCTTTGGGAAGTGGCCAGATGTGCAAAGCACTTGTCTCCCCATTCAAAAAGTACAGAGATGCAATTCAATTTTCACAGGAACCCTTTCAGAATACAAGTTGCAACACAACCCTCTTCCCTATGGATAGGCTATATAAAAGCAATAGTAACAGTAACCGTAATTAGTATTTGTCAACCTTCCAGTTTTGGATTTCATTTCCTAGAAGATCCCACTACAGGACCAACAGTAAGGTACTGCGGAAGAGATCGTCAAAAATATCTGGAAGGCCAAAGGTCCTCAGCCTGGTCTGGCACTCCACATATTATCTCAGTCACCCTTGCATTAAGTAGAAAAGTATTATCCCCATATTAAAATGATGAGGTTAATGGCTTGTGAACTCATGCCGTTAGTTCATTAATGATTGTAGATAGCAATATTTTGGATTATAAGTGGGAGGAGAGGGAATGATCACATCTTCACCTTTTGTGACAACTTCCTTAGCTATAGTTTTGAGAAGCCCACTCATGGATTTGAGTTGCTCAGAGAAGTCACAAGATGGAGCTTATGGACAGCTCAGTCATGACACAATGTCAGCTAAAATGCTTATTCCTTGCCCATCAAGCCTCTCCGATATGGAGGCCATTCCTTATGCCCTCTGCTTGATAACCTGAAGATGAATCTCAACTGTTTTCTTTCAGTATAGGTCTGTATAGGAAAAAAAAAGGAATACAGGTCCAGTTCTTTCAGGTACATCGTTGTCATGTTAGCAGGTGCAACATTGTTCCGAAATACACCTGAATCCCAACAGTCAACATTCAGTGTTAAATTTTATTATGAGAAATATCATTTGTTTTATTGATATACCATTCTGTCCCATATGTTTGCAGCAGCTCACAAAAGTTTTTCTAGGTTTTAATGATCCTGTCCCCTATGGCTTATAATCTATCGAACCATATTGTCACAAGGAGATGGAGGTATTTGGATTGTGATCCAGAAGGATATCTTTCCCCGCTACTCAGTTTTGGACTTCTTTACTTCTTTAGTACATTCCCACCTTGTCCCCATAGTTGGGATGCTTCGATCCTGCTTCTCTTATATCCTTTATTGACAATAAAAATGCCATAAAGCCAAATGAAGATGTACACAAGTTTTCTAATACTTTCCTAAATGCAAAGTTATGTGCATGTGTGGCCTTTCTAAGGTATCAACCTATTAAAGAGAGCCAAACCGAGACCTAAGGCACATCTTATCAATGGACAGGCCAGGGCAGGTTGTGTGAATCCTTTATAACCAGTTCAGGCCCATCAAAAAATGAACTGGCAGTTCCAGCCTGGTTCTTTTTTAATGTCACAGTTCATTTGCAGAACCATAACTGGAATCAAGAATTAAAAAGCCCGGTATAAAAGTCAGTAACATTAAACCTTTAAGACTTGTGTTTCATGTGTCATAAAAAGCCTATGAAAGGGTTTTATATTCTGTACAGTGTTTTAGCGCCTTCAATCATTTTTCCCCCCAACATAACTTTTGTGAACACTTTAATAGCCTCTAAATGAAAAACTAAACTATGTGTCATTCAAAAAGAAAAAAAAAGTTTTATGGATCACAGAATTTAATACAAGTTCTGGACCATAACAAGGAACTGATAAACCTATAACTGAAATTAATTCTAAATGTTGCAAAAATATTTTAGGAGTATATGCATTACACATTGGAGCAACGTAGGAGTGAAAGCATTTGCCATAGAGAGATTTTCTGCAGTGCTAAAAGAGTATATTAGAACAGTCGCTCCCATTAAGTGAGGTTTGCTCTTGTTTACGGTCCATCTGTTCCACCTCCTGACCTTCACCATTTGCGTTCCATTGTTTAGCTGTCCAGAGTCAGGCTGGTAATATACCCAACGAAATTCTCCTGACCACAGATGGTTTCCAGCATATATTTAAAGCTTCCAGTTTGTTTTTTTTAAAAAAGCCCATAGGTGGCACCACTGTAAAGGAATGCTGCCATATTGCATTTTGCCATTCCTCAGCATTGTGTTCAGAATATAATGCCATTACCATTTGGCTGCAGTAGACCAGAGCTTATCTATATGTAGACATCTTACTTGGATGGCCCATGCGCCAATTGTAGCGTATAGAAATTCACCATCAAACTCACATATTTTGTTACTGTTTCCTTTGATCAGTTATTGGAGAGAAGATAGTATTTAAAAGTATATAGCAATTAAAGATATTTAAATTTCAAATTACCATTGATGATACTCCATATCGTGCAGGCACCTTGCAAGCTGAGGCATAGAAGTGAGAACAAAGTTCACTTTGTGAACTGAGCATTTTTTATGCTTGATGAGGAAATGCCTAATTTATTAAAATTGTATCTAACAATACTGAGTCCACTTTGACTTCGGTCTCTCAACCCCCCATACTGATGGAACACAGCTTTATGGCAAGCTACTGATAACACAATCTATCCAGAAGTAAATCCCATTGAGTCTAGTGGGACTAGCCCTCATGTACGGATCAATTGCATCAGTCCAATAAGGCAATCTAAGGTCTAGTTCTGAGTTCTGTACGCTGCTAGAGTTTCACTGACATTCAATTGGACTAAATTGAATTAAAATCCATATAATTTTACTCAACTGGTTTGTGTAGTGTAATGTAATCAAAAGGCAATGGCTTTCTAGGCATTTACTCTAAAAGAATTTCACTGGGACACTTCTGAAAGTGCTAAAAATACAATTCTTTTCCAAAGTTTTAAAAACTTATTCTAATTAAGGACATTATCAAGGTTATTTTACCTATGGCTATTATTTTAAAGATTTAGAAGTGTACAATGCAGAATTGACTATTAACTGTCTTAACATATGCATGGTTGCAAATTGCTATAATCTACAATATTTGTAAAAAAAATAATAATTCTCAATTGGCCTTAACAACCCCCCTCCAAAAAGGTGTGTGAATGTGAATAAGTATAATAATTAATGATATTAGAATATGTAATGCATACCAGATTGGTAGCAATTTTCACAAGGGATTATCCAGGTTTATTCAGTTCTGGAATTATAATAGATTTTTATAAGATTCTGCCTCTTTGGATTATATTAACGGTCGTAACTAGGGAATATGTTTGGTATCAGTCCACTAGAAATCCAGATTTTCTCTGGAAATGTTTGTAACAAAAGGAGTTAAATCACCTTTAAAAACTAATTAAATATGTGCGATAATAAAACTAGAAGCTAACTACGTCCAGCAAATATACAGTCTGGTATAAAGTCTAATTTTTCTCAGGAGCAAACCCTGATACTCCCCTGTGTCGTTAACATTTATAAATTATGACGCCTTTATGAAATAGCAAAACTAAATGATCACCTTCCAGTACAAACCATATATTAGACACCTGTTTTGCACTAATGGGGAGCTCATCTTTCCTTTAATGCAGATTAGTAGCATTGCTGGTTTCAAAGGGAGAAGTATAAAAATAATGTCAGCCATATCTATATCTATAGCAAATGCTCTAGCAGTGTTAAACTAATTAATTTCCTGCCATTTTCATGGTACCTAAATGGTTATCCATTTAGACCAAGAGTGGGTAATTTTTCCATAGAGGTTGGCTATACCGACTCTCCCGAATCCACAGAGGGGAGGGCCACCACTGCTGGGGCACCAAACTCCATCATGATAGCAGCAAATGAAGCTGCTTTTTTAAAAAAAGTAGGGATGGATGGAGAATGCACCTTACTTTCACAAAATTTCGGGCAATGGGAAGTCATTCAGAACGCAATCATGGGGTTTCACATAATTGCATATTAGATATCTCATTCAATTTCCGGCAATGGGGGGTCATTTTCGGGAAATGGGAAGTCATTCTGAATGCATTCTGAACGCAATTAGAATTCACGTAAATTCGCCAAACTAGCGAATTTATGTGAATTCGAATTGGCTCCATTTGAAATTGAGAGAAATTCCTCCCCTGTCATAAACTCCATCATTTATTTCAAGGCCATGAACTGGAAATGGCTTCAAGGCACACAACACCACCACTAGGTGAGATACAGGGAAAGAAAATGCCCCACTCCTACTTTCGGCTAGGAATGGACAAATTTGTCACTTTCAGTTTCATTCTGCTTCTCGTTTTTCTGATCTTAAGTTTGTTTCATTGCATTTGTGCATCAGTTTGCAATTTTTGCAAATATATGCACAGACATTTGTATGCATTTTCTGCCCATTTCCATGAACACACACCATTTTTGCAAGCAATTTTTCTAATACATTTTCATTTGTTTATTTTCATGAATATATGTATTTGTGTGCACACATCCCCCCATGTATGCTTTAAAAAATTAAAGCACTATAATGCAAACATTGAGGGAAGTATGACCACTGAAGCATAACATTTTAAATCTGCCTATTGATTTAGGTGGTGTCTGCATGGGCCAGGATATTTCAGGAGCAGCCCAGAGTATCCTGGCCCCAGGGCTGCTTCAACCTCCCCCTGTCACTTGGAGATCTCCGTTATTATACTGGGCAGCTATTCCTCTGCCCAGGCTCCATATGTTCCTGGGAGATAAGAGCAAATACAGTTGCCCTCCTTTCTCACAGACTTGAAGTCCACAGTCTTGAATACTTAACGGAGGGGCGACCTCTGTTATTTTTAATGGGGAACACCCTGCAGTGTGAACCCCGCGCACACTCATGGACACGTGCCTCATTCAAGCTTAAGGGTCTTGAATACATGTGAGTCTCCATTTTCAGGGGGGGGGGTCTGGAATGGATTTCCCATGAAAACAGAGGGCCAACTGTAGTAAATTTGTTTTACTCCATTTTTAGTGGTATATACCCTAGGTTTGGTGCTGAACAGGCCAGACACGATCTGGGCTGTTTGCACCTGACTCAAGGATCGATCCTGCATCATCCGGATCCCCTCCCGAGCAGACAGGGGAGGCCATTTTGTTTGGCACATTCAGACAGGGGCCTTAGAAAGTATGCATTTGGTAAATCCCTATTAAAATACACAGACTAAATTAATACGAGGAATGAATCAAAATGTTAATAGAATGAACTTCTCCCCCATCCATATTGCCCACATCAGGATCTGGCTCTTGAAATGGAGAGGGATGTTAACTCTCACCACCTTAGAAAATGGCGGGTTTTAGTGGAGATGTTTGAACATAGGTTGGGTAGCCACCTCTCAGGAGTTCTTTAAGTTTTGGCAGAGGGTTGGACTAGATTCTTTGCAACTTTATCAATCTATGATTCTGTGATCACGACAAAGTAGTAGTGATTTTGCCTAGCAAATGGCCTCATTGACATCATCACTCTTTTTGACTCCTTTTCTAACCCCCCCCCCTTTAACCACTACATCTGACCCTGCCTACCTCTATTTCTCTCACCTTTCCTTGCCTTTCCTCATCATTCTTCATGGAGGTGAAAAACACTTTGTATTTGCTACTTGCAGAATTACAGCTCTGTGGCAATTGACAAGTAGCTTAGCTGCACCTTGATGCCATGCCTCTCCCGAAGGCCAACCTCATAATATTTACAGATTATTCACAGCCATTATGCATTAACTGGGCCAGCCTTAACCTTAGCCATACCTCCAAAGTTTCTTGTACACATGCCAGTTTCCCCTGCATGTTTTGACAAATGAGATATTCCCTCTGGTGCTTCCTTGTGGGTAACAGCGTGTGAGGATGTGTGGTGGCGGCAGGCACAAAATTTATTACAGTTATTTTGTAGTTTGATATTAAAGAACATGATGTATTATATCAGGTGTCTGACCTTTAAAGATCTTAGGACCCAATTCATTACAACATAAAATTTACATATTATTCAACATTCCCGCAGACCTTTTATGAAGAAATTGTGGTGCAGACGTTACATGAGATTTAAGACGGAAAAAAGTAGCCCTGCACATGAAGAATGGAAACTGCATGAAATACTAGGCTTGGAGAAAGGTGGGGAGACTCTTTAACCCCCTGAAATCATTATTCTCAGGGATAAAGTTTGCTGCATGTCTCTAGGAAAAGAAGTAAGCAGGCAAAAATGAATTAGCTTCAAGCAACCTGTGTTTGTTGTTGCTTGTATATCATTACTGTTCCATTAGGATAGTTTTTTAAAAAAATATTTTATTTAATTTTTTTCAAAATGGAAATGTGCAAAACTCTGCATCCCATCCTGGCTGTTCTGTTTTGATCTTAGGACAACAGAAACCAGGAGCAGCATTCTGTTGTTTAAGACAAAAGCATATGGATGTTGTGGCAGGGATTCAAGAGAGTTAGTACTATGCTAAGAGTAAAATGGGGTCACTTATGTCCCAAGAATCCCCCAAATGTTCCTTTCCCCTCCACTTATTTTTTTAATTTTTGTTTTTATTTCTTTTTTTTTTTTTTTGTTAACCAGAAACTGAAGACATTTTTGTTTACCAACTTGCTGTTTTCAAATAAGGATTGCTGGGAATTCCATTTGAGCGTACTGGTTCAATCTCCCTAAGCCAGAATTCTGAAACCCAAAATATTCCAAAAACCAAAACGTTTTTTCACGACGAACTGAGATAGTGGCACTTTTGTTTCCTGATAGTTCAGTGTCCACAAAATTTCATGCACACCATTATTAATATTGTATAAAATTACAATAAAAATATTGTATAAAATTATTTTCAGGCTATGTGTATAAGGTATATATGAAACATAAATAGATTTTGTGTTTAGACATGGGACCATCTCCAGGATATCTCATTATGTATGTCTATGCCAATACAAGTATTCAAAAATTCAAGAATTTGGATAAGGGAGAATCAACCTGTATTTTTAATACAAGTATATTAAAATACCTCAGTTTCTTCACATCAGGATTTAAAAGAATTTGAGATTTAAAATAAATGAATGTGGGAGAAAACACAACTGACATATCTATCCACCCAGATCCTGGACGTTTGAATGCTTGATCTGCATTTCTGTCTATGTATCTTATCATGCAAATGCAGAGCTAGGGTTGCTTCCTTGCCTCCCCCCCCCCCAGGAAAACTTTTTGAACACCCACATGGCAGGAAGATACATGTTTATTTGGTGACAGGAATTGCTGTTCCTGTTGAATTGACCAGTGAAGACGTGGAAGAATTTTATTTCAGTTTTTTTTTTTTAAAAAAAAATTACCCTCCTTGAATGTACTAATTTGTATTTGGGCAGGAAAGAACTTTAGGTTGAATATTATAATGTGAAGAAGGACAGAAAAATAATAACAATTTCTCCTATTCCTAATTTTAGGCATCACACATCTCTAGATGAAATAAAAGGCTTTTGTGCAGCTTCATTCATTCATTCCCTCCTGGTCCTATCCATAGCCTTGAAACTTTACTTTTTGGGATTGCAGCTTCCAGAATCCCACATGCTAGGTGGGGGATTTTGAGAGTTATCATCCAAAAAGTAACTTAAGTGATAGTTTTATTACCTGACCTCTAACTGAATCTGCTGTGGTCTCCAGGTCCGAGAACAAGTGAGGATTGAGAGAGGAGTCACAGAGAATCTGCTGCTTCCTTTTCTTTGGCTTTAACTAGGAATGAGCAGCATCATTCAGAGTTATGGGAGCTGACTCCATAAAGGCCCAAAAGGAATGTGCTCCAGGGTTTCTTTGCTTTTTTAATTGAACATGTTGATCATTTTACCCAGATCCTACCTAAATGTGACAAGATACAAAAAGGGCTGCTACAGTGCAGACCAATATCTCACCCATACCCATCCATGCTACCATCCAGTAAAATAAAGCCACAGTACAATGTTGATTTGTGTATTTCTAGGCCTGTTGCAGTTCACTGGTCACTGATTGCAATAGGCAGGGAAATACCAAATGTAATCATGCCTCGTTGCATCGCATCACACCTTTTTTAAATCCTGGAAATGCAGACTGGCAGCAGCCATCTGCCCTTCCATAGGCTATATCTAGAGAGCACCATACTGGAGGGGGCTGATTAGGCTTCCAGTGAGGTCCCCAGAGAACTGGAAGTCAAAGTTTGATGGCCCTGGCTCCCATTCAGGGCTTAGCATCCTAGCATGTAGAAATTTGTACCTTTCTCTAATGGAAGAGAAATGCTGATGCTCTTCCACAGCTCATGTTATTGTTCTATAGACCTTGTCAGATGGGAGGAATTTCTCTTTATTGTGAATGGAGCCAATTGGAGCCAATTTGAATTCACGTGAATTCGCTAGTTTATTTTTTTTTTCCTAATTTTTATTGATTTTTCCAAACAACATCAGACAACATTGAAGGGAAGGGAACACAAAAAATAGGATTGTTACAAAGACAAACTACAATACAAATAAGTGCATAAAAGGAACAAGTGCATACAAAACAACTTATACTATACAGAACTAGACTAAAAAAAACATACATAGACAGCGACTTCCTTCACTAACTGGTTAATCTGTTCAACTGTTATTTTCCATCGTTTTGTCACTTACTGTCCTCTTTCTGGATTTCTCTGTCTCAAAATCATATAAAAATTAAATCTTGCCTTGCATTGTATTGCAGCTTATAGCTGTAGCTATGTTAAATTATATTTTGCAGACCTTTAGTTCTTCTGTTATGTAATGTACTTAAATAATTCCTACTTCACAATTATACAATGTCATTATACAAAGATGTTACAGTATAGATTAAACTAAAGCATTTTTCCATTTTGCATGTATATAGGAGTAAAATGGTGCCCATTCTTTTTTTGCTCTTTCTTCCGTGTTTTCCCTTCTCCAACAGGTCGACACTTCCATTTCTTCTACTTCAAGTGATTTTATCAGCCAGTCTTCCATATTCGGAGTATTTGCCATTTTCCAGTTTTTAGCGTATGTAATTCTTGCACATATTATCAGCATAAAAACCAATTTATCATAACTTTTCTCGCCTGTATTATCTGACAAACCGAGAAGAAATGTTTCAGGTGTATAAGATACGTTTAAACCCATGTCATTTTTTAAAATCTTATAGATTTCCCGCCAGAATTTTTTGGCTTTAGAACATTGCCACCATATGTGGTAAAATGTGCCCACTTCCGATTTGCATTTCCAACAATTTGGACTGGCTCTTTTAGACATTAAAGCTATTTTATAGGGTGATAAATGCCATCTGTAGATCATTTTGTACACATTTTCTCTTAAATCCTGACATATTAGGTACTTAATTCTTTTTCCCCACAGTTCCTCCCACTTTTGCAATTCTATGTTATGGCCTACATTCTGCGCCCATTTCACCATACTTTCTTTAACAATTTCCTCCTCAGTATCCCACTTCAATAGCAACTTATAACATCTCGAAATCATTTTCTTCTTGTCTTTCTCAACAATCTCATCCCACTCTGATTTGTTCACTTATAACCCCACAGTTTTCTTATCCATTTTATATCGTTCCCTGAGTTGTCTGTACAGGTACCAATGGCAGTCCAATCCACTATTTTTAATTTCTTCTTGGGTTTTAAATTCTGTTTTGTCCTGTATTATGTTCACTAAATCCGTATATTTTAACCATATATTCTTTTGGATTCCCTCCCTGCTAAACCATGCTTCATGAGGAGAACACCATAGTGGGATCTTAGGGCACAGCCTTACTTTATATTTGCACCATATTCTAAGCAGAGCTTTCCTTAAAATATGCGACATACAATCTTTGTTTGATTTATCTTTTCCATATAACAAATAGCTATGCCAGCCATACCACAGATTATCTCCTTCTAGATTTAGCAAATCTTTATCTGATAAGGTAACCCAGTCTCTGATCCATGTTAAACAGCACGCTGAATAATATAATTTCAGATTTGGTAGACCCAAACCTCCTCTCTCTTTATTGTCACATAAAATTTTAGCTTTTATTCTAGCTTTTTTATTATTCCACACAAATTTTAATAATTCTTTTTGCCACTTCATTATTGGTTTTTCATTCTGCAAAATAGGGATAGTTTGAAAAAGAAAGAGGAGTTTTGGTAATACACTCATTTGGATCATTGCGATCCCACCTAGAATTGATAATTTCAGTTTGTTCCATGCTGACATTTCTTTACAGATTTCCTGCCAAATAATTTCATAATTGATATGAAAGAGATCTGTGTTTTTGTTAGTCATATTAATTCCTGTTCTTGCTTACTTTTGGCTTCTCTTTCGCCTCGGCTTTCCTTTCTCCTCCCGCGTCCGCTTTTCCCTTCTTTCTCCTGGCTTTTCTTTCGTCTCTCGGCCTTCCCTCCTCCTTCTGCGTCCGCTGTTCTTGCTTAGCTTTTACCTTCTCCTCTCTCACCTCGGCTTTCCTTTCTCCTCCTGCGTCCGCTTTTCCCTTCTCTCTCCTGGCTTTTCTTTCGTCTCTTGGCCTTCCCTCCTCCTTCTGCGTCCGCTCTTCTTGCTTACTTTTGGCTTCTCCTCTCTCGCCTCGGCTTTCCTTTCTCCTCCCGCGTCCTCTTTTCCCTTCTTTCTCCTGGCTTTTCTTTCGTCTCTCGGCCTTCCCTCCTCCTTCTGCGTCCGCTGTTCTTGCTTACTTTTGGCTTCTCCTTTCTCGCCTCGGCTTTCCTTTCTCCTCCCGCGTCCGCTTTTCCCTTCTCTCTCTTGGCTTCGGTTTCTTCTTCTTAACTTCGGTCTTTCTTTCTTCCCCCAAGTCTGCTTTTCCTTTCTTTCTCCTGATTACCCCTCACCTTTTACTTACTTCGGTTTCTCCTTATATTCTTCTAGTTTGTCCAGCCTTTCCGCGCCTACTCTAGACTTGCTCGTTTCGCCTTCTCTTGTCTTGACACTCCTCCCTTCCTAACGAACTTTCACCAGCTGTTGCAAGTTCACTCGTATCCACCTGTTCTCTTTATGATGGTAAGCAGCTGCTCCAAAGAGCCAAAATTGTCCGTCTATTTGTTATGCAGCGAAAAGAAAAGATAAACGCCGAATCAAAGCAAAAATATAGAAAGAAGAAGAGAGTAATTGCCTCCTTCTCAGTTTTTCAAGTTCGTAATGTCCTTAACGTCCAAACATAACAATGCCTTCTTTAAGCTTCCTTTACTTCTTTAACTTTCTCCAAGTCTATATTTCTTCAAAGTTATATCTATATGTTTTGGTCCACTTGTTCACTTATTTCTTTATTTCGTTCATGCTCTATGTATGTACCGTTCAAAGAAATAGAGCTGTTGACAATTTCTCCTTTCGATTATCCAGAAGCCTCTAAGTTATATTACTGAGATTCTTCTTATTTAAATTAAAAAAGTTGGTGGCAGCCTTGGTTCCCGCAGGTTTCCCACTAAGAGTGCTGGGTCGCTTCGACCTCCTCTGCTTCTGCTCCCGGGGGAGACCTATATTGGGGGGAGAGCCCCCCAACTAGGACTCCTATGGGGCAGAAGACAGGCAACAGGTTTGTGGAAGCCCCTTCGCCCACCTTGTGCCGAAGAGTGGGGTTTTCCTATTCGTGTTGGAAATAACGAAAGGAATTCACCTTTAGTGGAGGACGTTCTTCAGAGCCTCCTGAAGTTGCGTCCGGCAGGCTGCCGCTCCCAACCGGAAGTCCAGTTTAGTTTTCAACAAGCAAGCCAGTATAAAAGTATTTGTAATCGTACAATGGACGCCACCTGGGATGGACCCATCATGACATTTTCCCTAGGAGTCAAACTTGTGCTTTCAGTGTGCAGGATGAGATATAAAGATGAAAAGAAATCTGGACCACTTGCTGGATAGACGAAGGTTTTTAAGGAACCAAGGTGCAATAAGCTGCTGCTGTTGGCTTGGTTCTATCTTTCTCCTTCTTCTCCACCGTCTCGTTCCTTTCTCCTCCGCCGACACTGCCCTTTAAAGACCCCTCTGCTAGCCTCTGCCCATAGCCATCCCTTTAAGGAGGACGCCCTCAATCCCTAGTTTAGCGAATTTACGTGAATTCCAATTGCGTTCGGAATGCATTCAGAATGACTTCCCATTACCCAAAGATGACTCCCCATTGCCCAAAATTGCGTGAGATGCTATAATTCACAATAACATAAAACCCATGATTGCTTTCGGAATGTCTTCCCTTTTGCCTGAAATTGCATGAGATGCTTTCATTCACAATAACGTGAAACCCCATGATTGCGTTTGGATTGCCATTGGATTGTACTTCCAATTTCCAACGTCTGATAAGGTCCGGTGACTCACAGTTCACTAATGCAAATGCTCACTCCAGATCAACAACCCTCTCATGTGTCACATTCAGTATCATTATGAGAATGCAAGACTTTTTTTTTTTTTTTGGTCAATGTAGAACAAAGGCAAGGAACCAGATGTTTTGTTGTACAACTTCCACAATCCTATACCATTCATTCTATCACCTGGGATTTATGGGATCAGAAGTCCAAAACATCTGGACAAACTAAAGATAGCCTTTTATTGATAATTCAACAAAACAGTTGGACAGATTTTCCTGATTCTGATTTAGAAAAAATATAGTTTAACATCCTAATTAAAACAGATTTCAGGACATTTAAGAACAAACCCAGATTTTTTTTTTTAAAAAAGCAACAAATTAAAGCAGACTAGCAATAAAATAGAATATATAAATAATCAGACAAAGCCAATGGACTGGTATTTAAGTTGCCTAAATGTCTAAAATGTTTTTGATTTGTGCTTAATAATTCCTTTGGAACCAGGCACTCTTCAAGGAGTGCATTCTATCCCTGGGCAGTCCAATAAAGTTATCAGTCTGGTTTCCATTTGCTGCACTTCTGTGGAACAAGATTCAGGTCTGTGGTCTGCAAAGCTTGTTGGTTCATCTTTGCTATTTACTTTGGATCACTTTCATTTCATTAGAACTTGACCTCAACATAGCCAAAACCTTTTAAGTACTACTGATTTGAGTGATAGAACTGCATTTCAAACCTGTATGTTTATTCAAAAATAAACTTCTTCCTCTACTTGTTGTCCTTTGGTGTGTGTGTATATAGTGGCTTTTCATTTACCATAAAGACTGTTGGTGATGGGAATTGGTGGGAACAGCTGAAGGGCACCATACTAGGGAAAACAGCCTTATTCCATTTTAAACTATCTCTTAAATCTCCCCTATTTAAACTACTAGGATTTAGGAGTGCTTGACTTTGGCTTGTCAAGTTAAAGTTTGATTAAAGTTTAAACATGAAAAGTCTTTAAAGATTAAAGTTGGCAGAATACTTTGAATATTCTACAACACACAGGGATGAACTTGGGGATAGATATGAACATGGAACCATTTCCCCAAGGAAGTTAGACATTTTTTGGCGAATATATCTAATGACCTTTGTGGAATGAGAGGATGAGGGTTACGGAAAAACAGGGCTCCATGCTCTCTTTAGTAATAACCATGTCAAGTGCTTCAAAATCAATCATTCTTCTTAGGCTTAGTTTTCAAGCCTGTGTGACCACATTAAAATGAACTAGTCTAATAAAGAACCGTGAGGGTAGGGAAAGACCAATGACATTACCAGCAATGTAAACAAAGTGTTGAATTTTATGACTGGGTGTAATACTGTATTTCTAATCCCTCTTTAGTAGCTAAGAATGAGAATGGCAAGCTGGGAAGTTGTGAGTTTGGTTTTCATCTCTTCCAAGACTGTTAACGCAATTTTCATCTCTTCTGCCTTCAGCAAGTTGTTGCCTCTAAGCCTTAGGATTGTAAAGGTAAAACCAGGATTACAATCTTGCTCCATGAAATTAAAGTTTATTCTATGAAATCTTTCACCAGGACCTGCCAAATCTTGCTGAAGTGGAAAGACAAAATTCTAAACTAAGCACCATAACATAATTTGGAAAATACACATAGAAGAATGGGAGGGGGAATCACCACTCCTATTTCAGCCCATATGGGAAGGTAGGTATAGAGCTCTATCATTAGTGATTATTGCTATAAAATATAAAAAAAACCCCTCTGTACTAGCTATGGATCCTACACTAAAGTTTCTTTGCTGCTTCTTTCCCACGCTAATAACAATAACGTATTCATTATGAGGTACTGACACTTCTTACTTCCCCTTCCCCTTAAAATGCAATGGGCACAATCTGTCTGCTTGTCTGTGCAGCTATGGGCATGGGAATGGATCCCTGCTAGGTTTATCTAAACCTTTCCCTTATTTTACATGCAAAATCTGATCAGACTCCCTGTTTAATAGTTTTTCTGTAATGGTGGTTCAATACCCGCCAGCCCATCTGAAGGCATCAGGCAAGTTTTGAGGCTGAGTGACACACACACAAGACATGTCCAAGAGGAAACAACAAAACAGTGGCCTATCATAACCAGACTGATCTGTGTGTCCATCTATAGTGTCTCCCTCAAATTAATCACCCTTTTAGGACTTGCTGGACAGTGAAGAAAGCAGATTAGAAGAAAATAAACTCATTTGAGATGCGGTGCTGGAGAAAGGTGCTGAGGATGCCATGGACAGCCAGAAACCTGAGATGATCATATTGAGGCTGTCATGCTTTGGCCACATCATGAAAAGGCAAGACATTAGAAAAGACAATGATGCTAGGAAAGGTGGAGGGCAGTAGAGAGAATGGAAGACTGCATAACAGATGAAAAGACTCAATCAGGGATGTCACGGATCTGAAATTATAGAACCTAAACATAGCAGTGGAGGACAAGGGGAAATGTCTCATCCACAGGGTCACCATGAGTAGGGACCGACATGAGGGCAGCCAACAACAACAACAAGTTGGCTAATAAGCCAACTCTGCCTTTTCTTGAAGAAGTCAGATCTACTCATGGTGAAACATGCCTTGGTTACATCCCATTTGGATTACTGCAATGTGCTGTGTGTGGGGCTGCCTTTGAAAAGTGCTCAGAAACTTCAGTTGGCCCAAAGAACTGCAGCCTGGTTGTTAACTGGAGCTGGCTACAGGGAGCACACAACTCCTTTATTGCAACACTTGCACTGGGTGCCAGTCTGTTCCCAGGTACAACACAAAGTGATGGTTTTGACCTATAAAGCCATACATGGTTTGGGTCCAGGCTATGAGCCCATTAAGAGTATTGTGGTAATCTGGAGAGACCCTTTTCTCGGTCCCACCATCCTTTCAAGCTCAGTTAGTGGGAACAAGAGATAGGGCCTTCTTGGTGGCTGCCCCTAGACTCTGGAACTCCCTCCTTAGAAGAGGGCCCCATCCCTGCTCTCCTTTTGGCCACAGATAAAAACTTTCTCATGCCATCAGGCTTTTTGAAACTGGCAAAGGTTTACTTTAAATGCTGTGTAATTTAAATTTTAAGTTTGTTTAGAGTTTTTAAATGCATTTTAAATTTTAATGCATAACTGATTTAACTTTTAAAATTTCTTAATTGTTTTTAATTTTTCATATTTATACCTTTTAATGTTTTTGTGCAATTTTGAATGGCATTGTTTTAAATTTGGTGCCCACTGCCTTGAGTCCCTCTATGGGGAGGAAGGCGGGATATAAGTAAATAAAACAACAACAACAACAATAATGGGACTAGTGGATAGGTAAAGCACAGACAGGCTCAGCTTGGATGAGAAACCCATGTATTAATGCCTTATTCAGGCTTATCCAGATGATTTTTAAATCGTGAATTCTAATTGATGGATTTTAAAAATGGATTGTTTTAATCCTTGTTTTTTTAAAAAATTGATGTGTGTTTAAATTGATGCTGTTTATCTGTTGTTGTTCCCTGCCTTCATCCATGGGGAGAAACAGATAATAATAATAATAATAATAATAATAATAATAAACAACAATAAAAACGACGATGACGATGATGATGATGATTTTTTGAACTCTGTAGAGGAAGACAGCCTAGAAACCAGGCTGACCAGAGTTCCTCCTTTTCCAGGTTGTGTCCTACATTTCACCCTTCTGTCCAGGAGAAATTTCAAAACATCCTTTATATAGAGCATGACTAAGAAGCAGGAATTTACATTCACAGAAGTGCTTTTTAAAGCTTTTACTTGTTTTTTATTTGACTTATTTTTCTAGAATGCCCTCCCTTTTCCAGCGCCTTGTCCTCCTTTGGGCTGATCTGGTCTGGTCTCCCTGCTAGAAACAGGAGAGGCCCTGATCCTAAAAGAAGACCACCCCAATGTGCCTTTGGGAACTGGTTCAACTCTCAGCAGCCAGAAGGGCAGGGGCTGCCAGTGAGTTTGCTTGTGGCAATGCCTGGTAGCTCCAGGAGAGGGCGCTCCCTCCCCAGCCTATCTCTGCCTGGCCCAGAAGGTCATTCCAGCGTCTGGATCAATCACGCCGCCTGTGATTCCTAACTGACAGCTCAAACTAACATCAAGCTGGATGAGAGAGAACAAAAGGCTATCAAGCAGCCATTTTCTTGACACTTTTATTCAATCACCAGCAGATTGCTTACGACAGCAATAGCAGCTGTTTTGTCTTCATCTTTCCACATTTGATAAAAGGTGTCAACTCAAATTTTGGTAAATAATTCACTTACACCCCTCCAGCCCTGGCTGGCTGGCTTTTACGCACAGGGGTGTGTGCACACACACACATACACACGTACACATACACAACACACTCAGGTCAGGGTCCGATGGTATCAGCTGAAGGTCATCTCTGATCTATAGGGAAGGGCTGATCCCCAAACCAGTCTCTCAAGGTCAAAGATAAGAAGGGCCTCCAGAAATTAGTAATGCCAAGGGAAAGCTAAACCCGAGACAGAGAGAAGCGCAGCATTGTTTCACTTAACGCACTTAATGATTTTTCTTTCTCTCCCTCCCTTGCTGATTCAGCTGCTTTCCGGCAGCAAAGGACTTCCAAACAGAAGATGCAAAGAATATTCAGGTATCCCCAACTTCCTGCCAGGCAGAATCTCTCTCTTTAACTTCTGACACCAGAAAACCCATCCAAGGATAGCCTTGTTGGCCGTATAACAAAGTATGGTGTCCTCCAAAACCCACCAAACAGTGGACCAACCAAAATGCACATTACGCATGTTGCAAGCTTTCGAAGCTCCACTGCCTTCTTCATCAGCGGAGCTTTAAAAGCTTGCGACATGCATAATGCGCATTTTGGTTGCCCCAAGAAAGGGATCACTGTTTGGTGGATTTTGGATGACACTGTATTCTGACTTCAGAGGCAAACTCTGCCCTCCTCCCTTCCCTTCTGGAGCAGAACAGCCCATGAAATTTGGCTGTCTGAAGCACAGAAGCAAGTGCTTTCTCCTCCCTCTCCTCATAAATACACTCACTCACCCAAGCAGCCAGCCATGTTCTTCTGGCTTTTGTTGTTGTGCGCCTTCAAGTCATTTCTGACTTATAGTGACCCTAAGGCAACCCTATCATGGGGTTTTCTTGGCAAGGTTTCTTCAGCAGAGGTTTGCCTTTGCCTTTCTCTGAAGCTGAGAGCATGTGACTTGCCCAAGGTCACCCAGTGGGTTTCATGGCAGAGCCAGGATTTGAACCCTGGTCTCCAGTGTTGTGGTCCAACACTCAAACCACTACGCCATGAGCACAAGCCAGAAGATCCCACATGGGCCTTTTCTCACCCCTGGAGGTACAAATACAACCGTGAAATTTGTAGCAATTTCTTGGATTTGCACTAGGGTTCTTTCAGGTTTTTTTTAAAAAAACAGACTGTGAGGCTTGTTGAAGTGGCGTTGTGGTTTGGAGGGAAAATTCTGCTCCTTTGAAGTTGTAATTTTACCCCTCTAGAATTATAATGCTAGAGAAAGAAAGAAAGAAAGAAAGGAAGAAAGAAAGAAACCGAGGACTAGTGGTTTAAGCATTGGACTATAGAGTTTATTATACAGGAGGAAAAGTGCCCCAATCCTGTGGACGAACAAGGTTTAAATCCTGGGAATATCCTGCAAGAGTGCAATTGTTTTCAGACTGTCTGGCGATTTTGACATTGTGCAGAAAGCCACAAAATCACACCGCTTTTAAACTTCAGGATTTTCCCCGAATTTAAAAAGCGGTGCAATTTTGCAGCTTTCTGCACAAGTTAATGTTGCTTTAATGCCCAAGCTGCGTGATGTCATCTGAAAATAATCCCACTCTTCTGGGATATTCCTAGGCTCACACTCCATTTATCCAAGGCATTTGGGTACTTTCCTCCTGTGTGATAAACTCCTACGACTCTGGAGACCAGGGTTCAAATCCCCTTTCAGCCATGCAAACTCACTGGGTGACTTTGGGCAAGTCACACATTCTTAGTCTCAGAGGAAGGCAAAGGCAACCTCCCCCCCCCCCCCCCGAACAAATCTTGCCAAGAAAACACTGTGATAGGGTTGCCATGAGTTCTTCTGGACACACAAGAAGAACAACAAGCGCAAAAGTGATATTTCATTGATATTCTATAGAACTGTAACTCTAAAAGAAGAAAGGGGGGGGGGGCAGGGAGAACAATACTTTTTTGTTCTGGTATGCGTCAGAATTTTAAAAAGGAAATCACTTGACAGTAGGATAAAATGTTGCAATTGGTGCCAGAAAAAGACTGGGACAACAGAAACATAATTTCCATATTTTATCAACCCCCATCCCATCCTACAGCAATAAATTCTATGAGCACCCAATGCATTAGCCCTGTCAGAGGCATCTAACAACAAATATCTATTTGCTTTTCTTTCATGATGCCTTCCACAAAATAAATAAATAAAATATAATAAAATCTGAGAACACAAAACTCAAATTCACTCTTAAAGAAGCATTTAAAGATTGCATTTAGCACTGAAATATTAAGGATTGATATTAATATTAAAGATTAAGTTATTGATCTTGCTGAGCAAGATGCCGGCACCTGGCATCCCTCCCTGGCTGGGTCCAGTTGTCTCTGGGCTCTTCCAGATTGGGAAAAACGTCTCTGCCACTATGAACAGTTTCCAGTTCTTTTTGTTTTGATTGTGCCTCCTTATTTGCAAGTTACACCCAGTCTCTTTCTTGAAACATGCCTGGTCCCCCCCCCCCACCCCTTTCCTTGTATCCTTCCTTTTCTGTCTGATCTCAGGTCACATCTAGTCTCATGCGACATTTTAGAAATTGATTTTCACCAATTTCCACTAAGTCTTTTCCAGTTATTATTCAAGAGTTACATTGGTTAAGCATCAGGATCACTTTGTTTCAGTGTTAATAGCCCTTTCCCCCTCACTTTTGAATCTAGGTCCTGGAAACAATAGCTGTGTTTACTGCTGGCAGTCAGCTTAACTAGTTTTGCAGATGGAAACATACAAGGCAAGTCCAGAGATGTTTTTCTTAACTGGAGGTTTCCTCTGATAGATATTTGTTCATTCTCTCCCTCTTGGACAGGGCTGGGCAACTTATGAACCTGTGGATGATGCTGAACATCACCCCCTCCCCCCATTAGCTTCTGCAAAAGGTGAAGATGAGAGATGCTGGGAATAATAGTTATATATTTTTCATTTATAGGCATATCTCAGTTAATAATGTAGATGTATTCCCAGCATTATGTCTTTAACAGAAACTTTGCTACCAGAAACAAAGACAACATGGAAAGAAGAGGGATAAATTCCTAACCACAAAAAAGAAGAGCAGGTCAACATGTTTGAAAAAACTTTTAAAGTCAAAACTAACAATATACACATATGAAATGAAACAACTGGATGAGAAGCCTGCCCGTGTCTAAGTAAATAACAGCATTTAGAACCTTCTAAAGACATTTTTAATGCTACTTCCATAATGCATCCAGGGATTCTCTCTCTCCCCCCCCCCCCCCAGCCCAATTTCTCTAGCCTCTGCTTTTCTTATGATTTCCATTTGGGTACCCAACCTATAGATCTATGCATTCAAATTATATATATATATATATATATATATATATATAGAGCGAATAGATGCTAAGGCATGTATATCTGGTGTTCCTTTTTCTCTCTCTTTTGCTGTTCATGAATGCTGAGTAAGGGAGTCTGGGGTAGCTGCTGTTTAACCTGCCTGTGGTAGGCAAGTGCACACTGTTACAGTAAGATCAGCTAGAGCAGAATTGCACTTTCCCCCAGCTTTGTTTCATTGTTTACTGCAGAAATGCTGCTGCACCTCCCACTGAGAACTTGTGTTTCCCCAGCTCTTTCACCACCCTTTCAATGCCACTCCTTATCTCACATTCTCCAGAAACTGAGGCACAGAGACATAGTGCCTCTGTTACTTAAGGGGACATATAACCATCCTGGCTAGTAGCCATTAATGGCCCGATCCTTCATGCATCTATCTAGTCGCCTTTTAAAGCCATTCAAGTTGATGGCGATCACATCATCATGTGGCAATGAATTCTACATGTTAATTATGCATGCTGCACTCACTTTGATCTGTCCTGATTCTCCCACCATTCAGTGTAAGATAGTATTAGAAGACAGAGTATTGAAGACAAAATATTCTCACCCACAAATACCAAATTGATCTACCATGTTTCCCTGAAAATAAGACAGTGTCTTAAATTAATTTTTGGTCCTAGAGATGCTCTAGGTCTTATTTTCAGGGGATGTCTTATTTTACCATGAAGAAGAATTCACATTTATTGTTGGGGGGGGGGGGAAGAACATTTATTATATACTGCATATACATACACATACATACACACACACACACACAACTTTGCTAGGTCTTACTTTTGGGGGAGGCCTTATATTTAGCAATTTCGCAACACCTCTACTAAGTCTTGTTTTCTGAGGATGTCTTATTTTCAGGGAAACAGGGTATTTACCAAGCTTGAGGTGCAGAGACTCTTCTGATACAAAATCTAGTGTCATGGTGGTGAACCATGGTGGTGAACCTATGGCACATATGCCCTCTCTGGCATGCAAAGCCATTTCTGAGGGCATACAGAGAATCGGGAGTGTAAGGGAAGAGGAGGAACAGGCGTATGCTGTTGTGGAGGAGGGCTGTGTTGCAAATAGTAAGATGGGGGATTTCATTTGGGAAAATAACATGGTGAAATAAAGCTGAAAAGGCCTTTCCTTTTGTGCTGCAGCCTTGAACCAAATCTTTCTTCCCTCTCAGTTGCATTTGCTGTTTTTTTTTTTTTAAAGGAACAGCTGACACGATCCCAAGAGTTTGCTACCTGTGGCAGTAGAGCAAATGGTACTCTCACTCACTCAGCCAAGACAAAGTGCATAGTAATTCCAGCCAGGCAACATATTTTGGCACATGAGACAGAATATACTCCAAGCACCTCCTTCCATTCCTGGCAGCAAAAATACAATAACAACAAATTAAATTGCTGACCACTTGGGATATCCCAAATCTGCTATTTAATGGCAGAGCTGGCACTGGGGAGATGTAATCATGGATTTTCTGCCATCTCCTGCATGCACCCGAAGAACAGGTCTGTTGATAAAAAGTCTACTCGTTTCTGCATTCTGCAGGTGCCAGTGGTAAGGCCAACGCTTGGAAAGCTTCTTTAATTTTGAGTGTTGAAAAGCATGCTCTAACATGTTATAAAAGTTGCTCTTTTCTTTCCTGCAGTGGGCCTTCCATGTTTGCTGGGGTTAGGGGTTTAAGAACCCTGCGAAAGTGGAAAAACTGCAAATAACGAAGGGTAATTTTTTTTTTAGCTGACAACGGCCTGAAACAGACGGGTACTATAGGGTGCCCTCGTCACGTGCTAGGGTTGCCTCGGGGTGGAGCTTACACATGCCTCACAGCCATAGCACGTGACAGGGGTCTTGTCACTGCACAGCACTGTTGATATGGCATATGCAGTGATGACGTTGCAGCTGCACAGCATCTATACGGCATTGCGCAGTTGCGATGTTACAAAAGCGCTGGCAGTGCTTTATGCATCACAACTGTGACGCAAAAAGGAGCTGGGTTTCCGCACTCCTTTTTTAACTGTGCGCCTTCGCCGGTCCGTGTAGTTGCTGAGGTGATGGTGCACAGTACAAAGAGGTGGTGCCAGACTGCCCTTTTTGGGCAGTCTGCAAAGCCCCAACATTTCTCCTGGAATCTCTAGGTCCTCCAGTGCAATTCTGTAGTCAACATCTGCCAAAGTTTGTCCATAGACTGACACTGGAGGCCAAGAGAAGTATTTTCTCTAGTTTTCTCTAGTAATGTCTAAATCTTTCTCTATCATTAACTTCTGGCAGAGTTTTGCTGGAGGACCTTGTGATGGACCCCTTATCTTTCACCACTAAGTCTCTTTGATGTCAGCACCCTGGACCTTTTCATCCCACTGCTGCCACCAACTTTATTATGTGGTGGACCCCTTATCTTTCATCACTAAGTCTCCTTGATGACAGCACCCTGGGCCTTTTCATCCCACCGCTGCCACCAAATTTTTATGTGGTGAACTCTCAGTCTCTCAGTCCACCCACCACCTATTCTCAACTGTGGCAGCCCTATGGAGTTTTAATCCCACCACTGCCACCAAAATATTATGTGGTGATCCCCTTATCTTTCACCACTAAGTCTCTCTAGGATGACACAACGCCTCTGTGTTTCTTAGATTCGGTAGCATGGTTTAAGTCACACGGCGGCCAAGTTGTATTTCAAACACTAATAAAAGTTTATTTATAAAATACAAAAAGTAAAGTAAAAAGTAGACTTAAAGTTGTTAATTGTCTTATTTCTTAGTTACAAAAGGTTCTTTTAAAGTATTAATATCCATACAGCCACTCAGGCAATCCTCTCTCCAGTACCAAGACCAAAATCTTTCTTTAAACCACTGTCTTGTTCTGAGTCTCTCTCTACCGGACTCCCCAAGCCTATCCAGTCTCTCTCAGGACTCTTAAGCCCCCTCCATGGTCTCCAAACACCATCAAAATGTTCCCTCGGGAACTCTAAAAGCACACCCACCCTTCGATGTGACTCTTTCCTTCAAAAAACCCAAAACTAAAACTCACTTTTCACTCTCTGCAAGGCTCTTTTATAGCCCTGCCCAGCCGGTTTCTCATTGGCTGGTCTCATGTTGCTCTGTGATTCTGTCTGATAGATCGGCCTGTTCACTACAGACCTAGAGATTCCTAGAGAGAATATATTAATCTAATCTGCCTTGAGTCCCTGTACCTGGAGGAAAGTGGAATATAAATAAACGTCATCATCATCATCATCATCATCTGCAAATAATCAAATCCACAAAAGTCAAAGCTGCAAATGTGGAGGGCCAACTATAAATGTCACTTTCTGTTACTTAGAATTTCAAATGCTCCAAGCTGCTGGCTTGGGATACAAAACAAACTCTTCTCCCACCCACCTCACTTTTCTCTTGACACTCATAACAGAGCACAAGGTTGCCACTCAAGGCATAGCATGAGCCAAAACCCATGTGACATTTCTTTTCCATAATTTAATGTAGCCTTCCATGTAACTATAAAAGTAATTAAAATTTATAGTTGTGTCATCCAAAGAGTGATGATATCTGCCTTTAAATCACAATTGCAGTTGTACATATAGCTCAGTTATTGTGGGAATGAATTAACCACAAGTAATTCATTATTTGTAATGAGTTACTGTCAAGCTGTGTGCCAGCCTCTGGGACACACACACACACAAGACAATCATTGCAGGGACAACCAACAACATCAGGTTTTACAAAGCCTAGGACTTCAACATGGAAGTTTGTTAGCTGCTGTGACTAATAGCTGCTCATACTTTTCAAATGAGGAAAAACAAACATAGCAGGGTATTTACTGCTGGTGAAAAAATAGCTGCATCTTGTACCAAGCAGCAATAGATTTTTTAAAAAGGGAAAGACTAATGTTGTTAAGTGAAAGAACAGTTCATTTTCTGTTCTTTCATGAAATATGTTTAGGTCTCAGCCTGGAGGACAATTAGAGAACACTTCTAATGCGTCCTGTTGTAACAGCTTCATTTACTTTTAAGAGCGGGGAGAAACTAATAGAGAGGCCTTTGAATTATTGCAACATGACGCGGTATCTGGCGTTGGCAGTAGCCAAAGCACCGAGATTAAAAATGATACATCTTCCAATGCTGCCCCACCAGCTGTATTGCAAAATATATCTAAGCAACAAATAGTCACTGTTTATCACAACTCGGTTTATACTTTCTAATAGCTAAAGTGTCTATGTGTGCATTTGAGATCCTGTCTCTTTTCCACCAGCAGAGAATTTATAGTAGGTAATTGATGTGCATGGGAAGAAGAGAGCATTCGCCTTGCATTTCTACTTACTGCCTTTCACCTAGCAGTGTGATGGCAATAGCGCTTCTTATCGCACAGACCAGCAAAATTTGTGACACCCCAATATGAGCAGCGTTTATCTGGCTGGTCATGCCGGTCAATATGATTTGTTGTATATATATGAAGGACTGGCTCTACCATTGGGCAGAGAGGGAAGTGAGTGTCTCAGATGGCAGATGTGGAGGGCAGTGGCAGCAAAGAGAGCCTTCAGTTGTTCCTCCCAAACCTCTTGGCGAAAGGATTGTGAACCTCTAACTAGCCTGCTACCTCAGATGTGGTGAAGGAGTTCCTTCCATTGCCAGCATTCACGTAAGAGTCAGTTGTGTCAACTAACCAGTCTAGTCAGCTTGTATTATGTAGAACAGAAAGAGGGTGTTATATTGTCCTTTGCTTCTGGCACCAAAATATCTTGAGGACACTTACATGGTACAGAAGCACAGAGTTCGGGTGTTGAGAAATGTGGCAACAACCTAACAGAGAGTCCAAGACAACTCTAGCAGTTTCCAACTCTATTAGGAACTAGTCTTTTTTTTTTGGTTATTTCTACCATACTTTGGATTACAAACAGGGCTAGCACATAGTAATCTACTGTTGCTTGGAAAAATCCATCCCTCTCCAGTAATTGTGGAGATTTAAGCTAAGGTCAAAGGGAACAATGCACTCCAGGGGTGGTGTTTGACCACATGTCCTGGTTTTCATCAGTGAAATGTTGGAAGGTATGGCGGTACCCACCTTGGATGAAGGCTCCACAGGTGTATACAAGCAAACATTACTTGAGCAATCTGTCTGCTCCAGAGGCATGTTCTCCATGTTTAGGGCAGATGTATAGTTCTCAACTTCCAACACAAAGGAAATGTGTTCTGCTAGTTTGTAGCTGAAAGGGCTGCGCACAGTATTGATTGGCAGGCCTTTGGGTCAGTTGTAAAGCCTCCCTCCTTCTTGGATAAGTCTTTCAAACATAACTTGTTTTGCTTTGTTTTGTTTAAATATGCATGGGGAAAACTAAGCAGATCATCCAGAAGAACCAGAAGGAAGAGGCCAAACAAAAAACGGGAAGGGGGCAAAAAGACGTTTGGGGCAATTGCTTCAGAAACTGCATCAGAAGTAATGACTTGATATGTAACAGCTTCATGTGTTGCATGTTTGTTTGGAATAATGAGAAGCAATGTTACTTTGAAGAATAACATAATAGCTGCTAATATTAGGGGTCTTTGAAGGGGGGATTATGAATTATGCATGTTCTTTACTTGAAACAACATGGGTGGACAATTAGAGTGGGGTTGATGGTTCTTTTTTATATTTTAAAGGGTTTCTAAAAAGCAGTTTAAAATAATGTATTAGTAACATGTTACCTGTGAGTAATGCTAGCTGCTAGTTGTGAGCAACAAGCAATGAGCATCTAATTATTTTGAGAAAAAGTAACACCAGTACATTAGATTTTGGAGTAGTGTTTCCAAGATTTGGTTGGAAGATATGTGAATGGCCAAACTATCTGAAGGACTGCCATTTGAGTCTGCCAGGGCTTTGATGATTTCTTTCTTCCCAGCCCATCACAAATACAGCTGGTAGGAAAACAGGAGAGGGCCTTGCTCCAAGTCTCTGAAATTCCTTTCCTAGGGAGGATAGACTGGCACCCTTCTTGTTGTCCTTCTGGGAGCTGTTGTCCAATTGATAAATGAAAAAACCCAGGCTCTCATGAATCTCATGGTATAACTCAATAGGAGAGCCAGCATCATGTAGTGGTTTGAATTTTGGATTATGACTCTGGAGAACAGGATTTGAATCCCCGCTAGGCCATGAAACCCACTGGATGACCTTGGACAAGTCACATTCTTTCAGCCTCAGAAGATGGCAATGGCAAACCCCCTCTGAAGAAACCTGCCAGGAAAATCCCATGATAGGTTTGTGTTAAGATTGGCATAAACTGGAGACAATTTGATTGGCACACAACAACCACAATAACACACTAGAGTTGACATCACCTGGTACGATAACTCATGGTGCCCCCACTCCGACCTCCTCCCCTACCACACCATACAGAATCCTTTTGTACTAATGTTACTCACAAATTGTTATGGCTGTATATCACTGGATGTCATGGCAATTGTTGTGTCATAAACAATTAGCAAAATTAAAATTATACCTTTAAATTACAATAGCATTTGTTATTTATGGGTACATTTTTTTCATGTGATTGAAGTGAAAATTTGGCAAGATATGATGTTTTAAAGAAAATTTTAAACTAAATATAATATTAAATTAATTTTTTTTAAACAACAACAACAACAACAACAACAACTGGGGCCTCTTCTTTCCCTTCCCACTGAGCCTCAACCCACTCACACAATCTGTTCAGCGTGTTTAAAGTAGTGCATGCAAATGCCAGAGCCAGATGTTTGGAGAACAGTGTGGCCCCCCCCCCCCTTACGGTGTCACCTGGTGCAGTCTGAATCCCTACAACACCCTAGTGATGCCTCTGCAACAATAGCTCAATAGATTGAGTGCTACTCATAGATAAGGCTTCAGATAATATGAAGCATTTAGGTGAGTGCAGAAGATGATTAAACATTCAGCCACCTGCAAAGCAAACAGACAAACAAAACTCTTCTTACTCTCTTCTCAGTTTTATGTATTTATCTTTCTCACTGAAATTCAATTTGCTTAACATTGGCTGGAGTATGTTCTTAATGACGAGCTGGAATTATCATATACACAGACACTTTGATTTTTATTCTTTAGGAAGACACTCAGAAAGTCTAGTTTCAGTAATATGACAAAACTACAAGTTGTAAAGGTGCCTGTTTTCACAAACTGGAATGCAAAACTTACATAACATTTAGAAGTGCAGTAACATGAAAGCCTGTTCTAAAAGCATGCAAACAATGAATCTTATTCATGTAAAACAATTCTTTCTTCTTCAGTTGTTTCCTGCCTGATTTCAATAACCTCTCAGAATGCCTGTGAAGAATAGAAAACCCTACATGATGAGTTGTGAGAAGAATTTTATGTCTCCAAATACAAGTAGCTGAATTGTAACCTGCACTGTAGTTAGCAGGGAACAAACACAATGGCCTGGTTTGCATGAGAGCTGTTCTGTACTAAACTCCGAAACAGTAGAAGGTGTACCACTACAGACTATAAGCACAAGGATGAATCAGGATTGTCCTTACCAAACTGGGAATGTCGGTGATTATGATCTCCCACCTCAAGCCTAGAGGATCTGTCAGGATATACATATGAAAGTAGAAGCCTGCTTCTGTCCCTGAATGGATAAGCTGGTGCGTGTTTGTATATATACTTCTCAGGGATGTAATGTTAAATGTTCTGTGCAGAGGCTCATCATGACACTTCCTAAAGTCATCCCCCCCCCCCCCCGAGAACCACCAGATATAGGCAGCTGTGTTGACCTGCATCAATACTTCATCCCAAGTGTTTTTTCTTTCCACCTGGACCAAGTCTTTTGTAAAGCTAAGGTGTTTTATTTGCCTATTCAAGACCAGCCACCCCTCAACACTTTATATTATATCACATATAGCTGACAGCAATATACTGATGCTGGAAAAACATCCCCTCCTCTCCTCTTCCTATGATGATTTCAGCTAAAATGAAAGGCATGAAGGAAGACATTGTAGACAACATTGGATTTCCACTTTCTTATGTCATCCCCTCACAATACTTTAAATCTGTGAGCCATTGATATGCTACATCACTGATATTGCCTGAAGAATGAAGATATAATTACATTAAATTACATCAAATAGGACTGTATTCCTTGTTTAGGTACTTAGGCCACATAACCCTAATTTAAGTTGCCACCACAGCATTCATGTAAGAAAAGGTTGGCTGTCAGTACCACTCTTCATGTCCTTGTCATGGACATCTAGGGGTCCATCCAATGCCCTCCTGCCATCCTCCTGGTGAGCAGTCCTGATGATGCAGGGTCAGATTTCCTTTTCTGGTGCAAAGTGTCCAGGCAACATCTGGCCAGCTCAGTACCAAACCCATTGTATACCACTCTGACACCATTTTTTTAAAAATTACATTTTGCTCTGGTTCTTCTAAAGCCCATTGGAACAACAGCAGGTGGCTATTTATAACACCATTTCCTCAGAGGTCAGAATGAGGTGCCCAGCCATGGGACTGAGGCTGGGCACCTTGTTTTCATCATCAGAGGGAGCAATGTGTGGTAGCAGTGGCAGCACTGGTGAATGGCACAGTGGGACACATGCCTGGTGTTGCAATGGACTGGCCAGGTAATGTGAGGATGCTGGGCCAGCTTTAGGGCCAGAATAGTCTGGACTGTTCCCAGAGTATTCTGGCCTATGCAGATCTGGCCTTCAAATATTTGTTTTGCAGAAGACAACAGCATAATTGGGAATGGATGAAAAGCTTCCTTGGCATATATTCTGTTTGTAATTACATTACAAATATCAGGTAAGCTAGAGCATAACCCTTGCCTTACCTAAGATCAAGTCTAATTCCTAAAGCACCATAAATCTATATTTCTCAAAAGATTTCTTAACTAAAATTTGCTCTAGGAGTATTACTGTTGTGTAACTTTGGTTAAATTTTCTGTCGCAGATCCCTGTCATGAATATTTATTTACATCCCAACAGAAATCATTGCTCATCTGAAGGGGAGTTAACAATCCTTAATAGCCTCTTCTGATATGATTGATGCTTTTGTCACTTTCGCCAGTAAATAGGTTTATATTAGCATACAAAATATGCTTTCTGTCCTTT
Source organism: Urosaurus nigricauda (assembly GCA_034509955.1). NCBI lineage: Eukaryota > Metazoa > Chordata > Lepidosauria > Squamata > Phrynosomatidae > Urosaurus > Urosaurus nigricauda. The sequence goes on from JAOEGL010000003.1 coordinate 132,624,131, forward strand.
TTACCTCCACAGGCATTTAACTGACCACTCACTTAAGATGTAATCTTCCACCCGAGGTTTCGCTGTCATTTCAGGGTCAAATTTTTTCCTATTAGGAGGAAGCCTTAACACTTTAACAAAACCTTCAAGCTTATTTATTTATTTATTACAATGATTTATATGCTACCTTTCAGGGAAACAGGTTCTTCCAAGGTAGCGTACAAGTAACATCAAAATAATACAAATCACAATGACCAATTTTAACAAATAATAAACCAGTCTCTCTCTCTCTCCCTCCCCCCCCCACACCCCTTCAGCACCTTAAAAGCCTAACAATTGTGGTGAGCTCACAACTCTGATGGGCAATAGTCCATGAAGGTCCATGCAAGTAGGTAGATAGATAGATAGATAGATAGATGAAATTGATAAGGAACCACACAACTTTTTTATGGGGAGAGGGACATGATCCTGACTTAAATCAGAGCCACATCATGAGCTGTAATCTCTTACCTGTGATTTGCTCTTTGATAAGACCATTTGCAGCATGCCTTCCAATGTCCCGGTCTGACAGGAACAATCCCAATTAATTTTCTGTCATTCCGCTTTTCCAATATCCCAGTTTTTCTTTCTTCTTTTCACATTCCCAAGTTACTTCAGTTGCTGGAAATGGAGTTCAAAATGCAAAAGTAGTTCCTACTCAATTAACTCAGTGGGGGAGCCAAGAAGAGGAGGCAGAATCTTGCCCTTCCCAGTAGACTCTGGCAAAAACAAATTCTTACAGCCTCTCATAGCTTGTGTGTTCTTCCTTATTAATATTTTCCCCCATCTTCACCATGCACTGATGTTAAATTTGGCCACATGTGCCGCAGTTTTCATCTATAAAAAATATGCTGAAGAATATTGGGATCTCAAATCCACCAACATCTGGAGGCCCAGACTTTGCCCACATGTGGGCTAGGCATTACTTATTGATCTCCATGGTTCTGATCTATGTAAACAGATGCTGCATTGGGAACTTGAAAGAGTTTAATATTGTGTGTAGACTTTGCCCTTATCTTTCAACATTCTGCTCAGGCTTTAGCCTGAGTTTTGTATTCAGATCTCATTTGATTGGTTTTATTTAAAAAGTTTTTTAGGTTCTATCTTTCAGCTGAAGTTTTCAGGACAGCTAATCAAAATAATAACAATGCAAACAAATGAGAACCAAATAATTAACAAAATAGCACCTTTCACAAAACTGACAGCACTACAAAGAAAAGTGCAGGAAGAAAAACAGAAGCAAACAACTCTTTGAACAAAAATTACTTTTGGGACTACATCCTCCATCCAGAATGGCCGCTGCCAGGGAATGCTTGGGGTTGTAGTCCAAAAACCTTGGACTCCAAAGAGCTTGGAGTTGTAGTCCAAAACACTGTTTCTCAAGTGTTCCCTGTGGGTCAAAGAAACCCCTAGGATGAAGATTTAAGGGGTCTGCAATGGAATAGTGGAACAGGTGTGGATTGCCTCTCTACAGCCTTTTTCTACCACCACAACCAGAACTCTGCTGCACTCAAGGTTGGATCCAACCCAGTGTCTAGCTTTGTTATAATTCTTCAGTGTATAAACATTAAAGCAGTATAAACATTAAAGCAGACTAAAATGTACTGTGGTTCATGTCCCACATGACATTAGAGTCCCAGGGTAAAAACAGAAATGTCAAGTGATGACCTTCCACTGAATTACTCATGTTGATGCTGTTTCAGGTTTTCCCATCTCAGTCTTTGTTTTTCAGCAGGAGGCCCTCCCTTTCTCCCGGTAATTGGTACTTAGTCTAAGAGATAATCTTATAATTTTCATATAAAATATTGATAAGGAAGAAACACACAGCCTCCCTGTTGTGAATGCACTGGACTTCACAAAACACTAATATATGGATTAAGGAAAGTTAACATAATCCTTTTATGGAAACTAAAATCAATTACACGTCAGCTTTGTAGCATTATAAATGTATTTAGTCAGCACACATCTCTTTTCCCCCTTTTCCAGCAGTATGCCTTACCAAGTGACTCGCCAGATGTTAAATATTAAATAGAACTAATCAAAATACTATTTGAGAGATTTTTAAAAAACAATGATCAAAGAGAGCTATTTATCACCTGATCTGTGTTTCCATTGAAATGCCAGCTTCTGTGATGTTATAGCTAATTTAGCATAGTTCTTGAATTTGGCTTAGTATGAACTCAATTTTTAATTTACCATGAATGAAAAAGAGAGTTAAGCCCCAGCATCACTTCTTATTCAACACTAGATCTGAGGAATTAGCCAGTGTTTAAAGTGTTATCTCTAAAAAGTAATTCAATACTTATTACTCTCTTTAACAAAATAAGTAATAGAAGTGATGGTGGTGATGATATTCATTTTAATCCTGCTTTTTGTTCAGTGTTGTTGTTGTTGTTCTTGTTGTTGTTCTTGTTGTTGTGTGCCTTCAAGTTGTTTCCAATATATGGTGACCCTAAGGTGCCCATATCATGGGAACCTCTTATTAAGACTTGTTTGCCATTGCCTTCTTCTAATGTTGAAAGAGTGTGACTTGCCCAAGGTCACCCAATGGATTGCCATGGCCAAGATTTGAACCCTGGTTTCTAGAGTTGTAGTCGAGCACTCAAACTATTACACTATGTTAGTTTGCAAATTATTAAAACCATTACAGATTTAAAACCATGCCCATTAGAAGGCAACTTCTTTTAAAAATAAATCGACAAAACTGCACAGCATTCTACTAAAAGCCCATCACAGTCAATTCCTAAAAAGTCTGACCAAATAGGAAAGTTTTGTATTTACTGGTGGAAGGAGAGGATGGAAGGAGTGATCTCTGGGGAGGGGGTTGCAAAGGGTGAGAGCAGCCACCAAGAAGACACTCTCCTTTGCTCCCATCAAACAAACCTGAGGAAGCAGTGGAAGAGAGAGAAGGGACATTCCCAAAGATCTGAGAACATGATCAGTCTTGAATGGGGAGATAAAGTCCTCCAAATAGCCTTGGCCCAAGCCATCTAGGGCTTTGTAGGTCATCATCACCACTTTGAATTGTGCTGGAAGTAGACTGGCAGCCAGTATAGCTGTTGGAACAAGAGAGGTGCAACAAGGGAGATGAAATGGAGAAGAGGGGTGGGAGATAACAATCATGTCCACAGCAAAACAAAAGAAGTGGAACCCACAATAAAATGTTCTAGCATGAAGTGCTCCTGTTGAAGACTCCCACCTTTCAGGATGGCCCACTCCACTCCACCCCACTTCCTTCCATATTTCCTTTTACTCTCCCCCTCAAGAGTCAGCCAGTGAACATGCTCAGGCCTCATGGGACTGTTTGCGGGTTCCTCTCCGCTTAGATTCCCTCCCTCTTAAATTCTGTTTGAGAGCCCTTCCAGATAAGAAAAAAAGTCTATGAAGGGCCCAAGTTTTGTTCCTGTACAAACTGGATGCTATTTTAGAGATCTATATACCATTCTCTTCATTCCACAGTTACTGCTCCCTAGTGATCTCTAGGGACCAGTACAGGTCCCTGGTGACTGATCTGTTTTTTTAAGGGGCTGGTTATAAAATCTCATATCACTTGAGTGCAGATTGCTTGAAGGACTCTATTCCCCTCTATGGAGTTTATCAGATGGGAGGGATTTCTCTTTGTTTCGAATGGAGCCAATTGGAGCCAATTCGAATTCACGTGAATTCGCTAGTTTAGCGAATTTACGTGAATTCCAATTGTGTTTGGAATGTGTTTAGAATAACTTTCCATTGCCCGAAAATGACTGCCCATTGTCCAAAATGGCATGAGATGCCTTAATACGAGATAACGTAAAACCCAGGATTGTGTTCGGAATGACTTCCCTTTTGCCCAAAATTGCGTGAGATACTTTAATATGCAATAACGTGAAACCCCATGATTGCGTTGGGATTGCCATTAAATTATACTTCCAATTTCCGTTGTCTGATAAACTCCTTAGAAAGATGGAGTGCTCCTGTTCAGTGCCCTAGCCAGGCATCCATGCCTTTTAGCATGTTCCATTCTTTTGTGCCACCCTGCAACAGACACCCAGCTTTTCAGTTTTCATTGGGCTCTTTGGGGTTGTTTGCTTGGCTTCTTTAGTCATTTCCCCCTCCTCTTCTCATGGCATTTCTATTTCTATCAACATTTGGGTCATCCCAATAGGGTTGCCTAACCTCAGAAGCTGGTCCTAAGTGTCCAGCTGGGATGTGAAGGTACAAATTCTTCAATTTTGGGGCTCAGCTCCAGGTAAGAGGAATCCTCCAATTCAGCTAGTAGAGCAACAGTTTGCTGTAATTTGCAAGGCTTAAGTTATTGGTTGCTGCAGTCTGAAAAGACTCTCTAGATGATATCTGTATTTACTTAGCTAGCTTCCTTCACAGTCATTGTGATGTCAGGAATCAAACGCCACTCTGCTCTGTATGTGTGTTTTAGCTAGAAGCAAGTAGGCTAGATCAAATGTTCCTTATCTTGTGTCTGTCAGTATGTGTGATGGAATAACCACCTCACTTCAACTTGATCTGGTAACAATCCCTTTATAATCATTTAAGCTTATCGTACAGCACTCTGAGGATGAGAACAGAATGGGATGGAAAAGAATGGAATGGGGGGGGGGACATGTGTTATCGTATGGGAGAACACCGTCAATACCATTGGGAATCACCAATCCATTCCTTAGAAGTTCCATGGCAGATGATTTTGAAGGACGGTTCAAAATTGTCCTTTGAAATTGGCTGCTGTGGAACTGCTGGGGAACGGATTGGGGACTCCCAGCGTCATCGTTGGCGTTCTCCTGTGCAATAACACACGTCCCCCCCCCGTTCCATTCCCTTCCTTTCCATTCTGTTCCCATTCTTCAGAGTGCCATGCGATAATCTTAATATAATTGGAAGAGACCACAAGGGCCACCCACTCCAACCCCTGCCATGCAGGAACTCACAATCAAAGCACCCCCGACAGATTGCCATCCAGCCTCTGTTTAAAAACCTCCAAAGAAGGAAACTCCACCACTCTCCAAGGGAGCGTGTTCCACTGTCGAATAGCTCTTACTGTCAGGAAATTCCTCTTAATGTTTAGGTGGAATCTCTTTTCCTGTAGCTTGCATCCATTGTGCTGGGTCCTATCCTCTGGAGCAGCAGAAAACAAGCTTGCTCCATCCTCAGTATGACATCCCTTCAAATACTTAAACAAGGCTATAATGAAAGTAAGGTTTCAGTCTTACTTTCCAAGGATGTCCTATGTGTGTGTGATGTCTCAAATTTTGGCTCAGAAACCTGGAGGCCTGGGATACATCTGAATTGGCAACCCTGCTTGTCAAATATGGTAATCAATACTATTTTTTCTTTCCAGCTTGGCAGCAAAGCCATAGTAACTTAGTGCCTGAATTTGCTGGGAATTTCGACGGGGAAAAGAGTGCATGAAGAGAGTGGGAAGTGAAAGGGGTGGAGGGGCTAAAGAAACAGAGACTTTCAGTGTTGGACTGCAGCAGCAGGCCCATAGTAAACAATGCAATAAAGAGTGGGATTCCAGCCAATCTCACTTTAGCTGAGTGTGCCTCCTTACAACAGGCAAGGTAAAGAGCAGCTACCTCCAGAATCGTTTCTGAGTATGCTTGAGGAGCAAAACAGAGAGAACAAATAATCCTGCCTTACCAGATAAGAACAGAGAAACTAACAACAACAACAACAACAAAAAAGCCACAAAATTAAAATCATAAGAAGAGTGGAGGCTAGTGAAAGAAAAAGTCATCCCTGAATGCATTTTAGAAGAAGCCTTTAAGGGGTCTCCTTTTATTTATTTATGCAAGGCTTACCTGATTTAGCTGTTTCATCTCACATGTCCATGTTATTAATTTGGGATGAAAGTTTTGCTGAAACATGTTGAACTGCTTTTCTTTTCTTTTCTTTTTGTAATAAAGAAAACTTCCCCTATTCTTTCCATGTTATTTCTGCCTCTGGTATCACATATTCTGTTAAAGAAGCAACGCCCGGGACCACATCTACTACTTTAATTGGGATATACCTATAATGCAAATAATTGCTCCTATGCTTGGCTCTCTGAGTCAGCCACCTCATGATGATCCTCGGTGGAATAAAAAATGCTCAGCAGGGACAGGAGGAAGAGACAAAGTATATAGAGGCTTATTAAGGTAGATGTTCCTTGTGAATCTCCAGATTTTTGAGGAATGGATTCAAACAATGATAAAGAAGAAATAAGATCATTTTTGACGTACTAACTCCACATTTGTCTTGGGATTATAGTATGGGCATTTGAACTGTTCACCCATGCACTTAGAATCATAGAATCATAGAATCATAGAAATTTAGAGTTGGAAGAGACCACAAGGGCCATCCAGTCCAACCCCCTGCCATGCAGGAACTCCCAATCAAAGCATACCTGACAGATGGCCATCCAGCCTCTGCTTAAAAACCTCCAAGGAAGGAGACTCCACCACCCTCCGAGGGAGTGTATTCCACTGTCGAACAGCTCTTACTGTCAGGAAGTTCCTCCTAATGTTGAGGTGGAATCTTTTTTCCTGCAGTTTGCATCCGTTGTTCCGAGTCCTGTTCTCTGGAGCAGCAGAAAACAAGCTTGCTCCCTCCTCAATATGACATCCTTTCAAATATTTAAACAGAGCTATCATATCACCTCTTAACCTTCTCTTCTCCAGGCTAAACATCCCCAGCTCCCTAAGGCGTTCCTCATAGGGCATGGTTTCCAGACCCTTCACCATTTTAGTCGCCCTCCTTTGGACATGCTCCAGTTTCTCCACATCCTTTTTGAATTGTGGTGCCCAGAATTGGACACAGTATTCCAGGTGAGGCCTGACCAAAGCAGAATAGAGTGGCACTATTACTTCCCTTGATCTAGACACTATACTTCTATTGATGCAACCTAAAATTGCATTGGCCTTTTTAGCAGCTGCATCACACTGTTGACTCATGTTCAACTTGTGGTCTACTTGGACACCTAGATCCTTTTCACATGTTGTCTCATTCAGCCAGGTGTCCCCCATCCTATATCTGTGCATTTCATTTTTCCGCCCTACGTGTAGGACCTTACATTTCTCTGTGTTAAATTTCATTTTGTTAGCTTTGGCCCAGCTTTCTAGTCTATTCAGGTCATTTTGAATTTTGATCCTGTCCTTTGGGGTATTAGCTACTCCTCCCAATTTGGTGTCATCTGCAAATTTGATAACTAGGCTCTCAATACTGTCATCCAAGTCATTAATAAAGATGTTGAATAGCACTGGGCCCAGGACAGAACCCTGTGGCACCCCACTGGTCACTTCTTTCCAGGATGAAAAGGAACCATTGTTGAGCACCCTTGGGTTCGGTCAGTCAACCAGTTACAAATCCATGTAACGGTTACCTTGTCTAGTCCACATTTTACAAGCTTGTTTGCAAGGATGTCATGGGGAACCTTGTCAAATGCCTTACTGAAGTCCAGATATACTATATCCACAGCATTCCCTTCATCTACCAAGCTAGTAATTTTATCAAAAAAAGAGATCAGATTTGTCTGGCATGACTTGTTTCTCTGAAACCCATGCTGGCTTTTTGTGATTATGGAATTATCTTCCAGATATTCACAGACTCTCTGCTTAATGATCTTCTCCAGAATTTTTCCTGGTATTGATGTCAGACTAACCGGACGATAATTGTTGGGATCCTCTTTTTTCCCCTTTTTGAAGATTGGGACAACATTTGCCCTCCTCCAGTCTGCAGGGACTTCTCCTGTTCTCCAGGAGTTCTCAAAGATGATTGCCATTGGTTCTGATATTACATTTGCCAGTTCTTTCAATACCCTAGGATGTAGTTCATCTGGTCCTGGAGACTTATATTCATTTAGATTAACCAGGTATTCCTGTACTGTCTCTTTATTTATTCTGTGCTGAAATTCCCCTATTCTGTCCTCTGCCCCATCATCCTTAGGTTGGGCACCCTTTGCCTTTCCTGAGAAGACTGAAGCAAAGAAGGTGTTGAGCAATTCTGCCTTTTCTCTGTCTCCTGTGAGCATTTGGCCATCTTCTCCACACAGTGGCCCAACTGTTTCCTTCTTCTTCCTTTTGCTGCGGACATATCCAAAAAAGCCCTTTTTATTGTTCTTAACGTCTCTAGCAAGCCTGAGTTCATTTTGCGCTTTAGCTTTTCTGACTTTATCCCTACATGTACTGGCTATTTGTTTGAATTCCTCTTTGGTGATTTCCCCATTTTTCCATTTTTTATACATGTTCCGTTTAAAACTTAGCTCATTTGTAAGTTCCTTAGTTATCCATACCGGTTTCTTGAGACATCTCCCATTTTTCTTCCTCATTGGAACTGTCTGAAATTGTCCCTTTAGTATCTCCCTTTTGAGGAACTCCCATCCATCTTGAACTCCCTTCTCTTTTAGTATTCTTGACCATGGGATCACCCCCAGTATTTCTCTAAGTTTATTGAAATCAGCTTTCCTAAAGTCTAGAATGCGTGTCTGACTATGCCTAGCTTCACCTTTCCACTGTATAACAAACTCCAGGAGAACATGGTCACTTCTCCCTAAGGATCCCACCACTTGCACCCCATCAACTAGGTCTTCCCTGTTGGTTAAGATCAGATCCAAAATAGTTGATCCCCTTGTTGCCTCTTCCACCTTTTGGACAATGAAATTGTCTTCCAGGCAAGTGAGGAATTTTCTAGATCTTGAGGATAGCGCTGAGTTTGACTTCCAGCAAATATCCGGGTAGTTGAAGTCCCCCATCACTACTACATCTCTCCTTCCTGATTGTGTGGTCATCTGTTCTAGAAAGGCATCATCCATTTCCTCTGTCTGACTTGGGGGTCTGTAGTAGACTCCCACAGTAACATCCCTGTTGTTTCCCTCTCCTTTAATTTTTATCCAGATGCTCTCCACCTGGCTTCCAGTATTGATTTCCTGGATCTCTTCACTGGTGTAAATATCCTTGACATATAATGCTATTCCTCCTCCTTTCTTGTTTGTCCTGTTTCTCTTAAAAAGGTTATACCCCTCTATTTCTATATTCCAATCGTGAGACTCATCCCACCAGGTTTCAGTGATGCCTATTATATCATATTTCCCTTGTTGTGCAAGGAGTGCAAGTTCATCTTGCTTATTTCCCATGCTCTGTGCATTAGTGTAGAGACATCTAAGACCATGTGTCCCCTTTACTTGATGCCTGTGCATGTTTTTTTTGGCTCCTATTGTTGGGTCCTTGCACTGTTTGTCTTCTTCCCTCTATGTCAGTTTGACTATTTTTTCTAGCCGTTTTGCCTTCCAGACTGCTGTCTCCCTTCCCCAGATCACTTAGTTTAAAGCCCTCCTGATCAGATTCTTCAGACTGTTGGCAAAAACATTTCTTCCAACTGGTGTGAGATGTAGCCCATCCCTTGCTAGAAGTCCCTCCTCATGGAACCGCAGCCCATGATCCAAGAATCCAAACTGTTCTCGGTGACACCATCTGCGGAGCCAGTTGTTGATATCTGCTATTTTCCTCTCTCTTCCTGGACCATGCCCTTCTACTGGTAGAATAGACGAGATGACAATCTGTGCGTCCATTTCCTTCAGCTTCTTCCCCAGAGCCTCGTAATCCCTTCTGATTTTCTGAAGGCTGTGTCTTGCTGTGTCATTCGTTCCCACGTGGACCAAAAGGTTTTCTAACTTGTATTCACTTCCTCTGAGGTGGAGGGGAACCCTTCAAAGCACTTTTAAAAAGGGGGAGATCCAAAGGAGAACCTCTAAAACAAAGTTTACAGCTCCTCTACTCCTTAAGTAGTGCTTCACCCTGTTTGGGGGGGGGGGGGAATTCAGCTGGCTCTCTGAGCAGTTCTGTATAGCTAGTCTCCTGGCTGCCAAAAAGGTGCTCTTCCTTCTTCTCTCTCTCACTCCAAGTGGTCTGCAGCTGGCTCTCTGAGCAGTTCTGTATAGCTAGTCTCCTAGCTCCTCCCACTTGTGACTCACAGATGTGACTCACAGAAGCTCCTCCTCCTCTGCAACAGACACACTCCCCCAAGAGATTTTAAAAATCCACACACTTACCACTTAAAATGGCTGCCAAAAAGGTGCTCTTCCTTCTTCTCTCTCTCACTCCAAGTGGTCTGCAGCTGGCTCTCTGAGCAGTTCTGTATAGCTAGTCTCCTAGCTCCTCCCACTTGTGACTCACAGATGTGACTCACAGAAGCTCCTCCTCCTCTGCAACAGACACACTCCCCCAAGAGATTTTAAAAATCCACACACTTACCACTTAAAATGGCTGCCAAAAAGGTGCTCTTCCTTCTTCTCTCTCTCACTCCAAGTGGTTTACTTATCCTACCAAGTAAAATAGTCATAAGGAATACCACTTATCTCCACAATGTAAACTTTGTCAGGCAAGCAAAACAACAGCTACAAGAGGTATAGAAAGGATTTATGTCAAGGAAATGTAGGAAAATAGCATTAAGGGGAGGGATATACATCTGCCACATTGAACTGGAGCATGCTTCATGGAGTTTTTTGTTTCTTTCTTTCTTATAAAAAGAAATACCTTACAAAGTTTTCAAGGGGGCAGCTGTGGCAGCCTTTTGCATCAAAAACAATTGGGCCTAGAATATACCCCTTTTTTAGGCAACAGTATTTACTATTAAAAATTATTAGGTTTTGCTTTGCATAAGCTTTGGTGGACTGCAGCCCACTTCATCAGATGCCTGGAGAGCTGCTTCAGTTTTCAGATATTTATACACATGGTTTGGGTAAGAGGAAATGTAAATATAAAAATTACAAAGATTTATCAATAGCTTAATTGGCATTAACAAATAACAACTGGGTGAGAGAACAGACATCCTTGCATAGGGGGAAAACAGGTGGAGGAAAAGTTCCTGTTTGTTACTCTATCTGTTGCTCAAGTTCTCAGGCCTTTTTTAAAAAACAAACAAACAAACAAATGACATTTTCTTTTTGCAGATTATCCAGAACAGTTTCGGGGGGTGGGTGGGGAGAACCAGACCTATTTCATTCCGGACTAAGGATGGTTCTTTTTATTGAGATTGCTGCAAAAACCTCCATTTGTCAAACACTCCACATATCTAGTTTCACATCTATCTCAGACTCTGTATAATGAGAGGGGACACATGATGTTTATGCTAAAAAAATAAAAATTTTAAAATACTGTTTCTTTTTTAAAAAAAGAAGGCATGACTTTTCAGAGCCAATTTGTAACATTACGAAATTTGAATGTATAATGGTCAAACTGATTCCCCAGCATTCTTCATTCTCCCCCATCCCAACCCCATAAATTACCATGTGGATTGGAAATGATTTCTAGGAGGTCCTAGTGGGTGAGAAATGATGCTTTTTGTAGTGAGATATCTCATTTTTAAAACATTTTAGTTTGGGGAGGCCCATAGTTCAGTTGCTTAGTATGTACATTTGAGAAAAGACCATTAGAGTAGACTGTTCTCTTGGTGTAATGAAATGCTTATTCTGTATCAAAGACTCTGGAGACCAGAGTTTGAATCCTTGCTCAGCCATGGAAACCCACTGGGTGATATTGGGCAAATCATACTCTCTTAATCTCAGAGAAAGGCAAAGGCAAATCCTCTCTGAACAAAATTTGCCAAGAAAACCCCATGACAGAGTGCTTAGGGTCATCATACAATGAGGACGTTTAAGGAACTAGAATATTGTGACTACCTGCTGCCCCATTACTTTTGTGAAAGTCCAGCCAACTTTGGCAGGTGGAACGGGGACACCTGGACCTCCATGTCAAACTGTGTATTATGTGGGACTGGCACTCTCTGTGCTCTGTCCTGACCAGCACCCACCACTGTGGTGACAACAGCTGCAGTAGCCAGCACTGGAAGTATTAAATGTGTCTGAAGGGCTACAAAACTCCAAAACTGGCCTGAGAGTTGATTTATGTCAACCAGTCAGTGATGGGAAATGTGTACCTATGGCTCCAGATGTCATCAAACGGCAACTCCCAGAATTCCTGGTTATTCTGTCTAGGGCTGCTGAGAATTGCAGTCTTAATGACATCAGGAGAATCAAACAATTTCTGCCCAGGTCTACATTTATTACTGTTTTACAACAAAGCCTGAAACCTCCAAACAAAGACTCTCCAAGTCATTGCACTCTGAGCTTGACTGATGGATTTAAAAGCTTGAAGGAGATTTGTGATTCACTGAGTAAGCTGCAGATTTCATGTTTCGAGTCAGAAGGTTGCTTTTAAATGACAGAAAACTTTTGACTAACATCAGACTCAGCAGGTGACCTGCTGTTTGCTTAGAATTAGAATGGCAGCTTTTCACTGACATAATGTTCAAAGTGGAATTTGTCTTTGCATACACTACATGCATTTTATCCTGAAAATATGGCAGAAGCAGAATTTTCAGGACACTTGGTTTTGCAGTTAGAAAGTCTCAAATGATGCCAGCTCAGTCTCCTAAAATACATACTAATACAATGGGCTGTAAGCACACATCAAGAACTAGAAATATGTGCTAAGGCAACAGTTGAAGCATGCGGAATCCCATCCGTAGCCACAAATCATATGGTATGCACAGAAGTAGCACACTATCAAGGAATCAAGCATTTGTAAAATGTGCAGTGGCATATCTTGGGGATAAAGTTCATGGTTTATATGAGAAAAGACCCAACTTCAGTCTCTAAAATCATCCCCATGTGAGGATAGGAAAGAATCCTGTCTGGTCAGTGCCGACCAGAGTGATCTGACTGGTCCAGAACTCATGCATCAGCCACTACCAGGCAGTTTCCTACATTTTCTAGAATAGGGTAGAAAATTTTGCCCATTTTACAAAGAGTGAACCCAAGTGCAATTTAATTTTCTCAATATTTCTTTTAACCTAGTAGGTTAAATATTGATGTGCCAAGGTAGTAATCAGTAGGCTGGCTGAGTTCACACCTTAAAACAACTAGATGGCACGCCATCTGCCCCAGGATGCCTCCTTATAACTATGTATTAAGAAGCTGTGCCCTCCCTCCAGTCCATCTGCCTTGGTCCTGGCCCTAGAGGGAGAGAAAAACCACTGGACCTCATCTCCTTCCCACCACCTTCCCTTCTTCCTTTTGTGTTGTCTCTTTTAGACTGTAAGCCTGAGGGCAGGGATCTGTCTAATTTACGATTGTAAATTTACAGCGCTATATAAATAAATTAATAATAATAATAATAATAATAACAATCATCATCATCATTTGGTTATGAATTGGACATGCAGGAAAAAACCCACACAAAAATCTTCCAATGTATTATGTATTGTAATGTGCCTTAGGACTGGGAAGTCTGCACCCCTCTGAGATGCTACTGCCCTACAGGTCCTGTATGTCCTAGCCTGCATAACCAATAGCAAGGATTATGAGAGCTGCAATCCCAATACTTGGAATTCCAGAGGTTGTTGATCAGTGTTTTGCCTAGTCATCCATCTTCCCAGGAGAAATCTGGACAGGGAAGTTCTGGATCTCAGTGAAAAAGAGCATTCTTTGTATGCACAAAGTCACATGTCCAACCTTTGGCATATTGCTGGGAAGGACACTGTTCTGAAACCCTACAGAAATGTTCCCAGTCACTGTAGACAATATCGTGCTAGATCAGAGATGGGGAAAGTGCAAGCCATGAGTGTAATGGTTATACTCATAAAAATCACCAATCCTGCAAGATTAGATGGCAGCCATATATCAAGCTACAAAAATGCTAGACAATTCTCCTTCTTGTACCTCTCCTGCGAAAATGTTCATATTCTACAAAATGGCCCAGAATGCCAAATTTTCAGTTAGGCATACCCGCTACAGTGAGAGTGACCTAAAAAGTCACAAAAATCCCACCACCTTGGATTGTTTGAGGGAAAACATTTTACTGTCAGAAATGGCCTGGAATAACAACTTTCCAGACAGCCACTCTCACCTATTCCATCAGATGTACAAGAATAAATAGGAGTGATACAATAAGCCAAAAAAAATAAAAAAAAATCCTTCCTTCCTTCTGGAAAATGGCTTAGAAAGCCATGTTTCCAGAGAGCCAGACCCATCCAGTATCTCACAACTAGATGGAAGTGATGCAAGAAGCCACAAAAATTCCACAGGAACTATGTCTTTGCGCCCATTCTGGCCACTTTCACTGTGTTCCAGAATATAAAAAGCTTGCCTGGAATGGGCAGAAGAACATGGATTTTTTGGTGGTATGTGGCATCACTCCCATCTAGTCTTGTGTGTCTGATACATTGTGTTGGAGCAGCTAGGAAAGTCTCGTGTGGGAGCAGCCAGGAAAGTTAGTGTTCTGGGCCATTTTTTGGAATACAGGTAGTTCCTATGGAATTTGTTGTGGCTTGTGATACCTCTCTCACCAAGTCTTGTGCAGCTGGAGAATGTGCTGAGCATGTCTACTTGGAACATTTGTATTCTGGGCTGTTTTCCAGAACCTAATTGTTTTGCACAGAGTAGGTATCAGGTTTAAGATACCCCACCAGCTAAACCTTGTTGTGACTAAGCTCCATTATAAGGGGGTGCCAATATTACTTATCTCACAGCTCTTCCACGCTTCAGAAATAAAGCAGTATGACACCACTTTAACTGTTTTGGTTCCATCCTATGAATTCCTGGCAGTTATAGTTTGATGAGGCATTCAGCCTTTTCTACCCGGAAGGTCTGGTGCCTCACCAAACTAGAATTCCCATGATTACACAGGATAGAAGCAACATCTGTCTTACAGAAATAATGCAGTTTGACACCACTTTAATTACCATGGCTCAATGCTATGGAATTCTGGGACTTGTCGTTTGGGAGCACCAGAGCTCCCAGACAGAGAAGGCTAAATATCTCATAAAACTACAAATGCAGAATTTCGATAACATTGAGTCATGGCAGTTAAAGTGATGCCAAACTGCTTTATTTCTTCAGTATGGATACACCCTCAGTTCCAGTGGGATTTAACATTAGCTGGACTGAGGTCTAAATATCTAGGGCTCCTTAGACTCCTGACCCTTGAACATTAAAAATAACCAAAGAGCCCAGAGTTAGATTTCAAGACTTTGACAAAGTTTTTTTTATGATGTCATCTAGGTCCTCTAGATGGTGTTCAAACTTTACATATCAAACTTATGCATTATTCATTTTAATGTGTTTTGCCTTTGATATGTAGTGCAATTTTCAGAGATTAAAATGGCATGCTCTTAATTCTTGAATGTTCTTTGATCCTGTTTATTTCTTTCCTTCTTTAAACATGTGCATTCAGAACCTGACAGCATATATCCCATTTGAAGAGATAATTAAGGAGAGAAGCTAGTCTTTTCCTAGTTAAACTTGTAGCTAAGCTGAGTTACAAGACCAGTTTTTATCTGTTTTCCATATTAACCAAAATAATGAGTGCTTCTAGAAAATTCATTGTATTCTTTTTTATGGAGATATTTTTAAAGCAAAAGAAATTGCTTTAATGGGAGTATTTTAAAGAGGGGAAAAGCCTTTTAAATTTGTAAAAATAACATGCAATATGCCATTCTTTTTCTTTTTTAAAAAAAACCTGCACACACAACGTACTTGAAATTCCATATACCGTTGCTCCTGACAAAAAAATCAGATCATATTTCAGGAGAATGCAAAGTTTAAATATACTAATGGAACTGCAGTTAGGGGTCTGCAGATCCCAAAGATCAAAAACATTTCTGCATAAGGTTTTCAGATCTCAGTGACAAGTCTCTGTGGCTACACAGCTTTTTCTAGTCCTCATGGAAAGGAGGAGGAATTTCAGGGAGAGAATGTCACCCAACAGTGTGTGAATGTGTATGTGTTAATTTGATATGCTCAGCATTTGTTTTAAAATGATGTACTCTGGGATTGGAGCTTAATTTTATCATGCTTTGACTTCTCTAGGTACTCCTCTTATAACATTATGCTTGTAACATCACTGTCCCCTGTGTCATGACATGGGTTATCTCTAAGGAGTTTAGCTCATTTGTTTGAAAGTGCCTTATACTGATGGGATACAGGTGCATTTAATTTTCAAAATGGGTGTGATTGCATTCACCTCTGCCTGGGGTGAATGCAACCCATATACAGCCTGGATGCCAAATGGGCATATCCGGGCAGTATATGGGTTGCATTCGCCCCAGCATGGGTAAATGTGATAACACCCATTTTGAAAATTAAATGTGCCTTTATCCCATTGGGGATAAGGTGCTTTAAAGCTAATGCACTAATGTCCTATGTCTCAGGTTTTATCACTGCAATCTTAGAACCTGGCCTCAGCACCTTCACTGAACACAGTCATACTGAATCCTTGCTCTGAGCTCACCACCCCACATCGTAAGAGATGACACATTAGGACTTCATAAGGCCAGCAGTGACCATGTGTCCTATTACAATGCTTGTAGACCTCTGCACCTAGTCCAAAATGCGGAGTGCAGTCAAATTGCTGGATGTTTACATAAAGTTTCTCACGACACAGCTCCTTTCACAAACATTTAGGTCAGTGGCTGGATCTGATCCTCCTGAGTTCACATTCTGGCCTGTTGAAGCCCCCTAAGAAGACCACATCCCTTTACCCATGTCACCATCCTTTGATGACTTCCCAGCCTTTGTACATTTCCCCCCATTCTCAAAGATTGAAATGCCTCTCCTACTGGCAAGTAGAGCTTTAACTAAAATGTGCTGATATTTATGGCCTCATCCCTTTGCTTTGCTCCACTGTTAAATACACCCCTGAAGAATGTGAAATTGAATTCAGCCCCCAGACTGAAAGAGGCTGTTACCTTTCATTTACCTTTGTGAACATGAAAGTCTGTATTACAGACAGTCCACTGTTGCATCAAGTTACTTGGATCCACATAGGCCACAAATCTATGAGAAAGTAGGGATGGCTATGGCCCTAATGGAAAACAATTGGGAATGCCCCATCAAGGGCATAGGCCCTCTTCCAATGACATTTATTCTTACCTTGCTCTGGATTGTCCCCATGGATAAGTATAGATCATATGGGTAGTCGAACATAATAATAACAATTTTCTAATGCTCCCATCCAGAAAATGATTGCTTAACACATAGTGTGTTGAAGAGTGTTTTAGCATAAAACAGTGTGAATAGGCAACTATGACTCCATTGTTTTTGTATTTATAAGGCAAAGCCACATGTACTTAAGAAAGCCGATATTTCTTAACAATTATTATCAGTGTCGCTGGAGTGCTAAAGCATATTGTTCTGGCATGAAATTACATAGCATTAGCCAAATGTTATTAAGCCGGAGATTGTGTAATGGTGCAGAGATTTCAGAATGATTCAGAAGAACTTAATGATATCCCCCCCTACTTTCCCACAAAAAGGAGGGGAGAAGAGGACGATACATTAAAAAAACATGTGGACTTCAGTGCTTTTATTTCCAATGCTTTATCCTTTTCTTTTTTTAAAAAGCTATATGGAATTTGTTTTAAAATATTACTGTTGTTTTTGTTGTTGTTGTAAACAACCATCAAGTTGACTTCAATTTATGGCAACTTTATGAATAAGAGACCTCCGTGTCACCCTGTCACCACCAACCCCACTTAGGTTTTGACACTCAGGCCCCTGGTTGTTGTTTTTTTAATTGAGTCTATCCATCTGTAATGTTGTCTTCCTCTTTTCCTACTGCCTTCTACTTTCCCAAGCATTATTGTCTTTTCTAGTGAGTTGTGTCTTCTCATGATACAGTGGTCCCCCGGGTTACGAAGGTAATCCGTTCCGGATTACCTTTCTTAACCCGGAAGCTTTCGTTTCCCGGGGGACCGCTTTAGCGAACGGACCGTGCGGCCATTTAAAGGGGCTGCATGGCTTTTTTTCTTTCGTATCCCGGGGGGATCTTTCGGATCCCGGGGGATACAATGCCGGTCCCGCCGCCTTCGGATCCCGGGGTTTTCGTAACCCGGGGGATTCGTAAGGCGGGGGACCACTGTATAACCAAATTATAGCAGTCTCTGTTTAGTCATCTTGGCTTCTAGGGAGAGTTCAGGCTTCATTTGCTCTAGGAACCATTTATCTGCATTCCATGGTGTTCGTAGAACTATTTTCCAGCACATCATCTCAAATGAATTTATTTTCACACACCACACCTACTTCCTCTGAGTCTACTCAAGCTTTATGTATGATACCACAAGCATACAAGTTAAACACAACACAGCTTTGCCTTTCCCCCTTATCAATTGGAAACTAGCCTGTTTCTCTATATTCTGTCCTAACAATGACCTTTTGTTCTGATTAAAGGTTACACATTAGGATAATCAAATGTTCTGGTACCCCCATTTGTTTAGGAGTGATCCATAGTTTTTTTAATGATCTCAAAGGGTTTGCTATAATATGTAAATCACAGGCTGATTTTCTTCTGTAATTCTTTGGTATGTTCAATTATTCAATATGTATTTGCAATATGATCCCTAGTGCCTCTTCTTTTTCTGAACACAGTTTGGACAGCTTGCATTTCTTGCTCCAGGTATAGTAAAATCTTTGTTCTATAATTTTGACCATCATTTTGCTTGCGTGGCAAATTAATGCATTGGTCCTGCAGTTACTGCAATCTTGACAATTGGAATGTATAATGAGCATTTCCAATCTGTGGGCCATTCTTTTCTTTTCCATATTTGTTGACAGATTTTAGTTAGAGTAGATTCTCCCTGTGTTGATTGACACAGCTCTACTGCTGTGCCATCTGTTCTTGGTGATTTCTTTTTCCCAAGTGCTTTGGATGCAACTTCTCCTTCACTTCCCAAAATTGTGGACTCATCTTCAAATGGTTCTTCTTTGAATGAAACTGTCATCCTTTCATCTCTTTTATATAGTTCTTCAGTGTATTTGCCCATTGTCTTTTAATTTCATGTAATGTATTCCCTTACTGGTCATAGAGAATCCCCACTCTTGGCTTAAATTTCTCTTTGAATTCTTAGACTTTGTGGAAGAGGTCTCTTGTTCTAACTTTTTTTTTATCTTCTGTTTCTCTGCATTAATTTCTATAATAATTCTCTTTGGAGGTTAGCACATGGGGGATGGGACATCATTGTCCCATCCCTGACTCATTCTTCCTGAGTGATTTCCAGACGTATTTTCATATTTTGTTGTGCTTATCCAGACATTGTTCTCTTTGGAAAACATGAGTGACCGTGACTACATGAAAGCCTTTCAGATGATGTCACACTGATCCTGTCATTGTCCCATCATTGGAGTGGCATTGTCCCAGCATTTTGAATTAACAGGAGTTCGCATGAATGCAATGCCACATCAATGACAGGATAATGACCGGATCAGTGCATATGGTATGAAAGGTTTTTTCATGATTCCCCCCACCCCCCAATGGATGGAATAAGGATATGAGAGCAATCCTGTCCCTATCCTGTCTGAGTGTGATAATCACCTTTGTCTCTGAACACAGGTTGGTGAGCAGTTGAGTTCAGAGTTCTGAACTTATTTCTGTCCCCCTTTACTTTTGCTTCTCACCTGTCATTAATGGCTTGATGAGTATTATCTATGATCCAGTAGATCTTTTTGTCTTTTTGGCTAGAGATATTGGACTCTTTCACACAGGAGGCTTACCATGAGTAAATTGCCATGAACTTGTCAGAAATCATGAAAGAAGTGTGATCTGGGTTCACCCCCCCCCACACACACTTCTTCCATTGGTAAATCATCATGGAACTGCCATTTTGTAATAATGGAGGATCCTGTTATTACCAAATAGTGGCTCCAAGGTTGTTTTACTAACAGGAGAAGTGAGCCTCGACACATCTATGATGATCTACTGACCGGAGAAGTGCAGAGGTGCGAACCCCAATCATGATTCTTTCATGACATCTGACAATTTCTTGACGATTTACTCATGGTAAGCCTCCTGTTGAAAGAATCCATTATCTTTTTTTAATTCTTCCCTTATAGTGTCCCTTGTTTCAGTCCAGAGCCTTTTTTGCCCCTTGGCAATAAGGCATAATAGTGCCAATCTATTTTTTACATTACATCTAAATTCTAAATAGAAGTTCTAAAGTTGTATTTTGGCGCTCCCTGTCTGTTTTTTGCAGACAGAATGGAGCTTTTCCATTTTATTATTTCAATTATGTAGTCTATTTAATTTCTATATTGCTCATCAGGTGATGTCTGTTTATATGGTCTTTTTTTGCGACGGGTCTTTGCTGCGGCCTTTAAATGGCCGTGGCAAAGACCCAGGGAGAAAGGGGCCGCCACGGCGGCCCCTTTCCCCCTTCAGCCCCGCTGAGGGAAGCGGGGTGCAGCGGGCGCCCAGAGCGCCTGCTGCACCCTGCTTGGAGACCGCAGTTTGCCGGTTCCCCGCGGCCTCCAAAAGCGGCGGGATGAGGCCTCTGGGGCTGCCCGTGCGGCAGCCTAGGCTTCATCTCGCCCCTAGAAGGGGCGAATATGGACCGCCCCTTTTGGGTGGTCTAAAAAGCCCCATAGTGTACATAGGATTTCAGCATTAGAGAGAAGACTATCCGCTGGAATTCGTAACTTTACAAAACTAAAAAAGAAAAAAAAGATTGCAAACTAACAAGATGCTTTCAATTGCTACTTGTGAAAAAAAATGAAAAGATTTTTTTTTTTTTAAAAAAAAAATCACAATACCAGATCCTACATCAGATTCATTGTTGTCCTATGATAAATTACTCATAACCATGGGCAGCAACAGTAGGAGAAATGAAAAACTAAAATACAGCCAATGAAACAGTGAGAGGTCAGTAACTGACATACTGTAGAATAATCTCTTAAAATGAAATAGATTTTTAAAAAGGTGGTCAAAATAGATCTGAAAAATGAAATAGATCACAAAGACATATAAACTGCTTCAAGGATGGATTTTGAATTACTATATTACTATTTTGAATTTTAGAGTCTTTTAAATATATGTCTTTTTCTCTGTGTTTAACTTGCACTGTTTCAATGCTTACTGCATGACTGGTGATTCTTGGTTATTGTATTTGTTTGTTTTAAGTAAGGGCACCGGCTTGATAAGACTTTCTGTTGAAGAAAGTTAGGAATTTAATGAAGCTCCCATGTGCACTTTCTATACAGCAGAGCTGTTCTTTGAGAGTTCCCAGCTGTCTCTGACATAATCCTGAATGTGTTCCAAGTGGAAATAATGGTCCCTTTGATGCCACAACAGGTGTACTAAAGGACAATTGCATTTTTCCTTTTCATAAAGCTCTTCCATGTATGTGATGAAAGAAGCCAACTTAGTTCAATTTGACTCCAGAAGCCATTTGCTACCATGCAATTCCCTGCTTGTGTGGTGATTGTTTTTTAAATTTAGGCACACAGTTTACCCCCCTCCTGCCAAGGTCATTGGGAGAGTGCAGGCCAGATGCCTGTTGAAATAAAAGGTTTCAAGGGGTTGACATACATCTATTTGCATGCCATTCATTCACCTCATGGAAGAAAAAAGAAAAAGGATTCCGCACAGGACACTGGTAAGGGAAAAAAAAAAAAAAGAAAAGAAGAGGAGGGAACGGCTGTATCTAGGTTGCCTTGAGCTCTCTAGAGGAAAGGCGGATTATGAATGTATCAGCCAAACCTGGGGATATCAATGAACACAGAGTACAATTTGGTAAAGATTATCTAAAGGGCTCTACAGGCCGCCTCTTTTTGCATCAGATTGGGGCTGCGGCAACCTCAAGCCATGGCCTTGATCCAGCCTTTTGAGGGTGCCATAAGGGTGGATGAAGTGCTGGAGACGTGCCATGATGCTGCACACTGTCTGGAGTGGCGCATGGTGCCAGGGCACCCTGAGGCGGCAGAGTAGGGTGTGTGTGATCAGGATGTTGCGCCTCAACTCTGCCACCAAGCCAGGCTGTCAGGCCAGTTTGAAAGGGCCCTTAATGAGATTTGTTATGATCAGACATCTTCAAGACTGTGCTCCATGTGTACTCAGCAAGTACATCCTAGAACATGTCCCAGAATCTCTTGCAACGCATTTAGAGCTTAGGAAGTTACTTTTATAAAGTAATTCCCATTACTTGTTTCAGTGGACTCTTTCAAACGGGAGGAATTTCTCCCAACTCCGAATGGAGCCAATGCGGATTCATGTAAATTCGCTAGTTAAGCGAATTTACATGAACTCTTGTTCCATTCGGAAGGCATTCGAAATTACTTCCCATTATCCGAAAATAACCCCCTCCTGCCCGAAATTGCGTGCAAAGCTTTAATTCGCAATAACGGAAAACCCATGATTGCATTCGAATTGACATTAAATTATACTTCCAATTTCCGACGTCTGAAAGAGTCCAGTGTTTGAAAGTAACCTCTCACCTTTATTTGTTACTACGGTGAAACAAGTAATTTGTTACATTACTTCTTGAACGGCTCCATATTTGTTATTATTATTTCATCTTATTTTTGAGAGAAAATACCTTAGGTATTTTTATGAGACTGGCCCAAAAATTGAAAAATTCTTGTTAAGACCATAGCTTCCAAAATAGATTCATAATATCCAATTATTTCCCATGGTGTCACTGTTCAGCACCATGCTGACTGGGGGAGGGGGGATGATTTCAAAGAGATAGCCATGTTAATCTGTTGGATAAGGTGAGAATATGAGTGCTGGCTTGCTAGGTTAATACAGGAACCATGAAAGGTCAAGTGGAGATGAATAGGGGATGGGTTTGGAGTATTGTGTGCTTTTATGTGTGCCTGCCTGTGTGCAAGAGTGTGATCTCTGTGTTCAAGAAAGAAAGGGATGACGAACTGTGTGTGTCACAGATGTAAGGAGTGTGTGTGTGTGAGAGAGAGAGAGAGAGAGAGAGAAAGAGAGAAACAGACAGAGATAGAAATAGAGAGAATGGCAGGAAATGTGTGTGTGCTTGTGTATATGGACCTTATCAGACGTTGGAAATTGGAAGTATAATCTAATAGCAATCTGAATGCAATCATGGGGTTTCACGTTATTGCGAATTAAAGTATCTCACGCAATTTCGGGCAAAAGGGAAGTAATTCCAAACGCAATAATGGGTTTTACGTAATTTCATATTAAAGCATCTCACACAATTTCGGGCAATGGGGGGTCATTTTCAGGTAAACTAGCAAATTCACGTGAATTCGAATTGGCTCCATTTAGCTCCATTCTCAATAAAGAGAAATTCCTTCCATCTGATAAGGTCCTATGAGGCAGAGGGAGGAGTGAATGTGTGCGTGGGAGAGAGGGAAGTGTGTTTCATTATCTGTGTGTATGAGTGGGGAAGATTAAGGTCTGCCTTTAAGAAGAACATTTCAATTATTAATGCAATGATACAGATAGCTACTCAGAAGTAACCCCCAGTGAATTCAATGGGACATATTTCCAGGTAAATGTATTTGTGTTTTGACTTCACTCTGATGTTACCCCGTATCTCAGTTTTTGTCAGTGTCAAGTTAGGGGATGTATCAAAATGCCTCTAAAATGCCCTTGAAAAGTAAAATTTGGAAGTAACTAGGAACGAAAATCATGGCATCAATAACATTATCTTTAGTTTTGCTTACATTCAAAGATATAGCCTGGATCAGTATGCAACAGGTTCTTGTAGCACCTTTGAGAGTAACGGAGAGAAAGAAGTTGGTAGTATAAGCTTTCATAGGCTGAAGTATGCTTCATCAGAGGCTTAAAGTGCCTAGAAACAGCTTTTTAGCTATGAATCAGCAGGTTGTATGTGTGAATAACAACAGAAACACAAAACTTGTCGGGATGATGATAAGGTGACAAGTTCAATTTTAACAATTGTTGTTGGGGGACAAAAGCAGGAGGAAAGATGTTGCCTAAATCCAAGGTGAGCATCTGATGAAGTAGGGTTAAGTCTATGAAGTATACGCTACCAATGTTTTTCTCTCAGTTAGTCTCAAAGGTACCCTTTGTTTATTTGGAGTTACAATTGTATTCCACTTCTACTCCAATTACTTTACGGCTGTACAGTGGTCCCCTGGGTTACGAAAGTAATCTGTTCCAGAATCACTTTCGTAACCCGGAAATCTTCGTAACCCGGGGGACCGCTTTGTTTGTAGTGCCGCGCGGCGAATTTAAAGGGCCGGTGCTTTTTTTTTTTTTGTCGTAACCTGGGTTTTTTTTTTCACAAGCTGGGGCCGTTTTTCCAGCCCCAGCTCTTTTGTACCCCGGGGTTTTCGTACCCCGAGGTATTCGTAACCCGGGGGACCACTGTATATGATTTGTCTCCCCTACATTTTATCTTCTCAAAACCCTACAAAAAGGTCAAGATAAGAGATAAGAAGTGATTAAAGGTCACCACATGGCTCAGTGGGAATTTGTACTATAATTTCTCTAGTCCAAGAATGGACTTCAATGGTCACTCCGGGCATTTAGATCATACTACCACTAAATTTTGGCAGAAAACCAGTAGCAATTATTTAAAAACAACCTCCCTCCCTCCCTCTCTCCCTCCCTCCCTTTCTGGATAGTGCAAAGAACTTTATATGGTTCTCTTGGCAAGTAGTGAAAAAAGGTTTTCAAAGAGGTAGGTTCTTCCCATAATCACTGAAATTGCCCATTCCCTTTCCTGCACTTCCTTCAACACTCTAAACCAGACAAGGCAACAACTTCAGATTCAGGGCTGCAAACACCCATCAGTCCAACCCTAAGTTCCCTCAATTTTTTTTAAATTAAAAACATCCTGAAAATACCCATCTAGGAGGTATGTGGGAAATTTTTCTTGGGTTTTGGCCCTTCTTTTTCAGATCTAGGAGAAATGTTTTTCCAGCAGAGGAACAGACCAAGAACTATATCTGATCTAACTGCAGGGCAAAGAAAAAGAAAAGAAAAGAAAAGGATGCAGTTGTTTTCTTCCTTCTAATGTGCTTGGGACATTTTGAGTAAAATATGCTTTTAAGAGTTTTTTTTTAAAAAAAGGAGATCAGGCCATGGGGACTGCCCCCCAAAAGGCTTTCAGGGAATGCATGTTGACCTCTGGGGTACGGATTTCCCACTTACTCTAAATACTAGACCGTGCTACTTTGAATGGCAAAGTAAACTTGAAGCTAGATATAGTGTATCTCAGCCATATTCCTGACAACTGAAATTACTAGGTACAGTAGAGTCTCGATTATCCGACATAACTGGACCGGCTGATAGTTGGATAAACGAAAATGTTGGATAATCCAGAAGGTCCAAGAAAAGCCTTGAAATCACTATGAATTGCAAGTATATTGAAGTTTTATTGAAATAACAGTAAAAGTAAATGTAAAGAAATGACTGATAAACATTGTGATGTACAGTATAAACAGTTCAGTCCTCTGAAAATTTAAAGAAATCACAGAAAATTTAAAGAAATCACAGAAAATTTAAAGAAATCACAGCAGCCGCGATGTTGGATAATCCACAATGTTGGATAACTGAAGGTTGGATAATCGAGACTCTACTGTATGTCCATCTATGCACAGCCTTCACTGCCATTTTTGAGTATCTGGGAGTGTGGATCATATTTCCTTTTTAAATTATTTTCATGCTAAGAGAGGCCTAGACAACAGTTGTAAACCATTCTGAAATGGAACACTGCTCCTGCAGTTTTGACTTTGCTCTTCTTCTAAAAGATGTAAAACAATCTTTTTGTCCTATGTGTTTTCATACTGAACTTGTTTAAAAGGCAAGTGTGACTCCATTATGAGGTATCAGCCTTCCCCATGAGATACTGCCTTCTGATCCTTGTAAAGATGTTGTGTTTCCTAATGCAAAGACCTAGAGGCACTTTAGTGCTTCAAAAGAGGAAAGAGACACTTTTATGCTTTGGGCTTTATATGTATATCGCATAAAGAAGCAAACATTAATCCACTTCTTCTTTCCTCCAGTTCATAACAGTAGTAGATGCTTTCACAATTTTTCCATATCAAAGAAATGGCAGTAATTATAATCCCATCTGGTTTCTAACATCATGTTTTTGCCATGGCCAAAATTAGTGCTGAAGGTAGCCTGGTGTGGATGAGCTTTTGAAGCGTATATAACTTTGCAAAAGATCTAATGTAGCTTGCAAAGCTAGATGTTCCCACTCAGTGGAAGGTACAGGAGTAACCTTGTTTTTCTTTACATTTGACTACTCCAAGCATTGTTAACAAGTGTGTATGCTTTTGCACTAGAGCAAAACCAAATCCAGAGATTAATCTGGTGTGAGAGGATATGTCTGCTGTAAGGTTTTTTTTTTTTTTTTTTTTTTAAATAACTACAAAGCACACCCAATATATAAGCCACCCAGTCCTGATTGTATATTGTATATTAAAAGCCTGTCTGAATAAAAAAAGTTTTTCCTTCCCAGTGAATAGAAATCAAGGAGGGGGCCAGCCTAGCCTCCCAACGAAGGGCATTCTAGAGAGTGGGAGCAGCCACTGGGAAGGTGCTCTCTCTCTCTCATGTTCTTACCGAGCAAGCCCGTGATGGTGGCAGGACCAAGAGAAAGCCTTCCCCGGAGGATCTGAGGACTCTGGCACATTCATATGGGGAGATACAGTTACTTGATATGGACAGTAAAGATACAGTACTTTAGGGGGAAATGACCATGTAATGCTAGAATTTACAACTGTGAGACAAGGCAAAGAAGAGTATAGTCAAACATGGACCTTGGATTTCAGGAAAGCTGATTTTAACAAGTTCAGGGAAATACTAGGTGGAATTCCATAGCTAGACATGCTAAAGGAAAAAACTACACAGTTAGAGTAGGAATTTTCGAAGCAGGAGTTGCAAAAGCACAACCGCAAGCAATCCCGTGGAAGAAGAAAAATGGGAAACATCTGAAAAAAAAATTAATGTATCTACACAGCAAACTCAAGGAAGAAGTGAAAAGAAAAAAGGAGTATGTCTTTTAAAAAATGGAAGGAAGTACAAACCACCAAAGCATAGTACAGATCTGTAGCCCATGTTTGTAGGAATAGTCTAAAGAAAGCTAAAGCTCAGAATGAGCTCAGAATGGCTCATCAAGGAAAGGACAACAAAAAAGGATTTTTCGGATACATTCAAGGCAAGAGAATGACCAAGGAGACAGTGGGGCAGCTGTTCAGTAAAGCTGGTAAAATGCTAATGGGTCACAATGAAAAGGCAGAATTATTCAATACCTATTGTGCTTCAGTTTTCTCAAAAAGAGAGCTGTGCTTTCGTGCAGCAGCACAAACCTTGGCAAAGGATGTGTATTGAAAATCATTATTGATAGGGATGTTATCAGATGATGGAAATTGGAAGTATGATCCAATGACAATCCGAATGCAATCAAGGGATTTCACGTTATTGTGTATGAGTGTATCTCATGAAATTTCGGGCAACGGCAAGTCATTCTGAACGCAATCGTGGGTTTTACGTTATTGCGTATTAGAGTATCTCACACAATTTTGGGTAATGGGAAGTCATTCTCGGGCAATGGGAAGTCATTCTGAACGTATTCTGAATGAAATTAGAATCCACATAAATTTGCTAAACTAGTGAATTCACGTAATTGCGAATTGGCTCCATTCGAAATTGAGAGAAATTCCTCCCATCTGATAATGTCCTAGGAAGGTAGTCAGGGATTACCTAGCTAACCTAAATTAGTTCAGATCCTCAAGGTCAGATGAACTGCATCTCAGAATACTGAAGGAAGAGTACTGAAGGAACTTGCTGATGTGCTTTCTGAACTATTTGCATCATTTTTGAGAAATCTTGGTGAACAGATGAGACATCTTTCAGAGGCATGGCGCTGGGTGTTATCTTACACTGATGACACCCAAATATATTTCTCCATGTCTCGGGCATCAGAGATGACAACAGATGGCATTTCTCCCCTCAATCAGTGTCTTGAGGCAGTAATGGACTGGATGAGGGAAAACAAGCTCAAGCTGAATCCAGACAAAATGGAGGTACTTAAAGAAGGGACCACTAAACCAGGTATTGGGTTGCAACCTCCTGTCCTAGAGAGGCTCACACTCCCCTCAAAGGACTGTGTTCACAGTCTGGGGGTGTTTCTTGATCCATCACTTCAGACGACAGATCAGGAGAATGTGACGGTCAAGAGTGGCTGTTATCAGCTTCGGCTGATATGCCAGCTGCGCCATTTCCTGGAACCAGGAGACCTGGAAACTGTAGTACATGCACTGATAATCTCACAACTCAGTTTTTTAATGTGCTCTACATGGGGTTACCCTTGTACCTAGTCTGGAAACTTCACCTGGTACAGAACATGGCAGCCAGACTGGTCACCAGAACAACTAGGAGTGACCATATAATACTCATACTGAAGTCACTCCACTGGCTGCCCATTGGTTTCCAGGCACAGTACAAGATGCTGGTAGTCACTTTTAAAGCCCTACATGACTTGGGTCCAACCTATTTAAGGGATCACTTACTTCCATATAATCCGCCCTGTATACTCAGGTCCTCTGGGAGGAATCTATTGCAACCCTTAAAGACTAGGTTAACCACAACCTCCCAGAGGACTTTTTCCTCAACCACTCCCAGTTTGTGTAACGGCCTGCTGGACAAAATCCATCAAATCAACAACTTAGACAATTTTAAGCTCAAAATGGATCTCTGCTGGCAGGCTTTTCCGGAATAAAGAGCTCGGCCATACAACGATCACTCCCATACACCAGGGATACCTTGGTTTATGTTATGATTCTGCCCACCATTATTAGATTTTAATGTATGTAATTTTAATCTTAACTTGTTTAATTCTTTTTAAGGGGGGACACTGTGTATATTATTGTATGATTTTAAGTGCTGTTCTCCGTTTTGATTGTTTTTACAAAAAGCAGGATACAAATAAAAATTTTATTTATTATTATTTATAATATGGCTACACCTCCTTTGGAAAAACGTACAGTTTGTGATATGTTCTTTCTTTGCTTCTCAAGTGTGTGTGTATGTGTGTATCATTATTACCATTGACATTTCATCCACTTTCATTTGTTTTGATAGTGATGTCTGTTTGCTCAGTTTCATTATTATCAAACAGCTTTTCAGTGATAGACTGCTGTTCTTCATCTTTATCTTGATTAATTCCATTTCCACATGCATCATTCTGTTTTCAGCATCTTCAGGCCAGTCTTCAGAAGGAGAGTCATTTGCAAAAGAATGACTTTCATTACCACAGCCATCTTCAGAGAAACTCTCTGTTGGTCTATTCTTAGGATATTGTTTGGGCCTCTTTGCCATTCATTATCTCCAGGAAAGAGATGAGCCTGATATACTTGCCTGGTCATTATCCAAGCAATTAAAATCAAATGTATTTATTTTGCAGATTAAATATGATCATTTTTTGTTGTAGATGCTTGTCTTTGAAGCTTAAAAAAATTCACATGAAATGTTGAGTGTCACATTGTTTGCTACTTAAATTAAACATTTAATGTAACGAACATTTCCATTTGGAATGCAAAATGTTCCATTAATGTTGCAGTATGCTAATGTTGCAGTATGGTACCTTCAATATATACATATGTTGACATAATGCCATTTTGTATATGCAGTAGAAGATGCTCATAAACTAGCTTTGAAAAACATGTGGTACACTAAACTGAATGTACCCAAACTAGCCAGCTGCATTTGTGTAGAAAACCTCTCTTTCTCTCTGGTCCAACAAAAATATGGCTGTATCTACACTGCAGAATTAATGCAGCTTGACACCACTTTAACTGTCATGGTACCACTACTATGGAATTCTGGAATTTTTAGTTTTGTAAGATATTTAACCTTCTCTCTCAGAGAGCTCTGGTGCCAAAACAAGCTACAAATCCCAGTATTCCATAGGATATATGTTGGATTAATGCATTGCCAAACTGCATTAATTCTACAGTGTGGCAGCAGCATATGAGTCAAAGGGGCTTTCTAGATTGGCAAAAAGAAGTGTGTTCATGGCTGCATGAAACTCTAGCCTTTAGATGAGAAAAAGGGAAAGTGTGCCATGAAAACGCTTTTTTTTGCGTTTTAGGGGAGAAGAAGCGCCTTTAAAAAGGTGCTGGTTTTCCCAGCTTCTTTTTTAAAAACTGTGGAATAGCGCAGCTCCATCTAAAGGCTGTAGTGCACCTGCTAAGCATTAAGGAAAAGGCAACTTCATGTCACACTTTCCTGCCAATCTAGAAAGCCCCAAAGTCTTCCAGGGTGATAGTTTGGAGGATGATGGATGGAGACCCTACCGTAATTCTAGTCCAAAATAGCAATACAATCGTGAATATGCTAAACATTTTAAAATGCTAAACACCAAAGCAGGGTTGCAACAAAACTGATAGTTTTAAAATATATCTGTAGGAGACAGAGGAGCTAAGAGAAGGAACAAAGTTATGGGTGCTGCTGCTAGAGGTGAAGTAGGCAGGAAATCTGACTATTTGAGCTTATAAAATACCTAGATGTCAGGGGCCACACTCTGCATTTATGCTACCACATGCATTATCCTCAGGCACATTCAGAGGGTTACATCATTGTGCAGCCACATTTTTAATTGTGTGTACTTCGGCATGCCTGAGCTGTCCAAAACTGTGCCTCAGTTTCTTGCCATGTGTGGGTGGCATCTTCTGGGGTACAAAGTTATTGGATCAGGCCACAAAAGATCCATGGCAAAACAGTGATTATTATTTTCAGGTAATCCCAGAATCCAGTTTGATTTGTATAAAAATATAGACCATTGACTGATAATATGTTTTACTTGTCAGCAGAACAATAGCTGAGCATTGTAGGAAATGTAGTTAATGTTACTGGAGAAGAGTTGTGGCTTTCTAGTATATTTTCAGAATTCTCTGCACACTGCATTGTATCCAAAAACAAAAACAAACAGTTTCATTTATATACTGCTTCATACCGCCTAAGCAGTGTCTAAGCGGTTTATAACTGTAAGCTAACTACCAGTGGTGTCACTAAGGTTGGTGTTACCCAGTGTGGTAACTCATGGTGGCACCCCCCATTGACCTCCTCCCATTTCACACTATACCTTGGTAATGCTTTTTTGCACTAATGCTACTCATAAATCACAATTCCCATCTACCACTGAACGTAATGCAAAATCACAAAAAGCCAACATGGGTTTCAGAGAAACAGGTCATGCCAAACAAACCTGATCTCTTTTTTTGATAAAATTACCAGCTTGGTAGATGAAGGGAATGCTGTGGATATAGTTTACCTCGATTTCAGTAAGGCCTTTGACAAGGTTCCCCATGACATTCTTGCAAATAAGCTTGCAAAATGTGGGATAGACAAGTTAACTATTACATGGATTTGTAATTGGTTGAGTGGCCGAACTCAAAGGGTGCTCAACAATGGCTCCTTTTCATCCTGGAGAGAAGTGACCAGTGGGGTCCCACAGGGTTCTGTCCTGGGCCCAGTGCTGTTCAACATCTTTATTAATGATTTGGATGACAGAATTGGGAGCATACTTATCAAATTTGCAGATGACACTAAACTAGGAGGAGTAGCTAATGCCCCAGAGGACAGGATCAAAATTCAAAATGACCTGAATAGACTAGAAAGGTGGGCCAATGCTAACAAGATGAAATTCAACACAGAGAAATGTAAGGTTCTGCACTTAGGGAGGAAAAATGAAATGCACAGATATAAAATGGGGGACACCTGGCTGAATGAGACCACATGTGAAAGGGATCTAGGAGTCCAAGTAGACCATAAGCTGAACATGAGTCAACAGTGCGATGCGGCAGCTAAAAAGGCCAATGCAATTTTAGGCTGCATCAATAGAAGTATAGTGTCTAGATCAAGGGAAGTAATAGTGCCACTCTATTCTGCTTTGGTCAGGCCCCACCTGGAATACTGTGTCCAGTTTTGGGCACCACAATTCAAAAAGGATGTGGAGAAACTGGAGCAGGTCCAAAGGAGGGCAACTAAGATGGTGAAGGGACTGGAAACCATGCCCTATGAGGAACGCCTTAGGGAACTGGGGATGTTCAGCCTGGAGAAGAGAAGGTTAAGAGGTGATATGATAGCCCTGTTTACATATTTGAAGGGATGTCATATTGAGGAGGAAGCAAGCTTGTTTTCTGCTGCTGCAGAGACTAGGACGCGGAATAATGGATATAAATTGCAGGAAAAGAGATTCCACCTCAACATTAGGAGGAACTTCCTGACAGTAAGGGCTGTTCGACAGTGGAACGCACTCCCTCGGAGTGTAGTGGAGTCTCCTTTCTTGGAGGCCTTTAAACAGAGGCTGGATGGTCATCTGTCAGGGATGCTTTGATTTGGAGTTCCTGCATGGCAGGGGGTTGGACTAGATGGCCCTTGTGGTCTCTTCCAACTCTATGATTCTATGATTCTATGATTCTACTTTCAAATTACAATATCATACGCACAACTTAAACGTATTTACATATATATAGTGAAGATTTGGTTAAAATGTGATGTTTTAAAAGAAAATTTAAACATAATATTTTTTTAAAAAAAAAAACATTTTTAAAACTTTAAAAAATTTAATTTTAAAAAATTCTGTGGCCTCTCCTTTCTCTTCCCACTGTTTTACCCCCCTTCCACCATCTCTTAAAACATTTTGAAGGGAAGCAGATTGATGCCACAGCCTGTTTCTACCAAAAGGTAGGTGTTTGAATAGTCATGGTGTCACCCCCCCCCCCAGGGTGTCACCTGGTGTGGTCTGTGCCCCCAATGATACCACTGCCAACCACATAAACTGCACATAAATACACTTCTCTTTTCCCATGTCTCATAGAATCATAGAGTTGGAAGAGACCACAAGGGCCATCCAGTCCAACCCCCTGCCATGCAGGAACTCTCCATCAAAGCATCCCTGACAGATGGCCATCCAGCCTCTGCTTAAAGACCTCTAAGGAAGGAGACTCCACCACACTCCAAGGGAGTGTGTTCCACTGTTGAACAGCCCTTACTGTTAGGAAGTTCCTCCTAATGTTGAGGTGGAATTTCTTTTCCTGCAGTTTGCATCCATTGTTCCGCGTCCCCTTTTATTCTTTCCACAACTTTGCATGTTGATGTCTGATAAAGGCTGTATGAATACCAGCTTCAGCAGAAGTTTTGAAAGTCCATGTCTTGTCATTTTGTTGAAGATTACAAATGTCAGGGAATGGTTACCTGTGTGGAATAAGTTTTGGAAGCTTATTTTTCAGTGTATGCATTAGACTCATCACTCTGTTTAATTATTCGGCTTGAATACAGAGCTCTGAGCCCATTTCACAGTGATTGATATGCTTGTTCCATCTAAATTACCACCATTTGGTACATTATGCCTTTTATTAGCAATTCTACAAATTTAACAAGTAGGGATGTCTAAGCAAGTTGCAAAGCTAGATCAAAAGACAGATGTTCCAATCTGTTTCCTACCCCCCCAGAGATAGTATCATTTTTTGTTTTTGTAAATCAAAAAAGAAGATGCTCAAAGTGTCAAAAAAAGAGACAAAGAGTGTATTAAGACTGAAATTTGCTCTCTTGGGTTGGAGAAAAAGGTACATATTAGTACAGAAAATCAACTCAAATGGAAGGTTGTACAATTAACCACCAACACTGCATTTTGACATCTACTGTGTATGAAAAATGGCACCACCATTTAACAACTGGTACTACCTATTATTGTTAGTCAAATGGGATGAAAAATATATGTAGTAATTGCCCAAAGAATGGGAAGTATGTGACAAGAGTGGATTAGAGTCACTGCAGTGTGTAACAAATGATTCCCAGCAGAGACTCTTATCAACCTTCCTGGGTATTTTTATTTCACTTGAGAAGTTCCTTTGGGCAACCAGGCATATAATTCAGAGCTCAGGAGAGACTACATTTAGGTTCACAAATAGGAAATAAAGACAAGAAATCTGATTGGCTAAATCTATCATTCCTTAAACCCAGTTGATTTGGAGTTGCTCCATTATGAGTAGAGGAAAAACATTATGTTTTTATTCATTGAGGAAAGTGAAACAAGTAATGGATCTAATGAAACATATCAGTCTTTTTGTATAATTTGGTTGGGTAAACTATGGGCCACAGCTGGTCCTTGCCCTGTGTATAGAGCTCCTTCCGATAGGTATGTGCATCACTCAATTTCTTCTATTTAATTTTTGATGTTTGGAAGTGGATTCCCCTGAAAAACTCTGGGTGCATCACTTGATTACATTTGATTGTATAAGTCTAGCAGCTGAATGTGTGTATTCTGCTGATTCCACTGTTGTTGTTAGGTACCTTCAAGTTGACCTCAATCTGTAGTGACTCTATGAATGAGACATGACCAAGACTCCCTATCATCATCAGCTCTGTTCAGGTCCTGCAGACTTAGGGCCTTGATTGAATCTATCCATTGCAGTCTTCCTCTTCTCTTACTGCCTTCTACCTTGTGCATGATATGCAAATGGACTTTAAACTTCTTGGACTTTGCCCAATTGCTGCATGGCCAGAGGAGGAGAGGCCATCTTGCTAAAGATACCCCACCAATACCAACTTAACTAAGGAAAGAAACAACAAAATGCATCTTACTAACATTCTCCTGCTTGGTATATAACATCTTGCCTGATGAAGAAGCAAGTGGAGCTGTGCCACGTTCGAAACCTTCAGTACTTTCCTTGAGTGGGAGGTGGGCCTCTCCCCTCCCCCCCGGTCACCCTCTGCCTCGATGACTTTTTGTTTGTTGGTGAGGCTAACCATGCTGCTTGTTCCAACCTCCTGGCCACCTTTTCTGCCTTGGCCAACAAGATTCCCCTGGCTGCCCAAAAAACTGAAGGCCCCACCACATCCCTCACTTATCTAGGTATTTTGTTTGACTATGTGGCCGGGGTATCCCATCTCCCTGAGGACAAACTACTTGCTCTGTTCTCGTTGATCCAAGACATCATCAAGGCCCAAAAGGCCACTTTGAAGCAAATCCAGTCTCTTCCTGGCTACCTTAACTTTGCTTAATTATGCCTGGCAGGGCCTTTTGTGCTAGGCTGGCCAGGACCACTGCTGGTTTGCGTCTGGCTCACCATCATGTCCACTCCTCCAAAGGTATCAAGGAAGACCTTCATTTATGGGAAGGGTTCCTCAAGGATTTCAATGGCATATTTCCTTGGCAGCGTCCTTGGGATGTTGGTGACAGGCTCCAGATTCATTCCGATGATGCCAGGAGCCTTAGTTTTCGTGTGTTTTTCCAGGGACATTGGTGTGCCCAGCACTGGCCTGCTAGCTGGACACAAAGGGGCATTTTGCATGACCTCACCTTCCTTGAACTGTTTTCTTATTGTGGTGGTTGGTCTTGTAGGGTTGGCAGAAGGTGTTCCTGCTCAGAATGGCCTTCTGTGACAGTAGCTTAGGTCTTGGATCTGGTGGGTGTGGTTTCCAGGGCTGTGTAGCACTGGATCAGGAGTCCTTTGGGACCTGGGAGCACTGAGGGCATGCAGTGTGGCCATTGCGGGGGCCACATTGATTCAGGGGGACTTAACAGGACTAGGGGCTTAACAGGAACATGCAATCATCTGGTTGCATGTCATCAAAAGGGTGTTTCCCATTGTCCCTATGACATCCCAAAGCTTGGCTGTGACCAAGAAAATTGGTTCATTTACCCACCAGGGGTTGATTGATATACTAGATCCAGATCTCATGCTTTGGGCCAACCCTACCCCTGTTATGTTTGGTTTAATAAAGTTGTGGCCTTTCTTCCAACCTGGTGTCATGGACTTCTTTGGTGGACTTCTTTCCTCCATAGCAATCTTTCTTTGCCTGTCCCATGTTGTGTTCCTGGCTAAACTTCTCCATCCATCCATCCATCCATCCATCTCAGGGATATCCAAATCCAATCGCTGTTTTTATTAAAATGATCAGTCAGTCTTGAATCTCATTGTCGATTCCTGAGACAAGTTATTGACTCTTGTTACCTGGCCAGATAGCCCATTCTCTAGGGCTAGTTTTAAGGTATAAATATGGGTTCAAAACCTAACCTCTGCACAGACAGCTGGCATATACACCCACACTCTGATTATGTTCTGTGTTGCCCTCAGACCTCTCAGTCTGAGCCACTCCAGCTTTCCATAGTCTTCTCCTCAAACAGCTTATTTTAAACCCACTCCAGCCCCTAAAAATTCTGCTATCCCCTTTCCATACTTCCATTTTGGTGAGCACTGTAAGTTGTGTTTGTTTGGATTGCTATCTTACATGTGCAATTGCACTCTGCATATTTTCCTGATAAAACTTTCTTAATTTACCCCAAACCTGGAGTTCTCCCAGTCAGTATTGGTATATACTGGTGCACATGATCCAAAGGGTACCCAAGCCTATTGCTAAGCTAATTTCCCCAACATTTGAAGTATTGCTGACAGCTGGTGAGGATCCCCAGTCCCTCTTATGAAATAGTGTTAGAGTTAGCAAATCTTGAATGCCTATACTCACTTATTATTAGTTTGTATTATGGTGATTTCCTGTTTCCTTGTTTTATAATACTCAGCTTCTTCTTGCATCATTCTAGCCTGCAGCTATATTCTTCCTCTCTCTCTTTCATCCATAAAACCCTGTATTGGATTACATATAAGTAATTTGTAAGTAAAGATAAATTTATATGTTTTACAAAAGAAGTGTAAACCTGTTTATTTCCTTTCTTTGCTAGATCCTGTTTGTGTGAAAGGGACCGGCTGTTGTTCAGTTTCTGTTTTGCCATTTGATTACTCTGCTGGAGAGCTCCCATACTATCTCTCTCATTTCCCAACCCACTGAAATGCTTTTTGGTTCATTTCTGTTGACATGAAAAAAGCACAGGGAAATTATAACTTCAAAACAAAATCATTTTAGCAGACATTTGGATCAATCATATTCATTGTGACATATTTCAAACTCTGAAATTGTTGCTTGTATTTTAAGAAAAGGTTTCTAGAAGAAGTTAAAAATAGAATATAAGAGTCAGTTAACAGCATAAATTGAGATTAAAAACTTCAAAAGACAATTGTAAATGAGGTGCAGTTACTATAGACATGATACTTTGGAAACATCTAAAATTTCAGACAATGCATATTTCCTTCTGAATAGAACTTTTGCCCCATATTCCCTTGTACTAAAGACACAAAGTTCAGTAGACTACTTTACAAACATTCGCTTTCTTCTTGTAATGGTACATTTGTTCTGAAAACCAGACTCTTCAATGCACTGTGTGACAGCCTACTCCTGTGAAAAGCATCAAATCATTTTTAAATATATCTTCATTGAATTTTCTTTCAATCACAACGTTGATCTGAAATTCCATAACACTGTGCATTGTGTATATAGAAAGAAAAACTCACAAACTTCAGCTTGTTTCCACAGTTACTATTAGGACAAGATATTCCATGCTGAAGTTGTTACCCTATTATTATTTTGAATACCCTAATCAACCTGTAAATAAATAAAAACAGATTAAGTAATATGATCTTATATAAAGTAAAAAAAGCCCAAAACCATGATATTATATTGGGTATCTTCACTTATCTTGAATTAACCTTGTTTATTTGTATATAAGTCTTTATATAAATTCATTTCTTGTCTTTTTACTTTTGGTTCTCTTTTATATATTCTTGAACATTCATATATCTACTATATGCCCTTATATATTCTCATATCTACTACCTTTTATATAATTTCTTCTTTTATATTATATTTCTTAAACCAATATTTCTCTACTGGCTCCCATTCCTTTAATATCTTTTCTTTTGACTTATTGTTAATCATTGCTGTTAGCTTATCTAATTCTTTTATCTTTTATCTTATTCCAAGAACATTGTAGTGTTCTTTTACAAAATAAAAATACTCTCCTCTCATAAACTCCATTTCTGAGACTGACACACAATGCTCAGGTTCAAGGTTTTAGTAATGAATAATTCACTTGGTAAGTTGGTTGAAGCTCACAAGGATCCCAATCCTTTGTGTAGAGTCAATTGTTGAGATCCTGAGGCTGCTCTGCTGATAAGAACTTCCCCTGAATGGGATGATGCCCATACAGTGGCATCACTGGGGTTGGTGTCACCTGGTTTGAGGAGGCAGTGGTGGCAGTCTGCTGTTGCCACCACTTCCTCTGCATACCAGGTGACCCCAAGTCCAGTGATGCCACTGTACAGGCATCATCCCATTCAGGGGATGTTCTTATCAGCAGAGCATTACTATACCACTTAATAGGGGTGTAAGGAGGCAGTGGTGGCAGCAGTGGACTGCCCTGTCCATGCCTCCCTCCTACTGCCCCACCCACTCCCCCAGACAGGATCGGAAAGATCCAGGCAGCTGAGTGGGCAGGCAAGTGGATGAGGCAGTGGAGATCCCCAACTACCTTTCCTCCCCCTGCCTTGCTTGCTTACTCACCTGCCCAGATCTGGAAGGATCTGGGTGGCTGTACAGCAACAGCTCTGCTTCCTTCTCTCCTGCTGCCTTGCCTGTCCACCTGACTGCCTGGTCAGACCCAGAAAGACCCAGGCAGTTGGATGGACTATCAGGTGACCCAGTGAATAGCCCTACTGTCCTTCCCTTCCACTGCCTTGCCTAGTCAGCTTGCCAAGGTCACAAAGACCTTTCTCTGGTTATGCAGTGGTTAAATGCTGGTAGTATAGCCACAAGGTTGTGAGTTCGATTCCAGGGCTCCAAGGTTGACTCACCCTTCCATTCTTTTGTAGGCTGGCAAAATGAGTACCCAGCTTGTTGGGGGCAATTGACTTACAGATTGTAAACCACTTAGAGAGTGCTAAGTTCACTATTAAGTGGCAGAGAAAGCGCTAATGTGCTAATGATAGTGCTAAATTCCCTCCCACTACTTCGCCCACTTGCCCACCTGAAAAGACCTGAGTGGCTGGATTGGCTGGACAGGCATGTGAGGCAGCAGTCAGTTCCTCCTTCCTTTCCACCCACTGCCTTTCCCACTTGTCTACCTGGAAAGCCCCAAGGAGCTGGATGGGCAGGTCAGGTAGCGGACATCCCCACCTCCCTTCCCTTCCACTGTTTCTTCTGCCTACCTAGCCAGACCCAGAAAGACCTGGGGATCTGTGCAGGCAGGCAGGCAGGCAGGTGGGTGAGCCAGCAGACTCCCATGCCCTGCCCTCCTTCCTGAGATGGGAGGAAAGGCATGGCAATGCTGTGCAATGGGGGCATCCTGCCCCCTTTTGTAGAGGTACTCTAGCTGGTGGGGGGCAGGGGAGGGAGGTTAAGATGGATGATAAGCAATTGCCTAATCGGATGTTAAATCCCCCTCCCCGGTGCTGTCCACACTACCTGCTCCCTAGTAACACCCCTGTGATTATATCATGTGCTCCCATACTATCTAGGGGATGAGGCATCTTACAGCAGTTCCTCCTGCAGCCACTTGTACCCCCAAGAATTCTGTCCTCGAATCCTGGGAGGAGAGAAGATACTGGAATACCGCTTTGTTTTATTATTGGCTGGAGTTTCCACTCAGTACTGGTCCTGACTGTGAACAGAAGGAGACCCTCTGCTTGGTGGAAGCAAAGAGGCATCAACACTTGTAAAGTGATTAGTGTGAGAGGAGACTCTTGGAAGAATTCTCGCCCTTTTGTTTCACCCCTCTGTTTCTTTCTTTGATCTGTGTCTTTAAGCCTTCTTGCTTCCTTCTTGCCCGCAGAGGTGACTTCCACCCACGTTTCCCAATAAGTTAGTTAGTCATTTGTCTCTCTTTGTATGGGAAGTGAGAGGCCATGTGGTTCTAGTCTCGTAATGGTTTACATCCACACATAAGAGCCAGCCTTTTAGGGCTCTTGTATTGAAGTCTAGGTAATCTGCTTTTGCCTTTCCCCCTTCCTATCCTAAGATGGAATTCCTGAAACAATGAATGTAAGAACATCCTGAATATTTTCTTCACTTTCTATCAGAAGCTCAAATTGTACTAGGTGCTTTGCTATCTGCTTGATATAGATACTAAATATTCCTACATTGTTCATAGAAGCTTATTTAGGATCTAACCTTATATGTGGGCAGTGAGTAGAAACACACCCATGACCAGCCTCTGGACTCCATTTGTTTCCTTGCATCATAAATTATTTGTCTTACACCAGTGCACATTGGATTTATCCAGAAATTATTATTTAAAAAAAAAACTACTAAAAGACCCATTGTATTAATGGAACACACACAGATGTTGACAAAAACCTCGTGAGGACATTCTTGGCCACTTTATCATACAGTATCTGCTTTCTGGTTAGTCAAGTAGTGTGATAATAATGCTCATTCCTGAGCATAGATTCACTCCATGCATCTGAGACAGTAGACCAAGTCTAAGAAAGTTAATGCTACAACATCTGTTGTTTTATGGGGCTTGTAGCCTCACAAAGGAACTGAGACAAACTGGATCTCAAAGGTAGTAACTTTTGTCTTGCTAATGGAATTTAATGATTATTTCTTGGATTGAATTTCCCAGTACCCACATGGCCAGAAGGATGAGGGGCCCATATTCATGAATACCCTTCCATACCATCAGAACGAAGGACAACAACCACAATACCTTGACCAAATGCAGGGTTGTGACTAACACCATCATTTATTCCTGCTTTCTCCTGTATGATTTTAACAACTTTGCCTGATGAAGAAGCCAGTGGAGCTTTGAAAGCTTGCAACATGTATACAGGTAATGGTTTGTCAGTATATTTTTGCCTGAGGCTGTGTAAAATGTCTCATGTGCATGCAATGGCTTAAAGAGGAAATGCTGACTCAGAGGAAGCTGATGCAACACGAGCATGGAATTGAGTCATAGCAGTTCCAGACCACACTGTCACTGTGGCAACATGGCAGGAAGCTGATGAAACACTAGCAGGGGGTTGAATCAGAATTCTAGCTGTGTTTGTGTATATGAATGCTCCAGTACACAATGTGGGGGTGTGATTGTCGGTTGATGGCGGAGCATTATGCTGGTTTGTGTAAATATTGCTGCATTGTGATTGTAAATATTTGCTGCAACAAAGATTTAAAGCCTCTTCTGAAGAACTTCAGCAGTTGTGAACTACTTCCAGACTCAGCAGTGGTGTTTATCGTCCTGGTTGGCAGTCTTCTGCATGTGGACTCAGTCTTTCCCCAGTGCTAATGTGATTGGTTGTCACCAAATTAATTTGGTGATAAAGGTATCACCAAATTGTGGATTTTGGATGATAATGTACTTTGCTATATGGCCAACATAGCTAACCTTGGATACACCTTTTATTTGGTTTGTGTCAAAGGTGCTACAAAATACCTTTGCATATGGATATTGCAGACTAACATGGATATATCTCTGAATTCTACTCCCCAAAGTCATTGTTCACATTGATCCAACAAGTTCACATTGATTCAATGGATCTACTCTTGTTGGAACTAACAATTGGATTGATGATTTAGGCTACAAGTCCCAGGATTCCAGAGGCCATATTGGTTGGGAGTTACTTGAATTTTCTAATGTTAAAAGACGGAGTGTTTCCAGGCTCTGGGTTTATCCACATCTGTGTCTTTAATCACTGAGATATCATACTGGATTTTAAGGAATCCAGATGGGTCACTTTAAAACATCTGTTGCCACATTGTTCCAATGTATATTTTACACTCTTATTGCCTTGTTGTGTTTCCTTCTGCCTTTCCCCCTGAGATTACATTCTCCAAATGTTTCCTTTACATTTTTTATATACCTCTATCAGAAATTCACTCCATCCATCAGTTGTTTGCTTTTAACGTGTGCATTTTTGTTGTTGAGGGTGGACTTTTGACACCTCCAGCATGCTGTACTCCTTTCCCAGTCCCCCACCCATTTGGTGCCAGTCATAAAGCCATTCTTCCACATCTACAGAGGGAACTACCTCACTTTCCATTCATGGTTGTGAAGGAAAGAGGTCACCTCTGAATCACAAAATATCACTGTGCCTTGTGTGTTTTCTTTCCAAGCCTTTCCAAGCAAACAAAACTAGAGAGATTACCGCATGAAGATGCTTTTGTACAATATTCACACAATTCCATTAACTGGATTACAATGGTATCAATAATATTATTAAAACACTTCTCCCTCCATTACCATGGAGTATTCTGGCCAGTGCAGACAAGCCTGTAGTTCTGGAAAGAAAATAATTCTAGCTATGATGGATATGAAGATATACATCAATGAATCACAAACTCTGCTCTTCCAGGTGTTTTGGACTTTACCTCCCATTAGCCTCAGCCATCTTAGCGAAGATGGCCTGGGTTTCTGGAAAAAGTCCAAAAAACCTGGAAGGCCAGAGTTTGGGAATCATTGATGTACATCATATGAATTCAGACTAAGGAAGCATGAATAATTGTAAAATCTATCCTCTTAAATACCAGAATTCTCCACTTTGAATTTGCCTCTAATCTTGGTTCCAGCAGATGTTGTGTGCAGAAATAAACTG
Organism: Urosaurus nigricauda; assembly: GCA_034509955.1. NCBI lineage: Eukaryota > Metazoa > Chordata > Lepidosauria > Squamata > Phrynosomatidae > Urosaurus > Urosaurus nigricauda. Next base: position 132,666,318 of record JAOEGL010000003.1, read on the forward strand.
GACACGGGGGGGGGGGGGGGGGGAGAGCAAGTAGATGATTTCCTGATTTTTTGCATATTTCTTAGACTTGCAGCTAGTCTATCCTTATATTAAATAGCTGTACTAGTTTCTATCAGTATTTCAGGATGTGGAGTAATTAGCTTGCCAGTTTTAAAACATTTTTAATAAATTGTCTCTTCTTTAGATCCTCAGATAGATTCAGAAAGCTGGGAGCAGATGAGATAGTGTGAGTTTCTGAAGCTCTTCTCAGGTTTGCCTATTCTTTGCAAAAAACCTGTCTCCATCCTCACCCCCCACTATCCATCAGCCATTTCAAGTGAACTGTATGGGGCTGACATTGAATCGAGACTTGGAGAACTCTTGCCAAAGTCTAAAATACAGCTGGGGGTGCTACTGATTGTCTGGATAAGAGAGCCCTTGGAATCCTGATGGGAATAATGAAGGTTGCTTCAGTGAGTGAAGGCTCTATTTTTGCTTTACAGGGATAGCTTCCTCTGACATTCATGACTCATTTTCCATCTCGACCTCCCAGGCTGCTTCAGTACTATTTCTTATTTTGGACATGGCGGATTACTGCGAAAATAACAGGCAAGCTGGATGCATTAAGCATTTGTCACAGTATACAATCTTCTCGTTCTCTGTCATATCATGAATACAGTGCGAAGAAATATTGGCTCATCTCTTGACAGTTGTGGAGTTTTCCAGTCAAGTGGCCTTGTGCCGTAATACAAATTTATCAAAGTACAATAGACGGCCTGGTGCCAGAGAACTTTATAATACACTTCCTGATCACCTTTCTTTTTTGTTAACAGAGTTGCTAGAATGTGGATTCCACTTTCACAGGCTTGATCGCCAGACAGAAAAGACTAATTTGCAAATTTCTGATATCTGAAGCACCATTTGAAATGAGCCAATGGATGTGAATTATTTGAAGACATTGCCATGACAAAAAGTAGGCACTCTCCCCTCCTCAAATGCAACATGATGTCATTAAAAGCTTCATGATACATTTATTTGATATGGAAAAGAACACCAGATTGAAGTCATACTGCTACCTTTTTCAAGGTTCTTCTATGTTCTATAAACAAAAGTTTCTAGTAATAGGTATTGTTGTTGTTGTTATTATTATTATTATTGCCATCAGTTGTTCACCAAGAGACAAAACTAATGATTGAAGAAGAAAGAACATTTTTGTTTACATAGATAAGTTTCCCTTCTCAGATAGCCTTTATGGCATAACAGCCAGTGAAGTGCTCTTCATTTCTCAGCTACGAAGGTAAATCAAAAGCTCTGGGCCATGTAGAAAGAACTCATCTATCTTTGCTCACTTTCTTTTGTTCTGTGAGAGCTAAACTACATGATGCATTAAGTGCTTTGCATTCATCTGAGGCCTCTATCATTATTTACAAGATGTTATCCCCATCCAATTTGAATCAAGACCTTTGGGCATGGGTGGGGAAGGTTTAAGCCTTCCACCCCAAGTTGGCAATTTTCCTCTGTTGGGACAGGTTGCACCCTCTATTGAGGGCAATGAAGGGTTTTGCTTCCCTCCCATTAGCTCCAGTATGTGTTGGGAGCAGATTTAGGAAAAGGAGCACATGGAGGAAAATTTTCAACTTCCTCCTCCATACCTGCATCTGAGCTCTAGAACAGTCCACTGACATATAGTTGCTGTTTGCTGTCAAGTTCATTTTACCTTATGGCAGCTCTATGAATGAGAGACCTCCAAGAACCCTGGTCATTAATAGCCCTGCCATTAATATATAATTTTCTTTTTAAGTTTGATGATGACAACAATGATGATGATCATTATTAATAAAAATAATTTTTTAAAAAATAATAGCCCTGCTCAGGCCCTACAGTCACAGGGCTGTGGCTCCCTTTTAATCCATCCATCTGTAATTTCTTCCCACTGCTATCTACTTTGCTGAACATTTTCATGTTTTTGAATCAGCCGTTGCATATGTCCAAAGTGTATTCGCCTCGATTTATTAATTTGGGTTTTTACGGAGAGTTCAGGCTTGATTTACTCATGGACCTACTGTATATACTCAATATAAGTCTAGAAATATAGTTGAAAATTTGACCCCAAACTTATCCACAGGTCAATGTAAGTACTATATTTTAATTCTCTTTCTCTCTCTCTTACACATACACACACACACACAAAACCGTCCTCTGGTGAAAGCAAAAGTTTAATTTTCCCTGGAAGCACTGACCACCTTTTACTCTCTCATCCATCCAGCCTTTAGTATAAGCACAAATAGTTATGCCTGCTAAAATTTTGCAAGTTTTCCAGCATTGTTTAACTTTGATTCAACCTTTACATCCTTTATTACAATCCCTTAAGTTTTACCCTCAACTTATCCATAGGTCATATCAAATACTTTTGGCCCCCAAACCTGATCTTGACTTATACATGAAGTCGACTTACAGTTGGGTATATACGGTATTTATTTGCCTTGTGGGCAGTCTTGGTATCTGTTGAATTCTCCTCCAGCATCCCATTCCAAGTGAGTTTATTTTCTTGCTGTCAGCTTTCTTCATTGTCCATCCTTTACACCCGTACATAGAAATCAATTATATATCTTCACAACTGAGGATCTTACCTATTTCCCCTCCAAGTCTTAGACTTCTTATTTCTTGACTAAAGTCTCCACATATACACTTATTTTTTTTAAATAAAAGGTTAAGGGTTGGCCCAGCTGCGTACTCTTGTTGGCCACTTAAACTGATGTAAAGACCATAATACAAGTGGTTGCACATTCTTTTCATGAAGAAATATATACAGCCAGGTAGTGAAGATGAGACTGGTTCATTTTGAGTAGTCCTTGTTGTATACTTATAAGTATCTGGGCAGTTCTGTGATCATCAGTGATATTTTAGATTTCCCTTGTTTTCCAACAGCAGTATGCATCCCTTGTGGACACTATTTTTTCCTCAGGCAAATGTGTTCCCCTTTCCTAACAGCAGCTGCACTATTTCTTGTTTGACGCAACAGCAGCTGAACCAACAGCCAGGAAGTGAACCTGGAGGCAACTCATTTTTGGTCTATACAAATAACATCCAGTTGTTTAATGAGAAAGTAGGGCTCTGTTACATAAAATTTGATCTAAAATCTCTGCTAAGCATGATTTTGTTTGAGATATTTTTGTCAACATGCATTTTTATCAATATATGTTTCAAAGTGATCCAATAAGACTGAAATCCTATACCTGCCTGCTTGGGAATAAGCCTTTTTCAACCCCTGCATAGACATGAATAAGTTTCCTAAAGACAAAAATACTGCAGACAAATTATTATGTATTTTTGGTTGAATATGTGAGCTATATCCTACCTTCTTGCTTTGTATTGTTCACTATAAGGTCATGCAATTAGGAGATAAAATAGCCTTGTAGCATTTCCATGCATTTATACCATGTATGGAAGGTTTTTCTAAAAACATCTGTGCATGCAAAGCATTACATTAGCTAGTTGGTTTTAATTATCTTTTAAATTTTTATTGTAAAGTTTTTAAATGGTTTTATTTGTGAGCTACCTTGGGTCCCTTTCTGGGAGAAAGGCAGCATAGAAATGAAATGAATACAATTAAAAATAAAATAAATACAATTTTTGATTACTGCAAAACATTTCAAAGCGTGCTTCAGAATTTTCTTCTGCATCTGATCTCTTCTACAAATTGCCTCCTTTTATTTAGGTGTAGACTGATGGTGGGGATTCTATACTTGATCTTAGCCAAAAGGCCAAGAAGCGTGAATGAGATTCAATTGCTGCTGCTTAGATATACTGCAGGAACCAGGGTTGAAAAGCAGTGCAGGAGGAGGAAGAGGAGGAGACAGAGGCATCAACAGTGGCTTGATGTCAGGGGGCTTTGAACTAGAGATCGACAAAGTGCAAGCCTGGGGCCACAATCAAACCTTTTCCTAGCCAAGAGCAACAACAACAGTTAAACCCAAAACAAAAACAAGATGGAGCCTCTGGAAGCCTCCAACAACTTTTAAAATCAGTTTCCAGGCCTCCTTGTACTGTTTAACGTCTAAGAATGCCCATTTGTGAGAACCAGAAGCAGACCTCTAGTCATTTTGGTGTTTTTATTTTAATTTCTTGTAGTCCACGCAGCCTTCAGAGGGTCCTGGGGTATAAAAGTGCACACCACAGATCTGGCACATTTGCCTACACATGCTATAAAGTCTGAAAAGCCATTGCCATTTGCCACCCACTTCAAATTGGGATCAGGACTCACTGGCTTAGCACAAAAGTGTTTGTTTTTACTTGTTGCACTTGTGCAACATCAGTGTACTAAAATGCTAGGAAGGAAGAGGAGGTGAGCGGGGAGAGAGATTATGCCTGCCTGCACTGAACCTTTTCTAATATTTCCAACCCTTACAAAAACAGAGCAAGGCCTTACTCAGTCCCCATACACATGCCATTCCATTCATGGGATCCCAATGATGAGGACTGGCATAGTACATAATAAATATTTTCTCCACGGTCAGTTTAAAAATTAATTCCAGCAATTATTTGACTAAGGTAATGGCCAGCAGTTCTTAGGTCATTTCTTGAAGCGCTGTGCCCTAACTAATTATTTTTTGCAAGGACCCAGCTGAGAGGTAACTGCTGCATACCCTTCAACATTTCACAGATGAAAACCAGGACACACATTGCCAAGTACATCAGATTGTAGTCAAGAGGGCAAAAATTATTGAAGAGGGAAAAAAAAAGTTTGGAGAGACTACAGCAGTTTAATTTGCCTGAGCCAACTGGGAAAAGCAAGGTTTTCTCCTCCTCTCCCCTTTGCTAAATTAATTGAATGCAGATTACTTTTGGAGTTTCAGCTCAGTTTGCACCACTGGAAGTAGGCTGAGGACAGAGGTAGGAAGTGGGACAAGGAAAGAGAAACTAGGACATTTTAAAAGCAGATGAAAAAGTGAGATGACAGAGGTTTAATCTGGAGACCAAGATTCAATACCTGCTTTGTCATGAAGACCACTGGGTGATGTTGGGCAAGTCACATGCTCTCAGGATCAGGGGAAGGTAACGGTAAATTTCCTCTTAAGAAATCTGGCCAAGAAAACCACATGATAGGTTCACCATTGGGTCGCCATAAGCTGGAAATGACATGAAGGCACACAACACTGACAGAGGTCACCAAGAGCAACAGGGGTAATGGAAGGAAAAAGTCCATTGAGCCCCATTGATGTTCTGTCATCTCACTTTAGCTCAATTGTACCTGCATGCAAATAGATCACACGCCAAACTGCTAGACTTTTTATATACAGAAATAAAAGAAAACAAACAAATAAATAAAGTCTGCAGATAGTATTCTATTGAATCTCTCAATAATTTTTTTTCATAAAAAAGAAAGAATTATTAGTTTCGACAAACCACCATTTGATCTGGTCCATTGAACTGTGCAGTTAAAATGAAGAGGGAGAAAGGAAGGAAATTAAAATGAGGAGGAGTCAATAATCATGACAGTTGTGATAGTTTGGGAAATTTAAGATCATGTTTCAAAGACTACAGTGCTTGATTCACTTATTTGGAAGGAAGCCCAATGGATGTAATAGGACTTATTGTGAGTAGACATGTATAGAATTGCACCTAGATGGTCTGAACTTGAATGTATGCATTTGAGGACACTTTGGGGCAATACATACTGCCCAGAATAGGTGCCCTCTGGGCGCCTGTTTTTCCTCTGGAGGGAAGCCGCAGTGGGCAAACTGCGTGGCTTCCCACCAGCGGAAAAAGAACCTGCAAAAAGGAGGTTCTTTTAAAGCCATGGCAGCGTGCCACTGTGGTGTGATAAGCGTGCCAGTGGCGCACTCGCAACGTAAGCACTGTGCTGTACCATGTAGATGCCACGCGGCACTTATGTAAAGATGGTGGCACCCATGTAAACAGGGCGCTGCCATTGTGATGCCCCCGTCATGTGCTAGGGTTGCGGGGCATGTGGAAGCCCCGACATGAGGCAACCCTCGCACGTGATGGGGGTGCCTTAAAGGGCTGGTCTGTACTGGCCCCATATGTTCTCTTATATAAGCCTGCAGCCCAGTGGGTTTTTCTTTATTAAGACAGAACATCCCATGATGATGATGATGATGATGATGATGATGATAAATTTATTTATACCCCGCCTCTCTAATGAGATAAGTTTGTTTTAGGGAATTGGAAACTTCCTATGCAACTGATATAAAAGACAGATAGAAGCTTGGGATATTAAAAGATTTTATTTCTGAAATTGGCCCAAATCTACCTGTACACATCCTGAGATGCTGTCTCTCTTTTGCATTAGATAAAGTGGCTGTTATGCGAGAGAACTTCTTGATGGTGTCTATATATTAATTCTGTTGGGCTTACTGCTAAGTAAATGTGTTTTGATGAGGCTGTATTTGTGTAATTCTCCATAAACTTGCTTGGAAGTGAGTGCTACTGCGATCAATGAGTCTTCCTCCCATACAACCATCTGAAGCATCACGATACACATGAATTTCAAATGACTGCATTTTTATCCCACTGTAAACTCAATTCAGCAAGAAATAAAGCTGATACTAGGCCATCACAGAAAATATCAATTTATTTTGAAAAAATGCACCCAAGTGCTTTTTTTTTCTTTTTTAATTCAGCTAACTTAAATGAAAAGCATAAGTGGGATCTAAGGTTAGCTGATGAAGGACTATAAACAAGGTACCTGTGGCAACTCCTGCAAGAGCAAATGCACCAGCTAATATTGAAGCTTGCAAAAGGTTGTCTCAGCAAGCATAAATTTTAAACAGACTGAAATTTGATTTTGCTTCATATTTTTTGTGCAAATAAAAAAAATCAATCATACATCAGATACAGTTGTTTCAAATAGATGTTGACTTCACAAGAGGTGGCTCTAGTATTAAATATAATTTACGATGTCAAGGTAAATGTTTTAAGCAAGCAGTTTTAAAAACATTGACTTTAATAGGATGCACGACCCTGGTGCAGTTTTATTTAGTCATGAACATCTTGCCCGCATTAGCATTTCCAAACTGGGCATGTTCAGAAGATAGTTCCTGGCTTCAGCAGCAGATGTACACTTTAAAGTGGTGTTTTCTTTTTCCATCCCCATTTGTTCAGCATTTAGTATTTTCTTTAACTTTTTCACCTAGGATATTGTATTGTAGCAACCAGAGGCTTGTGCAGTCTGTTAATGCATTTCATTGAACATTAATATTCTTTTGGTGCCTGCTTAAGGGGATACAGCTTGGAGAAAGTTTTTTTTTTTAACAGTTTGCTTCTTGCTTATTAATGAGATGAATCTACAACATGTTGCCGTCTGTTGTCTCCCTTTTCCCCCTCTCTGAGTGATTTCCCCCAACAAGGAATTTCAGTGCTCATGAAACTTTGGACATGAACTGATTGTTTTTTTTTAAAAAAAAGTAATTTCAAGATGGAGTTTGGAAAGTCAATGAGAAAATATGGGAAAGGCAGGTTCCCTTGTTTTGGCATCAGATTTCCTGCTACAATCACCAGTAGAAGGATAAACGGCAAATTATTTATAACTGGTTTTTTTTTGTTTTTTGCTGCAACTAATACTGTCCAGAACAGAGGAAGACTAAACTGACACCCAAACTGATTTTACAAGCCCCCTGATACTCCCACAGAATATTGATCAAGGCAGAGCATAAAGTTAATTCACACATGCACTCCCAAGGAAAGTGGAAAATGACTTAAAGTCATAACAGAAAGAGAAAGTTCACATATCCTTTCTGGATTCTGCATGCATGTAATGTAACAACTATATGTTCCAATAACAGTGCATGCATGTTCTTTACCATATCTCCTGGTGCCTGCTCCAGTACTGAATCTGTTTCCTGGTATCACATCTCCTGGGAATTTATCACACGTAATTTTCATGCTGACCTGGGCACAGGATGGGATTGGGCACAAATGGGTTAAAACTCATTTTACAGCATGCAACAATTGCTGCTGTGCTGCTGCCCAACCATCCCCCGTCATCCAGCAGTGCTCTGGAAGCTGATTTTGATACTTTCTGTAATACCAAAATCAGTTACAAGAGTACTGCCGGAGGACGAGTGATTGTCAGGCGGCAGCACAGCAGCAATTTTGCATGTGATGAAATCAGTTTTAACCCAGGTCAGTGTGAAAATTACATGTGATAAACTCCATTGTACCTATCCCATTTTGTCACGTTTCACATTTCAGACATTTCGGCAATTGCATCTATGTAAGTATTATCTCTCCCTACTGGGCATAGGTAGTGCTGGACTTAGAATCAAGAGTTTCCTATGTCTGTTCTGGTCTTGTTTACTGGGGTGGCGACAGTGGTGATGGTGGTGGGAATTATTGTCTAGTTTTCTGAGTGGTATGGCCTTTAAGCCTTCCATGATGGCATGTTTATTTTATATACATGAATGTAGAGCTGCACATGCACAGGCACATACACACACAAATACAAAATGCCAATACATCTCTTTCTAAATATATTCCCTTCTCCATGGAGCTGGGTATGTTTAGCCTGGAGAAGAGAGGATTAGGAGGTGATAGGATAGGCCTGTTTAAATATTTGAAAGGATGCCATATTGAGGATGGAGCAAGCTTGTTTTCTGCTGCTCCAGAGAATAGGACCAGGAACAATGGATGTAAACTACAGGAAAAGAAACACCACCTCAACTTTAGAAGGAACTTCCTGATAGTAAGACCTGTTTGACAGTGGAACAGATTTCCCTTGTGAGGATTTGCTTCTTGCTTGTTCCACATTTGAGAAACATTCATTTCCAAATTGTTTCCACTATTCTTTTCATCCTTTCCAACTGCTCATTTCAACATACCCTGCAACCAGAGCACTGCAGACATCATTCCTCAGTGCTTCAATCTGCAGTAAATCAAGAATCCTTTGGTTGGGGGCACTCCCAGGCGCAAGAGGTAAGGTTTTGCTTTTGCTTTGTTTTGTTTTGGGGATTTTTAATTTATTTATTTTTTTGAATGGGTGGAATCTGAAGAAGCAGCTTTGTCATCAGAGCTGTGTCACTGTAGCTATGTCTCTTGATGCCAGATTTCAGCCACTGCCTTTCATTATCATACAGTGGACCTTTGTTATTGTTGTTGTGTGCTTTCAAGTCATTTCCAACTAGGGCGACCCTATCATGGGGTTTTCTTGGCAAGATTTGTTCCAAGGAGGTTTGCCATTGCCCTTGCAGCTGAGAGCATGTAACTTGCCCAAGTTCACTCAGTGGGCTAAGCTAGGAATTGAATCCTGGTCTCTAGAATCTTAGTCAACAGTCAAACCATATGCCATAAGAGTGCATCTACACTGTAGAAAAAAAAATGCAGTTTGACATCACAAACAGCTGTAACTCCATCCTATAGAATTTACATGGTCTTTAGCTCTCTCTGCTAAAGAGTGCTGGTGCCTCACAAAACTACATATTCCAGGATTCTGTAGGATGGAGCCATGACAGTTAAGGTGGTGTCCAACTGCATCTACAGCATACATGCACCCATAGGTAAAGGTCATTTTCTTTTTCCTCTGGAAACAGGGGTTTTGTAAACCAACAGTTTATAGAACTACAAGGGTAAAACTTTCTTTTCCATCAAAAAAATAACTTAAGGGGACTTGACACAATTTATCTGTCGCAATAACTGTTGAATTCACAAGTAGTCTAAACTTCAAATGGGTGTTAGCACAGCAAATAGATTTAAAGGTGCCCTGCGCTCCTCCTCTTTGACAATTTGAAAATATATCTGCCGAGTCTTGGCAGGGCTGGATTAGATGTATTTGGAGCCTGGGCAGAGGAATAATTTGACCCCCTCCTTGCCTCCTTCCCCATCTTGCAGAAATGGAAATGCACATGTATTGTAACTCATCTCTCTGTTTTTGTGCAGACAGCTCCTAGGCTGTTCTTCACCTTGCTTTTTGTCACCTAATTCGTCTTTTCTACCTCAAGAGCCCACTCTCTTGCTTTTATTCATTTCCCTGAACCAGGGATTCTCAAAGTCGGACATGTGTTTTTTAAAAAAATCTTTGATGGTTGGGGGAAGCAGCTTTAAGCAACTTTAAGCCCCTGGAAGGGGCAATCCATGACAAAACAGAAGCAGAAGGGACTGGGTTGAAAAAAGATCTTAGAATTTATTCTGTCCTGGGAATAATGCCTCCATGAAGTAGGACCACTACTGTTTTGTTGGGCTTACATTTTGTTATCCTTGCTTGAAAATTTGTTTGTTCTTACTAGCATGCTTACCTAGGCCAGTTTAGATCTGCTCTAAGTCAAAGTACCTTTACCTTATTTTATCAGAATAATGGGTAATGGTTTTTTTTTTCCTATATTGGATGTGCGTGTGTTTAAAGTGTGGGTGTAGTTGTGACATTGTGGGTTTGGAAAAAATACCTCCCCAGTCTCCAGAACATTTCCAGCCCTGTACAAGCTGGAAAGAGCAGAAGAAAATAGTGATTGTAAGTAATGAACATTGCTTCTCCTATCCTGCTGTAACAACTCTGGCCATAATCTGTTCATAAGCTGAAAGAGAACAGTCAGATCCAAGAAAATAAAAGTGATAGCTCTTTCCTACTGTCTCTACAAAATCTATCATTTATCTGTAGTTTAAGATAGCAGTAAAGGCCTAGTTTGCACCTACAGTAGATGAATAGTAGATCTTGATGTAAGCACAAATGATATCACCTAGGCCAGCAATTCTTCACCTATGGTCTGCATACCCATGAGGAGCTGCAATGTCCTCACAGGGAGTTCACAAAGGCCAATCTTCCTCCTTTTGTCCTCCCAAGGCCTGTCAGGTTCAACTCCATACAGAGAAGTACAGAGTGAAAGAGAGAGGGAGGACGAAGAGGAGGACAGAGATAGCACTATCCCTCCTGCTGGTCCAAGTGGCAACAGTATGGCTCTGTTTTTGATGGACCCCCAGTCACCTCCGCCTTCTCAGCCATCCTCTCCCTTGGCAATTTCTCTCCTCTAGGAACTCTGAAAGAAAACAGCAAAAGAATCCCTTGCAGTAAAGATACCTATGCTAAACAAGTCCCCACAGCCCCTGTTGGGTGCTCTTCCTAGATCACTGGCTCCCTCCTTTCTCTCCCATCTGCCTCCATTCACAGGAGTGAAAAAATGTGCTGTACAGAATATGAGGCTTTGGGACTGCTGGTGTGTGTGTAGAATCGGAAGTGAAGGGAGATGGCAAGAGGCAGATGAATGGGTGGGTGGATTAGGCTGGCTGGCTGGCCAGCTGGCTTAACTAGTAGTGGTAGCAGCAGTTTTAGAGCAGAGGGAGCCATGCTCTGTGAGCAGGCAAGTGTATCACACAGGAATGTGTGACTCTGATGTTGATCACACAGGGTCTCATCATCTGCCAATCGCCACAGAAACATTGGGGAAGTGTGCATATGTGTAACCCTGGCACACTTCTCCAGTATCATGGAATCGTCTGCTGAGTGCAAAGTTTCCATTAATAGCAAATCAGCTCTCCCTGAACGATTCCATGACACTAGAGTCAGCTGACGATGCCATGACACTGGGAAAGAGTGCCAGGGTTACACACACATATGCTTCCCCAATGTTTCCGTGATGATTGGCAGATGGCAAGACCCTTGTGATAATCTCTGTCTTTACCCCCATGCATTGGCAGTGCAAGGATAGAGGAAAGAGAAGCAAGCTTGATCCTGAAAATTTAGTGCATGCACATACACATGCCCAGGGAGCAACATTTTTATAACGGGAGTGTGTGCATTTACTTATTTCTCCCTTCTGTCCAAATCTTATTTCTGTCCTTGTTGAGCAACTTTCTGTAAATACAGCACTTGAGGGTTGTAAATCTTGAGTTCAGTCTTGGTGGGTCATGGCACCAAGAGATATTTAAAAGAGGTCCAAGTGCACAGACTATCTACTGCTTGGGCAGCAAAGAGGAATGAGATTTACATGAATATGAAGGTCTAGCTCTAGATATGGGGGTCAGAAGCCCAGGCTTCCAGCATCCAGCACTTACCAGTACTCCACAATTACCAGTGCTCCCTACCTACAGGTAGCAAGGCTACCCAGTAGATCCTAGTGACTCTGATGTCTGTGGTCTGGGGAACCTGTTCTGGTTTTCACTCTGTTAAGCAAGGCACTGGATCTATTTTGTGGATAGGATTCAAAACCACAGATAGTTCAGACTGAAACACAGAGCAAGTTCACCTCACCAATGTCATGCATTGTCATTTGTGAGGAACTCAGAGGCAGTGGCACAAAAAATAGACCCGGAGCAAAAGGCTTGTATAGCCCACAGCCTCATGTTGTCCTGTTTGGACAACACAGGCCAAGGATCCGAGCCAGTATTGGGCTGGATCCTGGCAGGCCAGATGTGGATCCACTGGATCTGGCCCAATCCCAGGGTAAACCACTCTTAACATGAGTCAATTTGATCCTCCTGTTTGTTGTGCAGTTTCCTGGAGATTCGGTAGCAAACCCCAGCTGTTTAGATGCCCCATGCACTCCTTACCTCCCTCCTGCACCTCCGCTAGTAAGCAGACCCCTGTTGTCATACCTGATAGTGAAATGGGGCATCTGGCTGCACCCACGTGGCCAGGCAGTCCATTTTTGCATTAGTCACGGTGACAGGGATCCATTCACTAGTGAAGATGCAAAGGGAAGGCAAGGAGTATGTACTGGTAGCAGATATCTAGGCCTGTATGGGGATGAGCATGTAAACACTCACTCATTCCCACACTGACCCAGGGCTAGCACCTGTGCTGTCATGCACAGGATCATGGGATGCCCATTTGCACATGTGGGGGGGGGAAGCAGTTGTCAGCCCCCCCTTCCCTATCATGTTTTGGGTCCACCTGACAGTAACGTGGCTGACCATTGAGAATGCAAGGGGTAGAAAGTGGGAAGCACCAAATTTGCAGCACTGTTAGAAGGCCATACACCAATATGGTGGGTGTTGAAAATATGAATCTTTGAAGTAAATACTGTAATCTTCCCCTGCCAAGTATTGTGTTAGTGGCTGGTGTGCGATACTCAGCATAAACTGATTGTGTGGTGAGCCTGATAATAAAGCAAGATTAATATGGAAAAGATGAGAAGTTCTATAATAAAATCTGCTAACTTAAATCATCCACGTTTGTGTACTGGCATTCATATTTAGTAACAGTCCCAAGGCTGAGATTAAAGCTGTTTGGTAGGTTACTTCAAGGCCTTTTTATTGCTAAATCTTATTATGTCTCTAAAATGTAGAAATTAATCACCTGTCATCAAAGCTGCAGTGGATTATTGACTTCTAAATGTCTCTACAAATTGATTCATGACAGGGTGAAACCGGAGACTAAGCTAGCATTGAAATCCTTGTGCATGTGATAAAAAGGGTCTATTAAAAGTGTTTCAACAAATGCTGCCTATTAGGTAATCATCACAAAGTGTTTAGCTGTTGAATCTGGGTGCAAAAGATGGTTTTTTAGACACATGAAAGCAGTATGCAAAAGCTATGATTGATCATGCTCATGATATTCAATCCACCTCACTTTGGCAATCTTCTCTGGTCAAACAGGTTGGGCAGGGGTTTGGAGATTTGGGGATTTTTTTTTTTTAAAGGAAGGAACATTATATTAATAGATTGAAAAGAGAGTTCCCACATATTTTTAAATTAAATTTTATTGGCAAATTAATTGTACAAAATTACAACAACATTAAAAAGCAAAGCAAAATATAAATGTATAAATTCAAGGATTGAACAGATAGCTGTCATGTACCCTGGTATCAGTTCATCATTATATACGTTGATTCACAGCAAAACCATCATTTTGAAGGAAACTTCTTTTCTTTTTCTGATTAATATATGCAATAAATGTGTTCCATTCTTCATAGTTCTCACATATTATTGACCTTTTCCTCAAGGTCTTCTTGTTTTCCAGAAAGGTACCACATTTGCAACTTCCTTTGGAGTTTGTGCACTTATTGGAAAGAGTGGCATTTTCTCTCCCCAGCTATTAATGTTCCCAGTTTCAACCACATAATGTTTTACTGGCATTGTGCGCTTTCCCTTGTTCCCTGCAGGCTTCTTTCTACCACTTTTGCAGAGCTTACGCATTTGGCCGTCCCATCATGACCTAATTGCAGAACCGTGTTCTTTCCCTAGTAGCATATGGATACCTGGAAGGTTGAACAGACACTTGCAAAAATGAAAAGTTGCTGTTGGAACTATTTCATACTGAAGCTGCTGTGAATTTGGCTGCACTCCTTGAATGCAAATGCTCAGTTACTTTTGCAAGTTATGCTTCTGAATAGATGTCGGTCCTGATAAAATTACTTTTTTTTATCTGAAGTTTGTAAGTATAAAGAAGAAGAAGAAGGAACCTGCTTGTATAAAAGTTTCCTTAGACAACCACTCCTCTGTCCTTTTCTCATCTAAGCGATTTTGCACAGTTCATCAGGTATATGCTCCCTACCCCCTTTCAATTGCCTCTCTCTCTTCTTCAGTTTGCTAAGCAGCAGTGTTATGCTATTCTCAGCATTGCTCTTTTGCAAGGCTTAGGGCTGTGTTGAATTATTCACCAGTTTCATTTTTGAGTCAAAGCTAGGGGTTTCGGTGGAGTAAATCTGCCTCTCCCTAAATACTTAGAAACTGTGAATATTATTCACCTCATAAATACCATTTGTTTCCTCTCATTTAATGCATCACAAGCTATCTGGTGTGGGGGACAAGCAATTTCCTCAACTCAGTGTGGCATGGACCAATACCATGTTTGTGCCCATTAGCTAATGCTTAGGGATTAGTCTATGGACCTCTACTTTGAGAAGCACTTCTCAAACTATTGCATCTCCTTGAATTAGATACTATGACAAATTGTGATCTCAGGTAATCCTGAACTATATGGTGAACAGGAGGAAGATGGGATACCGGTGATGTCTTGAGATAACATTCTCTAAATGTAAAGTAAAAGTACTTATGGATTGGCACAACCAACCAGATTTAGCTACATCATAATATCATTCAGAGCAAATATGCATGAGAGTAAGGAAGAGTAATTTAAATAACTATGTAGACATTTTTACAAGGAGTAATGTCTGTGCCTGTGTCCAGGAGAGACAAAATGGCAAGAAGATATGTATTCTTTGAACACATCCCTATTAAAAGGGTGAATGGTTTTTGTCTTAACCCTAGTGAAGCTACAGATCACTGAGCTTTTATTAGCTGTGCTGTTGGTGTTAGTAGTAGTAGTAGTAATAGTAGTAGTAGTGTACAGTTAATATACTTTATTTATTTATTTATTTATTTAATATCCTGCTTTTCAAAAATGCTGTCAGAGCGGCTTACAAATTGGTAATTAGACAGTTCCCTGCCCTTAGGCTTATATGACACGCAAGAAAATTTACTTGTTGTTGTAATGTGCCCTCAAGTCATTTCTGACTTATGGTGACCCTATCATGGGGTTTTCTTGGCAAGATTTGTTCAGAGGGGGTTTGCCATTGTCTTTCTGTGCAGCTGAGAGTATGTGACTTATGGCTTCTGGGTGCTTAACAACAAAAAAATCCCAGTGGGAAATCCAATATGTTGTTGTTGTTGTTGTTGTTGTTGTTGTGTGCCTTCATTTCCGTCTTATGGTGACCCTATCACAAGATTTTCTTGGTAAGATTTGTTCAGACTGGGTTTACCTTTGCTTTCCTCTGAGGCTGAGAGAATGGGATACTTGCCCAAGGTCCTCCTCTCGGTTTCCAGGGCTGAGCTGGGATTTGAACCCTAGTCTCCAGAGTCATAGTCCAATACTCAAACCACTATGTCACGCTGACTCAATATGACTTTCAAACTAATAGATACATTAGAATAAAGGAAAGTGGAAAAGGAGAAAAATTGAAAACTTATGAGCTAAATCTGGTGACCATGCTCCAAACCATCCTTTCCTTCCTAGATGCAATATCTCTGTTGTGCCACTCATTGCAAAGGGGTATATGTGTGTGTGTATTGGTTGTTTTTTTGCTTGCAAAGGGTACAGGGTACAGAGAGCAAGTGAGGGGCAATAATTTGTTACATATTTGAAAGCTCACTCAAGATATGGATCTGATTAGCACAAAAATGAGAGCCAGTATATTGCAGTGGTTTCAGTGTGAACTGTGGCTCTGGAAACCAGAGTTTGAATCTTAGCTTGGCCATGAAACCCACTGGGTGACCTCGGGCAAGTCACACTCTCTCAGCCTCTGGGGAAGGCAATAGCAACCATCCTCTGAACAAATCTTGCCAAGAAAACCATATGATAGGGCCCCCTTAGGGTCACCATAAGTTGGAAACGACTTGAATAACAACAATAAGCACAGAAATAAGACAGAGTTTTTTTTCTTTCATTCATTTTTTTTTGATGACCGTAGAAGGTGGACATGTCTGTATTGCATTTACATGTGAATCCTGGGCATCATGAATATGTTTAGTGGCTCTCTTAAATACTGTGTCCATTTCTGACAGATGGTACTGAATGCTGAAATCACATTCAGGTGTTGGTCAGTATTCACTGGGGTAGGCATTCAGTTTCTGTCTATGCACAAAGCTTGTCTTGTCTTGTCTTTTTTTGTCTTGTCAGAACTAACATGTGGAAGACAACATTTGCCAGATTTCAGAGTTTCATTGAAGAAGGGGAGAATGGCTATTTACGCATCACGAAAAAACAAGATGTATATCACCACACACCACAAAAGGTGACCAGGGATAAAAGAAGACATAGATTTGCATAAAACTATCTATGTTATTTTTTTTTTTTACATAGATGCAACATTTGAAATTATTTTGGGATTTCAGCGGAATTACAAGAAATCTCACCCAAGTGGGAAAGATTATGACCTACATGTGTCTGCTGACTCTTCTGGCCTGATGCTAACTGTGGATGGACAATTTCAAGGTCCCTGAACCCATTAGATTTGGGCTATTCCACTCTTCAGAGGACACCTTCAAAACCAGAATTGTCCTATGAAATTTCTTGAAATAGAGGACTGTTGTCTTCTGTTATAAAAAGAAGACACATGGCGGAGAGAGAGAGAGAGAGAGAACGAGACAGACAGACAGATATGACATAGCTGGGTGCATGTTTCGTATATCTGGTAGAAAGAATATAAATTCTATATAATACAAAATATATGAGATGAAATCATCCAAAAGGCCAAAAGTGAAATATTAGTGAAGTCATTTCTCTAAATCTCAAAACAGGCCTCCCCCCCGACCCTCTTTTAAACCTAGGGGATTTGCCATCTGCAGTTTCTGTGCTACTCCATGGTTTGCTTTAATTTATCTGACCCAACGACGTGAAAGATGGAAAGTGTGTTTTTTTAAACAAAACAAAACAAAAAAACCCACACAGTGTTTGGTTGCTTAAATTAAGTTTATGAGTTTTTCTTAAGCCTGCCAAACAACTTAAATATTTCATGGCTTTCCACATAGGCTGGAGTTCTAATATTTATAACTCTTGTGCGCAGATTTCAAAAATGATAATTACAACTCCCAGGATACCAGACATAGCAGATGTTCAGTATTTTGTTCAGTGTTGGCAGAACTGCTTTTCATGGCATTGTTTTTTTTTTAAATGGTATCCCACATATTTTATCCAGGATGGTAAGAGAGAACATTGTGGTTTCAATATAAATTAGACACTGAGAACAAGTTTTGGGATAATATTAATAATATTATCCTATATTTATATCCCATCATGGAATGGAATGCACAATAGATGGAGTGAAGAGGCTACTATTCAGGTACTCCGAGGTACCATTAGGCCTGAAGTACAGAATGCTTGGTGTTATTGTTGTTTTAGGCTTTCAAGTTGGCTCTTATTTATGGGAACCCTGTCATAGGGTTTTCTCAGCAAGATTTATTCAGAGAAAGCTTGTTGTTAGCTTCTCCTAAGGCTGAGAAAATGTGACTTGTCCAAAATCAGCCAGTGGGTTTCCATGGCAGAGGGGGGAATCCAAACTTTGGTTTCCTGGGGTTCTAGTCCAACGTGCAAACCAGTCTGGTGAGGACAGCAGTAATACTAGCCATTGCAACACCTTTGGGATGTCTATTTTTTCTTAAACTCTTAAAAAAAAAGGTCTTGCTACAGAGACAGAGCATTTGGCCTCCATTTAAAAGTTCTCTCTCTCTCTCTGGCTGCATCTGAAGTGCAGAATTAATGCAGTTTGACACTGCTTTAACTGCTTTGGTTCAATTCTGGGATTTGTAGTTTTGTGAGATATTTATTCTTCTCTGATGCCACAACAAAGTACAAATCCCAGGATTCCATAGCATGGAGCCATGGCCATTAAAGTGGTGTCAGACTGTATTAATTCTGCAGTGGAGTTGCAGCCTTTGTCTCTCTGTGTTTCTCTCTGTCTTTCCTCCCACCACCTCACAAACACAGTGTTGTGGCAGATGGCAATGCCAACACTGTCCTTTAGGGGCTGAAACTGCCACCACTGCCTTCTGCTTGTGTCCCTACACAAAGTTCAAGGATGAAGATACTACAGATACCAGGGATGTTTGTTGTAGACTCACATGTTTCCCTCCTTAGTGGAATTTGGCCTTTGTCTCACCTCTGTCTGTTCTGTTGTGATTTCTTGCACATTACAATAAAGTTTTTTTTTTTAAAGAGAGAACAAATTATATTTGCTCACCAGCATGTCTGACAACCTCTGCAAAAAGTTTGTGGGACACAGAAAGGTGGGATCCACTTGTTCATATTTGAAAGAGAACTGAAAACATTACATTTAAAACTAATTCACAAATCTTTACATTGATTCTGAAGTCACTTGATGGTAATATTTTAATTTTTTAAAAATTACTGAAAAATTCCAAAAAAAGACAATTTCTCCCAAGTCTACCACCCAAAAGTTACAAATTAAAATAGTATAAATGTCAATATAGCTACACAGGCCATTAAATTCATTGGTGTTAAGAGCTGAAAATACACATCTCCTAAAAGTCATGGTCCTTGTAAAAACCATGCTATAGGGATGACTATATTAAGTCATCCTGTACTAAAGAATTATAATCTCTTCTTTTATTAAGTGACTTCCCCCATAGAGTCTAGAATGATTCTATTTGATTTAGTTCTGATCTAGATCACCTTCCACTATGATTGATACTTAAAAGGGACAAAAATTTGAGAGAGATTATGATGTATTTAACAGACATTATAGTTTGATTTTGTGTCACAGGTGTAGTAGGGCAGAAAATCCATTGCTTTATGGTGTGAATGCATCGGCACCCCTACAATTATGCTGCGTGAGGTGGCTGCCACAAGCAGCAGACTTTTGTTGTCATGAACTGCTTAATTTGTTATTGATATATTTTTCCTGCCCAGGATGGAGAGTGGTGGTTGTGGTATCTTCTACTTAAGGTAACAAAATGTTGAGTCTCTTTCTGAGTACTATGGACCTGACTTGGATTAACTGCGGCACCATTTGCTTCTCTGCCTCAGGCATCAAAAAGGCATGAGTTGCCATGGCTAAGCCTCACAGTTGTATCCCACATCAAGTAAGGATTGTGCAGATATTTGTGCCACATGGAAAGCCCACTTGGGCACATCTACAATAGAAGCCTTGATAAAGATGTCATGAGTGGATGGAGTTTATCACACGGAATTTCTCCCAATTTCGAATGGAGCCAATTCAAATTTACGTGAAATCTAATTGCGTTCGGAATGCATTCAGAATGACTTCCCATTTCCCAAAAATAATTCCCCATTGCCTGAAATTGTGTGAGATACTCTAATTCTCATTAACGTAAAACCTATGATTGCGTTTGGAATGACTTCCCTTTTGCCCGAAATTGCGTGAGATACACTCATACGCAATTACATGAAACCCCATGATTGCGTTCGGATTGCCATTGCATTATACCCCCAAATTTTGTCGTATGATAAACTCCGATGTTAACTACTCAAGCACTACAAACATACATATGTTACTGATAAGCACAGAAAGCTGGCTTTGGGATAAAGTTGATGGAAAGGCAAAGTTTATGTGCCACAATTTATTGCCAGTATCATCTCATTTTATCATATTTTACAGTTTAGACTTTTCATTCTTTCTAAAAGCATTAATGTGCATTAATGTGAATAATACTTTCTAAAACACAGTACTTTGAGTTGACACTTTGAAACCCCATGAGCTTTAGGAGAAAATCTGTCAAGACAGTATTAGTAGTTCTGATGCAAGGGAGTTACTCCAATCTGTAAAATTTATTGCATGGTCATAGATGGTGGGTTGAAATTATTAATTAATGGAGCATCATGAACTATGGGATAAGAAGAAATAATTATATCCTGCCTTTACAAGTGTCTGTGACTTAATTGGGGTAAGGAGAAATGTGTTTCTGCTTTATTTCCCTTGAGATTCTAAGCTGGTCAAACTTTAATAGTTATAGTTTCTTCAGGACAATAGCTATAACCACAAGAAGGCTGGGATAACAGTTTTTGGTACAGACAAGAAAATATGCATTTTCCCTCCCCCAGATTGGCAATAATCCAGATAATTAAAATGTATACATCTACATCTGTGGACATCATAGGAGAAACTGTCTGGGCTCTTCTATATAATTAAGGATTTTTGGGAGACAGAAGAAAAGAGACATGCTCCATTGTTTTCATTGCATGAACTTCCACAAGCTAGTTCAGGATGATGTCAGAGGCTCCTCAATCTAAAAAACCAAGTACTCCTGTGTGACTTTTAAAAACTCGTGTGAACAAATTTGAGAAAGAACAGATTTCTATTTATTATGTGACTGCAGTAACTGCCAATAGCTATCAAGAAGACATTATTCATTGAATGTCAAGATGGCACTACGTATTGGATTTCTACAAAAACTCCATTCGGGTGGGTGTACTGTACGATCTTTTCTTAAATAAATTTTTATTGGTTATATTCATATGCCGCCTTTCCTCCATGACCTCCTCCCTTTATCCTCACAACAACCCTGTGTAGTAGGTCAGGTCGGGAGGGACCCATGCAAATTCATCCAATGAATATCATGACCCAACAGTGATTGGAATGTAGACCACATAAGCTCCAGTCCAACACTTTACCCACAAAATGCCATTAGTTCTCAGTATGTATCTCCATTGCATTACATAAACTGTGTCATTTGGGCTTTGGTTTTAAACAACCCTGGAAAATACACACACATACACACACAAAACCCTCTTATTTGACAGACAGGTGGTTTGACAAGTATGCAACATAATTCCAGATAATGTAAGCAACAATCACAAAATAAAATAGTATTCTAAACAATTGTTTCTTTAACTCTAGCTGGTTGATAATAGATGTATGGGATTATGGCTGTACCTGTGTCATTTTGGAAAGTAATTAACTGCTCACCTTATCAAAGATTGTCAATAAGGATATGCCAACATATTTTAAGTACATGGCTCCCATATGGAGTGATAGACCCACCTTGGGGTTAGTTAGACTTTAAAGGATCTACTGGCATGCAAGGTGCTGAACCCATCTTGCAAATGGGATACAGCATCTTAGCTACTTTAACATTCAGTCCAACACCTGGAGTGGAGTCACTGGCCAGCTGACATAAAAACCATTGGAAAATCTTCTAGCCCTCCATTTTAAAAGATGTTGCAGTAATTGTCCATAGGATAAAAGGCAGTCCAAACTGGTTGGTTTCAGACTTTAAACTAGTAATCTCTTTATAGAAATTACATTTTAGGAATTCTGTTGACATAATTTTTCCCCTGTGATTCTCTTTTTCCTAGTACTGACAAGAAAGGTCACTTTAGAAGGAGTTGACATAGAGGTGAGGTTGTTTTTTCTCTGTCTTCAGGGAATATAGAGCTTTGTACAGGAAAGCATACTGTGAACCTAAGCAGTCAAAAGTTAGCCATATTTACAATAAACTCTTAAAATCAGTGGGACCTAAATTAGTGATTAGTAATTAGTAATAGTAAAATAGTAAATTAATGATTAATAAATTAGCAATTGGGGTCTCACTGATTTCAGTGAACCAACACAAAGCATGGCTTCATCTCAAGATATTTAGAGAGCTTAATACAGGGTTCATGTATATGCACAGGAATGTGGGGGAATTTCACATCAAAATATAGATAAAAATAGACATGTCTTTAATTGTGTGGTTCATGGTCATGTCTGTTTACAAAATTACAAAATAGAGAGAACATATTAATCAAGTGTAAACTAGACTTCAAATTTCATAACTGCTGGAGATTCATGTTTATTGTCTTGAATGACTAAACATGACCCCTAAACCCTATCTTTGCAGCATGGCAGCATCACAACAACAACAACAACAAAAATTGAGGCACTGATGTTTGCAGCACTCTCCTAGTTTCCAAACACATGGAGAGAAGCAGTTCTGGAAGGACCCTGATGGGTTTCTCCAGCTGCCTATTCTCGATGCACCCTGTCACCAGGAGAGGGAAACAGATATCACCTTCCAGTCCCTCAATCTGGTTTGAATGGGATGCTGCTAGGGTGCAAAGTTAGATTTTTTTGGTGGGCGGGGAGACTGTTGTCAGACATACTGTATATACTCACATATAAGTCTAGAAATTTTAGTCAAAAAATTGATCCAAAAAACCCTGGGTCAAATGATCCACAGGTCAATGTAAGAACAATCATCCCTCCACATTTGTGGCTTTGACTTTTGCAGATTTGATTGTTTTTGGATTTGATTAATATGTTCTCTATAGGAACCTCTAGATCCACCAGTATGACTCCGCCAGAAGTTGACCATACGGTCATGTTGGAGGACCTAGCAATTCCTAGAAAAAACACTTTTAGGTCATCCAGCACAATTCTGTAGTCAGCTTCCACCTCATGTTGGCCGAACAGTTGTGCTGGAGGACTTAGATATTCCTAAAGAGGTGTTATCTCAGGCTAAAAAACAGGTACATTTAGCTTCAAAGATGGGTCTTACTGCATTCTCTTATATTCAGCCCATATGCAACCCAGGCTTATCCCAAGGCTTTTCAAGGATGGGAAAATTCTGTCCTTGAAGAGCCTTGGGATAAGCCCAGGTTGCATATATACTGAATATGGGAGAATGTGGTAAGAGCCATCTCTGAAGTTAAACGTGTGTATCCCGCCGGGAAAATGATGGGATAAAGCATGTGCAATAATCTCTTTGGTGTGTGTGTTCATGTATGTAAATATTGTACTGTTCCTGTGTAAATCCATGATGCAGCTTGTTCCAGGATACTGTTCCCAGTTTTGCCTGAAAAAGAGTATTGTAAAACTTGAAACTTGGACAGAAGGACCACTGAAATGATTGAAGGATGGGAAGGACTGCTCTGTAAAAAAAAATTTACAATGTTTGCAGCTGTTTAGTTTAGGGACAAAGGAGAGTCAGGGAGACATGATGGAGATGTGTATTATCATACCCTTCTGCTGTCCTGATTTGATAGACAGTGAGTAAACCTCTGTCGTACCACTGTTTCAGCTTCTTTTGAAATGTCCTCGTTTCTCTCTCCTCTCCCCACCACTTTCCCCCTTTGGCCTCAGTTTACTTCTGTTCCTGCAAACTGAGTTCAAATTCAAAAGTATTTTGCACCCAATTAACTCAGCAGGGGAAGATGAGGGGGGAGTTGTTGTTGCTGTTGTTGTTTACCTTCAAGTTGTTTCTGACTCTATGGTAACCCTATCATGTTAGGCTCAGGCGAAACTAAACTGCTGCAGTCTCTCCTAGCTTATATATTCTTCCTCATTAATAACTGTTGCCATCTCGACCACAGATGTCCCAGTATTCATCTATGAAATGTTAGAGGATGTGTAACAATATGCAAGTTAAGGAGAAAGTGTATACGGAGAGGTGCCTCCACCCCACCACTGCCACCCCCAGTACTAGGCCCTGGTTCCTTCACTGAAGCTAAATGGTAGGAGATTCAGGGCAGATAAAAAGAAATATTTTTTATACAGCACATTGTGAGACTATGAAATGCCCTACTGCAAGACTGATGGCTGCCAACTTGGACAATTTTTAAAGAGCTTTAGATAAATTCATGGAGGTTAGGTCCATCAAGAGCTATCAGTCACAATAGGTACCCATGATGATGGCTGTACATTATCTCCAGTAGCAAAGACTAGTTTGTTTATTAGTTGCTGGGGAATAACATAAGATAGAGTTAAGCTCTGTTTCTGCAGACAGGTTTCCTGTAGGTAACTGGCTGGCCACTGTGAGAACAAAGCATTGGACCAAATAGGTCTGCAACCTGGTCCAGCAGGGCTCTTCTTGTATTCTGTTATACATGTGTGTTTGTGTGGTATGGTTTCTATTGGAATTTCTCTCTTGGGCAAAAATGTAAAAAACATTCTTCTTACTGTGCCTAATCCTGCTTTTTAAAACGAGAATATACAGCTACTGCCTACACAATTATTTTTAAAATATACTTTACCATGAACATTAACAATATACCATTAACAACATGATTGAAAGGCTCATCTCTAATCATTGGATGCACTTCCCTGCTGATTTTCAGGATACTGGTTCTCCTGTTTGGTAGTGTGATTCCTGGACAATGTTGGTGCTTGGGTTGTTTTATTTATATTCCCTGTTATTATTTTCTGGTGATTTCTTTAATCAGATATACTGAAACTTGTTTAAAAGGAGAGGATAGCAACTTTTGTGCACACACTTCTTTCTCTCCTTTCCTTCCTCTTGGTTTTGAGGGTATGTTCCCTACTAAATGAAGAATATAATGAAGATGCTTGAATTATTCTTTTTTTCTTTCCCCTATGTCCCACTTTGTAATAAATGCTGATATGGAGCCTGATCTAAGAAGTTCATGCTGACCTGGAAAACCGAAGGCTTATGACAGTCCAACGTCCACATTCACTTAAGCAGTAAATGGAAATATTATCAATGGTCTTACAACAACAACAAAAAAATCTCTGAATGGCTATATAAATCTCATAAATAGCAGACCAGTTGTTATAACTTGTACTCCATGCGAAGGTAGTCATTCTTTGAATGAATCTGGATAGATATTGGATCATTGACATTTAGCCCAATGGCTCTGGAGCCTAATAGGAGGTCATTGATGAAAATAACATTTGGTAATTATAAACTTATCTCCCTGTCACTTGATATATGCATTGCTCACAAACAGTTACATGTACTGGGGATACTAACATTGCTCAATATATTATAAACTGTTTAATATGTCAAAATATCTTTGATGAGTGCAGAATTAAAACTGCAGCAAAAACACAATAAAACAGTGTGACCTGGATTGAATGCAGTACAGTAGCTGGAAACATGCATAGCTGAAATAATTTCTCTGAGAAAGTGTGTGTAAATAAATAAATAATAAAAAAACACAAAACTTTTTAACATATCCTTAAAAATGTTTTGTTTGCTTTATACCAATGGATACTGACTTCTGCATAACTGGTGCTATTTCATGCAAGGCCTTGCTCTGCATAATCACAAAATGAATTTAAGAACCAGTTGTACTACACCAAGTCAAATTGTCCTTCAAGTAACCTCTCCCTAAGCTACTTAAGGCTTTTAACACTAACAAAATGCTAAACACAGCTCATAAAAACATATGTAGAACCATCTAGATAAGACCAGAGCTCTATCCAGTAGAGTAAAGTGGGCCCTTGATATCTACTGGGGTTTGGTTCTAGGACTCCGCCATGAGTACCAAAATCTTTGGATGCTCATGTCCCATTATATACAATGGTCTAGTCAAATGGCCAAACAAAGGATTGCTTTTGGGGATCACACTGGTATATATATATATATATATATATATATATAAGCCATGGACAGTTGAATCCATGGATTCAAAATCTGTGGATATGGAGGGCTGACTGCATTTTGTTCCCAGAGCATTAAGTTAAATATCTATGGAAAAACCAAAGTATGAGTGCAAGAACACCTTCCCACTCATTTTCCTCATCAACTGGATGAGGTTCAGAGGCATGTTAGTTTTGAAACCAGAAGTTGTATGAAGCCATCATATCTAGTACCCATTAATAGCTTTATTTTACATAAATTTGACTATCTGTTGTTTGAAGCTGTTCAGGTGGCAGCCCTCACCAATTCCACCTTTTAACTCTGTGTTGTATGGAGTACTTCATGGTGTTTATGAAATCACTGACCATTCAGCTTCATTGGCTATCTGTAGATTATAGTATTATGAAAGAGAGAGAAAAAAATTCTTCCCATCCATGTTCTCCTCATGATACACTTCTATCAGGTTTTTCACTTCATTTACTTTTTCAAAATCTTTCGAATATTATCTTTATTGAGTACAAATAAAATAAATTAAAATTTTCTATACAAAATAATATTTTTGTCTTTTTACTTTATATCATTGTATTCATCTCTTTTTTGTTATATTTATCTTGACATAAATACATATTCCTCTTTCATCAGTAAACTTCCTAATCTAAGGTCTTTTTGTAGCTATTTATCCCCATATATATATATATATATATAGTATAATGCATGTTTGGCTGTATCATGATTTCAAGTTTATACACAACTATAAACCAACATATATCTCAGGATTATAATTACAATTACTGATTTATAATCAATTTCCAAATATAGTTCTTTTAAACTACTCCTTGTCTTATAATACTTAACTGCCTCTTGATTCTTTTTTTGTTAACATTCAAATATATAATCATGCTCTCATTGCTTTTACATAATACACTTCGGTATATTTTCGTGTCTATCTTTGCTGTTTTTTTCTCAGTTATATAAATATTGTGTAATTGGCAGTTAAAATGGAATGTAACACTCTAATTGTATAGTGTGGACAGGCTCCTGTACATATTATTTCAGATGCAGTTAACATACCAGACAAAACTGAATTTACTTGGCCCACAAGGGAGAAAGTAGCTTTTAGTAAAACAAATCCAAGTGATGTATACAATTTCTTCAAAGAGAGTGCAAGCTCACTGCGAGCAAGCAGTTGACTTATCTCCTGGACCCCTAGGTCCTTCATTTTGTTGGGGTTCTGTCTCAGACTATTGACCTCAGCTAGCCTGACACTGTGTCTAGAACCTGCACAGACTCATTGGATTTAGGTGTCACAAAGAAAGAGATCTGGGGACCACTGGTCTACTGATTAGCCCTTACTTCAAATCACTGAATGATTGCATTCAAAAATTTCATATGCATGTCAAGTTGCACCTGGATAGCACCCTCCAGCACCCCACAGCACAGCCACCCCCTGGCTGAGGAACAATTGAGATCCCGTCCCACAGATGGGAAGGGAAAAACATTGGCCTCAATAGCCATCATGGGGGATTGCTCCAGGAGGACATCATCATTTGGACTTTATCGAATGTGCTTTTAAAACCGTTTTGGGGACAGGGATGGGACTCGCGGGGTCAAGCATGAACACA
The DNA here is from genome assembly GCA_034509955.1 of Urosaurus nigricauda. NCBI lineage: Eukaryota > Metazoa > Chordata > Lepidosauria > Squamata > Phrynosomatidae > Urosaurus > Urosaurus nigricauda. The sequence continues at coordinate 132,693,641 of JAOEGL010000003.1, forward strand.
TTTTACCACACACGCAAGCATCCACAAATAGGTCCCGTTCCGGCTCCTGTACCCAAGCTGTCCCTGTTCAGTTCCGGCAGGTGCCATTTTGTCTGAATGGAAGTCTTCCTACCACAACATTTAACACTTCTTGGCACTGGACAGGGATGGGTACTGGAATGGGATCTTTTTGTAGACGCTTGTGTGTGCAGTAAAATGCGTTCACGCCTGCCCCCGGGAGTCCCGTCCCCATGCCCAGAGCGGTTTTAAAAGTGCATGTGATAAAGTCCTATATAAAATCTAGACATTAAGGAGAACAAGGATAATTCAAAACCCCAAAGTGGGTCTGAGTCCAGATTATTGTGCAGAGATGGAAAACATGTGGCACTTGGTCCCAACAGACCTAGCCAGCACATCCAGTGGTGAGGCATGCTAGGAGATGCAGTCCAAGAGCATCTAAAGAGAAGGATGGATGATTATTATATTCGGTCTAGATAATCAGTGTCATCCAGGAATGCCAGAAATTACCTTGCCACAACTATTTATTTATTTGATTTAGATTCCATCTTTCTCCTTATGCATGATCCAAAGTGGCTTCTAGTGTGTGTGTGTGTGTGTGCATGTGTGTGTGTTCAAGTCACTTGTAAATGTATGGAAATCCCATGAATTTCGTAGAGTTTTCTTAAGCAAGAGATACTCAGAAGTGATTTTGAAAGTTTCTTTCTTCCTCTGAAATGCAGCCTATAGCATTTGACATTCACATTCAAAAACAAGGTACAGTTAAAACACTGGTACAAGAATATAAAAGGAATTAAATAACAGTACAATTAAAAATGAGAGCCAATGTGGTACAGTGGTTTGAGCAACAGACTATGACTCTGGCAATCAGGGTTCGAATCCCAGCTTGGCCATAGAAATTCAATGGGTGAGTCACACATTGTCAGCCCCAGAAAACCCTGGGATAGGTTTGTCATAAGTCAGAAACAGTTTGAAGGCACACAATAATTTTTAAAACAATTTTTAAAAAGATTAAAACAATATAGAAACACTATTGTGGTTACAATAAATTTAAAAAATGAAACAAATAAACAAACAAACAACCTCAACACAAAACCAATTTGTTACACAGTTTTTCAACTAAAGGGCTGCATAAATAAAAAGATCTTAGCCTGTCATAAAAAGAAAGGAGGGAAGCGGCCAACTGGACCTCCTGTGGAAGGGAATTCCACAATCTGGGAGCAACCACTGAGAAGGCTCTCTCCTGGGCACCTTCCACCAAAAGGTGGCCTTAGGAACCTGACATACATCATTAGGTCCAGCATGGGATTCTTTACTGCTGCCTCTTTAAGGGCAATAGGTACCATTTCCACTTGTGACACTTCTGGGCTCATACAATCTGACCTTCAGCTAGTTTAAATTAGATAGGAAAGAAAATGCTCTAAAGAGCATTGGGTCAGCATCATCAGGCTATACAAATGAAACTGAACCCATTTTTTTTTTAAAAAAGCACTGAATCTCTTCTGTGGACTTGTAAAAAAGGCACTGCCACATTTCTTACAGATTCATGGGAGGCATGTTTTGATTTTATCCTCAGAATGTGTAGCAAAAGAATAATTGGGGGTCAGTTATAAATCGGCAAAGTATCCTGCTATCTAATGCAGAGTTGAGAGGCCCTGGACTGAGTGGAAAAACTTTGCAAGGGAGGCAAAGAAGTAAGGTTTTTATTTCTTTGTGTCACTGATCCATTTTTAATTTTTATCTGAATCTAGTATTAGGCTATATGAGGAGTTTACTGGAAATGTAGAATCATTGCTATTATTTGCACTTTGGGAATATGATATGCAATAGGCTCAAAAGAATTCACAGTCATTACAGTTAGAAATCATGGAAGAATCCAGATAAAGCAAATATTCAGGTAAAGCAAATCTGTGATTTGACACGTCAATGAAACTTTTAGTGTAGACTAGGTCTCCACCTGATTTATGTCAGTTTATGCTGCTGATCTGTTATTAGTGCTGCTGATATTTGCATGATGGTTTTTTGTTGTTGTTATTATTGTTTTAAGGCTGGATGTAGCAATACCAATTTTAAGATGAAAAAGACATTTATAGTTTTTGAAACTACAATCTTTCTAATTGTTTATTAGTTTTATTGGAAGTGTTTTGTTTTGTTTTTTTTTTTAAAAAAACTACTAATAGTTTTGATGTTATTGATAACAATCCTAGAACTTTTATGAAGAGTGGAACATAACTAGGATTAAATATAAACAAACAAATAACAATTATGGTAAACATTAACAGTAATAAGCCAATCATCTGTTTCATTGGGGCTCAAGTCCAGTTGCTTGGACCTGCTGAGAAAACACAACCTGCTCTCATATAGATTTGCCCTGGCTTTAAAATCTCTTATGAAGTTTCTGTTTGCTATGTCATATTTATAGGTCTTGGCCTTCATAAAATTTATACCGTTACAGTATCTATATAGACCTATCATTGTACATGGAACTCTCAGCAGAAGTTTAAAAAATTCATTAGGTATAACGAAAACAGTATCAAATCACAGACACAACTGGACTTGATCATTCTTAAAATAAATCAAAAGGTTTCTACATAACAGGTGTCCCCTTGAACAGTCTTACCTATAGATTATTTTATCAACAAATTGAATTTATACAAGTTTCATATTTAAAAAAGGGGGGTAGTTTTAACAGTTGTTTAAGCTGTCAAGATTAAAGTGTCGTATTGGAACTTGGAAGATCCAAATTCAAGCTGCCACTGAGCCATATAACTCACTAACTTGAGGCCAATTTGTCTCTCTTAGCATGATGTGCATCACAGGATTGTTTGGAGCATAAATATGGAGAATAACGCATGCCACCTTGAACTCAGTGGAGAAAAAGCTGGATATAAATGTAAGCCATAACAGCTCCTGAGCCCACCAAAATCACATCAAAATGAGCCTTTGACATCACAAGGTGCCACCCCTACATTGGAATGCTTTTTGACCTACCAACATGTTTCTTGTTTCACCTACTTGTTTTATTCTTATTCTTTAGAGGATTACTATACGGGACTTTTAAATTATGATTATAAATCACAAAATATTGCTTTTGGTGATACTTATCACATGATATTGTCTGCGACCTGTAGCTGCTGTGTATGCCAAGTGTCGTTAGGACCTCTTTTGGAAAGAAGAAAGGGACTACTTTCTTCACGCTTACCACCTTCCTATTCATATAGTGTATTTATTATCTCTACACAGTGGATAAATAAAATAATAAAATAAAATGTTTGTAATGGTGTTTTAAAACAATTCTCTGTACATTATAGAACATAAAGTAATGTCAGAACAACCTTTAAGACATGTGGTTAAATTGATATTCATTCATTTTATGCTAGTTCCTCAACACACATGAAAAATAAAGATATATGATTAATTTTTATCACTGTACTCCTAGTACAGTTGTGAATCACCAGTGTGAGGAAATTTCCATAAGCTTTGTGGTGAAATTGATATTTGATAAATAGGTAATCACTGTTAATGCTGATTAAACTGTGATTAAAATACACTTCGGCATAAAAAATGCCCACATGTTTTGGTGGCTTAAAATCTTTATCAGGACATTGTTGACAGGGTTACTCATTCAGTTTCATTTTAATCGCAAAAATCATTGTATATCCCAGGGTATACATTTCATTTAAAGCACAGAATTAACAAATACTTGATTAGATTCTTTAGCTATTTGTGTCCTTGAGGTAAACACGTTGAAATAATTGCCTGTCTTCCAGCTAGCTGAAATTGAGTATGGGTTCAGGAACCGGTTGCACATAAGACAAACACAAATTTAATATTTTTATTTTTAATATTTTCAGTGGGCCCATCTCAGAAGTGCTATCATCAACATAAATGGACCTTTCCCTCCCCATCACCCTCTAAAAAAAACTAACACTAAATCTAGCTAGTCCCTGAAAATAACTATTCATTCAAATTTGGAATTGGGGGGGGGGGAGGTGTTGCAGAGACTGGTGGGTTAACTGAAAAAAGCAGAATGGGAGGCCTCCCCTTTCTTAAATGTACGTTTGCAAGCAATAGTAGAGTGATGAATGTCAGATCCCTGGGGTTATGTTCCCTGGTAATATTCATGAGAATAGATCATATCCATAGAAATTGTTGGGGTGGGGGTGGGTGAGGTCGGCCTTGAAAAACTAGGTTGGGGGTTCAGTTATCCTCTGCCAAGTTAACCAGAAGCCCTTTCCCCAAATTAACACAATTTCTTCCAGCCACCTAAAATTATGGGAGCTTTCTTTTGCCTTTCAAAGTTTCCCATGCCCCAGCTACAGTTACATTTTTCTTTCCTTTTCCCTTCTTAAGCGACATCTAAAATTGCCCATACTTTCATTTATTAATTTATATTTAAAAAATTCCCACAGCTCATTCAATTCAGCAATAGAAAAACCAGCAGGTTTGCGGCAAAAGGAAGATGCTCTCAGAACTGACTGGCCATCACCTGTAACATCCCCAAGACATCTTCCAATCTGCAGAGCGCTTCTGCAGCTACTTTTCAAGCCCTTTTAAAATCTTAACAGAGGAAGAGAGTGAATGAACACACACATAAACATAAATGAGGCATACAAAATAAAAGACTGACAGTCACCTGATGAATGAGAAAGTGTAACAGTAACATCTGACCGGGTGTTCATCTTGGAAAAATATATCTGTCATGCAAATTGCAAAGTCAGGAACAAGTTGGGTTCAAACCTAGAGTACAGAATGCACTGGCTTTAAAAATATTATGTACTGTATGTCTTCATGCTTAATTATATCTTCTTGCAAAATACAGTACAGCATTAGGTTTATGTATGACTTGAAAGATTCCTTAAATTATGATCCAGGAAAACAGAAGAAATTTATCAATCCCCTGCTGTCACTTGGAGTCTAATGGTATCAATTCATCTACATACCCTCAGATTTGTTTTTATAGCCAATTTAGTAGTGACTTAAGAGAGAACTAAATTCTATGTTCTTCCCAAAGATGAAGCACTGTTTTTTTAAACAACAACAACGGCAATGCCTAAATCATTCCACTAAACCTTTCCGCTTAATAAGTTTAATGAACAATAAGCAGTCATTTAAAATAAATAGTAATAATCACTGAAGTTGTGGAAGCTCATCCTAAAGAGAATCGATAATTTACAACTCTGCTGGTGGTGACTAACATGTTGTTGTTGTTGTTGTTTATGCCTCCAAGTTGTTTCCAATATATGGTGACCCTAAGCAACCCTACTGTAGGGTTGTTGTTTTTTTTTTGGCACGTTTCTTCAGGGAAGGTTTGCCATTGCCATCTTCTGAGGCTAAGAGAGTGTGGCTTGCTCAAGGTCACCCAGTGGTTTTTTATGCTCAAGCCAGGATTTGATCCCTGGTCTCCAGAACTCAAACCTGACCTGCAAAAGACATCATTTCATTTCTAAATAAACATCTGTGGAACATAGCTTTCTACTCTTTATACCTCCATTGGCATTCTGCAGGACCACTTGCATATTAATTTAAACCCTGAGATAGATTTCTGTTCCCGAAACAAACAAACAAACAAACAAACAGCATGTTGTGTGGTTGCCCTGAGTCCACAGCCCTGCAGTAACATGGGGACTCTCAAAGCAGAGTTCTGGTTGGCATGATTAACTGATACAACCAAAATGGGTTTAAATTATTTCTAGCCAGTCTTTGAATGGGGTTCACAGCATTTATTTCAGGTTACCAGTGTCCCTTTTCATTAATAGAATAAGAAGGGCACTATGTGGCTCTCCCCTTATTTTAGTATCGGTTTATGTTGTTGTTGTTGTTGTTGTTGTTGTGTCTTCAAGTTCTTTCTGATTTATAGTAACCCTATCACACGGTTTTCTCAGCAAGTTTCTTCTGAGGGGGTTTCCATTGCCATCTTTTGAAACTCAGAGGGTATGACTTCCCAAGGTCACCCAGTGGGTTTCCATGGCCAAGCAGGGATTTGAATCCTAGTCTCCAGAGTCATAGTTTAATGCTCCAACCACTACACCACACTGCCTCTCCAAGACTGAGGTTTATGAGGTTAAATGTGTCTATGTATCATGGATGCACTACATCCCATTTCAGACAGTGGTGATTCTGGAAAAGTAATGCATCCTACTCCCTTTAGCTGAAGCCCTAAATCAATTTGCTACAAAAATGAGTATAAGAGCATAAAAGAGCATAACATTTGGTTTGGAGGATCAAGCCAAAGACCTACCTAGTCCATAATTCAGTTGCCACATTGACCTATCAGATGACTATTGGAAGCACACAAGCAGGACATGAGAGCAATAGCATCTTTCCCCTCATCTTCCCCAGCAGTTGATAATGAGAGGGATACTGTCTCTATTACTGTTGGTAATTCGTAGCTGCCAAGACAAGTAAGTCTTAACATCTTTGAATCCTGTTTAAAATAAAGTTGGCTTTCCATATCCATGGCTTTTTTCAATCCACGGATTCAACCATTCATGGCTTGAAAATATTTCAAAAAAAATATAAACTTCTAAAAGCAGATCTTGACTTTATATAAAAGCCACCATTTGACTACACCGTTGTACATAATGGGGCTTGAGCATCCATGGATTTTGGTATCCATGAGGGGTTCTGGAACCAAACTCCAGTGGATACTAAGAACCCACTATACATCCAAATTTGCTGCTTCATTTAGTAACATATAGCAGTGAATTTTAAAATTTAACTGCACACTCTGTGAAGGAGTACTTCAATTTTTCTGTCCCACCTTTCCCTTTCATTGGATAACACCAGATTCTAATATTAGGAGAAGGCGAGGGGGATGAATAATTGTATATGCTCCTGTTTTATTGTGCTTCTTACTCACCCTTTCTTTTAATCTAAAAGCCTCCAAATGTTATACATCTTCACATCAAAGCAGAGTTACTTGATCCCCTTGATCATTTGGCTTGATTCCCTTGATCATTTGGATAATTTCACTGCACCTTTGCAACTCCAAAAAAGAGATATTTTCCCAAGGTATGCAACCTTACACACACACACACACACACACACACACACAACAGACACGTAAACATTATTCAGGTTTGGAAAGAAACAGGCAGATACTTCCCAACAGAAATCAAGACCAAAAACATTTCCTTAGATCAGGGGAGAGTTAAGTTAGTAAATGAGAAATCACAGTTCCTTTTGCCCTAAAGCAACCAATAAAAAAACAATGAAACCCTTATGGATTATGCCCTTTCCTTACATTTTCTGTTTCAGGGTTATTGTATCAGTCGCATTGCAAGAAGACCTAGATCAACTTTTAAAAAAAATATAAAACCCAATAGAATGATTACAGCCGCTGCCTGGAATGACAAGTATTATCAACAAAAATTAATCAGGCGCATCTTTTAGTGAACTCAATTAATAATGTGCAACAACAGGGTCTCTTTTCTTAAGATGAAAATTAATTAGTGGAGGGAAGGTCACTTGGAGATGCTGACATCACTCATCAGAATGCTCTGGCAGCTCCTAATTATTTGTCTTCCAGGCTTGGGTGATCAGAAATTATTGCAATACCTGAGCAACATTTTGAAAAAGCTTTGTGCACGGCAGTTTTAATTAGACCTGGTATTTGATTAATGCAGTGGAAGCATTTAGATCAGCCTCTTATCATTGACTGACTTAGAAGTTTGAAGAGAATAGCTGGATATAAGAGAGGATCAGCAGAATATATACTTTTTAAAAATCCTTCTTCGTCGCGATTAGAAGAGTTGTAATAACTATGTCTTTATGCAACTGATCTTTTAGGAAAGCAAATGGGGGGAGGGATCAATATGAAAAAAAGGTTAAAGATCCACATAATGCTTTAGTACACAATGTTCAAAACACCTCTTCAGGAACAGTGAGAACAAATAATTATTATGTACCCACGAGCATAAGTACATAATTATTGTCCTTGCAATGTATTCAGGGAACTGGCATGGTGTTGTGGTTTCAATGTTGGGCCATGACTCTAGATCCTCACTCAGCCATGGAAATCCTGACCTTGGGTGACCTTGGGCAAGTCACATTCTCTCAGCTTCAGAGGAAGACAGTCCCCTCTGAACATATTAAGCAAAGAAAACCCCATGGTAGAGCTACCTTAGGGTTTCCGTAAGTTGGAAATGATTTGAAGGCACATAACAATGACAACCACCACAACAATAACAATACAGGTATTTACACCATGAAGTATGCATAGTGATCTTGTGGGGTGACCAAATGGGGAGATCATTGGCAAGAATGGGAAAGGTGCAAAGGAGATTAGTGTTGACATCCAAATGGGAAACACTTCTAATTCCACTGGTTGTATTTGAAATTAAAATTTAAATATATTTCAACAAGATGGTTAAGCACAAACTTCAGTCTCTCCAGTCAAAACTAATTTAATTTAATTTAAAGCTTCACTTTTCCTGGACTATGCTGTTGACCAGTTAAGTGTAATAGGTTATGAAAAATAAATTAAACACTTAAATATATTGAAAACACAGCATCATTCCCTATGGCAGTCTTTAATTATAATTTGAAATTATATTGATTATAAACACATAAAAGTTTACTTTAAAACACCATCAACATACACTTGTTGTGGTTTTTTATTAAATGGCTTCAGATTCCTCTACTTGAGAAAGCAAATAAATATGCACTTTATTTGGATCTACATTTTAATGGATTCCTACCTACAGCTTAATCAACAATTCATTTAAAATGGAACTGTTGGCCAAGCGAATATGATTAAACTAAACTGGCTTAAATCCAAAGTTTGGTTTTCATTGGGTTATAGCTGTTTGGATTTGTAAAAGATAAGCTATATATCAATATTTGTTTGTATGAGGAAACACATATTTTAACTGTGCAATTTTAGTTTCAATTTCAGAACTGCATATTTACATAGGTATCTTGAGCAGACACATAGCTCCTAGTGCTCCTAGTCAAAAGAGATTGTGTAGCTGCTAATTATCTCTTTTCCTCTTAACAGATTTTCTATGGCAAGTAAAAAAAAGCTGGTGGGAATTGGAAAACATTGGGGTATGTGTTATAAGTGGAAGATGACAATATCTGGAATCCCATATAACCTATGATCAAGGGACAGAGATTAGACACTAAAAATATCAGCCACTTCCAAACTACACAGTTATAGTATTATATGGTCTGCCCTCTGTATTTGCACATTATTTATCCACGGATTCAACCATCCATGTTTGAATATATAAAATCCAAAAAGCAAACCTTGATTTTGCCATTTTATATACGGGACACCATTTTACTGCAATATTGTATTTGATAGGACAAGAGCATCCATGGATTTTGGTATCCAGAGGGGGTCCTGGAACCAAATTCCAGCAGATACCAAGGGCACACTGTATTTAACTCTTGTTATGAAACCCTAGCTTTTGTAGTTTAGGAAGAGGTATACAGTAAAAGCACTAAATCTGCCCTGATCTTGGAAACTAAGCAGGGCCAGACCTGGTTATTACAAATATAAGATGCTGTATGCTTTATCTCAGAGGAAGGAAGTGGCATGCCACCTCTGAGCATTCCTTGCCCAAGGAAACCCTATGAAATTCCATGGGTTGACAGGTGTTGCCATGAGTTGACAAGTGACTTGAAGATATGTACACACATACATTTAGAATTCTCAGCCAAAGTGTTCTACATCTTCACCAAACTACAAATCCCAGGAATGCATAGGATGTCATGATGGCAGTTAAAGTGGAATATAGCATTATAATTGTCTAGTGTGAAAGGGCTTCTACTTCCATCCTATGGAATCTTGGTATCAGGGACATCTCTAGCGGGTGCAGGGAGTGTGGATCATACCAAGTGACACCCTAAGGGGTGTGTGTGACACCACATCACCCCAAACATCTTTTTGACAGAAATGGGCGGTGGCATTTGCCTGCATTCCTTTAAAATGCCAAAGAGATGGTGTGAGTGCGATGAGGCTCAGTGGGAAGAGAAAGGAGAGACTTCAGGTTTTAATTTTTTTTTTTTTTTTTGGTAAAAAAAAATTTTAACATTTTTTTAATCTTAAAATTTTTTTTAAAGATTTTTTAAAAATTTTCTTAATAAACATCACATCTTACCAAATTTTCACTTGAACCACATAAAACTATAAACATGTAAATATATTTAGGCTGTGTATATGTTATTGTAATTTAAAGGTATACTTTTAATTTTGCTAGTTTTTTATGTTAAAACTATTACCATTACATTCAGTGTAATACGGGAACTGTGATTTTTGAGTAACATTAGTACACAATTTTTTTTTTAAACCAAGGATTCTGTATGGTGTGGTATGGGAGGAGGTCAATGGGGAGTTGACAGCACGAGTTACTGCACCAGGTGATGCCAGTCTTAGTGATGCTACTGCCTGGGATACATAGTTCAGGGAGAGGCATATAGAATTATCAGCCAGAAAGTTGTTCTAGTGCTCACCAAGATAGTTTTAGCTATCTTGTTTGTAATAGAGCGTATTTTTCCGGGGTGTTTTGTTTTGTAAACTACTTTGAAGGCCTTGAATAGAAAAGCTGTTTATAAATATAAATGAAAGAAAGAATTCGCTGCAAACTAATTATTTAGGCTGGTATGTGTTCATGTGAATTCCATGTGAGAGCTATGCCTGCATTTAGAACATGTGTGCCATCAAAGTGGCTTGAAAAATTCATATAGAGCCCCAGCCATGGGGAAAGGCTACCATAATTTTTCCCGCAAGAAAGTTTGCAAGGGCTTGTCATTGAATGTCAACTGGCATTTTTGGGGGTGGGAAGTAATGTCTGAAAGTGTCTACATTTTCAGAGATACTGTTATATTGTAATAATTTCCTTTCCACATTGGCAGTTGGTAGAATGATCACTTTATCTATAGAATTTCTCAAACAATGGTTCTATAATACAAAATACTCTTCTTTTCTGTGTGTGTGGCTGATTCAGAGAGTGTGTCAAAGATGCCGTCAAACTGAAAGCCACACTAAGAGCCTTTTCTTTTTTACTTTAATTGCTCAGTTTACGGAAAGACTGACCTCAAATTGCCTGAAATTAAAGGAACGTTTGAAGAGAGGCTTCAAGTGAGATCTGTGAGTCCCATGTCAAATGTTACTTAATTGTGGGGAATTAGGAATACAAGTAACCTATGGCTATTGTACCTTAAGAACAGAGTTATTAAATTTCAGTGGCTGACCCCTCTTCTCTGGGTCACAAGATAAGGGGAAGAATCTCAGGGCAAAAGTACTGTCCTGAAAAGAATTAACTTCTCTGTTGTCTCATTGGTTAGAATTTTTCATTGACTTGTTTTTTATTTGAATGACATACTCTCAGCAACTGTTAATGAAGATGAATAATGACAATCAATCAGTCAGTCTATCCATCCATCCATCCATTTATTCCTGCCTTTTCCATAACAGTGGGACTCATCCCCTGTGATATCATCGGATCTCAGGTTGGGGCTATGAACTTCATCAGACGTCGGAAATTGGAAGTATAATCTAATGGCAATCCAAACACAATCATGGGGTTTCATGTTATTGCAAATTAAAGCATCTCATGCAATTTTGGGCAATGGGGGGGGGTCATTTTTGGGTAATGGGAAGTCATTCTGAATGCATTCCGAACACAATTGGAATCACATAAATTCACTAAACTAGCGAATTCACGTGAACTCGAATTGGCTCCAATTGGCTCCATTTGCAATAAAGAGAAATCCCTCCCATCTGATAAGGTCCTATGAAAGCTCAGGATCTGGGACACTCCAAACCTGGCAATCTTACTAAAGAATGGAAAAGGGGAAAGATTGCTATTGGCTGTCCAAAAATATCATTTATATATATATATTTTTGTGGTCTAAATCCCTAACTAAAGTGTTTTAATTCACATAAAACAGCATTTTCTGCACAGAAAATACTGCATATACTCAAGTATAAATTGACCTCATGTATAAGTCAAGGACAGGTTTGGGGACCAAAATTATGGATTTTGATATGACCTGTGGCTAAGTTGAGGGTAAAACCTCGGGGCATGTAACCATGGATCTAAAGGATGAAACAAAGGAAAATAAAGCCAAAGAATTTACAGAATTCCAGCAGGCATAACTATTTGCCCTCACCCTAAAGGTTCGATGGATGGGAGAGTAGAAGGAGGGTTAGAGCTTCCAGGATAGATTACACTCTTGCCTTTCACCAGTGTATGAGTTACTTACAATACTTACATTGACCCGTAGATAAGTTGCCTCAGGTTTTTTGGGTCAACTTTTTAACTAAAATTTCTAGACTTATATATGGGTATATACAGTAATACTTGTTCACAGCCTATGATGAGAATCTTCATAGTTTGGGACTTAGTCTGTGCAAAGTGCACTCGTACATAGTAATTTTGCACAGAAAACAGTATTTTCTGAACATTTTCTGTGAAGAGAAATTATCTCCAGTGCAGAAAATGCTGTTGGCTGTGTGAAAATATCACATGAAAATTTTGCACAACATAAAACCCCACTGTATAACATTTTCTGCAGGGATAAGAGCATTTATACTTCTGCAAGTAACTATTGTTTTCTGTTCCAAAAATTCAGTTTCTGTGCCAAAATACGATGTGCAAATTTTATGCAGAGACAGTCCCATGCTGCAAATAGCTTTTGAAAACTGCTAAGTTTTTGAAGACTTTCTCACAGCAGGAAGAAGGTTGCTCAAATTACTCATTGCTTCCTCCAAGAACAAAATAAGCAAATAATTACATTTTTACTCCAGAACACTTAAATTTCTGACTGGTTCACTGTTTATGAACACTGATATTAAAATGAGTAATTAAATGCTCCCATGTACTGGGCATCTATGCCAAAGAAATGCTTAGATTTGCTGGCATCTATTTATTGTTTGGATTTGGGCAGACACCAAATAAGCAATCAGATATCAGATTGTGTTAAGTGTTAAACACTATTACATGCTATCTATCATATTCTGTTAGATAATAAACACCATTACATATTGGTTGCAAGATAATATCAAATATTATTATAAGGTCAAATATGAAAGCACTAAAATAAAGTACTGGATACTGAACAACTTTGTGCTGAAAATCAGAAGATAGTACCTGACCGCTATGATTATTTACATATCACATGACAGTTATATCATCAAAATCTTTATTTGATCAGTTTTTTAATACAAAGATGAAAGCAAATGTTTTGAGACGGAATTGTTCCATAATTTATACTTGTAAAACAAAAAAGAATGCAGAAATATTTCGTTACTATGAATGTCTGTATCTGCATTGCATTGTATTTGAAACCACCAGCACTGTCTAGCTGAACTGGTTTGATGTTCTGATGTGTGCAGTTGCTTAGTGAAGAATGTAATAAGCCATCCTTGGAAGGTGAAAATGGGTATTCGACTGGAATATGAACCTCACATAGGATCAAGATGAAGACTAAAAATCTGAGATGTAAAAAATTTGAAGTGTGACCAAAGGAGGGTTACCAAAATGCTGAAGAGTCTGGAAACCATGCCCTATGAGGAGACACTATAAGGAGACATTTAAGGTGCTGGGTATGTTTAGCCTGGGGAAGAGAAGATTATGAGTTGACATGATAGCCCTGTTTAAATATTTGAAGGGGTGTTATATTGAGGATGGAGCAAGTTTGTTTTTTGCTTCTCCAGAGAATAGGACCTGGAGCAATGGATGCAAGCTACAGGAAAAGAGATTCTACCTCAACATTAGGAGGAGCTTCCTGACAGTAAGAGCTGTTTGAGAGTGGAACATACTCCCTCAAAGATTGGTGGAGTCTCCTTTTTTGGAGGTTTTTAAACAGAGGCTGGATGGCCATCTGTCGATGGTGCTTTGATCATGAGTTCCTGCATGGCAGGCACTTGGACGCAATGACCCTTGTGGTCTTTTCCAACTCTATAATTCTATGATTCTATGATTCTATGAAGTTGAGGATCTGAAAGCTGAAACAGCAAGAAAGCTGGAGGAAAGGTTCAGCATAGGCAATCAGCTAAAAAGGGGAAGCTGATGGAAAGGTAAGCTGTAGAAAGGAGGGGGATTGTGGGGGAAAGGCTGAAGCAACAACCAACTAAGGCCAAAAGAGAGCATGCAGGTGAGGGGTTGGGTAGGGAGGTCTTATACCTTATGTTGAAGAGGAGTGGTAAGCAATGGGAAGGAAGGGGGGAAATGTAATGGAGAATGATCAAGAAAACATTGGGCGCTATAAACAGGACAATGTAAACACTGATGAAAAAACAGGAACCCATTGATACTTGATGAGGCATTCAGTTGCATAATGGAGAAGCCAAAGAAAAAGTAAGATGGTAGCAAAATTACATAGGAAAGCCAGAAAAAAGGAGAATCAATACAATATTGGCAGGAAGACAAGGAGGGCTAACAGAGGAAAGGTTGTGAAACTGAAGCTGTAGAACAGAGATCTGTGAAGACTAGGGGTGAAGATTGGTGAAGCTGCATTAGCTGTCCAAAAGGGTACAAACTGTGAAACTTTTCATTTGTTTCTGTCCTTAACTGCCGCTTTAACTGTCATTGCTAAGTGTTACAGAAGTTTGGAAATTGTAGCTTTGTGAGATATTTAGTCTGTTCAATCAGAGCGCTCTGGTGCCACAACAAACTACAAATTCCAGAACTCCATAGGATGGAGCCATGACTCTGAACAGTCTTGTTTCCCTTCTGTGAGAAAGGCAGCATATAAATGATAGATAAATAAATAAATAAATAAATAACAGTTAAAGTAGTGTCAAACTGCATTATTTCTGCAGCACAGATCCAGCCTTTGCTATTACAGTTGTTATATTATTCCTCCATATATTCTGTTATTGTTTTGAGTGTTAATTAATGTTATTTGTCACAAATGATGTACTACTATACATTAGGCTGTGTGATAAGTAATGAGGTGTTCAAACTGATACATGCTTACCCAACACAGAGGGAAATAACCTTTTCTTATAGGAAATTTTGTATTGCACATACCTGTTGTTTGGATCAGATCTAATTTATATTACCAACATGATGCTTCTACTGAATATCTAATTGATTTCTGCTTTTATTTTCTTTTTTTGAAAAAAAATTATGTACATATTTAACATTTTAATGTTTTTAGTTTTCAGAGTTATAATGTTGCAAATTCATTTTGATAAACCCTGTGACTTTCCCCAGTTTTTCAGGATAAAATGTGAACTCCACATTGTGAATTATGTAGAGGGCTAGTCCTACCACTAGGCATAGTGAGACAACTTGGGTCCCAACGTGGAACAATCATTCACTCATTCAGTCAAACAAACAAACAAACAAACAAACTTCTTCAGGTGGCAGACAGTAAGAACATAAATGGTCATTCACCAGCAAGTTTTGCCTGAGCCCATCAGCCTGTGCTACACATCCACTCCCAAGAACCCTAAGGCCCCATTCCCACTCGGGCATTTGCCCTGGGCAGATCCAGTCAACCCTATACTGAATCTCTCCGTAAAGAAGTTCCCACTAATTTTACCCCGATTGGTGCAATTTTACCCCGTGAAGTTCACACTCCCCAAAGTACCGGTGTCAGATGGAGACTCTCCCTGTCAATCAAATGATGTGCATATTGTCATCAGTGGTGACATGCCATGTATCTGCCATTCGTCAATGGCACAGGCACTTTTCTCCCTCCTTTTTTTAAACCAGCGGGAACATTTGAATGAATGCCAGCCCTGGCAGCATCCCACCAAAAACTGACTCAGGGTCAGGGCCATTGGGCCCTCCTCCTTCTCTCCTCTCTGGCTGAGAGAGTGTGACCTGCCCCAGAGAGTGTGTCTTGAATCAGCCCAGCCTCCTCCTCCTCCTCCTCCTCCTCCTCCTCCTCCTCCTCCTCCTCCTCCTCCTCCTCCTGATGGCTCTCTTTTTCCCTTAGCCTGGTCTGTGACCTTCTTGGAGGCAGGCAGGCAGAGGAGTCAAGAAGGCTCTCTGTCTATTCTTATGTGGAAACCTGGGGGGGGGATCCCTGGTTCCGCACCACTGGAGTTCCTGTGATGCAATTAGCCATACATGATCTTGTCTTTCCTGCCCCTTCCTTGAAACAGGGAAAGCAAGACCATACATGGCTAATTGCATCACAGGAACTCAAGTGGGGCAAAGGTAGGGATCTCCCCCCCCCGGCTTTCTTATAGGAAGAGACTAAGGACCTTCCTAGGTCCTCTCCCTCCCCACCATCTCCCTTCTCTTCCTGGAGTTGAAGCAGGGCCAGAGCAAGGAGACCCCAGGACCGGGTAAGGGAAGAGAGCGCTGGCAGGGGAAGGAGGAGGAGGAGGAGGAGGAGGAGGAGGAGGAGGAGGAGGAGGAAAGAGAGCACTGCCATGCTGCACCATGCTGGCCTCAGGCACACTTTCTCAGCCAGAGGAGGGAGGAGGGGGCAAGGGGGGTCAGGACTGGTCTGCTTAAGCTCCCCCCTGGCGAGGCTGCCAAGGATCCTGGAAAGGGAGCTGAGGAGTTTGGGAGCCCCAAGACAGCCCATTCCCTCCCTGGTGCATTCGCATAAGCTGTCAAACTCCAAATAAATAGTTAAATAAATAAATAAATAAATAAAATAATAAAAAAAGAAAAAAGCTGGTTGCAGGGAGGCATGTTCCTCCCATGGCCCACCCTCTGACGTTTAGCCCTGCCCCATGATCGGGGCCAAGTTCATATTCACTTACACCAGGTTTTCCAAAAAGAAATGGGAAATACCCCGCTTTCAGAAACCCTGAGGGGGATTTGCGCCAGATCTGATGTGCAAAACTCGGATCTGGGTGTGTAAAAACCAGCGCTAGTGGGAACTTCCCACTTTTAATCCAGTTTGGGAATCGAGTTAAAATGTAATTTGAATGGCCCTTAAGTTAATCGCACCTCTCAGATGTAGTGCAAGTCACTATCTCTTTGTCAGTATAATTCATTTTCCTGCTCTTTTGGGCTCTAGATACAATATAAGACTATGGATATCATTTCAACCAAAGGTGGACAGGATGCAGCAAATGTAAGCACCTTGTCCACCCCAGTTATGTTGAAGAATGAATCAGTACTCCAGTCCAGGTAGGGACTATGGCCAGGATCCAGTTAAGTTGTTTCACAGAAGGAACTGCTTTCTTTCACCAATCTCTCCTCTCTCCTAAAACCCATGTGCATCCCTCAAACCATATCAGGTGACCTGGGAAACCACCAGAACAAATTTTGGGTACCTCTTGAGGGTTAGGGAGGGGAAGAAATTCTCATTGGACAAGTGGTCAGGCACTAACAACACATTGGATTTAGGCCTATCTTCACTCAGAAACATGTTTTGTTATGGATATCCTTTGCCAGATATGGAATCCTTCACACTCATGGGTGCTCTGAATGCAGTTCCACCCTGAAATCCTATTAATGACTCAAGGATATGTGAGGTTAGTTACAGTCCTCTTCTTCTTCCCTGTCCTCAGGCTTATGGATTGATTTTCAGATTTATTTATTTTTTTAGAATGGGGATCTGTGTGGGGCATGCCAGCTGCTTTGTGTCTGTTCAGCTGGATGAGAGCCACCAGCAGAGTAGTGTCCCAAAGCTACTATCTTTCTAGCACCCTTGTATTCCAACAGGCTAAGAAAACAAAAGAAGGCAGCATATGTGCTTTTCAATGGGGCCCCTTTTGGCACCCTATAGCAGTTAAATAAATATTGGAAGAAACTCCCACTGCCTTTTGTTTAGCTCTTTGGGGCTCAGCTGTGTGGCTGCTAACCCTAACTACATCACTTCAAATTACCAGTAAATTAACAGAGTAACACTTTCAACCTCAGAGCAGATTTGATCCAAATAGTCTTTAAATGCCATTTCTGTTCCTATTAACCTAAAGATCGGCATAGCAGATATTTTCGTGAGGCTGCCCAGCAATACAGGGCATTAATGGCTCAGTTGTGACAGCACTTTTCATGATGATTTATGATTCAGTGTTTAACTTGATTACTCCGCTGCTGACTCTGAATACTATTTCAATTAGTGCACAGAAGGTCACATCACAAATATTCCTCTATAATCTATTCCTATTAGCGCTAATACACAGAGTAACCAAATCTTTTCACCCTTGTTGATTCAAATCATCCATAGCACTAACTGCAGGCTTGTTTACCAGTTTGCTGCTCTGGACATATCCGAAAAGGTAATTTGCAATCCTCTGAGTATCATTAATAGCTATACCGTGACATAGTGAATATAGCATCCCTTTCTTTGTGCCTATATTCTTAACCATTACCAAAGACTCACATTTGTTAAATGCAAAACAAACTTTGAAGGGGGGGGGGTTTAGATGTGATTTATTTTTTATTTTTATTTTTAAAAATATTAATGTAAATGGCTCAAGTGGTTAAGATGCTGACTTTGTTGACTGCAAGATTGGCAGGCTGGCAGTTCGAGGATAGGGTGCTGCTTGATGGGGTGAGCTCCCATCATTAGTCCCAGCTTCTGCCAACATAGAAAGTTTGAAAACATGCAAATGCAAGTAGATAAATAGGTACCACTTTGGTGGGAAGGTAAACAGTGTTCTATACAATCATGCTGGCCACATGATCACAGAGTAGTCTCTGACAATGCTGGCTCTTCAGCCTAGTAAAGGAGATGAGCACCGCCCCTATGGTTGGACATGACTTGACAACCTTGTCAATGGGGAATACCTTTACCTTTATAGGAACACATATGGATTTGAATAAACAGACTTCAATTACAATGCAATCCTAGGTCTTGTCTGCACATGTCAGAAGGCTTATTCCCCCTGCCCCCATTCCAGTGTTGTCCTATTTGGACATCACACATGGTTCTGGTGTGAGAAGTTCAGATGACATCTGGCACATTCTGCATCAGAATTGGGTTTAACATCATCTAAACTGTTTTTAAAAACATACCTGTTAGTCTGAATCTTCTGGAAAGATCTGGAGCCCTCTGTTCCTGAGTGACCATGTCTGTTTTCAGAGGTATCCAACTAATCCACCTTGCATGTCTCCCGCCACCATACATCACTTCCTTCTGAGATCAGAATGAATTGGCCAGCTGTGCCACCAACTATGGATTGCATCCAGACTTATTTCCAGACTTATTATATAAGACCAACTGAAATCCATGTGACGTAAATGAGTCCACGCAGTCTTGTCTAAGAATGATTAAGTCTGGCTCCAACCAAATGACACAATGAATTCAGTCCAAGAGGAAACTGCTGCTGTAAAGTAAAAAAAAAAAGAACCCCGCCCTGAACAGGTGATCCAATGACTGTTCTTCAAAGTCTTTCTTGTTTGTTTATGGCTCGGTGCCTCATTCTGACCTCAGAAGTGAGCAGCCCATGGCAGAGGCACCAGGCAGCACAGTGGGACACCCATACAAACAGTCATCATGGTGTGGGAATGGAGGCCCAAGTAATGGGGCAGATTGGGGCCAGGATACTCTATTCTGCCCTGAATATCATAGCCCATATAGATAGGCCCCTAGATGTTTCTGCTCATTTATTTCCAGGGGGATGTCTATAAGATTATAGCCTTAATTTCATTTTGTTTCACTTAAGGCAACTGTTCAGTCCTAGCACTGGCAGATCATGGCTTCCATGACAGTGGGGTGGCGAACCTGTTTTTTGTTGTAGTCTGAATGTGGAGGGACTGTTGCAAGGGGCTAAACATTTTTTTTTTTTTTGCGGGGGGAGGGAGATTCAACATCTTGGATCATCCCTTTAAAGTTCAAAGTAAAATCTGGAGCAGATTCACTGTCCCAATGACATGGAACTCACCAGTGGCATCCACGCATTGGGTCTAACCGGGGGGGGGGGGGGGGTAAGGTTTCCAGGGGGCACAAGTGGGGGGAGGGCCCAACTGGGTGTCACATCTCTTCTAGGGTGACACCCAGTTGGGCCCTCCCAGTGTGGGCCATACCACTGCACCTCCCTAGAGACACCACTGGAACTCACCAGCTGTAACCTAGGCATCATAGGCATACCTACAAAGAAGTAAGCCTCATGAAGTTCCATAGGCTTATTCCGGAGTAAGCGTGCATAATCTTTCACCCTACTGCCTTTATAAAATGAATGAGTTAAAGCTCGTCTAGGTGATCCAATGATAGTTCTTCCATGTCTTTCTTGTCTATTTGTTTTTGGCATTTATATCCTTTTTTTCCTCCAAAGAGTTCAAAACAGTGTACATCTTCCTCTTCCTCTTTACTTTAAGCACAGCAAATCTATAAGGCAGGCCTGACTGAGATAGAATCATTAGCCAAAAGTCACTCATCAAGTTTCATGGGTCACTAAAGGATGTAAATCTAGAACTTCCACATCCTCGTCAATGCTTTAACCCCTATAGACTTTGAACCTAAGCATGGGATTTAGGGCAGCTTCAAAGAAGGGATCCATATCTCAAAAACAGAACGAAAGAACTCCTTTGATTAAAATTACAGTCTTTTGTGATTGATTTAAAATTAAAATAAAGCCAGTGAAAGATACAGTCATGGGACTCTTTCAGACGTGGGAAATTGGAAGTATAATCTAAGAGCAATCCAAACGCAATCCTGGGGTTTCACGTTATTGCGAATTAATTCTTCTCACGCAAATTCAGGCAAAAGGGAAGTCACTCCGAATGCAATCATGGGTTTAACGTTATTGCGAATTTAAGCTTCTCACGCGATTTCGGGCAAGGGGGGTTATTTTTGGGTAATGGGAAGTAATTCCGAATGCCTTCCGAACGGAGCAGGGGTTCAGGTAAATTCGCTAAACAAGCGAATTTACATGAACCCGCATTGGCTCCATTCGGAATTGGGAGAAATTCCTCCCGTTTGAAAGAGTCCATGGACTCTACCTTCACATGCTTTGAGGGGTGGCAGAAGGAAGTGATATAATTTTTTTTCCTTTTGGAGAGGATTAAACATTTTTAATACTGTTCCTAAATGAATGCTAGTTTACTACATGCAGAGGATATTTTTGTGAAGGAGCATTCAAAATCATGGCACCAACTTGCATACTTAGTAGTGTTGTCTGGACTTCTATCTTCTCAGTCAACACATCTTATTCTTCATAATGGGTTCAACAGCTCATGCAATATATTGTGTGGATTTTCACACAAAACATTGCTAAACAATTGCTGAGCCCCTGCATCAGAGATACAGTTACAAATAAGTAACTATATCTTCACTTCCAACCTGACTCCCCAAACCTATGTAATAACCAGAAGAACAGTACAAAAGTCTGTTCTGCTGGTGATTTGGGGAGTAGCAGGAGGCCATTTTGAGCTTTCTTCCACCAGCTACCAAAGTATGACAATCAGAAACAGGACTTCTGTCACAACTCCTCATCACACTGTAGATCACTGCCAGAAACGGACTGGAAATGTCATCCTGATGTGTCCCGATCACCAGTAGGACAATCCTCCATCATTCAGTGTGGCTGCTAGCTGTTAAGGTAAGGTTGGAAAGGCATTTGCAATTCTGGCAATAGTGCCACAATCATAAATATGGAGCAGAAGTGAATATGGAGCAGTTATGGATCCATAATTCTAGGCTACAAATTTGTAACTGTAAAGTAGATGCCAACCAACATGTGTAAAGTAAAGGAGTGTACCTTCAGCACATCTAGCCATCACTGTAGAGAAAGGAGGAAATAGAAAGGAAGAAGGAAAAACAGTGAACTCACGCACCACTAAAATGAATCATTTCAAGACCAGGATATATTTTTTTGTTCTGCCTAACAATTTTTCTTTATAGACTCTGGAAACAACAGGAGATTTCTAAAGATGTGGGGAAGATTATGTTGAGCAACCCGTGAATTTGAATAGACCAGTGTTTGCTAATCCATAATGCTAGTTTTGCAAATTTGTCTAATAAAAGAATCATAACAATGGTTTAAGGCTGTGTTAAACTCCTTTGTTACTGCCTGTGCTGCAGGTAAAGTCAAATTGTTCAAATGTTGCACACACAGCTATTTAACATGGATCTGTTAATTTCAGCACAGATGCAACCCTCAGCAGGACATAAAAACAAACCAGGAGAGACAGCTATAACTTGCTGCTGTATCATAGCTACTGAAGCTTCTTTGGCTTTCATGCGTCTTTATATAACAGAAACAAATGCTCCATGCTGAAAACATTGCAAAGGGTCTAATTTGTTGCCCACATTATTTTTAGTGAATGTATCACTTGCGGAGAAGCACCAGATTGTTGGCAACTTGAAGGTCTGCATTATTTTTCTTTTCCCCAGGGCAATAAAAGTTTCTGTGTTATGCCTTGATTCAGCTTTCCCTGGACTTTGAAAGGACAGTGGCAGTTGATCATGCTGAGATTTCCAACCAAGACCATAATTAGAGCCTCCTGCCGTTTTTTGTGATATGGGCACTAAGAATGATATTCAGATTCGCCGATTCATTTGCAAAGATCTGAGACCAAACAAACAAAACAAAGAAATAAAAAGCCAGCTGGGAAGACAATTAGCAATAGTCACTAACTACAGACTTGGTACAAATATGACAAACTCCACAACTTTGCAGTTTGTAAGTTACTAATGAACTAACTGTTCCTGAGGACAGCATAGTAACAAAGTCCAGGAAAAGCTTTTTTGCATGCCTCAGCAGTCACATTTTGAAAACTAGGATCATGAAAGTAGGGTGAATTGCACTGGTTCTCTCCACCTAAGCTCAATCTACAGTGCAGAATTAACGCAGTTTGACACTGCTTTAACTGCCATGGCTCAAAGCTATGGAATTCTGGGATTTGTAGTTCCGTGAGCTATTTAGTCTTCTCTGTCAGAGAGCTCTGGTACCACAAGAAACTACAAATTCCAGGATTCAATAGGTTGCAACCATTACTTGCTCAGGAGGCCAATTACCAGAGGCCTATTCACACTACAGAATCAGAGTATAATCATTCCACTTTAACTGTCATTTTTTCATCCTACGAAATCCTGGGGTTTGTAATTTTGTGATGCCCTTGAGTGATCTGACTGAGAATTCTAACTGCCTCTTCCTAAACTACCAATCACAGGATTCCATGGATTGTTGCCATGGCAGTTAAAGTGAACTGTAGCATTATAATTGTGTGGTATCAATGGGCTCCAGGCCAGAAGGATGCAGTTGATTGTCCCAGGATTTATTCTGAGCATTTCCCACACAAGGCAGTACTTTTCATTAAGAGTTATAATTTTTCCATAAAGAGTAATGTCATTTGATATTATCAGAAACTCCTGTTAATACCAAATGATGGGTCCATTACTCTTTACTGTTAGAATATCTAGATTTTATTAAAATTTGGGAGTGTGGAGTTCCCTCCATGACCCCCTGAAAGGGTACGCCATTAAGGCCAAGCAGAGAGGTGAGATAGCCAGCCCAGCTACTATGACATCAGCCTCACAAGACACCTGTAAAACAACACTTTGGGAATTCCCCACAGGAAGGTTTGGGAGTTGCTAAATGGGAAGACCATCACCTCCACAGCTAACACAATACTGGCTGTTTTCAGCCTCACACCTGATGGGCCAGTAATCAAATCAATGACCCACCCATCGCTCCCCAACTGTGTCAAGACCCAACTGCATTGACCTAACTTTTTTCACCTTGGCTTAACAAAGCCCCAGTAATTTAGTGCCTTTGTCTCAGCTCCTGCCACGCCATTAAACTCATCGCTAGAGGCTAGATTTTGCCTATAAGAACCCTTAGCTTTGACCACTCGGTGTGCTATTACCAGAATACAGCCCGGTCAACGCCAGACTGAACTCTGATCTTCTCTCCCTTAGCTATCATTTCCCACGTTTTGGCGGCCATGCTCCTTCCCTCATCCACATCTGCATTGAATCCTCGGAGAAGCCTTTGGAGGTATGCATCTCCCATAGTGGTGTCTCTCTCATCCTATCTCCATATTTCCCTCCTTTGCCTTCTTCCATCATTGAATGTGCTTGTGTGTGCGGCCCGTTTTGTTGTGTGTGTTTTTAATAACATTTAGACTTTAATTGAAGAAGTCCATTTCCATGTCATCTCTTAAGGGATTATGTGGTCCTTTAGTATACACAAAGGGACACAATTTTGCAGGGTACTTGTTAGGGCCCCCTCTCAGCAATTTGAGCTAATTAAAAAACCCTAATTAGATCCTTCCTAACATTACAGATGGGAGAAGAATGGGATAAGTGTGTGGGGATGTGATAATCTTCCCACCAATTGTGCAAACACCACGGGTTAAGGATAGGAGCAATCCACTTAGCTCCTCAGTACTCCATTAATCTGCCCTGTCGCACATGTTGTTTTGCTTGGACACACAGTAGATCATAAAAAGTGAAAGATGTATCCCACCAAGAGAATGGCTTAAGATTCGCATGGTCCCTATGTGTGATGGAACCGTGCACCAAACCAGGACTGGCAAAATTTAAGTAATGGCAAACGTCATTACAAACACCGGTGATAAAAAGCTGGGCTTTGCTGGTGGTAGTGAATCCTGCAGCAAAGGCAATGCTGTGTGTAATTGACAATACCGGCAGCAACACAACTGGATCCAAAGCAGCTAGACATTTCTTCATGCATGTATTATCCTTGGCCACAGAAGGAACAGCTGGGTAGTTGCTTCCAATAATAGACTATTAATATAAGATTTTGAAGACTGAGAAGTAAGAGTGGTCTTTTCTAGACCGCCCAAAAGGGGTGGTCCGTGACTGCCCCAGGAAGCTGCAGGATGGGGCCGAGGCTGCCTTACCGGCAGCTTCTGAGGCCCCATCCCGCTGCTTCCAGAGGCTGCGGGGAAGCGGCAAACTGCCAGTTCCCTGCGGCCTCTAAGCGGGGCGCCTCAGGCGCTTGGGGAGGCGGTGCAGAAGGGAGAAAGGGGCCACTGCTGCGGGCCCTTCCTCCCTGTTTCTTTGCCATGACTGTCTAAAAGCCTCAGCCAAGACCCACGCCAAAAAATTTGTGCCCTCCCGCGGCGCAAAGGTGTCATGGTGTGCACAGCGCGTCTAGCAGCTGCACACGCCATGACGCCATCATGGCGCACCCGTGTGGATGCCGCCATTTAATTATGGCAGCGCCCATACGTGCTAGGGTTAGGGAGGGTGTAGAAGCTGCTCCCTCCCTAACCCTATTCACACCTTTTTTGGCCCCTAGCGCAACTCTTTTGGCACGTCTAGATCAGGCCAATATTCAGTTCCTTTAGCCTTCTCTCATCTGTTTGTCTGAAGAAATAATCTCATGTCAGATTAAAAAGTCCATATTGCCAGCTGCACATTTTGGCTGTCCTTCTATAAAAAAATGTGTCTAACTGCCTATGAAAATAATTCCATGATGCCAGGAGATCCCATTTTAGTTCCAGGTGCACATACAGAAAGAGCAGGATGAGAGCCATTTTCCTGTGTCCCAACTAATTGTGTGTGATTGTGGATTATGGCTATACCAAACAACAATGTGGCAGAGAAGTCATATTTCCATTCAGTACAACATCTGTGGAGAGATCAGGCATAGATAACTGCTAGTGTGTGTGTGTGTGTGTGCATATGTGTGCATATTGTCTGTGAGTGTAATCTAGATGTTCTCACAGCAGTGTGGAAAGAAGCCATAAGGATAAAGCTTCTGTACTGCTATGAGGAGAATGTAGAATGCAACCAGACAGATAGATTTTATTTATTCATTTATTCGTTGCATTTTTATCCTGTCTTTCTGGCAAGGTGCATTTATTTAATCTGGATTTTAAAAAAGAACCCTGTGTCCTAAAGTAATTCCTTTATGAAAATATGAGTGTAAATATCAAAGTTCAGGAAATGATTAATTTTCTCTTTCTTTCTTTCTTTCTTTCTTTCTTTCTTTCTTTCTTTCTTTCTTTGGTAGCTTTCCTCCTGAAGGCAGAGAGACTGTGGGAGTTGTAGTGTAGGCCAAAATGTCACTTTCCCCAGTTCTGATATATGTGTGTGTTCATTTTGATTTCTCGTGTATTTATTTTCATTCAGAACTTAATTTGAATCTGCAGGTTTGCACAGCGTTGCATCGCTTGGCAGATGGAAAAAGTTGAAACATTGTGTAAAAAGGTCAGTGGGAGGGGAGGATACCACTGTTTAAATTGTTGATCCAAAGGGTATCCTTTATCCAAATTCCTTGCAATTTGCAGGCATGGTGCTCTGAGGGAGGAATCTAAAGTCTGAAAATTTCATTTCATGAATAAAGTGCCAAAGTTGTAGGCAGTAGAAGACAGGGTAGGTGTCCCATTTACTTCTGAAATAACAAGTGAAATCCAAAACACCCGCAATGAACTAATTTCAAATTGGCTATGAACAAATCTTTTATCCCTCATTATGAAAACAGTTTTAAACATAAAATGTTAGATATCAAGAACAAAAAGGGGTAATGATTCAGCCCCTTTCCCTACTGCACATGCCCAGTAGTGAGATTGGATTGAATAGAAATGGAATGGGCTTGATAAATCTATATTATTGCTTGCCTGGGACTGCAGCATAGAATCATAGAATCATAGAATCATAGAGTTGGAAGAGACCACAAGGGCCATCCAGTCCAACCCCCTGCCATGCAGGAACTCCCAGTCAAAGCATCCCCAACAGATGGCTATCCAGCCTCTGCTTAAAGACCTCCAAGGATGGAGACTCCACCACACTCCAAGGGAGTGTGTTCCACCATCGAACAGCCCTTACTGTCAGGAAGTTCCTCCTAATGTTGAGGTGGAATCTCTTTTCCTGCAGCTTGCATCCATTGCTCTGCGTTTTGGTCTCTGGAGCAGCAGAAAACAAGCCTGCTCCCTCCTCAATATGACATCCCTTCAAATATTTGAACAGGGCTATCATATCACCTCTTAACCTTCTCTTCTCCAGGCTAAACATCCCCAGCTCTCTAAGTCGTTCCTCATAGGGCATGGTTTCCAGGCCCTTCACCATCTTAGTTGCCCTCCTTTGGACCCGCTCCAGTTTCTCCACATCCTTTTTGAATTGTGGTGCCCAGAACTGGACACAGTATTCCAGGTGGGGCTTTACCAAAGCAGAATAGAGCGGCACTATTACTTCCTTTGATCTAGACACTATACTTCTATTGATGCAACCCAAAATAGCATTGGCCTTTTGAGCTGCCGCATCGCACTGTTGACTCATGTTCAGCTTATGGTCTACTTGGACTCCTAGATCCCTTTCACACATAGTTTCATTCAGCCAGATGTCCCCCATCCTATATCTGTGCATTTCATTTTTCCTCCCTAGGTGCAGAACCTTACATTTCTCCGCATTGAATTTCATTTTGTTAGTACTGGCCCAGCTTTCTAGTCTATTCAGGTCATTCTGAATTTCAATCCTGTCTTCTGGAGTATTGGCTACTCCTCCTAATTTGGTGTCATCTGCAAATTTGATAAGTATGCCCCCAATTCTGTCATCCAAGTCATTAATAAAGATATTGAATAGCACTGGGCCCAGGACAGAACCCTGTGGGACCCCACTGGTCACTTCTTTCCAGGATGAAAAGGAACCATTGTTGAGCACCCTTTGAGTTCGGTCAGTCAACCAGTTACAAATCCATGTAATGGTTACCTTGTCTAGCCCACATTTTACAAGCTTGTTTGCAAGAATGTCATGGGGAACCTTGTCAAATGCCTTACTGAAATCAAGATATACTATATCCACAGCATTCCCTTCATCTACCAAACTGGTAATTTTATCAAAAAAAGAGATCAGATTTGTCTGGCAAGACTTGTTTCTCTGAAACCCATGTTGGCTTTTTGTGATTATGGCATTGGCCTCTAAATGTTCACAGACTCTCTGCTTAATGATCTGCTCTAGAATCTTTCCTGGAATTGATGTCAGACTAACTGGACGATAATTGTTGGGATCCTCTTTTTTCCCTTTTTGAAGATGGGGACAACGTTTGCCCTCCTCCAGTCTGCTGGGACTTCTCCTGTTCTCCAGGAGTTCTCAAAGATTATTGCCAATGGTTCCGATATTACATTTGCCAGTTCTTTTAATACTCTAGGATGTAGTTCATCTGGTCCTGGAGATTTATATTCATTTAGGTTAACCAGGTATTCCTGTACTATCTCTTTACTTATTCTGTGCTGAGATTCCCCTATTCTGTCTTCTGCTCCATTATCCTTAGGTTGAGCACCCTTTGCCTTTTCTGAGAAGACTGAATCATTACCAATACACCATATAGCATATGTAAAGTGAAAGAAAGACTGAGGGGTTGCCTACACAGGTGACAAAAATTGTGTTCACTGTGTTTGAAGTTCTGTAGGAAGATACATCCCTTGTTTCACAGTAAAATAGCTTCTTTTAGGCATTAATATGATTTTTTTTTTAAAAAAAACAACAACACTTTTTACTCTGCACTTTTAGGAAAAGTTTATCTTGATCAGGGTGTTGGGAGGACAAGACTAGATGGGAAAGTTTGGTGTGTGATGCCATGTATTTTTATATATATATACACACACACACACACACACACACGCAAACACGTATTTTGAATTGCAAATATGTGAATTTTAAGTGTTGAATTTTTGGTGTGGATTGCTTTAATATGTTTATATTTTTATTTGTACTTTTAAACTGAGTGTTTTAAAAATGTTATTAATATAATAAAAAACCAACCAACAAAATGAACAAAAACGGCATGCAACTACAGACATACCTGAAAAACATCCCTCAACCCCTCCAACGAAAAACATATAAACACAAACATATTAAGAATAGTAACTTCCTGAACATTGTTCTAACCCATCTACTGATTCTTCAAAGACCTAATTGATGCTAATACTCTCAATTTTTAATTACCCCTACCATTTTACTCAACAGAATGAAAATCATGTTGTTCATCCTAAATGTTCTTTTAAAAAGCATGACATCAATATCTACATCTCAATACACATTATAGTAACTTCATATAACCTAGTTTCTCTCCTTTCTTTTGCAGGCATTTTAGAAGTGGATCCCAGTCAGACTTTTGCCCCTCCCAAGACTCACCTCTCAATAAGCTTGTAAGTTTATCTATTTCAATATAGTCTACTAGCTTGTTTAGCCAGTCTTTGCTATCATGACATTCCTTCAATGTTTTAACTGATGTTTGTTAATTGTTGTTGTCCCCACCACAATCCATGTGGAGAGGTGGGTAAGAAATAAATATTACTACTACTACTACTACTACTACTACACACACACACACAAACACAACTTGCCCCTTGGAACCCATGGGGGATCCTTACCAGAACTCACCGCTAGTTCGAAGACTCGCATGGGCTTGAATGGGGTGTATGCAGGCAGGGTGTGCGCCTGTGGCACATGCCCCATTGAGATTAATGGCGGTCACCTCTCCATGGTTTTTCAAGCCATCAAATCTGGAATGGCGACTGTATATATATGGAGAGAGAGAGAGAGATAAATGTTCATGGAACTAATTAAAAGCTATCAGGGCTTCTGGGTGGAGGTTAATTTAGGTTTTTTTTTATAACTTTCTTTTACATGCAGTCATCCCTCTGTATTTGTAGGGGTTGGGGTGCCCAGTCATGTGCTCACTCCCTCTCTCATTCTCTCATTTGCTCACTCAGGCAGGGAGGAGGAGTAGAGAGAGGATTGTTCTATCTCCCATTAGCTCCATTAGCTTCAATACATCATGGAGAATCAAGCTGCCCATTTCATCTACTGCAATTGCCAGCAATGGAGTGCCTCACACTGGTTGCTTCGGCCTCCTCCCCAGCCATGAGATCAACAATGAGAGGGTACAACCTCCTCACTGTTTCTAAGAGCAACTTCACCAGCAGTGCCTTGCTGGTGAGAGAGCATCAGCAACTGGGGTGATGCGCTCCATTGCCAGAAATCACAGCAGAGGTGATGGGCAGCTTCCATCTGCTGTGTGCACATGTGTATGTGCATCAGGATTTTACACATTTTTTTTTTTAAAAAATGAACAGATAGTCAGAGAAGACATTTTTAGACTTTCCACCCTTGCTCATTATCACTCACTGGCATGCAAAGAGGGAGAAAGAACTGGATGCTACCAGACACCACTGCAACCATTGTCTAAGGCTGAAGTGAATCATGGTCTTATGTGGATGCTGTGTAAGCAGACAACACTGCATCTTTCCTCCTTTCCTTTTCACACACAGTATACAAAAGGTATACTGTATATGTGTGCACATATATGTACCTTCAAGTTGCCTGTAGAGCCCACAAAATGCAGGTGCTTTTAAAGTTACAGCGGTGCACAGCAAAGGTGTAATAAGTGCACAATTGGTGCACTCATTGCATAAGCGCCACGTGGCACCATGTGGAAGCCGCATGGCACTTACGTAATGATTGTGGCGTCCATGTAGACAGGGCACTGCCATCTTGACACCTTGTCATGTGCTAGGGTTGCAGGATGTGTGTAATCTCCACCCCGAGGCAACCCTAGCATGTGATGAGGGTGAAATATAGCCTGCAGCACCTGTTATTCCCACCCATGTATTAAGCAAAGCTGATCCTGCTCAACTTCTAAGATCACACAGGAGATTACATAAATTTGCTTTACATTTGATTTTTCCTTGTTCACACCAAGTCACAACCAGAGTAAATGGAGTAAGTCAGAGACTCACAATGAAGTGCTTTCACATCAAAGGTTTAGTATACCTTACACAGAGCCTAGAAATATTAGTGGCTGAGATCCTACACCAGGAGATGTTGATATGATGGAGCTCCATTGTCATATAAGTTTATTGCATTCCTGACCCTGGTACATTCCGAGAACGGAACGCAAGGGTCCAGGAACGAGTGAGGGATGAGTGGGTGGGGGATGCATTTTACTGTGCACACCGTCTGTCACTCAATGTGTTCCATTTCCATTCCATCCCAGAATCCATCCCAGGGAGGGGATGTTTTGAGAACTGTTCTGAATAGTTCTCAAAAATCGCCTCCCTGGGACAGATTCTGGGATAGAATGGGAACAGAACACATCGAGTGAAGGACCAGGTGTGTGCAGTAAAATGTGTTCCCCACTTATTCCATCCCCATCCCAGACCCTTTTGTAATGCACAAGGCATGTTCCAGGGGCCTGTGCGATAAACTTAACAGTTATATCTCCTTATGTGATCCCCAAAACCCCACCTTAAAAACCAAGCAGCACCACCAACATAAGAATTTCCAAGGCCCTGGGGAATGGCACAGTCAATGAAGAAGCACCCATCCCTCTGCCAGCAGCAGAGCATTTTCAAGAGGCTGCTGCAGGAACCCTTGCATAGTCTTGTCACAATTGCTTGTTACTAAGTGTATTGCTACCAGAATGTGGGTGGACGTTTCTTTGCTCACTAACTCCCCAGCATCATGGAAATCCCTGGGTTGGTGGCACTGCCTGGCTTCTAAGGTGGGTTTTGGAGGGGCGGGGGGGGGGGCACTCTCAGACTTTGCATTGGTACAATGTCAGTAAAAAATGAATTTAAAACTTAATAATGCTTACCATCTCACTAGCTTGTTTAGCCAGTCTTTGCTATCAGGACATTCCTTTAATTTTTTAACTGATGTTGTTTGTTAATTGTTGTCCCCATTTCAATCCATGAAGTGCTTATTACTACGTGTATTGCTACCAGAATGTGGGTGGATGTTTCTTTGCTCAATAACTCCCCAGCATCTTGGAAATCCCTGGGTTGGTGGCACTGCCTGGCTTCTAAGGTGGGTTTTGGAGGGGGGGCACTCTCGGACTTTGCATTGGTACAATCACAGTAAAAAATGAATTTAAAACTTTATAATGCTTACAATCTTGTAAATATCAAATAGAGTGCCAGCCATCATTTTTTTGGACTGCAGCTTTACATTGCCCGAGTGTGCATGACCAAAAACCAAACTGTCTGGGGGATTCTGGGAATGACAATACACAAAATTAGTTATCTAAGCTCTGACAGTAGAAGAGAAGAAAAATGAACAGGGAGGGGGAAATGGAGCTGCTGCTGCTGCTTATTTTGACAGCCACATGTTGATCAGGAAACAAAGTTGTGGAAGAGTGTGTGGAAAACCAGCTCCTAGTGTCTCCTGCAATCTCATGGTAGGAGCCCATACTGGTTACTGGGAATACTGGAACCAGACCTTCTAGCCCCACTGAAGGTCTAGTTCTTTAATACTGTGCACCACATCCTCCAGATCATTACCCTATGGTAAAATGTGTAACTTAGCTTGATCAGAAAAAGACAAGAAACATTTGAGATATAGATTGATGTTATTTATTGCCGTTCATCACCATACTGTTCAAAATCATTTTTGCTGTGATTTACTGCTTTTTATATTTATGAGAGACAGACTGAGGCACAGTATGTTTCTGCCTGCTTTTTCTGTAGGCTAACACCGATATCCTTTATCTTAAGGGAGATCTCTTTCTTTCTATTTATTTATTTAATGTTTGATAGACTGCTTAGCTTTTACTACTAAAGAGAACCTGTAGGTACAACCCAGACTCCGATGTTAAATGGAGTTGTACTTTTCATAACTGTGGAGTCAGGATGTTTGCCTGATGTTTTTTAAAGAGAGAACTTGACATGTCATTTTATTCTTTCTTGAGAAAATACATTGAAAGAATGTTAAGCATGCGACAGAAAACAATCCAAACAAGGAAATTCACTGTTGAGACTTCAACATGCCATATGTCCTTTAATGTTTAATTACAACAGGGGCACAACAAAAAAGTCATTAAACTCGCACCCTATTGTGCATAGGTATTAGAGGACATATGGTGCGTTTCAAACAGAAGTGCAAATTTACTAGCATTTATTAAGGTTGTGTTTTTTCCCCTCCTAGTTACAACTGCTTTATATGTCAGAAATGTTTGAAGCTAGTGTTATATAGGGTCTGACAAAGCTGAAAAAAGTGTTCATCGCTAATTTGGGTTTCAGCATGTGAATATGATCTGTCTTCCCAACTCCAAGGATGGTAAATAAAATAACCGTCGTCATTCTGTTGTAGCATCTATAAGCTTTTCCTGTAGGTTTACCTGAATTATTTTATGAGGTATCCAAACCACTAGTGGTGCAGTAGGAAATACTGAAATGCAGACGCTCATTATGGCAACCCCTCAGCAATACCCACAGGGAGAGTCCACAGTGCAAATGGTCGTGTCAATGTGTATTTTTAAACACAACTTCTAGCAGTCTTCCTCTCCACTGTGGGCAGCTATTTTGTAAAGAACTTGCTTGCTTATGTCAAAGACATAATTTTGATCACAACAGAGAAAGCTCATAGTTATGCATTGTTTCTAGGAACATCCATTGCTTCTTCAGGTACCATTGATGTTGCAGATAAATTTGGAGGTGACACTGAAGTTCAAGGGGGAGATGGCAAATGATCTCAGTCCCTGCTAATCAAAATGCCCCAGATCTTCAACTCTGTGAGACCTGACTCTACTACGCCATTTCATAGGACAGGCCTACCAGTAGCAATTTAATAACTTTAAAATAAAAAAGAACCACTTAAAGAAAAATTGGTTGTCATCCAAGGTACTAAACTCTGGCCAAGCACCTCTGGTTTCACCAGCAACTGATACTATTGTGAAAGAATTAAATCCTTCTCATCTGCCACCTCATCAAATGTTTTAATTCACCAACCCAAAACTATTGGAATCAAAGAGACATCAATGCTTACATAGCATAGTCAGGGGAAAGCATGTTTGCTCTTTTCTTTCACTTCTCTCTCTGTTTCTTTCTCCTCATTCACACTGCATAATAAACCGGTTTTCAAACTGCTGTAAACAACTTTAAAGGGCCCTTGTTTTCACTTGTGCCAAATTTCTGATGCAGTTTCCCAGGGGGTTGCAGTGCAAATCCCATTTAAACTGGTTTTTCAGAATCTGTAGCATTTCCCACATCCTTTTAAATGAATCGATTCAGTGCAAGTGTGAACGTGCTGTCAATTGGATTCAGTTCCCCGTGGCATGGTCACCCCTGTGAGGCAACTCCATTTTGATTTGATCCTATTGATGAATGGGAATGAAAAGTGGAGTACTGTAAACTGAAATGGGCCGATTCTATCACAGTTTGAATATTGCAAACATCTATTTGGCTCTAAATTGCTCCATCAATTCAGCTAAAAACCCCCAAAAACCCAACAGTTTATTATGTAGTGTGAATGAGGCCTTTGATCCCTCTATTCAATCATTTTTGCTTCCTTCCTTCGTGCCTATGGAGGTCGCTTCTCCCCTTCTCCCAAAAGTTAGTTAGTGCTTAGTCTCCCTTTTATCTGGAGTGACTATGAGGCTCTCACCTCATGATGGACACTAGCCAACTTCCACACATGAGAACCAGCCTTAGGGGCTCTTCTATTAAAGTTTAGATAATCGCCTTTTGTCTATCTCCTTTCCTATCTCAATATGGATTTTCTCAAGCAATAAATGTAAATTGTTATTTATTTATTTATTTTACCTTACAAGACCACCCTGAGTATTTTCTCATGTTTCTACCACAAGCTCATATGCTTTGCTGCACCCTGACTTATACAGGTAACCTAATATTCCTACCAAAAAAAGAAAACGAAAAGAAAAGAAAAGAATGCAAGACCAGTATAGCTTCAGTCAAGCACAGGCGTACCTTAGGTTTACAACATTACAGCTGTAGTTTGTGACCACAGTGGGTTGTGTATACTTTCTTCCTCATAATGTCAGCATGATACACGAGCAGTCTCCATATTAGAAAGAGGAAAGGTACCAACTACATACCCTCCAACTGTCTCCATTTGGCAAGGACAGTCCTGATGAATCCCCTGTCATTCCACTTTTTCAGCTGCTTTTAAAATGTCCCATTTACTCTCTTCTTCTTCCACTTTCCCCCTTTGTCCTCACCTTACCTCAATTGCTACAAACTGAGTTCAAAATGTTTTCAATTACCTCAGTGGGGGGTGGGTAGATATTTGGGGCAGAATCATTCCCAGTAGCCTCAGGTGAAAGCAAAATGCTGTAGTCTCTCCTAGCTTACTTGTTCTTTGCTATGAATAAATTTTGCCATCTTGGCTACACATTGATGTTGCTTGGCCAGACATGATCCAGTTTTCATCTGTAAAACATTGGAGGATATGCTCACCATGATACTATTGTTAAGTGGTTTTTAAAAATGGATGGACAACTTATGGGCTTCCAGATGTTGTTGGACTCCAACCACATCCACCCCAGCCAGCATGGTCAATGGTCAGAAATTATGGGGACTATGGGCCAACCTTTAGAGGTGAGCATATCATATCCTCCAGTGTTTTACAGATGAAAACTGGACCATCTTGGGCCACAGAGGAAGAGAAAAGCAAAAAACAAAATTTGCCCCTAAACAAACCTTGCCAATCAAACTCTGTGATAGCATTGCCCTAGGGTCAATATAAGTCAGAAACAAATTGAAGGCACATAATGAAATCAAAGTGGGTTGACTCAGTGTAACTCTCCTTGCAAACCATAAGGAGATTTTTAAAGATCCCCATAATTACAGTGCAACTCTAAACACAAGTGAGTAAAATAGAAGTAAGCAATACATGGCTGGTGGGGCACATGAAGAAAATTCATTCCTCTCTCTCTCTCTTTTTTAAGCCTTGCTGTCACTTCTGCCACTACGTTGGCCCATTGATATGTGAACAAAATTCTTCTATGTCTCTTATGTAATCTGTTTCCAGAAAGCCTGTGAGACACTCTGTTGCATATGTCCTGGGGACGCTATGTTGAACACAATCTTGCAGTCTCATGGACCACAGAGTCAGTCATCAATGATTTCAGTGCCACTTGCAGTGCAATTTCCATGCCGGCACAGCCAGCAATGGCTTCTGGGTCTTCCAGTGGGCGTCTAGGAAGTGTCCCACTTTTGTAGTATAACAAGGAAGTAAAAAAATAAAAAGGGGGGGGGGAGGAGGGAAGAAGACAGAAATAACAGTGAGGCAAAACTTGCCAAAAAAAAAGGGGGGGGGGAGGGTCACAGTGTACTCACATAAGTGTTTAAGAAATGTGGGAAGGAGGTTACGGGGCTATGAAGATGATACGTACCCTGCCACTTATTTGTTTGACACATTTGAGATCCTTCTCACATGCACAAACACCCATGGCACAAGGAGCCATGGCTGACCGGCTTTCTACTAGAGAACAGGGTTAGCCTAAGCCCCAGTTTTCATCTGCAAAATGTCGGAAGGTATGTAACTGTTAATATTTTGTTTTTAATAATTTATCATTTAGAGAGATACTCAGATAGATGGGACCATTAGGTAGCAATATGTGAATTATGGACATGCCCTAGCAAGATCAGATGGGGCAGCCAGAGCAGAGAAAGATCGGAAGCTGCTCATTGAGTTCTGGAACATGGATCTAAACTGTGTTCTACACAGTTGAATCAGTTTAATACCACTTTAACTGTCATGACTCCATCCTAAAGAATCCTGGGTTGTGTTGTTTAGTCTGCTCAAGAACTGTACTGTACTTCCCTGTACTAGTCCCAAAGAAAGGGGACTCACGATTAAATCAGGGCACCTTACAGAACTGTAGTTCAAGGAAATACATCAAATGTTTGTTTTTGTTGATTAACTACCCTTCAGTCAATATTGACTCATGGCAACCCGGTGGATCAGACATCTCCAAGATTCCCTATCTTCCACTACTTTTCTTAGTTCTTGTAGATTCATACCTGTGACTTCCTTAGTTGAGTCCATCCATCTAGCATGTGGTCTTCCTCTCTTTCTCCTTCCCTCCACTTAGCATTATTGTCTTTTTTAATAAGTCATTTCTTCTCATGACATTTCTTAAGTATGACAGCCTCAGTTTAATCATCTTGGCATTCAGGGAGGTCTCAGGCCTGATTTGTTCTAGGACCCATTTATTTGTTGTTGTTCTTTTAGCTGTCCACTGTCTTCAGCATTGGTTTCCAGCACCACATCTTGAAAGAATTTATTTTCTTTTTATCCATTTTCTTAATTGTCCAGCTCTCACATCCATTCATGGGAATGGGGAGTACAATTGCTTGTACTATTCTAACTTTTAAACTTAGATGTATATCTTTAGTCTTTAGGATCTTTTCCGGTTCTTTCAGCTTCCCTCCCCATTCTTAGTCTTCCTCTGATTTCTTGGCTGAAGCCCCCATTCTGAGCTATGTTTGATCTAAGGTATAGGAACTTTTCAAAGGAGATTATCACATGCAAGATCTGTGCCGGGATAGATGCGAGTTGTAACTGTGAGCGATGGTTATTCTCATGCTGCCCAGTGCCTGGGCAGTTGGCAGCCCGCATCCAATCGGGCTGCCAACATAAAAGACTGTATAACAAAGTACTGCTGAAGAGAATGAAAATGTTAATAACATGGATGTGTTAACTACCACCAGGTATCCAATCTTATATTTCCTCATTCAAGTTTGTTTCTGTTAGTGGACATGGCAACATCATAGACTCTCAGAGTTATACTGGATCTGAATAAAAGCACCATTTAACTATCATAGTCAATAATTTTGATGGCTTAGTGAAATTTCATTACCAGCCTCTTCTTTGTGAGTAAGAGGGAGACGTCAAGTCTCTGGCCATCATAATGTATCCAGTTCTCACCCTTGTTTTTAAAGCATTTTCCTGTGCCCTGTTAGAGACCCCTTGCAATAGAATGAATAACACAATGAACTTTACAAAATGTCAGCAATTCCTCTGCATGCTCACACACTTGTTATTTTAAACAAAAAGCTACACATAGACTCTCCCAACCCCCTTCCAAATAGCCTTCATTCACATTAAGGCCCAGTGGCCTGCAAAATTAAAAGTATTGAAGCGCACACAACCTCTGATCAGATTTTTCCCCTGCTTTTTTTTTTTTAAAGAAAATCATAATGAAAAGATCAACAATATGAAATTTCAAAATTCTGTTATGGTTTGGTGCGTTTGCAGCCGTAACCAAATAATGCACATCTTACTTCAATGCATGGCTGAATGACAGTGGGGAGCATGGAGGGAATTGCAATAGGAATCCCGAATCCAGCTATTTGGTGCCTCCTGTGCTGTTCTGATATTTTTATTAGGACCATGTACTAGTGAGGGATCCCTTTCCCAAATGCAGACCTAAGGCCCTTTTACACTACACATTTGTTGTTGTTGCTGCTGCTGTTTTTGATATTGTGTGCCTTCTGAGGTATGGTGAGACTAAGGCAAACCTATCATGAGGTTTTCTTGGTGAGATTTGTTCATTTGTTTGCCTTCCTCTGAGAGAATGTGATTTGCCTAAGGTAACCCAGTGAGTTTCCATGGGTGAGCAGGGATTTAATCCCTGGTTTCCAGTGTTGTAGTCCAATATTCAAAACACGACACCATGCTGATTGTACAGTACTACACAGTTACAGCACCATGATTCCACCTGAACTGCCATTACTACATCCTATGGAGTCCTGGGGCTTTGGGAGGCCCTGTAGTTCTCTGGCTGTGAATTCTAACAGTCTCCCCCTAAATCTGCAGATCTCAGGATTCCAAGATGTTGCCATCAGTTACAGAGGAGTCATCGTGCTGTAACTATATAGTGTTAAAATACCTCTATTGAAGCAACTGGGTGTGCCAGAAAGTGAGTGGAAATGTGCATCAAAATTTTCCTCTTGAAAAGAAAGAAATATGGGTCTGCATTTCAATTGGCATTGCTTTGTTTATCCATTTTATGGTAGCAGCCTTGCTTCAGCAAGCAATAAACATGTGGAAGCCTCTTTATGGCTTTTCTTTTGAATGACAAGGAGACACAGATTAGCACTCTTTTAGAAAGTCTCATGACTTTTGCATGCTCAGAAAGTGTGGTTTAATTCCTGACCCCTGACTGACTGTACTGTAGATCTTAACAAATTATGGAATAGTTGATTATAAATTGTCAAATGCTACTAGCATATCAACATAAAGGAAGCAAAATGGAAAGATGTGCTAGCAGTATCCACCACCCTTTAGCTGGGTTGGTGCATGTAAATACATTCCTGTCTTTTTTTCCCCCATGCTCAGACTTGGATCCTGGCAAGTTCTAACTCAAAGCTGTTCTTGGAACATCTGCTATGCATTTATTCTCCAATTAATGATGCAGTTTAACAGCTCTAACAAGGTGGTCTGGGGGCATTCGATGCTCCAGGATTGTTGGAACTAAGCAGGTGTAGCCCTCATCAGGGTCTGATTCATAAACCATTGGGAGCTTCATATTGACTGCATAGAAGTATCTAAGAAAAGAGGGATAAATAAGTAAAAAAAGTTGAAGTTCAGAAATTTGGATAATGTTTTCCAGCTATGTACAGATCAAGTACACCAGATTTGAAAGCTTTTATCTACATTGCCTTCCTTGTGTTGTTAATGAGCACATGAATGGAATGTAAAAAGGAAAGGTTATCCAAGAAGAAGGGATGGGACATAACAGGAGACTATTGCATTGTTCTTAAATAGTGGGACAGAAGCAGAATTTTAACTGTAAAGGTAGGATCCTATTGCATGACCTTGTGCCTGGGCAGGAGCTATTATGTAGCTAATCTGTGCTTGAACCATGACTTTTAATGAATGGGAAAATCCCATGAATAGCTGTTAATTGCACTCTTTACTGCTTATTGTAGTATGTGCAATAGTTCATTCCTGGAATAATGCAAAGATTGGTGATCCCACATGGTGTGAGTAGGTGTTACTCCTTTCTTTCTTCTTCCCTATCACTGAACATAGTCATTCTACTTCTGGTGCTGAGAAGAGAAGGAAGTATTGGCTCTTTTCTCAAAACGAGTTTCTCTGTGCTCCCATCCAGGCTGTCCACATAGACTTAAATCTCCAGACATGCACAAAATGTTCTGGAAAGACTCTTTAAAACTGACATGACATCCTCGCCCATTCCTGAAAGAACTTATGTATATACTCGACTATAAGTCAACCTCATGTATAAGTCGAGGGCAAGTTTTGGGGCCAAAATTATGGATTTTGCTATGACCCATGGATAAGTCGAGGGTAAAATTTAAGGGCGTGTAACAAAGGATCTAAAGGATGAAAGAAAGAAAAACAATGTCAAAGAGCTTCCAAAATTTCAGCAGACATAGTTCTTTGTGTTTACTTTTAAGGCTGGATGGATGAGAGAGTCAAGTGGATCAGTGCTTCCAGGACAGATTATACTCTTGCTTTTCACCAGCAGATGGTTCCTTCTTTTAAATAAGATTTAAGATACAGTGCTTACATTGACCCATGGATAAGTCAATTCGGGTTTTTTGGGCCAATTTTTGGACCTAAATTTCTAGACTTATACATGAGTATATACAGTATTTACTGGGCCCTGCTGCACAATAATTGTTGACTAGTTCTGCATCTTTTAACTTCATTTTGTTATGTTCCAGTTTTTATATTGCATTATACTGATATTATGTACTGCTACCTTGAAAAGATTTAAACATTCAATAAAAACAAATGTAAAAACAAGAAGGAATGACTGCTTCCTCATGAGGACTCAGTAATTCCTTTCTTTGGCTGGAGGGAAAGTGGGAGAAGCAGGGAGGGCAGGGAGGCAGGATTAAAGTGGAATAAGGAAGAGAGAGTGCAGCATCTCTGCATAGCTACGTCTTATCAAAAAAAGCCCAGGGGTGAGAAACCTAGAACCCAAGCTTTACTTTTAAAAGTCCACTGAAAGCTTCCAGTTCTGACCTCTGGGAAGAACAGCTCATGCCTCTGCTGCCTGTCTGTTGAGTAGGGAGGGAAGGAAGAGGAGAAAGCTTCGGTTCAATCCACTGATGGTCTCTTCCCCAAAGAGATTTACTCCACAGAGAAAATGCTGCTTGGCAGAAGAAAAGATTTTCCAACTCCTGCAAGCCAATGCTCAGTTGGAACAGCCAATGTTTTGAACTACTTCTGTATGTCGGCAGGAAGGGAGACAGAGGAACATGCGTTCATTTCCAAGTTTGTGACTAGAATTTGTGTAGTGATGGATCAAATTGGAGAGCTTACTTGCATTATGCAGAGAAATAGCTGCTCCACAAAAGTTTTAATGATGGGATGCCTCCATGATGATTTAATCATGGGAGATAAGTGTGATCAGCAATCACACCCTTGCACTTTACGGAGGATTTAGCGACGTTTCAGGGACGATAAACTTTGGTGTGATAATCCTCTTAGATTATTCATTTGCTTGTTTAGGTTTTGTACTCCACTCCCAGTAATCATGAAAGCTACCAGGAATAAGCCTCATAGTTCCATTAACACCCCCCAACACATACACACACACTGCTGATTAAGAGAAAAGTGTCATACAATTTAACAACCAGGTAATGCAATATTTCAAATGGCAAGCTTAAAAAAATAAATAAAGCAATGATGGAAAATGGTTTTCTGTGGGTTTTTTGGGCTGTGTGGCCATGTTCTAAAAGAGTTACCTCCTGACGTTTTGCCAGGATCTGTGACTGGCAGCCACAGATGCTGGCAAAACGTCAGGAGGAAACTCTTCTAGAACATGGCCATACAGCCCGAAACCCCCCCCCCCCCCCAAAAAAAAAACCTATGGATGCTGGCCATGAAAGCCTTCAACTTCACAAAGATGGAAAATCTTTGATCTCCAAGTAGATTTGGTCTGCAATGCCTATGAGTCACATAGCCAGGAAAGACAGTGACAAAGGATTGTGGGAGTCGAGGTCTGGACAGCCAAAGTTTCCTTCCTCCACTCTCAAATGAAAGGCTACAGCTGCTACTGTTGAAAATGTACTAGAACAGATAAGGCATTACAGTAGGGAAGCCTTCTTCCCAGCTGGCTCATAGGCACCATAGGCACCATAGGCAGCTGGGGTGGGAATGGGGCACTGGAGTAGTGAGTTAGAAGTGCCTTAGTGTTCAAGTAGATTCATGTAGGGCTATGTAGTGTTTTTGATGCCTAAATCTCAAACTTGAAAAGCGCTTTCAGAATTAATACTATCACTGTAACTGTTCTAAGAGTAGGCTTGAGCCAGTGGATATGTTAAGAATTAAAAGAACGTGCTCTGTGTGACTAATCCAGGTCAACGATGTAACAGTGGTATTTGGAACAATTTTTCACATTTCTGAAAAGTCTTCAAATACAGCTCCATCTGCACCCCCAGTGCATTTCAGTTGCCAGAGCTTATTGTAAAACATTGTATATCAAAGCATCTGAGTCAGTGACCAGCATGCCACCCCCCACGTGCCGGGGATTGGTACCATAACTATTGGCTAAAATTGTTTCTTTCTCTCTCCTGGAAGTTCATTAGGGACTAGCAACCAATGGCTCATGAACTGGCACCATTCCATACACCGTCACTTTGAATAGCACTGCTGTAGATAACATAAACAAAAGCATCCTTATCCATCAGCGATTGCAGCCTGCACATCAACCTTAGATGATGGAAGATACTTTGTGCCACCAGTGCCCTCTGAATATCCAAAGAGAACACTGGTTCTAACAGCACCATCAATCTACAGACTTAATGCCTTAGAAAGGATCGTGCCCCATCCACTTCTTTTGAGCTATCCACCAACAGTTTCCCCAACTTGTCTTGAAATGAACTCAAGTTTATTGGACCCCACCCAGTTTATTACCACCCAGTTTATCATAAAGACTGATTCAGAATATCTGTAGCCTTGCCTGAGTGTGATGGAAAAGAGAAATAGATGTTTTTCTAACACTCCACTTTCCATCTCCAGATTACCTCACTGAGTATTTTCAGGTAGCTGATGAAATGCACACGAGTAGGGCCTTGTAAAACAACAGGTGTCATAGGACCAAATAATAGTCTCTACTAGAACTATGTGGCCATCCACCTAGGAACAGTGCCCTGGGCCAGAATACAGTACATGAGCAATACTGAATATTGGTGAGAGATCAAGAAGGATTTGCAGGGCTGTATTAAGATATGCTGAGGCCCTAAACCCGTTTAGCTTTAGGGGCCCCATAACACTACTCCCAAATGTGCATTCTTTTAACAATTTTGTAAAACCTGGAATTTAGTAAAGTATTATAAATATTTTTAATATTTAGTAAGGCTCTCATAATCTGTAATTCTCTTAGTTGGTGTGTAAATCTGGCATTATCAAGAGTCTTTAAAACTGAAATGACACAGGCTGGCTTTACCGTTAGGCAGAATGTGGAAGCCACTTTAGGGATTAGGTTTAGAGTATCCTGAATCAACAGCAAAGGATGCATCTGCACTGTAGAAATAATGCAGTTTGACACCACTTTAAGTGTTGTAACTCCATCATATGGAATTCTGGAATTTGTAATTTTACAAGGTCTTTCATCTTCTCTGCCAAAGAGTGCTAGTGCCTCACAAAACTACAAATCACCGGATTTTGTAGGATGGAACCATGGCAGTTAAAATGGTGCCAAACTTTTTTTTTCTTCCCCCTACAGCACCCCAAGTGTTAGCTGAATATTTATCACTGCATTCTTTGTACAAAGGAGATGGAGAGAGATGCTTGTGGGATTTTCTGCCACAGATACTAAAATAATTTGGTTGGCCTTAGGTACTGT
The DNA here is from genome assembly GCA_034509955.1 of Urosaurus nigricauda. Classification (NCBI taxonomy): domain Eukaryota; kingdom Metazoa; phylum Chordata; class Lepidosauria; order Squamata; family Phrynosomatidae; genus Urosaurus; species Urosaurus nigricauda. The sequence continues at coordinate 132,736,992 of JAOEGL010000003.1, forward strand.
GTACAGCCGTTATAGGATGAGGGATGCCACTGCTGGCAGCCAAATATCTTGAATCAGATATACATGGGATAGTTCAAAAGGTAATAGATCCTATGGAAAGTATTGGGCTGCTTCTGTCTCCTATCTTGAGTCTGAAGTGGAGTAAAATCAAGGAGCAGTTTTACTGTTTACCTGCTACTTGCGTGAACTGAAAAGCATTGTGTAAGGTTACCTTGATGGCTCATTCACACATGCAAATTTCCACTTGATGTTCCAATAATCAAGTTATTAATATGTGAACCAACGTGTCTAGTGTATGCCTTGTTTTGTGTTCTTGAATGCCCACTTGGGACATCATGGGCTTTTACTAGATCCTTGTAGGACTTTGCAATTTAGGATAAGGATTTTTCACAAATCCTTGATTGGGGTGAAAAATTTATCACTGGAGGAAAGAACATTGTTTTTCAAGAGTTCAAGCCTGCTGCAGATGTGACAGTGTAGTATTCGCTTTCTACATAACCCTGACTTATAGTGCAAACCAAGATAAATAAATACAGTGTCAAGTCTGACAAAATGTTGTAGTTTCATGTTGTTGACTTGCAAATTGAATTTTTACATTAAATTTACACTAAATGGAACCTCATTATATAGTGATGAGGTCCGGTATGATCCAAATCATTAAAATCACTGTACTGCTTAATGATTCACTAAGTGGTACTGCAGTGCCATAAATTTAGCACTAGTTTCATGATTCAAAACACTAGGCTGAGACACCAGCAAATCGTATGTGGATCATTAAATTTACAATGAATGTCAGAGATGAAATAAGGGAGAAAAACACTTTGAGAGATCGGGATAATATGTGCTCTAAGGTGACATCCATCAAGATAAATGATCTTACCCTACTTGCGCTTGTTATTCTTCATTTTATTTGGGCTTTTTTTTTTTGGCTTTGTTTTTGTTAGTCTTCATTTTATAATTTCCAGGGGGGGATGTGCCTATGATTTCAAGTGGCTGTCATTCTCAGATTCTTTTGTGAACAATTTGATTTGCATTTGGGTCACCAAATGGCAGTTCAGGAACCACAGGTGACTCTTTGGCAATCTAAATATGGCTCCTGAACTAGAAGAACTAGAAGAACATGGGAATCTGGAGACAAGAGAAAGGTCTGGGATGTTCATTTGTCATATATAATCTCAGAAGAATTGTCTGTCTGGGTCGGATGAATGGTCCATCCATATAATCAGTGTAGTCTACCTCTTCAGTAATGATGAACAAACTTTTCTTGCTTCAGTTCAGTAAGTTCTCCAAAGTCATTCTCTAGGCACCCCTGTCTTATGAGACCAGACATGTGCAAACAAGACAGAGGGCCTTTTCAGTTATGACATGCTATGTGACATGCCTTTCTCAGGGGCTATTCAGATGGTGAAAAAAAAAATCCAGGTAGAATCTGGGTTGAATCTTTGTTGTTCACATGGATTTCAAATGCATCCAATTAAGTCAGGAAGGATGACTGCAAAAAAACAAAAAACAAAAAACCAATTAACCCGGGATAAATTAACGCTGGGAGTTCTTCTGAGTTTTTCTAAAAGATTCACATTCTTGGCTGTGTGAATAACCGATGCAAATGGACCCAGGACAAACCAGGATAAAACTTTATGCCTTCAAAATATTTTGAATACATTCACATCATTGACTCCATCATCATCATCACATTTTATTTATAAAGCACTGTAAATTTGTACAGCAGCATAGAGATGCACATAGATGCGTTTCCATAGTGTGAACAACAAACTCGGAATGCATGAGTGAGATTTTTCACGTAGTCATGCTAAAAAATAATGTGTGAATGACCCCCCAGACTTTCCAGATTTCCCAGAATGACTTTCCTGGTGCTTTCATTAGGATTTTTTAAGTGCCAAGTGAAGACTTTAAGGTTTTTACTAGTGCTATTAGAGCTTAGCACTCTTTTTTATGTACTGCAGTGGTTTCCTTGTTTGTTGCTGGTTTTATTCTTGTTTTATTAAGTGTTGTTTTTATTCATGTTTGCATTGTTTGTATTTTACATTTTGTTTACATTTTGTATCGTAACATCTTGTATACTATCCCCGAAACCCTCTCCTTATTGGAATGTCTGAAAGTACATTAAATAATCTGCAAGCATTCTCAGTCAACATGCAGAAAAATCTGTTTCATGAGTTCTCCCATTCTGTCAACTGATATACATGTAGATATTGATGGCATTGCATGCAATTCTCATTGCAGTGTTGTCTCTCAGAGCTGTGGTCTGAAGTAGCCTTGGAGCCACCATGAAACACTTCTTCCTAGAAAGGTTTGTTATCATGTGTCTTCAAGTCATTTATGATTAAAGCAATCATGGTTCTTTGCAGAATTTGTTCAGAGGGAGTTTGAACATGCCTTCCTCTGAGGCTGAGAGAATATGGCTGGCCCAATGTCACTCAGTGGATTTCCATGGCTGAGTGGGGATTTGAATCCTTAGAGGTGTGTTGAAGGCTGCTTGAAAACCCAGCCTTTAGATGAGAAAAAGGGAAAGTGTGCCATGAAAACACTATTTTGGAGTTTTAAGGGAGAAGAAGTGCTTTAAAAAGGAGCTGGCCCATTTTACATTGGCAAAAAGAGGTGTGTTGAAGGCTGCATGAAAGCCCAGCCTTTAGATGAGAAAAATGGAAAGTGTGCCATGAAAACACTATTTTGGAGTTTTAAGGGAGAAGAAGTGCCTTTAAAAAGTAGTTTGATTTCCCCACTACTTTTTTAAAAAGGGTGCAGCATTGCTGGCCCGTTTTACACGGGCAAAAAAAGGCGCTTTTAGGGCTAAAAAGCCCGCATTTAGGGTTAGGGAGGGCGTAGCCTTTACACCCTCCCTAAGCCTAAAACGCATGGACGCCGCCATTTAAAGATGGCGGCGTCTACACGGTGGCGCCGTACAAGCGTCATCACGTGCGTAGCGTTTTGACGCGCTGCGCACGTTTTGACGCTCTGGCGGCACGGGAGGGCGCCAATCGCGCCCTTCCCGCACCGCAAAAAAAGAGCTCGATCCCGGAGCTCTTTTTTGCGGCGGGTCGTTGCGGTGGGATGAGGCCTCTGGGGCTGCGCGTGTGGCAGCCTAGGCCTCATCTCACCGCTAGAAGGGGCGAGTTTGGACCGCCCCTTTTAGCCAATGTAAAAAGCACCCCTATTGCATCTAAAGGCTAAGGTGTAGTTGAACGGTTAAATGGGGCTCTGTATCTTTAAAGCGCCCATTTAAAGGCAGCGATACAAGTGCGGAGGGAGGGAAGGTGCCAAGACAAGAAGAGACCTTCAGAGCCCGGCCAGAGTGCGCCTGCACCTTCCTTCACCTCCTCCCTTTGGTTGAGAGAGTGTGACTTCTAGGGAGACAGCAGGGCACTGGAGGCGCTCAGCCAGACCAGGGCAAGCTGGCAAGAGGAGGAGGAGAAGGGGAGGGACCTGGAGCACCTCCGCTGCCCTGCCTCCCTGCAAGTCACACTCTCTCAGCCGAAGGGGGAAGGAGAAGGCAGGCCCAGGCACACTCTGGCCAGGCTCCAGGGCTCTCTCCTGGCTGCCTTCCTCCTCCCTTTGGCTGAGAGAGTGTGACTTGCAGGGAAGCAGGGCAGCAGAGGGGCCCCATGTCCCTCTCCTCCTCCTCCTCCTCCTGTTTCCAGCTTGCCCTGGCCCAGCATCAGGAGGACCTGGAGCACCACCGCTGCCCTTCCTCCCTGCAAGTCACACTCTCTCAGCCAAAGGGAGGAGGAAGGAAGCGGGGAGGGAGGGAGGGAAGGAGCCAGGAAGAGACCCCCAGAGCCTGGCCAGAGCACGCCTGGCCCTCCTGCTTCCTCTTCAGAAAGAAGGCTGGAAAAGTAGGACGTGTCCTGGCAAAGGAGGACGTGCCTGGTCAACTTGGAAAAGGGGGGCCTCTGCTCAAGAATGGAGGACATATGGGAATCCCTCCTGGACAGAGGGCTGAAACCTCAAGACAACTCAATATAATGCTCTGACAGAACACAGACTACAACTCCCATGAGCCTTTGCTACCATTTCCCAAGATGCCTTAATTTGCAACAGAAAGCCGACCAGTATGTTCACATGTGATGAATTCTTTCGTATTGACTCTGCATTTTCTTTTTGTGTAGATGCTCGCTTGTTTTGTGTGTGATGAGCTTGTGCGTAATCACGTGCATTTCCAAACTGACCTCACTTTCTCCCTCTTTCGGAATGGTCCTGTACTCCCCCATGTGATAAGCTCCGACTGTATGGTGTACCTGCGCAATTGCGCAATTCGCAGCCAGCAAGGGAAAAAAAATGTTTAAAGCGCGGCTAAAAGCCACGTTCCTTGCCGCCCATGTAGCTGCTCCACCTGTGTTTGTAGCGTTTTGACAGCTTCCCATGTAGTTGCTGAGCCACAGAAAAAACCTCAGTCTAGCTGCCCTGTACTTTTTAAATGCACACCTGGGGCTTGCTGTCTAGCTGCTAAGCATTAAGGAAAGTGCAACTTCATGTCACACTTTCTTGCCAATGTAAAAAGCCCCCTTGTCTCCAGAGTCCTATAGCAACAGCAAGAACCACCAGCAGCAAGGACCAGCAGCAAACAAGTTTTATATTTTCCCCACTTTTCAAGACTTCAATATCATTCTAAGAATCCTCCCCATATATTGAGAATCTAAGGAAAGCTGCAGACCCTGAGATCTGGGAAGCCTTACATGGCACCATTTCAGACCCTTGGTTGTGGCCACACAAATGATTTTCCATCACACACATGCACACATCTCTTTCTCTAAACATAAAAGACTAGATATTAGGAAGAGCATTTCACATTTCTACATGCAGTGATTATTTATTTATTGTTGTTTGTTGGTACTGTTGGTGTTATTCTTATATCAATTTCTATACCATTTTCCAAATCTAAAATGGTATGTCAAAATTGTGAATAGATTTTCCATAGGGACAAGATGCAACCTTAGGCCTGATACAGATGGCCAAAAAAGACTGCCTGTACAGCACGATTAGGGTTAGGGAGGGTTCAGCATTCACCCTCTCCCTAATCCTAACATGTATGGAGTCTGTACCTCCCCTTTGATTAAAATGGCGGCATCCATATGGGCGCGCCATGATGTTGTCATGGCGTGCGCAGCGTTTAAACAATGCTGTGCACGCCTGACAACATCGTGCCACAGGAGGGCACCAAGCGCGTCCTTTCCACGGCACATAAAGGAGCTTGAAAACCGAGATCCTTTTTGGCTGTGAGTCCTTGGCAAGGACCCTGAGGAGAAAGGCACTGCAGTGGCGGCCCCTTTCTTTCCTCAGCAGTGCCGGGGAGAGTGGGGTGCAGCAGGCGCCCAGGGCTTGTGCTGCACCCCGCTTGCAGGCCGCAGAGAAGCAGCAGTTTGCTGCTTCTCCACGGCCTGCAGAAGCAGCAAAATGGGGCTTCTGGGGCTGCCGGTGAGGCAGTCTTGGCCCCATCTCACTGCTTCTTGGGGAGGCTGCAGACCGCCCCTTTTGGGCAGTCTGTACTGCCCCTTTGATTATCAAAGAAGTACCCATGTTAGTGTCTTGCAGCATGAAAAGGAGGAGGGGAAAATGTGGCAGCACTTTAAGACTAACTGCATTTATTTTAGCATGAGCTTTCACGGATCTAAACCCACTTCTCTGGATGCAGTACCAAGTAGTATTAAGACCTCAGATATAAAGCATATTTATACAGTTGTGGGAGTGGTACAGAATGTAATGGGACCCAGAAAGATGCAAATGATGTCTCTTGTTCTAAATGTTCAGAGGACTGGGTGAGGTGTTGCAGGTCTTTCATATCTTCACATTTCTTTTTTCCTCTGTCCCCTGCCCTTCCTCTTTTTTAAATCTTTGCTTATGTTATCTAAAAATATTGATCCTAACCTGCAAATATATATCAAAACACACATTTCCCTATTGTGGACTGGCTGTCTGACATTATTGTAATTTCTGCTTTCCAAAACATGGGGATGGGAGGAGGAAAAGAAATAGAAAGTGTATGTAAAGAAATGGAATTAAAATAAAAAAAACCCTTTCAAAAACAGAGTGCAAAAAAAAGTGTGCATGTAAATATTTTTATTCTGCGTGTGTGTGCATGTGTACATGCATGTGCACACACACGTATTATTTATTTATTTTTTGGTGGAGTGAGATTGTGGAAGGGGGCAGGGGAATAAATAATTCAAAGGCCTGATGATCACACAAAAGATTCAGTTGACTTGACAGGTATGAATTTATCTCACTTGTGAATGAATAACCTTTGAGTCTCACATGAGACCTAAATATTCCAAACACATTTCCTTAGGCTCACATCAAAAAAGGCTGCTCATTTCAACCAAACAGCCCTTTTGGTTACCTGTAACATACTGCCATAAATTTGAAAATTACCATAATAAAGGCTTGCTAAGGAGTTGCTGCCTTGTAATATGAGAAGGAAGCTGTGTTAACTCTTTGTTTTGCCAACAACAACAAAAACACCCTTGAAGTGAAAGTTCTGCAATTGTGCAAGTAGCTGATAGTGATCTTAGGGGATCTGGGGATAGAAATGGGCTCCAAGGGCCACTGTCTCATGTTGTGCAGCACTGCGTTGTATGGTGGGCCTAGCTCCAAGGCATCAATATCTGGAATATTGACATTGTTTCTGGAAGGTACTAAAATCTAGTTGCTGCTGTGTATCTGCTTTGGGTTTCAGTTTAAAACTTTAAATGAACTATCCGAGGCACAGGGCTCATTTGGGGGATCAGGTTCAGCACCTGGAACTAAAACCCAGATCTGATTCACTACCATATTGACATGGAAGCCACCATCCACCACTCGTATCACTTGGGGACTTTCAGCTTGTCATTGGGGCTATTAAACACAGAGCAGGGATTGAAAATTAAAAATAATTCAGTCCTGTTACTCATTGTTGCATCAAAGACATAATGTGTTGTCATTAATCAACGTAAGGTTGAATAGGTAACTTGTTGCACTATGTTTTGTATTAATTTTCCATTATTTTTGGTTACTTGGGGGCAGGGATTTAAGATTAATCAGAGAATAGTCTATCAAAGTGTCGCCAGAAGAGTCTTTACCAATTTTTTAAAGATGCAAAAGGCATTACTTCTTAGAGGAATAACATAACTTTGTTTCCTCTTTGTTATGTTTTTTAAAAGTTACTTTTGTTATGTTTTACAGGAAAAGGTAACTTGTTGCAGGTGATTGTGTTACTTTTGATTTTTATGTTCAAGCTCTGAGGGCCTTTTCATACTAAACTCTATGCTTTCATTCCATTAGTTCATCTATAGATACCTGAGTTTGTAGTTTGGAGAGGCACTAGAGAAGCTTGCCAGAACTCAAAGTATCTCCACCTGCAAAAGGCAAAAAAACAAAACAAAAATTAAAGCTAAAACCAAACCAAAACAAAAACAACCCCCCCCCCCCCTGTAAATCCTATGATTCCATAGGTTGTTGCCATGGCAGTTAGTGTGGAATCATAGTGTTCCCATTGTGGAATATGAAATGGCCCCTGAGTCAAAAACATCCTGTCTCAGAAACTGGCAATTCGATTTTTGGCTAGTTTTTCTTGCCAGATTCTGCTGACAAGCATGCCTCAATGCCTTTGACTTACATAGAAGTGGAAGAGGGGGAACATTAGAACATGAAACAAACGTACTACCAAGGTCATTGCTTTGGGGTAATTATGACTTATACAGGTACATATTTCTTTCCTTATTCAGGAATACAGTGGTCCCCCGTGTTATGAATCCCCCGGGGTACGAAAACCCCGGGATCCAAAAGAGCCGGGGCCGGAAAAATGGCCCTAGTTTATGGGGGAAAAAAAAACGGGTTATGAAAAAAAGCGGTGGGAAATTCAAATGGTGCAAAGTTTATTCCTATACTTACAGTGGTCCCCCAGTTTGCGAACTTTTTCGGTTTACGAAAGGGGTGCTGGAACAAATTAATTTCATAAACCGGGGGACCACTGTATCTACCTGTCTTTCTCATGAATATAAATGAGCTGGGTATTTCAACACAAATGGTATCATAAGAAATCAATACTGAACAATACTGAACACAAAATATGACAGCAACTGGCCCAGCAGATAAAACACAGTGGCTAGAATCCAGGTGTATAGTCCCATCTAGAATAGACCCATTTGTTGGTGAATGTTGAATCAGGTAAAACCATCTGGTTCAATGGCTCACCTCTTTTCAGGACTAACAATAGGATTTAGACCCATGTTTTAAAACTATCAGTCACCTGGAAAAACAAAAGCATGCTAAAGTAAAAATTCCATTGCCACCAAAAAGGACTGGAGAAACTTCCCACCAAAATCATGCAGGGGAGGGAGATGTTCCAAAATATACATGCAGCCAGTAACTTAGCAGGCCCTATTACTTTGGAGTTTATCACACAGGAGATATTTCTCTCAATTTTGAAAGAAATTGAAGTGAGGCCAGTTTGGAATTGAGTAAATTCGCTAGTTCAGTGAATTTACTTGATTGTGTATTGACACTGCATTGCATTCAGAACTGCCCAAAGTTGCCTCCCAGTGCCTAAAATTGTGTGTGATAATTTCTCACGCAATCAAGCGAAACCCCACGGTTGCATTTAGAAGGACTTCCCATTGCCCAAAAATGTGTGTGATCAGCTTTCACGCAATCACACAAAATCCCATGATTGCGTTCAGATTGCCATTGGTTTATACTGCCAATTCCCATCATGTGATAAACTCCTTTGTCACTATCATCTGTGCCTCCACCCATGTTGAGAAAGAAAGAAGGCCCTCTCCCCAGATGTCAAGGGCTGGGAACTCTGGTGCAAGAGGGGGGCAGTGTGGTGAACACCTTTACTGTTCACTCCTAAGTTCGCTTGATGACAGCACCCTGGGCCTTTTCATCCCACCACTGCCACCACTTTTTATTATGTGATACGAACTGAAATGAACATGATAACCCTCTCTTGTTCGCCCACCACCTATCTCCTACTGAGGCACTGATAACTTTGGTAGCATGTTTCAATAGTTCAACAGAAGTCAAGTGGTAATTCAAAACATTGATAAAGTTTATTTGTAAAATATAAAAATAAATCATGAAATAGAATTAAAGCTTTGTTTGTCTTATTTCTTTAGTTACAGAAGTTCCTTAAAACAGAAATACTACCGCCACTCAGGCAACCTTATCTCCAGTATTAACCAAAATCTTCCTTAAAACCTATAGGCTTATTCTGAGCCTCTCTTTCTCAGACTCCCTCAAGCCTATCTAGTCCCTACTGGACTTCTCAGACCCTTCCCTGGTCTTTATCTAACCTACAAATCTTCCCTCAGGAACCCTAAGAGCCCGCCCACCCTCCCTCTGAGGTGTCTCTTCCCTCAAAACTCCAACAAAATAAACCCCACTTTCGCTCCCTGTCAAGGCTCTTTTATAGCCCTGCCCAGCCAGCTTCTCATTGGCTGGACTCCTGGTGCTCTGTGATTGGCTGTTTCCTCGGCTTGCTCACTACAGGCAGCCCCATGGATATTCTTGATCCAAAGGCTTTAAAAATCACCAGCAACACTTTGAATTATATCCAGAAGAAAACTGATGATGAGTGCATATGCTGCAGGATATGGTCCCAACTTCCCACCAACTTCCCTGCACTTGTGTTCTGGACCCTTGATAGTCAGGCCAATGTACAGCATCCAAATCAATGTTCCAGTTGTAATGTTCTTAAGAATGAATGCAGCTCACCAACTAGATGGGCAAGGACATTCCTAGCTGCCAGATATGATTTTATTAAACAGCTTATGATGAATCATCATTATGCTCTAGGTCTATGAAACTTCAAACAAGATGAATGTGCTTTTGGTAAATGCTGTGTGTGCTTTGTCCAGAATGAAACCTTCTATCCACCATTGGATTACTCTTTAAATCAATGTCTCTATAGTCTACTGAGATGTTAAAAATATTAAATTGACAATCAGATGGTGACATCACATTTCGTATTTCTAATATCTCCTTTTTATTGTATGGAAACTCACCTACTCACAAATCCCAGGGTTGAATGATCTTATAACTTACAGAAAAAGGGGAGAGACATTTTGGAAGTTCTTCCTCCTCTTCTTCTGTTGACATTTGTAATGTCTTCAATGGAACAAATAAACATGAAGAAAAAAGAACAAATATTTCTGTATCCATTCAAATAAACATTAAGGATTCAAGATCCCTAGCCAGTTTTGACTTCTTTTGTAAAAGGTATTTTTTTTAAAAATCTAGGCCTCTAGTTTGCATGAAGATTTACTATAATGGCCAGTTGATCGTGTCTGCTAAGATACTGGAAAACTTGTTCCCACAAAAGCCATTTCTACATCTGGAATATTCTGAAACAAGGCCCATGTTCCTGTCATGGCCAATTAGGTCAACATGGTGAAACAAAGGCTCATGGGATGGTGAAACATAAAAGAGTACATTATTAACTGATGTCTTTTTCATTTTATTTTTCTTCAGTGACATTTAACAAATTGGATGGTAAATGCTGGGACACACATAGAGATACACACAGAGAAACACAAATGCTCTGTTAGATTATTATTTTTTTAATAGCGAGAATAGGAAATGCTGCTCAGTTCGCATACGAGGAAATAATCATAGCGGTGTGATGTTTTTCCAATAAGACGTTGATGGTATATTTTTTTCTCTCATAAGGGACGTTACCAAGTTTGCTCTTTCCTTACAAAGTCACATGATTTATTCAGTTTCATGTACACAGATTCTTTTTTATATCATTATCTTAGAAAAATTAAAGGTTGTTTGAGCCAGGCCCCAGGAGAACTTTTTAGAATGTCAGTCCTGTGAAGCAAAACACTTCTTCTAAAGTTCTCCTGAGGTTGCACTTTGCCAGTTTTGATATCTGACTTGTTAGAGAGAAGACATGTATTTCCATTATTTGTTTAACAATCAACATAGTGCTTTAGTTCTCTTAATACAAGAGCCTGTTGCCAACGTTCTGCCCCCCTTCCAACATTATTGCACGTAAAACATTTACCGTGACCAAAACATGGAATCCAGAACACAGTTATGCAGTTATGGACTCTTATTTCTTCCCAAACTATGTTTGAGTTGGTTGATAAGCCTTCATTTGCAGGGAGATCATAGAATGAAATTCTGCAACCCAGCTGAACTGCCTCTCCCATCAACCCTCATTACTGGCTATGCTGGTTGGGGTTGATGGGAGTTATAGTTGAATGACATTTGGGTAATCATCGCTTTCCAGTCCTTGTCATGGAATGTAACTTCTAACATACACACTGAAACTCTAGTGTTCTACAGAACTCTAGAAATATCCACTTATATATTCATTTCCTCTGAGCAGAGTGCTTTGCAAATTGTGAAATTCACATATTGAATGACAGCTGTCCTTTTGTTTCACATTAGTATATGTTCATTCCTTGGTGTCAACAGTTGTTGTTGTTGTTGTTGTTGTTGTTGTTGTTGTGTGCCTTCAAATAATCTCTGACCTATGGTGATGACCTTATATTTTCTTGGCAGAATTTGTTTAGAGGGGGATTGCCCTTCCCTTCCCCTGAGGCTGAGAGAGTGTGACTTAATCAAGGTCACCCAGTAGGTTATCATGGCCGGGCAGGGACTTGAACTCTGTTTCTCCCAATCCAACACTCAAATCACTACACCATGCTGGCTCTTAGTGTAATCAAAAGGCCAACAATGAGCCAAAACACACAGCTGATAGAAGAACAGTTGCATGCTCTTGTACTTTAGGACATGCATGGAAGTGAGAATGTTGACAAGGGCTGCTCATTTCACCCAGAGCTGCCCAACCATCAAGTATAACAAGTCAAACTACTTTGGTGTGTGCCTGTTGGTGGCTGCCCAAGCTGTTCTTTCTGAGCAAATGGTAACATTTAAGGGAAAAACAGTTTTGGGACGAGTGGTTGCCCACTCCTGCTCTAATCTTTTTGCACTTCGGAATCCATTTGAAATTATGAAGCATTCACAGAAATGAAACTGAGAAAAGAAGTTATAACCGGATTGTTTTCCCTGGTGGATACTCTCAGTCACCTGCCCATGTCAAAAAATGCAGCCAATTGATCCATGTCATAAAGCACATACTGTGTATTCTCCTTGGGGATTCCACCTGGCATTTTCAGAAGCAATAACATCCAGCAAGGTCTATCCATGAAGCATGAATGAAGCATAAATTTTATTGACTTACAGACATGGCAAACCTAAAACCTAAACCCCAGATCTGGAACATGAATATCACAAGACAACTAAATGGTGGCACATGTACCTCTTATGTTTAGACACAACACAAAACATACCACAGGCAATCATTAAATGTCTGACACATCCAGGACTTTCCCTGATAGCCTGGGATTGCTTTTGCAAATATTCAGTACGAAAGTGGCAGAAAGTGGCAGAAAGTGAAAAGATGACTCCCCTTCCCCTTCCGCATCCAGTACAAGCTTTTGTTGCTTTTCAAAGCCCTCCTTCTCCTCACACTCCTTCTCGTACCCTCCGCTCTGGTAGTCAAGGTCTCCTGTCCCAGCCGAGGATTTCCACTGCCCAGTCCCGGATTCATCCCTTCTCACTTGCTGCCCTGTACTCCTAGAACCTTCTTCCCCTACACGTGCACCTCATCACTTCTCTAACCAGATTCAAAACTGAGTTAAAGACTATATTGTTTAGGGAAGCGTTCCCAGAATTGTGCCGTCTGCCCCAGAATGCCTCCTTATAACTATGTATTAAGAAGCCGTGCCCTCCCTCCAGTCCTCTGCCTTGGTCCAGGCCCCAGAGGGAGAGAAGAACCACTGGACCTCATCCCCTTCCCACCACCTTTCCCTTCTCTTTTTTGTTGTCTCTCTTAGATTGTAAGCCTGAGGGCAGGGAACCGTCTAATTTATAAGATTGCATGTACAGCACTGTGTAAATTTACAGCACTATATAAATAAAGGTGAAGAAGAAGAAGAAGAAGAAGAAGAAGAAGAAGAAGAAGAAAGCTGTGTTTCTGAAACATCTTTGTGAATGGGTATGATGTGTTATACCCATTTTCCAGATATACAGAAATTGTTGAGTTTATTATAACACTAACATCACCAATAAGTCCCATATATTTCATGTTCATGGTAGCTTGCAGAAAACATAATGAAACAAAACAACAACCATAGCAACAGTAAAGTGTACAAAAGATTCCATAGTAGATGGAACAGTCTGACTCTGGAGCTTTTCACATGAACTTTAAAACCATCTCATCAGCCTGGGTCTAAGCCGGGTCCCAGCTGTGCCCTGCCAGCACTTTTTTGAAGTTGGAAGCTTTCCGGCTTCTAAAAACTGTTTGCAGAGTGCAGAATTGACCCAGGCTGATGGCAGGAGGCAATTACATAGCAATTTAGCATTCAATAATCCCCACCTCCATCCCGTGTTGAGACAATTTTAAAGTTCATGTGATAAGCTCCTCTGTGCAGTGAAAGCTTCACTCTGTGCAGTGAAGACACTTCAGCGAGGACTCTGACCAACTAAAAATCCAAACCACAAAATGACACATGCACGGAACTAGCTTTTCTTTAACAACAGGCTGGCTATTGCAGTTGAGGTCAGAAAGAAAAATTCTACCCTGTCAAAATGAAGAGATACTTGTGCAATTCAGAGAAAGGGCTTTAGGTTCCCTATTTCAAGTTTTATTTTTTGCAACTAAATTGTTTCAGATCTGGTATCCCTAATACAAGTCTCTGTTTGAGCTCTCTATCAATACCTCACATAAGAAAAGTCCGAAAAGGCCATCAGATTATATTCTTCATTTGGCTACTTCTGGCTGCTTTGTGTGTGTGTGTGTGTGTGTGTGCACGCACATATTTGTTATATTTATATCTTCTCCTTCATCCAAGGATCTCATGGTCTTCCTTCACATCTCTGTTATCACAACCACCACTACCCTGTGAGATAAATTAGACTGAATATATATATTTATATATGTGTATGTATATATATCCCTCTATCTTTTCTTTCCATCCTCTTGTCCTCAAATCATAAACCTTATCCCAACCAATCAACACAGATATACATTGTCTTCACAATAATTATGTGTTGTTTAAATATTAATCTTAACCTGCAATCGTAGATTAAGATTGTTCTTGATCGAAAGGAGGCTTACATCCAGTAGTGACGTGAATAATACAACAACAACAATAACTTTATTACAGCCATTTGGCCAGCACATGACGTGAATAATATAGACAATAAAGCTTCTAAGAGAAGGCTTACCAAGGGAGCTTCATGGCCAAGTGTAAATTTGAACCTGGGTTTCCCATCTCCCAGTAAAACACACAACGTACTGGCTTTTTCTCCATTTTATAATCAAAAAATAGGAGACCAGAGTGTACTCTCTTTCCTCTGTATATTTCCATGTATAGTATCTGTAACCAACAATGAGACAAAGGTCCTTTGGTTTCCCATTATTCTGAAACATGATAATTATGGCTCTGACCCTCACTTCTTACTATTTTACCCATCCCCATGTGGCCTACCATTTGTCAACTGCACTCCAGAATGCCATCACAGAGCTTCCTCTGCCTTGAGATTCCCAATTCACCCATTCCTCATTCCTTATATTGCCTCCATCTCTGTCATTCTCTATTAGAAATAATGTACTTGTATACATGATTGAAAGTTTGTATACTAAGTATGTTGTTTTTTCTTCTGTAAGATTTCTTGTTGTTGTTGTTGTTGCTGCTGCTGCTGCTGCAGTTGTTGCTGTGTGCTTCCAAGTCACTCCCAATTTATGGCAACCCTAAGGTGAACCTATCATGGGGTTAGATAGCAGATTTAAAAAAAACAAACCCAAAGCAAAACCAAAACCTTGCAATATTGACTCTGAATTGTTTCTTCTCATTTTAGAAGCAGCTATCTTCTCGCACACAGACTGTTCATAGTAGCAATCCTTACAGTGGTGGGCCCAACTGCTATCTATGATGCCTGCATTTGATACCTCTGGAAAAGATTGTTTCATTCCCAAAGCTGCATACATTGTGACATTTTTATGCTTGTAAGTTTGACTACTGTGTGAATGAAGATGTACAATAATACTGGGCAAACTATCCAATGAGACTAGGCAGAAGAAAATTGTATCAGGCATGGAACAATGGCTGCCATTCTGCCATCGTAACCCACATTTTTGGTCATTTCAAAAGTCCAGATTCTGCAATGCCACCATCATCAGTGTCCTCAAGAGGAACCCTGGAAAATGCCAGAGGATGCCTGTCACAATGTGTCCAGTACAGTGGTCCCCCGGGTTACGAATCCCCCAGGGTACGAAAACCCCGGGGTACGAAAGAGCCGGGGCCGCAAAAATGGCCCCGGCTTACGAAAAAAACCCCGGGTTCCGAAGAAAAAAAGTGTGGCCTCTTTAAATTTGCCACGCGGTCCGGCAAACAAAGCGGTCCCCCGGGTTGCGAAGACTTCCAGGTTACGAAAGGTAATCCAGAACGGATTACTTTCATAACCCAGGGGACCACTGTAATAAGAAAACAGCCAGATGCATCTCCATGGCTAGTCTCCATCAATACAGAAATAATCAATTGGTCAGGGGCTACCACACTGAAAAGGTGGGCTGGGGGGGTTGCACTGGGAGAAAATCGTATCTACAGTGGTCCCCCAGGTTACGAATCCCCCGGGATACGTAATCCCCGGGATCCGAAAGAGCCGGGGCTGGAAAACCGGCCCCGGTTCCCGAAAAAATCCCCGGGTTGCAAAATAAATAAATAAATAAATAAATAAAGCAACCCGGCCCCTTTAAATCAGCGCACTCCGCTGCACTGTGCATCAAAGAAAGCAGTCCCCCGGGTTACGAAGACTTCCGGGTTACTAACCCAGGGGACCACTGTATATGTCAGAGACAAATCTTCTGATGCAGGATCTCAGCCTGTGTTTTCATTTGTGGTTGTCACAGAGAAACTTCCTAAATCAAAACAGATGAATTTAGGAAGGATTTCTCCTTTCTTGTGGGATTTCCCACGGGTGAAACAAAGCAGCTGAATCCAGGATAAGGCTGCTGCCTAGGGTTGCCATATTTCAGTCTCATGTTCGGGCATCTAATTTGCATATCATGCAAATTGTTATTGTTATGCATATTATTAATTTGCATTCTGATTATGCAAATTCAGCATATTAATTATATACTTTTTCTACCATTAGATTTCAAGCTCAGTATCAGTACCAAGCTAAGAGTTCTTTTTTAATTTCCACCCCTCAGCTGCTGTGAAGAGAGGGAGGCTTCCAAGCATCTCCATAGAGTAAAGGGACTCCCCTGACTGTTTGTTTCCTTTCCTTTCCTGCCTTCTGGGCCTGTCAAGGGAAGTGGGGAAGGGAGCGGAAAAAAAGTG
The DNA here is from genome assembly GCA_034509955.1 of Urosaurus nigricauda. Lineage (NCBI taxonomy): Eukaryota > Metazoa > Chordata > Lepidosauria > Squamata > Phrynosomatidae > Urosaurus > Urosaurus nigricauda. The sequence goes on from JAOEGL010000003.1 coordinate 132,753,347, forward strand.
GTAAGACTACATCTGCACAGCACCAGACTTCTTGCACAATTCCCTGGTTCATAGCCATTGCCACAGGGTTACTTACCCATCGGCCTGAGATGAAAGAAAAGTCTGGACTGGACTGCTTCAACTGGCCTAAGTATCAAGGACATTTTTTTAGCCCCTCCAATCCAGGATGTTCTGATTTTCTGGGACAAATGGCAACTCTACAGTGCTGCCACACTGCATTGTTAATGCTGTTTGACACTGTTTTAACTGTTACGGCTCCATCCTACGGATTCCTGGTATTTCTAGTTTGTTGTGACACCTGAGCTCTCTGATATAGAAGGCTAAATATCTCACAAAATCTATAAATCCCAGAATCCCATCGCATTGAGCCATGGCAATTAGATTTCTGGAGTATAAATGCAGCCTCAGTCATACTTACCATAGACCCACCAAAATGATGCTATTAAGGGCTTTATCACATGTGCCATTTAAACTGCAATTTAATTCAGAGGGAAGGGGCACTGGCAACACTGACCATGATGCCAATTCCCTCCCATAGCTGCCCCATCCCCCAGCCATCCTTTCTCATTCACAGGGAAACCCATGAATGAGCTGCCAATTGCATGATGTCCCAGGTGCGGAAAGCCATTCCCAGGGCATTAGCGCAATTGGAAGTCCCATGGTGTCAGTGTCACCTTCCCCTTTCCCCCTCCCTCTCACTATTTTTGATTTTTTTAATCCATTTTTTGCTCAATTTTGCAGCCCCACAGCTTCAATATTTTATTTAAATAAATTAAACCATTAAATGGGAGTTGCAGAGTTCCAAAATTGCATGACAACTGTTAAAAAAATAACAAAGCAAAACAAAGACATGTCAGGGAGGGGGGAGGGAGTTAAGGGACAGGATGGGAAGGGAGTGCAATGGGGGCAGCATTGAAAGAAATACAATGCAGTAAGGGCAGCAATAAAAGCAGTACGTTGGCAATTTTAATTTTGTTCTGTGATTGCAGTGAGAAAGGGGTTGGTGTGATAAAGTTAAGTCCCATTTATTTCATTGGATGCACGCAAAATGCAATTGAGACAATTGAGAAGAAGAAACATCACAAGATATCTTTTGCTGTGCTGGTCCATGACCGTAATAAAGAACTGAACTGATATTTTTTGCAAATGTAGTCAATTCTTATATACATCGAGCTCTTTGCTTCAGAAGACTACACCAGCTCCTACAAACCTTTAGATTTTAAGTTTAAATATGTTGTAACTTTGCCATGTTTGTGCCTACAGCCTTCAGTAACCCATCTCTCCCTCTTTTGCATGCATATCATTCCATATCATATCATATCATTTATGTTTCTAACTGAAGGTTGCTCTTAGTGTGCCATACTTATGTTTTGTCATCAAAGTGTTATATTGCTCATGTGCCCTCCATAATTGTAGCACCGGCATGGTTTCTGATGCATTTAAACACCAAACTACTCAGTAAGTATGAAGTAATTAAGCAATAAGATGGTGACAGGCAGCACATTTCTGAAGGATTTATTTCCTGTCTCAGAAGTCTCAAAAAGTACAAGGCTAAAGGTGGTGAAACAGCCACCATCTTCCAAGAAAAGGAGGATATCCTCTAGGTATGCATCGCTTGTCATTCTTTATCGCTTCTGATGAGATTCAGGCTATGAAACCCTAAATGCAAAGGAGAAGAGAGATCAGTGGGGTGTGTTTATGGAAGATTGCTTCTGTAGAGATGATATCACTGACAGTTTGAGATGCACCCATTGAATTATAAACTTGCCATAGAATTATCTCATGAAAAGCACATCTCTTCCCTAAAAGGGAGAGACAATGTTTTCCTTTGCTGCCTTTTCACCAGGATCAGTGCCTCTCAGTTTCTCCCCACAGAGCCATAATTGTATCCTTGACCCAAGTGCTACTACTCAGATTTTTACAGAGAAGATGTGGTTCCCGAGAAATAATCATACACCCATCCCAAGAATTAGAGGCATTTGGTTGCCTGCACATCTTGTAACCCCCCAAGGTCATTATCTCTAGATAATCACATCTCATAGAGTTGCCTTATTGCTAAAGTGCAACACTAAATTCTAATTACAGTGAAACAGAGCTCTTCTGGCAGTTTATGCAACATCTTGTGTGCTTAAAGCCAGATGGAAATAGCACACGGCTTCCTCTTTACCCACAGAATAGCCCTTCAATAGCATTTGGTAGTCTTTTGTTCCAGTGTAGGAAATGACAATGGGATACGGGAAATTCTCAACTCCCTTTCCTCCAACTATCCAACATGATCCTGCATTCAGAGGCCTACTGAGTAAGGACTCGGGCATTCACCTCACACTTAATCTATAGACACTCCATGGAATCAGGAATCAGTAGGCTACCTGGTTTGGACTACAACTCCCATAAACTCCAGTTATCATGTCCAGTGGTCAAGCATTATCAGGGCTGCAGTTCAAAATATCTTGAGGGCTACCCCTGCTTCAACCAATGGTGTAAAGCTCTCTTAAACTGAATAGACCATCAGTATTACTCTAATTCAGAAGTGGGAATTTTGTGGCCTTCCAGGTGTTGTTGGATTGCAGCTTTCGGCATTTATGAGCATTAGCTGTGCTGGTTAGAGTATTCTGGGACTTATAGCCCAATAGTATCTGGATAGGTGCATGATTTCTACCCCTGCATTAGATGTATGATGGAGAGAAAAGAGTCCATCTGCCATGGGAATTGATTTCCTACATAGTAATAGTCTGAACCAGTCCATGGCTCTTGTTTTATGAAAGCTACACTTTTCAACAAATGTATATTTCAGGAAGATTCATAGGGTACTTGCATTGATAAAGTCTTACAATGTGTATGATTCTCTCCCACCCTTAATCTAGTAGCCCAGAGTGCAGGCAGAGAGACATCAGAAAGTAAATATGAGATCATCTGAGAGATCTACATTGATATATAACCCCACTGTATTAATCTGTGGTATTGCCCCATTTATAATACTGGCCTAAATTCAATATGTCATCCAAGCTACAGCAGATCCATGGAAATCATTTGCTTTAAATAGATTCAATTGATTTAGTTGGAGTTTAACAATTGGATTTAAGCCACTTTGTTTAGTTTTCATTGTCTCATTTCCAAAGGATATTGTAGACCTTAAAATGTTATGGAAAGAGGTAAATGACATGATAATGATGTTGGAAAATATTTACCATAAGGAAAGGTATACACATTGTTGTCTTTGTAGTTACTGGGTGTAGGGAATGACAAGTAAAAGAAAAAACAATAGAGATTTGTAAAATGATGAATGCTGTGAGGAAAGCTGTTAAAAGACACTGCCACTCACCGCCGTCTTATATTAGAATGCAAAATATTTCATGAAATTGCTCTGCCCAACATTATTGAAAGAAATCCAGCTTTACACAATGCACAATTGAAATATAAAATTCACTAGTGCAGCAAGGCAGGGATACAGAGGAATGCTGCTTTTGTGTAATGGCAGGAGTGATGACTTCATCTGTGGAAGTCATGTTTGCCAGTACTGGAAGCTTGGGGTGGGATTGGAGGATAGGCCTCGTCTAGTACTTTTCACACACACACCTCAAACCCTCCTGCAGGCCAGATGGTGGGTTCAAGTGCTGGAGTGCCAGCCAGTGCCTCAGTCATGGATGATTCACTACTTCTGTGGCCTCCCTGGAAAACAAAAAGCAGGAGATGAGTGATACTTTGAGGATTCACTGCAGCTTTGAGGATCAAGTCAAGGTTCATCATGCCAGAAGATAGCCTTTGATTTGGTTCTGTAATGCAGTTCTTAATTGTCTTGATAATATCATGGTTTACCAGGATCCTTGCTCTAATAATTTCTGAGTGCTACAATTTAGAAAGAAAAAACAAAAACAAAGTAGTCCACTTCTTTCTAACAGTCATTTTGGGAATGCACAGATCCTGACACATCCTCCATCATTTACAATGGAAAGACAGTGATCCATGTATCTAATTCCTCCTGCATTGCACGCAAGTTAGGCCTGTTATTAACAAAGGCTGGCCTGTTCAAATCAAAAGTGTGGTTGGGGAGGGGAGAGAAAAGAAGAAGACCCCCACTGAACTCCAAACTTTGTACCTTACTTGTTTGGACCTCTATCAGAATCCTACCAGCCATCATGGATTGGATTTGGAGTTGCAGCCAAAATAAATATATAAATAAATAATGAACCTTGTCATGTTCTGATTGAACCTTACAGCAACTCCTTTCCATAGGCAAAATGATACCATGGTTTGCTGAAATGTGGTTAAAATGATGATACACATGACACTACATGATATGCCTGTATATTTGTTCCTCTCTTCTTTTTAGTCAAACAATTGTTAGATATCTGGAAAAGATGGTATTAACTCTTCAACAAAGTGACTATATTTAGCACATTTCATCCAAACTGTAGCATCTTCTGCTTTCATGCATAGGTCACATTATGGTATGCATCACTTTCTCCCAGATTGACAAGAACTAATGTGAATGCTTAAATATTTTAAAGCCAGCATGTTTCAGAATGATAAAAGACTCACCTGATCGTTCTTTCCTGTTGAATTAGTGGTTAATGACAAAGCAGTGTAATAGTAGTATTATTTTCCTTTCGCACAAGCAACAAAACAGCAATGCCCCTTTTGAGGGGAATTTCTAAATACAGGGCAAGGCAGTGGTGCTTTTCAGCCACTGTGTTCTTTATGATGATGATGATTTTTGATTCAGCCATAAAATCTATCTTTCATAAAGAAACCCACTTACATGTCTTATTTCAGTGAAGGTTATTTGTAGACTGAAGGTCTTTTCTTGTCAAGATATGATGAATACCATGTGTAAAGACAGAAGAGCATCAGGACCTGTATTAGCCGGAAAACCCACTGATCTGTGAATAACCTAAAAAAGAAAACCTGAAGATTAGCAACGTCGCTTTTAAGAATGATCCATCAAATTCAACAAGCAGATTCACAGAGATGAATCATCTAGTTCCTTCATTCCTGCCATACAGCAAAGGTTATTTTCCTTTCTTTACAAGCACAAGTTCAGAAACCATGGGAATAAGGAAGACTTGTATACATGTTTTTGGGGGTTAAGTCAGGGGTTCCATTTAGTTCTCTTTCACTCGTGTGTGTGTTTGTTTAAAGATCATGGGAAGTAGGCTTGGCCCAGTCAATTGACATAGCCCCAGTCACTTGATTTCTTGGCGTTGCAATGACAACTCCTTATTTATCAATGGGAGAACTTTCCCCCAGACTTCACCACTTGGGGGCAGACTTACAGTGGTATGGAACAAAGAGCTACACCGTGAATTGTCTCACATCTCTGTAAAGACTGATGGTTTCATTTATTGAAGAGTGACCCATCTCAGGTACTTGTGTAACCCCTGATGGCTCTGCTGATGATGATGATGAAAGGGGAATCTCATGAAGTTCCTCTTTGGATATGAATTTTGCTTGATTTAGATTTTTTAAAAAAAACAACAACCAAAAACCAAAACCAAACCATACACACAGCCCTTTAAAAACTCAGCTCTATATTTAATGTCTCTCAGAGGGAGCTGAGTAACACAACTCTTACAGACAGTTTAGTAACAACTCTTGAATATGTTATCTTGACGTATATTAACAACTGGATTCTATTCGCTTTCTTTCATCAGTCATATGCAGCTGCCTTAGAAAACCTGTTTGCAGATGGAAGGAGATGGGACTCTGTATGTGGATAAAACTCTGTGCCATGACTTCACCGTTATGTGTTTACTCGAAAGTAAGTGTGGTGCGAACAGAACGTGATAACCCTCTCTTGTTCCCCCACCACCTATCTCCTCAGAGGTACTAAAGTTCAACATAGGTCAAGCAGTAATTCAAAACCTGAATAAAGTTTATTGGTTAAATATAAATAAATTATAAAATATAATTAAAGTTTTGTTTGTCTTGTTTCCTTAGTTACAAAAGTTCCTCAAGCAACAATACTACATGGAATCTGTCTCAGAGGTAAGTACACTGAGGATTGTAACTTTGGCATTAGGCTCAGCTTATTTTGTTTGTTATGCGTTGGTAGGAAACCTGGGTTCTTGCTTGCCAATCCACCATAGACAAGGATAGGGCAGAGGCCAAATCCCCATAAAACATAAGGGGCTCAGCAGGGCAGCCTGAGGTGAAGGTCAAGATAGGAATACTTTGTGTCTGTATTGAGCAGAGTGTAGAAGGGCTACAGCAATATGATCTTATTGTAAAAACAGGAGTAATTACTCAGGATGCATTTGTAAAGTAAAAAAGAAAACTTTACTGTGTCAAGAAATCCATCTTAGGATAGAAAATGAGATAGACAACAGACATTGGGATAGGAAATGGGATAGTAAAAGCTGTCTGTCATATAAGAGTAAGCTAGCAGCCATTATTGCTCTCCAACCTTCATCGACACCTCCTTTCTAGACAAAGGGAAGATGACTATCACACGCACCATCATAGCACTTTTATTCCACTTCAGCTGCTATGGCTGCCTCCTGTGAAATCCTGGGATTTGCTGTTGAGGTAGGAGTATTTAGAATTTTCAGCCTGAGCATGCTTAGGCCTCACTAAACTACAAATCCCAGAATTACACAGGAAGCAGCCATGGCAGTTAAAGCTCATGATGCCTATGTAGGCCTGGCCATAGATGCCAGAAAACACAGCTGGTACATCTAATAGCCTTAATATGTATATATCATTTATGAAGAACTTTCTTGCCTCAAGATGATCCTCAGATTTCACCTGAGTAGTCCTTACAACAACATTGTCAGGTAGGGCAGTAGTTTTGCACCCATAATGTAAATGCAAGTGTGAGGTAGGGAAGTGAGATTTAGCCATATTGCTTAAGTTTACCCAGGGCTTTTAAAACTGAGACAAATTTTGGACCAGAAACATCTGGGACCGTTGCTCATTTACTTGACTTCTCTGCTGAATGATGGGTGATTTTCAGGATTTTCTCTCCTGTTCACTTTTCTTCCTTTGGCATACCTGTTAGTTTAATTCTGATATGTAGGCTTTTGATAATGTTATTTCTATAATAAATGTTCATTATGCAAATTAAATAATAAAATAGCAGCTCTGTAACGTAGTGAGTGATTTATACTCGCATGAATGAGAGCCTGATAGCTTGACACATCTTGAAATGTTTGGTATAACCTTGAAGATGTTCGTAAAGTTGTGACTGTGTCTACCCATCTTCTAGAACTGTTAAAGGAATATTTCCATGTGATCACACTTGAATTTATGGACAAAAGACATAGTACACATGGCTCTCCAAATGTGGTTGGACTGCAACACCCATCAGCCCTAGCAATATAGCCAGTTTTGTTTCATTGTTGTTGTTGTTGTTGTTGTTGTTGTTGTTGTTGTTTTGATTGATTGAGTGAGTGAATGAGTGATATCCTGCCTTTCTCCTTGTGCAGGACTGACAGCATTGAGGGATGATAGTAGTTCCAGCCTAATAGCATTTGGAAGGCCACATATCTCCCCCAATATCTGCTGTAAACCAGCACAATAATACTACAAAGACCTATATAGATTTAGAAGGAAGCAGTCTAGCTTTACCAGAGTTTGGAAAAGTTTTATTGGTCTACAGAACCCTCTGCCTGCATAGTGACTGGGCTGGCTGGGGAATTATCAAAGCTGTAGTCTCAAAATAACTTTTCCAGGTTATGTGAAGTACAGCAGGTCCTTGTTATCCACTGGGGTTTGGTTCCAGGACCCTCCATGGATAACAAAATCTGTGGATGCGCAAGTCCCATTAAATATAATGGCACAACAAAATGGTGTCCCACATATAAAATGGAAAATCAAGGTTTGCTATTTGGAATTTATACAAGCCATGTATGCTCAAATCCATGGATAGAAAACCCATGGATAAGGAGGGCCAACTGCACACATGCAAACTGCATAAGGGACTCCACAGGCTTTGTCAACATGGATGTTTTACCTTGGGTTCCCACTGCCTCCTGATTACACAACATGGGGCTAAAACCCCGATTCGAGTCTTGACTCTCTTCATGATGCCTGCATCTGATTCAGGGCTTCCCCCCTCAACACACATTTTAAAAACGCACCTTTTGCTGTGGGTTTTTGGCAGGTTTTCTGTGATGATGGAGAGTTGCCTGTTGATTGGCCGGTGCCACTTTTGCAAGTGCATTCTGAGGGCAGAACAACATTGATAGTGTGGCTGGGTTCCTTGTTCTGACTTTAGTAGCAGTGTTGGGGGACGAATGGGGACCACACAGGAAGGCAGCCACCCATCATTGCTGGGAGTAGAGACCAAGTAAGGGGTGAATTCAGGGGCCAACCCCTGCACTTGGAACTACATGTGTGTAGCCCAATCACAATTGGAATTCTACCAATCAGAAATTAGAGAGGTGGAATGATGGGGCAGTTTCAGTGGATCCAGTGACATGGGCAGCCATACAAAGTTGAATATCTTCTCTAAAACTTCAGTCCCCCAACTGCAATATGGGTAATATCATACGGATATATATAACATTTTTGCTGTGCTAAAATAATGACTGTATCTGACCATTTCCCTAAAATGATGTGTGTTTGTGTGCAGTCATTGATAGCCCACCCTGTTTTCCTGAAAATAAGACATCCCCTGAAAATAAGTCCTAGCAGAGGTTTTGCTGAATTGCTAAATGTAAGGCCTCCCCTGAAAGTAAGACCTAGCAAAGTTTTTGTATATAAATACATATACAGTATATAATAAATGTTCATTTTTGTTCAACAATAAATATGAATTCTTCTTCATGGAAAAATAAAACATCCCCTGTAAATAAGACCTAGTGCATCTTTAGAAGCAAAAATTAATATAAGACATTGTCTTATTTTCGGGGAAATACGGTAGAAGAGGCCATGGCTTGAATCTTGTTGATTAATCCCAGCTACTGTCAACCATTTGAATCAATTGTTGATTCACTCAACACATAGTTACTACATGTATCTTATTTGGGATCAAAAATACAATTCAGCTTCATCTTTCCAGGAGGATATCCCAGTCCAACAGAGATCATGGCTACCAAGGCCTAGTCAACTATCCACAGCTGTATAAACTTTCAAACCAATACGTTCGTTCATCCTCTTTGGTTATTGCCTGCTGAAACATACACATTCAAGCACACACCCACTGCAATGCTCTACTGGAAATACTGCAAAATGAGTATCTGCCCATAACTGTACAGAGCCAGAGCTTGGCATGTTATTTTTTTTTTTATTTTTTTTTAATTTTTCCCTTCCAAAGAAGTAACACTTTTCAGTTCTTCTCAACTCTGAAAATCAAGCTCCTAATTGTTTTTAATATTATAATACATCAGTGATAAAGCAACATTTTTATAGCCACTCCAATCATCTTGTCCTTTGGGTAGTCATATACCAGAAAATATCCAGAGTTCAAGTTCCTTCATTCTGTTACTATTTGGTGTTTTAAAATTTAAATTGTTTTAAAGAATTTGCTTTTACTGTACCTTACCCTGTCATTGTTTTATATTTGCGATATATATTTTTCAATGAGTAAATGAACATGTCCCCATCAGTAGCTTTCTGTTTCTTCCTTCAATAGTCAGTCAGTGTTTTGTGTCCAAATGAATAAGCTCAGTTCACACTCAATTTTTATTTAAGAACTTCTTCATCATTGCTTTATCTTCAGGCTTTCTACTGCTTTTGTCCACTTTCCCAAGTATGCCAGTCCCTCTCTCATGGCTGTTTTGATTAAGCAAGCAGCAACAATCAAAAATACCATAGGTGTAAGTGTGTGAACATGTGTGGTGGTGGTTTGCGCAGTGAAAGAAGAGAAAACAAATCCCCTTTTCCATTGAGGAGTGTATAAAAAGAGGGGGTGAAAAGAAGAGAGAGAGACAAGTATAACAAATGAAAAGATGGGAGGAACTGGTAAATGTAAATGTAAGCAAATGAAGTTGTATGTGCTTAATCTTCATTAAGGTTAGATGAGACTATCTCCTGCATATGAAATATAACACCCATTCCCCCTATTCATATAAATTAGGTGCTTAAATTATCACCGGAATCAAAAACTGGCATTTCCTATGCATTCTGTTGCCACAATTGCATTTTCTATACAGGAAATGAGTTCCTGTGCAAAACACAATGTTGCCTGTGCAGGAGGCACATTTTCTACATGGGATTATTATTTTCTGTATGAGGAAACTATGTTCTCATTTTCTGTGTTCTCTGCACAGAAAACGAGAACATGGATTTTTGCAGAGATCAAGACTGTGAAGAACCTTATAGCTGCTGTTATTCTACCAAACTGGTTTCTCAAACGTCAAGAAACCTTGGCTGTGATCCTACATTGAATTTGTAGCTGGGTAAAAATAGTATGGTGGTGCCTTCAAATCATTTCCGATTTATGGTAACCCTAAGGCAAACTTACCATGGGAGTTTCTTGGCAAGAATCTTTGCCTTGCTCTGAGGCTGAGAGAGGGTGTGACTTGCCCAAGGTCATCCAGTGGTTTTTCATGGCTGAGCAGGGATTTAAACCCTGGTCTCCAGAGTCATAGTCCAATGCTCAAACAACTATACCATGCTGGGTACATGGCGAGTACAATAATTATGTATTCATACTGGTGAGTACCTAATTATTATTTGTTCTCACTGTCAATGAGGAAGCTCTCTTCCTGTTGTTTTTACCTCCAACTATAGCATCAATGGGTCATTTTCCAGGAAGGGTGAGCTTTTCAGTGAAGCAGAACAACTGCAATGTAAAAACAGTTAGTGCAAATTTAGCCGTTGCATGGCATACTTTTATTATTGATTTGAACTTGTGTTGAAGCAGTTACCAGGTCAATTTAATATCCCATTCTCATGACGTTAAAAACCAGCTCGCTTCTTAATAATACAAGGAGTTAAAGAGAGAGATGTCAGTGGAAATAACAAAACAATGAAACAATTTAATTAAGCAATAATGTGTCTGGCACTGGGGTATACAAAACAATAAAAGCCCTTGTGGTTGATTAAATGCTGGAGGGAAGCAGAGGGTGAAATTCTGTGTGCAGGGAACAGTCTGCTTCCTGCTTGGCTGTGGATTTTCTGCACCATTGGGTCACTTGATCTTCTTTGAAGTCTTTTGCAGCTGGCCTGTTCTTGTAACACAAGGGCTCTGGATAATGGTAGGGGGCAACCTTGTGTTGAATTCAACCTAGGCTCACCCTTTGCTTGAGAAAGAGAAGCAAATGTTGCCCTGCTACTGCTCTGAATCTAAAGACTCTCAAATGATTTGGCACAAGAGAGCAACACGGCCCTCTCCCATTGCTGGCAGTATCAAAAAATTGACAGCAACCAATTAAAGAATTAATCATTTGTTGTTTTTTTATGATACTGGGAGGCTTAATACCGTGGGTTTCAAAGAACAATACTGTAGCAAGAAAATGACTAGTGTGTTACCGACTATCAGGCATTCAGCCTGGTAAGCAGAAATGTAATCAGGAAAGGAAGGTCAGAGGAAAACCTCCACGGTGAAGGCCACACTCCCATTCAATGCAGCATCAGTGGGGCTCCCCAGAAGTAACGATGTAACTGAGACAGTGAGTATAGATGTGGGAATTTACTTCTGCCTGTATCTGAAACTTCCGGGGCAGGAAAAAAGAAAACTATATCCTGACCGTTTTGTGAGGCACCAGCACTCTTTGGCAGAGAAGGCGAAAGATCTTGTAAAATGACAAATCCTAGGATTCCACGGGGTAGAGGAATGGCAGTTAAAGTGGTGTCAGATCGCATTAATTCTGCAGTGTGGCTTCAGCTTTAGCTTCAGCCAACGTCTTGTGTTTCACCCATTGGAAAGCCCACAGGAAAGGGGAAAATCCTTACTAAATCTACCCTTTTTATTTTGGGAAATTTCTCTGTGATAACCACAAATGGAAACAAAGGCTGAGATCCTGCATCAGGACACATATCTCTGGCATATAGATACAATTGTCTCCTAGTGCAATGCAATAGATTCCCAATGTGGCAGCCCCTGCCCAATTGGCCACTTCTGGGCTGGTGGAGACTAACATTGCATTATTCCTATGGGGTCGATGCACCCTACATTGGTCAGCATAATGTAACCCTTGCAGATGCAGAACTCCACTGTGGCTGCCCACTCATCACAGCACTCACAGGTTTGCTGTGATAGCCCCCCTGAACGGCTATTCTGTGGCTGGAGGAGAATGTGGGTAGGATCACAGAAGCATCTGTCTATCCCCCTTAACCATATGCATGCCAATGACCTCTGCCACTGAGATTCAGCTGAAGGTCTGCTTTATTCTTCTTAACTAATAAGCAAATATACTAACCATAAGCCATATTCAAATAGCTTCCTGCCAGGTATCCAGAACTAGAGAGCCATTAGGATTCCAGTTATTTGAGGCTAGCTATGACATTTTATCACAGCATCACCGTATCTCAACTAATGTTTGTGATTTCTGCATTTTCCTTTCTCCCCATGGCATCAGAATTCAGATAGAGAACCATAGGGCAAGGTGACCTGTCAGCCAACCTCACACAATGGTTTTAAATTCTGAGCAAGCATTTACTGTTGAATGTAATGTGTGGGAAAAGGCATCCAGTAATTTAGGACTAGAAAGGGAAAGCATTACTTTTCTCAAACATTTTGTCTGGATAAAATGTAGAAAGAAGGACAAGTATGTGTATGCGTAGACATATATATAGCCAAACTTAATAACACTTTCTTTTCCTAGGAACATGATTTATAATGAGTTTGTGAGAACAGTCTGCATCTATTTCATGTTGAATTACGGTACACCTTTGTGAGTGGCTGCTAAAGGGGACTCAGTGGCTGCTATATGTGTGTTAAGCCACCCCCATTTCATGTACTGCCACTAAAATTTAAAATGCTGTACATACCAAATAGATCTATAAATTTATATAGTAACTATCCCAACAAATGCAAACTCATTCTTAGTAACCATAAAATTACCTTCTGTTATCTATCACCTGTGAAATATGGTCTCATCACGTACAACATCCAGCAACTGAATTATGCGGCTTTGCAAGGCACTATTTTTCGGCACAAGAAATGCAGTGTTACAAAGAAAAGGGCTAAAACAAACAAGCCAGAACGAAGCTAAATTTGTAGCACAATAAATTTGCAGCTGCTTTATCAGATTTGTGTCTAATAATATTTAGAATGCAATCCATATGCTAAGCATCTTTACAACTGTTAATGCAAATATAATTGGTCGGCTGGCAACTCATCCAGATTTGAATATACAAAAAATATTGTTAATACGAATTAATGCTATGTGTCTACACTTAGGACATGTGGGTCAGTCTGCTATTAAAGATGATGGAGCAGGCCAGGGGGGGAAACGGTGAGGAAACCAGGAACAATCCTGGTGTAAGAAAAATCCAGAGGAGAAATTAAGTGGATGATGGTGATGGTAATGGTGATGATGATGATGATGATGATGATCATCATCATCATCATTATCCCGCCTTACTCACAACAAGGCAACTCAAGGCAGCTAACAGCATATTTAAAAACTACAAATTACAACTATACAAAAGTATCAATAAAAGGATAAATATAAACATTTATAAAACACTTAAACAATTGATAATTTAAAAACATTAAACATAAAAATTCATTAAAAGACATTGTTGATGTTAACTGCTGTCAAGTCAACTTCACTTACGGTAACCCCCATAAATGAAAGACCTCCAAGTTACCCTATCCTCAACAGACTCGGGGCCATGGCTTCCTTGAGTTCATCCACTTGTAATATCTTCCTCTTTTTCTACTGTCTTGTGCCTTAACAAGCACTACAATCTTTTCTTATGAATTCTGTCTTCTCATGATATGGCCAAAGTACATTACCTTATTGTTCGCTCAGGGCCCATAATAAAGCATGACAGGGCAAGACTGGAGATAGACATTGTGCTATTCTGCTTTCTTTTAGTTACTGCACAAGTAACCAAAAAAGTAACTAAATGTTACAGTTCTACTGTAAAAAGAGTGATGTTATCCCTAACTGTTGTACTTACAATTATTCTTTTACAATTAGTCCGTTACTACATATTCCACTAGTTCATGCCCTACCTTTACAAAAACTGGAACTCATGGTGGCTTACACATGAAAACAAATACAGGTATACCTTGGTTAACAAACAGAGATGTGTCCCTGGGATTCACTTCTTAAACAGAAACTTTGCTACCACAGGTAGAGATAACATGGAAAAGAAAGGGATAGGTTCCTACACCGGAATAAATAAGAGCAGTTGAACATGTTCCAGGGAATATTTTATTCAAAACTGAGGGTAGTCTAATTATAAGATTGTATGTACAGCACTGTGTAGATTTACACAGTTTATATAAATTTATATAATTTTATATAAATTTATATAAATAAAGGTTAATAATAATAATAAGAAGAAGAACCAGATCAGGTAAGCCTTCCATAAAGAAACAAAAGCATTTTTAATCTTCTAAAGATCATTTGAAAGTGTCTTCCAAAATGCACCCTGGGATTTTTCTTTCTTTCTTACGATCCCCATTCTCCTTGAAGAAACCTATAGATCTATGTTTTTCAACATGCCATGGGAGCTAGTGATACAGACTAATCAGCGTTCAAATTTCTTTTGGTTTTGCTTGTCACACATGCTCTATGAAGTGATTCTGGAGGCATCTGTTTACTTTTCCTGTTGTATGTAGGCACACACAGCTACAATAGAACCACCTAGAATAGAATTTCATTCTTTCCCGGGTTGAGCTTTATTGCATGCTCCAGCCATGTTGCTGCAACACAATACTGAAAGCCTGTCTTTCATCTGCTCTCCTTTGCCATCCTTTCAATGCCAACACTGCAAAAATCTTCCAGCTAGACAGAAGACAAGAAGAAGAGCTGGGCTGGACTCTGGTACTACCCTCCTAGGATGGCTAGAATGGCATTAGTAGAGGGTGTAGCTCCTGTCAAAAATGATTCATGATTTTTTGATGCCTGTCAAGAATGAATGATGATCTGTCAAGAATGATTCAGGCCTGTCCAAATGATGGATGTGTCCCTCCCCCAGATGCTACAGAGATAGTAAAGTAGCTGCTCTGTACACTATGATTCTTTAGATAGGCTCACACACCTGTACGTTGTTGTTGTTGTTGTTGTTGTTGTTGTTATTTATATAGCTCTGTAAATTTACACAGTACTGTACATACAATCTTATAATTAGACCGATCCCTGCCCTCTGGCTTACAATCTAAAAGAAACAACACAAAAGGAAAAGGGGAAGGTGGTGGTAAGGGGATGAGGTCCAGTGGTTCTACTGTCCCTCTGGGGCCTCAACCAAGGCAGATGGACTGGAGGGAGAGCTTGGCTTCTTAATACGTAGTTGAAAGGAGAAATCCTGGGGCAGATGGCACAATCCTGGAAACACTAAACAATATAGTCTTTAACTTAATTTTGAATCTGGTTTGAGAAGTGATGAGGCACACATGTGGGGGAAGAAGGTTTCAGGAGTGAGGGGCAGCAAGTGAGAAGGAACGAATCCGGGATGGGGCAGTGGAAATTCTTGGCTGGGACAGGAGACCTTGACCACTAGAACAGAGGGTACAAGAAGGAGTGTGAGGAGAATGAAGTTCAGACAAATATGGAGGGGTCAGTCCATTTAGGGCTTTGAAAGTCAACAACAAAAGCTTGTACTGAATGCAGAAGGGAAAGGGGAGCCAATGAAGGGCGGATAGGAGGGGAGAAACATGGTCAAAGAGGCGAGTGGATGTGATAATACGTGCAGCTGAGTTCTGGGCAGAGATTAAAGGATGAAGGTGTGAGAGAGGAAGACCTGTCAGAAGAAGGTTACAATAATCTAGTTGTGAAACCACTAGGATATGGACCAGAGTCTTGGCAGTGGAAGCTGAGAGGAACGGATGGATTTTAGCAATGTTGTAAAGAGAGACAGGTCTTGGCAGTGGCCTCAATCTGGGGAATAAATGACAGAGAGGAATCAAAAATGAAACCAAGACTGTGGGCTTACTGAGCCGGTTGAATAGAAGTGCCGTCAAAAGAGACAGAAAAGGAGTATTGAAGGGTGGGCTTAGGTGGGAAGATGAGAAGCTCTGTCTTAGACATGTTGAGCTTCAAACGCTGATGCTGCATCCACTGAGAAATGGCAGCCAGACAAGAGGAGACTTGCTGTTCAAGCCCCAGTGAAAGGCCAGGGGTGGAAAGATACAGCTGTCATCCGTGTACAGATGATAAGAGAAACCAAAAGAACTGATGAGTTTAGCAAGGAACAATATGTATAGAGAGAACAAAAGGCCATCTTCTGCAAAGCTGTAGTGCATGGTCCTTGGGCAGCTTTTTCAGCAACTTGCTCATCACTTGCACATCACTACTGCTTGTTCCAGGAACCTACAATTAAAAAACAATCAGGCACCTACAATTTAAAAACAAATTCACCAAACATGTTTTTGGATTTTGATTTTAATCTGCCTTGTAGCATTCTCTGATGGAAGTGAATGCAAAACAGCATGTCACATTTGAGAATCTTCTTCTGGTGCACAGTTCTCTTCATCACAATGTGAGTTCTCCTCAATGGAATCCATACTCCTGGGTGTTGGACATGCCACAGGACCATCATAACTTGTCCAAGATATCACCTTTGTGGGTTTTATTTTCCTGGTAGTAAAAGAGCCTGCAAGTCTCTGAGGGGTGCTCAGCACCTCCATGTTGCCTCTGCAGAATGTGCCTGGGCATACAAAAAATGGTGGCTTCTCTCTCCAGAATAGAGTTCTCTGCAGCCAGTCTTCCTATTAGCTGGCAAAGACCACATCATTCTCATGGGACCCAAACCTGCTCCTATTGGTTACGGGTGGTGAGGTGTGGTCCTAGAGGAGACACATTACTCAAGGGCCAATTGGAACACATGGAAAATCTAGCAAAATTGGCCAGTTTGGGACATGTGGCTCAGAGGGGTCAAATATCAGTTCCCATTGGTCAGGGGTGGTGAGGTGTGGTCTTAGAGGGGTCACATGACCTCAAGGAGGCCAATTGGAACACAGAAGGGGCCAAACCACCACCTATTGGCCGGGCTAATAAGGCAACTTCCGGTGGAGGCACATGACCCCAGATTTCCCATCCTAGTATTTATGGGAGAGGGTCACAACCATCATTTTGACAGGTCTCAATCATTCTTGACAGGTCATCAATCAATCAATCAATCAATCTTGACAGGTGATAAATATTTCTTAGCAGGTATCAAAAAGTCATAAATCATTTCTTGACATGAGCTACCCTAGGAAGAGAGTGCCAAAGGCTAGATGCAGCCATGGAGTTGGCCCTTTCTCACTTTCCCACCAGATGTACTTGCAAAGGTGATGAGCCTGGTTTTCTGGCTGCACTGGTGTAGGGCAGCCTGGAGGATCCTGGTCCTGGAAGATCTGGAACAAATGGGGATTTTTTAAAATCCGTGGTAAGAGGGGTATATCCTGGTTCTAGTGATGAACAGGCTGGCCATCATCTGGTCTCTCCACTGAGATGATAGGGGAAAGCCAGCTTTATTTGGCCCATGTAGACAGGACCTGAAGCAGGGCCTCTCTTAAGGATCTCAGGGCTCAGGCAAGTTCATATGTGGAAGTGCTTGTGGAACTACACTACACTAAACCATTTAACATCTCCTGGACCTGTTGTAGAAGTCTGCTTCCAACCATTTCCATGCCTGTTAGAGACTGGGCTGGGGGAATCACAGTGGAGTGGCGGGGATGGGGGGGGGAACAAGTGATCGGGTATGCCGATCACCTCCTGAAGCCACCTGCCATATGAAGGTTCACATAGTAGCCAGTTTCAGGAAGGTGTTAGTGGCTGCAATTGCTGCAGGGGGAAAAGGGGGAGAGTAGCTGAACCAAGCCCACTCATACCATGTGACTGCCTGGGTAGCAGCAGAAGGGATCTATCCCATGAAGGTAGTAATGAAACAGCAATGAGAACATAGGGGTGGACTTTGACCATCAAAGCAAAGGTGAACTGCAGTAACAAATGGAAGGCAAGACAACAGCAAGACAGACACAACAACATGGGATAAGTACTGGCCAAAGACTCTTTTATCTAAAACCCCACTTTTATAGCCTTGTGTGATTGAGTTCAGAGATAAGGCACTCCAGCATCACAAGTCCAGCTTCTTTGAGAATACGGAAAATCTGGTATCGGCAAATTTCATAGTGGATGTCAATGACATTTCTATTCATTACCATGTAACTAGGAAAACAGAGAGTGTTCTTCAGTACCTGCGAAGATACACACTGGTGGACAGAATTCAGCTTCCTTTGTTGCCAGTTGTGCTGTCCTCTCCTTATTAGAATGCAGGAGTGCCCAAAATAGTAGTTGTGGCAGTAATAATAATAATAATAATAATAATACAACATTTTATTTCTTTCCCAGCTCTTTTCAAGGATCAGAGCAGGATGCAGCATGTTAAAATACATAACACAATTAAAAACACATAAACCCACAGTTAAAATGCAATGCTATAAAACCATTAAAATATAAGAGTATATTTTATTAATTAAAAAGTTATGATTTAAAACTAATTGGATAGGCCTTCCAGAAGAGATGTCTTTAATGATGTTTTAAATGCAGTCATTGTTTTCAGATGTCTTATCTCTTCTGGCAGGTCATTCCTCAGTCTGGGGGTGGCAGATGAAGACGTTTTGTAGGAAACTATTGCCAATCTAGTCCTGGCCAGTTGGAGGAAATTTCCCAGAGAACCTGAGTGTATAGGGTGGATTGTACGGGAGAAGGAATCCTCTAGGTAACCTAGAACCAAACTGTGTAGGGCTTTAAAGCTAATAACCAACACTTTGTACTCTGCCTGGAAACTAATTGACAGTCAGTGGAGTGCTTTTAAGATCTATGTAACGTGATTATTCCTGGATCACATTAAAACTTCCAGATGAGCTCATGTGGGGTTTGATGTTAATTGAACCCTTATTTTCTATGCCTATGCCTTACCGAATCCTTCTAAGCTTTCTTTACCCATGTTTTAATATATTGAAAAGCATTTAAAAGATAATTTTACTAAGAGTATCTACTCTTCCTGTTTGATAATTGTGAGTCTTCAACATGCATTCTCATGCTCCATTCTTGTTACACTCCTTAGCTCTTTCCTAAACAGAATATATGAATTTTTAAAAATAAGTACTATGAATCATACTCATTGATTTATCCACATAATCATACACTTTTTCTGTTGGTCATGCTAAAAAAAAAGGAAAAAAAGGTCACAAGCCCTTTGACTTAAGTATTTCTGTAATGGCTGTTAAAATCAATTCTAGCATTAAAGTCTCCACGAATGAACAATGCATTGAGTGGAAAATTGATTATATGGTCAAAGAACAGTCCTTTGTGGCCTCGTTTGCTTTTTCGATTAGTACAGCTGTCATGGCTGTTGTAGGTGGTCCTCAGAATTTTTACAGAACAAAAATAATGTCCTTGACACATTGTGTTTGCCTAAAGATTAAAAGAGAACCAAACATATGAATTACTTTAAAGTTAACACTTTATTTAGTCAATGGAATTTTAAAGCAACGCCCTGGGCAGAAAGGAAGGAAGGGAAAAAAATCTTGCTTTAAAGAAAAATCAATGAACAGATGAAAACAAACTGGGTAATACCCAAAGGTTGTTTGACATAAATCTGTATATTGTGTGTGTGTGTGTGTGTGTGTGTGCATACATGCATGCAAGGATGTGCATGTTGAACTGGGAGATCAATTTGATTGAGGTTGTGTTTCTGCACCATGTTTCTTTGGTCAATGGTACAATTCCACACGCATTTCCATGACAATGACAATAGTAATATGGTACATTGCAGCAGACATTTATATAAAGGCGACATTCTGCATTTTAGTGAGAGGGAACACAGAGGAACAAACAAAGAGCAGAAGGAGGGGTATTGGTTCAGAGGGAGGTCAAAAATTTCACTGTTGGATATAGCCAGTTAAAAATCACTCAGATCTGCTCTGACTTGGATGCTGTAGTTGATACAGTTCCGGTGCATGTAACCTTAGTTCTTTCTTGTTCTATGTTATTGAATATTTTTCAGTTTGTGCAGTGGGAGGATTGGGCAGGAGAGGTGAGAGCCACCACATGTGTCCTAGACCCTTGTCCTTCTTGACTAATTCAACCAGCCAGAGGGTGACTGGCCAAGTGAATGGGTGAAGAGGGTAGTTAAATCATCCTTACAACAAGGCAGAGTTCCAACCTGCCTAAAGGAGGCAATTGTGAGGTCATTGTTGAAAAAGTCCCTCTATAATGGATAATTATCATCCAGTGACTAATATACCATTCTTGGACAAGCTATCGGAGCGTATGGTAGTCCCCCATCTTCAGGGGTTGCTGGATGAAACACATGAACTAAATCCAATTCAATCTGGTTTCAGGCCTGGCTATGAAACACGACAGCTTTAGTCACCTTGCTGGATGATCTACACTGGGAACTGGATAGGGGAAATATGTCCCTGATGATTCTGCTGGACCTCTCAGCAGCTTTTGATACCATTGATCATGACATCATTTTTGGTCACGTTGCTGGGATGGCAATTGGAGGCCCTCTTTTGCAGTGCCCATTCCTAACTGGAGAGGCAAACCCAGATTGTGGTGTTGCAGGACTCCTGTCTGATACCTTGGCTGTTGCCTGTAGGGTCCTCAAGTGTTGCTTTGTCTCCCATGCAATTTAATATATACATGAAACTACTGGGGGAGGTTGTTTGGAGTTTTGGAGTGTGGTGCCATCAATATGAAGATGACGCCCAACTCTGCTAATCATTGCCACCTCAATCCAAGCTGTATTGGTCCTAAACCAGTATCCTTTATCTGTAATGGACTGGATGAAGGTGAAAAAAATTGAAACTTAATCCAGACAAGACAGAAATGTTCCTGATCAATTGAAAGACAGATCAGGGAGTAGGGATTCAGCCTGTGTTAGGCAGGATTACTTTCCTCCTATAGATGCGGATGTGCAGTTTAAGAGTATGTCTAGACTCAGCTTTGAATCTGGAATATTTTTGCATATTTAAGTGGCCAGGTTTACTTTTGCATATAGTCAGCCCTCCATATCCACAGATTTTGTATCCATGGATTCAAGCAACCACAGCTTGAAAATGTTTTTTAAAAATACAAATTCCAAAAAGCAAACCTTGATTTTGCCATTTTGTATAAGGAACACCATTTTACTATGTCATTGTATTTAAAGGGATTTGATCATCCACAGACTTTGTTATTCATGGGAGTCCTGGAAGCAAATCCCAGCGGATACTAAATGACCACTGTATTTAAGGCTTGTGCACCAACTGCACCCACTCCTTGAGACACCAGATCTAGCCATAGTGGTAAATGACTTAGGACTTTGTCGCATTCACTGTTATGCTTGTTATGGGGATGGGAACAGGACTCTCGGGGGGTGTGCATGAACGGATTTTACCACACACACAAGCGTCCACAAAAAGGTCCCGTTCCGGCACCCATCCCTGTTCAGTGCCAAGCAGCATTAAATGTTCTGGTCGGAAGACTTCCATCCAGCCAAAATGGCGCTTGCCGACTCTGAACAGGGACAGCTTGAGTACAGGTGCCAGAACGGGACCTTTTTGTGGATGCTTGCGTGTGCAGTACAATCCATTCACGCACGCCCCCAAGAGTCCCATTCCCGTCCCCATAACGGGGACAACAGTGAATGCGATAAGGTCCTTAGTTATGTCCTTATCTACGTTCAGGTAGTACAGTACAAGGAGCTGCAGCCAAAGATCTAATGGGAATAGATTATATGGACCATACCACACCTCTCTTAAACCAGCTCCATTGGCTGCCAGTTTGTTTCCAGGCACAATTCCAGGCACAATGCAGATAAGTGGCCTTTGTTGTAAATATCTGGAAGGCAGCTGCCCACTGCATACATTCCCTATGCTTGTGGACTGGACAGCAGGAATGTGATCCAATACATGGAACCTATTATTATGCTGATTTCTACTTCCTAGTGTGCACAAAAAAATTAAGATAAAACTGCATTGGTAAAAAAGCACTTATTCTTTCAGGGGATAAATTGTTTGGATGAACAGAAAAACTCCTTAGAAATGTGTAGGAGTTGGAGAGCATTCATGCTTTTAGATACATGCATTCTCTGTAATGTTCTGACTGGCATTGAACACTGATAAATGCAAACATTGGAAATGTTTCTTTCCAGCTATGCAAGCAATTTAGTCATAATTGAAAGCAGATTTCTTTGTTAAGGCTTTAATGTTTTATTAATTTAATTTTCCACAGTCAGATTCTTCTTCTTTTTTATTTCACTGTTTAGCCTAAATTTCCCTTGATATTTGTAATTATAATGTTTGTTTGTGCTGCAGTATTGTAAGTCTCAGCCAGCACAGCTATCAAAGGAGCAACTTTTGTTCTTAATGCCTTACAGGATAAAAGCAAATAAAGTTCTAATATTAAAATCCTTTAATTTTGCTCTAAGTTGTTGTAAGGACGAAAATTGCTTTTGTAATCCCAGGTTTTTCCAATTTACCAGGTATACTGGCAGAGGTTACAACTCATTAAAGTCTGTTAACAGTGCTTACCTAGATCAGATGGACAGAGTGCTTGAAGATCCATCCTTCATTCTGCTTGCCTACTTAATTTCACATTTTTAGTTAAGAATCACATTTCCCACCCACCCCCAAATCTCTTCTTATTCTGATCCTTTTGGAGCTACCTACTTTCCATTCTGAATATAGTCTCAGAAGATTTATTTTGTATGAAATGCTATATAGAATTTGGTGTTTATGCATGTGGAAGGAGGGGAGATTTAGTAAGAAATGGGGCAAAACATAAATCAAAACTGAAAGGTAAAGCAGAACTCCTGAATATATTACACTGCAAAAACAACAACAAAAACACACACCCTTCACTCTCCAATGTATTTTAAGGATATTTGTTCTGTGGCTTTGGTAGTAATTTTATTTTTGAATAAGAATTACTGTTAAAGATCATCAACAAGAATGACTGATTCTAGCAATATATCCACACAGGTCATACACTAACCTTGCTGTTTCAAACCAGGAGCATGGACTCAGTGTTGCTGGATTCCTGTCAACCACAGCCATGACCAATAGTCATACTGATAGGAACTGGAACATCTGAAGGACAAAAGTTTCCTAACTTTGGCATGCATGGAAAACAATTACCTGTTTGCGGAAAACAGAGCGCTTTTCATTTTAAAACTATATGTATTTCATTTATATCCAGCTTTTCGTCCAGCAACCTTAAAGTAGTATACATGCTTCTCCATCTCCCAGCCAGAGTAATATTCTCACAACAGTTCTGTAAAGTACTTCAGGAAGACAAGAGTGACTGGATAACTGGCTGAGTTTCATGGCTAAATGTGGAACCTGGATGTCTCATGTCCCTTCCCAACAGCCCCAACTACTCTAGTCATCAAACACCAGTTCCTTGGAGTGTATAGACTTTGAAGTTTATCATATGATGGAATTTGGGGGTATAATGCAATGGCAATCTGAATGCAATCATGGGGTTTCACGTTATTGCGAATGAGTGTATCTCACACAATTTTGGTCAATGGAAAGTCATTCTGAACATAATCATGGGGTTTCACATAATTGTGTATTAGAGTATCTCAAACAATTTTGGGAAATGGAGGATCATTTTCGGGAAATGGGAAGTCATTCTGAATGCATTCCGAACGCAATCAGATTTAACGTAAATTCGCTAAACTAGTGAATTCACATAATTGTGACTTGGCTCCATTCGCAACTGAGAGAAATTCCTCCCATGTGATAAACTCCTTTGTTGTTTTCTTCTTCTTATTTTTCTTGCACTTTTCCCAGTTTGGGACTCAGAAGCAATGAGCTGGACAAAATTTCAGGTGTTCATCCTGAGATACTCTTGCAGGGTAAAATACAGGCGAACCATGGAAGCTGGCTTCTGTTTACCAGATCTCTAATTTTGTCTTGTTTTTTAAAGTCAAAACTTTCTCAGGAGCAACAGTCTGCCAACCTCAAAGCCAGAGCTCACATACCTTTCAGCAGACCCTAGTGGCATTGCCTTCTCCAGATTCCAGATCTGCCTTGAAACCAGCTTTGGATCAAACTAAGTATATTCTGTTCCCATTAGCTATCTGTAATCTGGGTCGTAAAGGAAACAATCCAGAGGAAGTGCAGTTGGGGAGAAAAGCCTAACTAAATTCACCCATTATCTATAATTAGAAACAAATGATATCCCCCATTAACCTCCTTTAATAAATTCTTGACCCTTGGAAACAACTTACTTTAAAAACAAAACAAAAACAAAGCACAATAAAATAATTCACATTAATTAGGTAGCAGAGGAAGAAGGAGTTAAATGAATATATCCCCATTATATAATGGCCTCTGATCATAGAAGCTGACATAATTGCAAAGAGCCAGTGAAATATTAATTCTGATCTCTGAAACTCTGGTCCCCCACATTATTTTTTAAGCTGTCCTTTTCTAGATTTTCAACAGATGGCTTGTCCACAGCTGGAGGGTGAGGACTGGGACACAAGAAAGGACTCCCAATGGAAAATGTGGCTCTGTAAATGAAGCTAAAGATTTGAATCAAAGAATTCCTCACAGCTCAACAAACTATATTGTGCAGGAATCTGTGGAGGAAAGAAATCATTATTTAATCTGATATAATGCCAGTTTATATTCCTGGGGTCAACAGGCCTTCAGTGGCTGAATATTCATATCAGCAAATAGAACAATATCATGCCCCCCATTTAAAGAGGAATATGCCAAGATCCATCCCACTGACTTTTTAAAAAAGATCATGAGGTTATTTGGGCTTGGACCTGGTATTAGACATGCTTACGGACAATCTGTTGAAATCAGTGGGACAAGTTAGGCATAACTAATGTTAGTCCCATTGTTTTCAGTGGGTCTTCCTTAAGCATGAAGAAAGCTAGGGCCTATGTTAACTTTGCCAGGCTTTCTGTCATGGACAATGACTGGTAGCTCCCATGTCAGGAAGTGAATTCACTCCAGGTTTTAATCCAAGGTTGAGGAGAGCTCTATTCCTAAAATATGTTCAGCGCCTTGGACAGCACTTTTTAATGCCAAAACCTGGAATGCATAAGAGCCACCAGCCATCATTGATCGTCCAGTTATAGGGAGCTGTCCTTGTTTTTAGAGACTTTTTCCATTATTATAATAATGGTTAACTGTATAAAATATGAATTTTGATTTGTGAAAACTTAGTTTTTAAATACTTTTTATAGTGGGTATAGTTTTACAAATAAACAGTTAAATATCAAAATAAGCACAAGATAATAATGGTGGAAAAATCAGCAATGGCAACAGCAGCGCCGGCTTCACTAAACAATAAAGCAATCAAATGGTGCATTTTATTTTCACTTGGAAAGGCAAGGAGCTTTTCATTATGTTCACCAGGGCTAGGGTTAGCCATATATTCGATTGGGCTAACAAATTTTGCTGAGATTGTCCTTCAGGCAGGATGATAAAGGCGGAGCAGACATTAAAATCATGTCAGCCAGCACCTTGGCATTATTCCAAATCCATCTCCATTTAAAAACAACAACCAACAACCCAGCAATCTTTGGTCCCATTTCCACATCATGAGCCACTTTATAAATTTGCCCCCTGTGATGACCCTTCATCAACCTGCCATTAATATCTCAATATTTTGATGCTATATCTATTTGCTGTTTACACTTTAATCCATGGCATGACTGTCCCTTACTCTTGTAAGAATTTATGGGCTTTAATCTTCTTTTATGGGAGACCATTCCTAAAGCTTTTTATAAAACCTGAGCAAGTCATATCAAAGGTTCACCTTCCACTGTTTCATTAACATTTTCAGAACTTGAAGTGCCCTAGAGAGAGAGAAAGAGAGAACATTCCTTACTGGATCCAGTCTTGTGATGTGGGCTGCCATTACACCAAACCGATTAGATCTATTCTTCTAACATGTGCTATCAGAACAACAATATAAAACACTACTTTTGTTTGTCAATCTGTTTACACTGGAACTACCCACAATTTCTAGAACCTAGCAAAAATGCCTTGTAAACAATCGGCATGAGACAAGTTAATTTCCTTTGTCTGGAAAGAGCTGCAATTTATTTTCGGACCTAACTACATGTCCTTGTCAGCATCTCCACTATTAACTACTTTGTTCGATTCTGAGCCCACACATGATATATGGCATTTGAAGATTTGAAGACCTCCAGTCTGGGTAACTTCATATTGTATTTCCTGAAATGATAGATGCAGCTTAATGTTGCAATTTATGGCACTTCAAAAATTTCAATCTGGACACCAGAAATCAGAGCAAGTCTTACATGATCAATTTGTTGATTTTCCCTCTTAAAAACCCTGCACGGTAAACATTTTTTTTACCTAACAATTCAAAGCAGGTGAAAAGTATTTTGTTTGGTACATACAGGGTTTTGTTCTGCAGAGAGGAGTACAGAGTTATCTTCAACAGTTCTCCCAGTTTGTTTGTTTGTTTTAATTTTCAACTTAGTTTGGCAAATCATTTCCCTATGGGACAGAACTGTCTCTCTCCAACCCTTGTCAATTGATTAAGACTGACATCATAAGCATCACAGAATTTATTGTCAGGATCTGTGAGTGTGTTAAATCATACAGCACATTAAATCATCCTGTAAAATCAAAAGGGGTGTGTACTCCTCCTTGGATAACATACAGTTCAGCATGACACTATTTTAGGGAAGGACAATAATCAAGGCAACAGGATGTGGGCAGTTATTCCAAATTATATCATCAGGATTAAAAAGAGATTAATCTTGTACATACATCTCAGACCCCACGATGCAGGTACTGATTTGTTAGGCATAATGCAGGTACATAACAATTTGGATATTAAAATATTAACATGTATATTAAATGGATCCCATGTGTACATTTAAAAAAAAACCCATAGGAAAGCATTGTTGACAGGGGACATTCATAGAAGATTTAAAGGGATGAATTTGAACCACAACACCCAAGTAAGTCTTCATAGGCTTACGCAAGGGGCATGTGTGAGTTGAATGAATTTTCTTCCTCCTAAAAAGCAGAACCACTTTCTGCCTTCTGCTCTTTCCTAAACATATTCCAGGCCTTCCCTTGCCCCCTATTTTAAAAGCAACTCCTTATGTGGGGAACATGAGATACTGCATGTTCTGCAGCCACTCACTCAAAACCATACGGTTGCGAGTTCAAGACCAGCAAAAGGGCTCAAGCTCGATTCAGGCTTGCATCCTTCCGAGGTCACTAAAATGAGTACCCAGATTGTTGGGGGCAAGTAGCTTACAGTTGTAAACCGCTTAGACACTCCTTAGGTGGTATGAAGCAATATATAAATGAAGCTATTTGTTTAGTTTTTACCTCTCCAAATGGTCCTGTGGAGGTAACATGGCTATTTGTGGACCCAGAGAATTTAATTAATTAATTCATATTCTGCCTTTCTTCTTGTACAGGCTTTGGGACTTTGCAGAGGCCATTGCTTCACCCAAGGGAAGGTTGAAAACTCAGGGATGAAACAGAAGGTTCCTTTGCAGTGGCTTCCTGGCAGCTTGGGGGCATGTTGTTTAGACTGCCATGAAGCTGCCCACCTGACCACACAGTGGGCAGCTTTGTGGCTCTCCAGCAGCGCAGCATTCACCCTGCAAAGCCACAGCAGCGGTGGAAAAGCTGGCTTTTTGCCAGCTCAAAAAGGAGTGGCTTTATGCCACTTCTTTTTGGACTGGCAAAAAGCCAGATTGGGGCTTTGGCATTTGGTTGCCACGGCCCTGATCTGCTGATCAAAGGGGCAGTGTCAAGCTGTCCCTTCAGGGCCAACTGTTTTAGCCCTCGGTCTGTTTTAGTGGCTTTTCTTACTGACAGTGTCAATGGCACAACACTTTGTAGAGCTGCTACAAAATCCACGACCATTCCCAGTGACATTGTTCACTAATTTGGAGAGGACAAATGAAATGTGGGTCCTGTGCCAGGGGAAAGGCACAGAATATATTACATAAATTTAATTTTAAAAATATGCATTGGATCGGATTGGATTGGATCTCAAGAAAATTAGACATGTAATTGTTTTCAAACTTTGTGTGTTTGGGACTTCAACTTGCAAAATTCATGACCATTGGCCATAATAGCAGGGACCTCTGGGAAATCCAAAATATCTGTAGGAACAGTGATTGAAAACCACTGTTTTAGAGCATCCTCAAATCAGTGGGAATTACATTATGTGTAGATGGACCTTATCACATGGGGGGAAGTCGGGGGTTTAAAGAGTCAATATTCTGGGGAAATTATGCAATCACACACACTATGATTAAAGAGGACTTATGCCAGGAATAACCAGGGAATAACAAGCAACAAATTATTCACGGGATTTCCCCGTGAATAATTTGTTGCTTGTTCTTCCCTGGTTATTCCTGGCATAAGTCCTCTTTAATCATGATGTCATGTGAAAATCTTCACTGCGATCATGCGATTTTCCCAGGATATTGACTCTTTAAACCCCTGATTTTCCACATGTGATAAAATCCATTGACTCAAATGAAACTTTCCCAGAGCCTCTGGAAAAGTTTTTTTTCTTTTTTGCATTATGCTTTTCATAGTTTTCCAACTGTTATAGAGAAGTTATGAATATGACTAACAACCTTTGGATCGAACCAGAAATCCTTCCAGTGATGAGATTGAATAGGGATGTGTATTATGAGAAAAATTAAGTAGCTTGGGGATTAGGAGATCCTGACTGGTACCTGGATGCCATTTTAACTATCACCCATGGCTGGCAGTGTCTTTCCATTCAGCACTCTTGCCACTGGAATATCAATTAAAGTAGTGGAGGATGGATCATAGAATGGGGTCATTACTACAAACTTGTTCAAGTATTTACCTCAATTCATGAGGGCTCCACATGGGTAAAAGTGGAGCCCACACAAACACTGGCCCCACTTCCTACATGCTTGTACCCTCTTGTTCCTGATTTTACCCTACTGAGCGGGTAGATCTGATGGAGAACTCTACTTTTGTTCACTGCTTGTGGGTAGAATACATCTTGTGATCAGCAATCTTTATTTATCAGTCTCCAGTTATAAGGATTTGAATGTCTCTTCAGACCTTGCTACTGAACATGGTTAAATCCAGGACACAGTTAGTGGGCTGACCATGAAGATATAGGGGATAGGGCCAGTGTGCATTGCCTCATCCATCTGCCCACAAAGAGACATCATGCCTTAAGGCAATTGCCCCCCCCCCCCCCATATACACACACAAAGGGCCAAAAGATTGGGTTTTCATGGAATGAAATAGAATATATATGCTAGTATTCTTGTTTCTTTCATTTAGTTCATAACCATTGACAAACTCAATGTACGGCTGCTAGCCTTTTTGAAATGCTGGAAATAATACACTGGTGAACTATATAAAAGAGATGAAAGGATGACAGATTCATTCAGGGAAGAACCACTTGAAGATGAACCTACAATTTTAGAAAGTGAAGTGGATGTTGAACTCGGGGCACTTGGAAGAAATAAATCACCAGGAATATAGAGCATACCAATAGAGCTGCTTCAAGCTACAGAAAAAGAATCTACTATTGTTCTAATTAAATCTGCCAACAAAAATAGAAAATAAAACAATGGCCAACAGATTGGAAAAGCCAAAAAAGGAGACACCAGGGATTGCAGTAACCACAGGGCCATTGCAGTAATTTCCTATGCAAAGCAAAGTGATACGCAAAATTCTAGAACAAAAACTTTAACCATATATGGAGCAAGAAATGCCAGATGGGTTTAGGAAAGAAAGAGGCACTATAAATCACATTACAAACATCTGTTGAATAATGCAACACACTAAAAAAATTTCAGAAGAAAATCAGCCTGTGCTTTAGAGATTACAACAAAGCCTTCGATTGTGTATAAATCATGAAAAACTTTAGATCTCTCTTAAATAAATAGTTGTGCCACAACATTTGATTGTCCTGATGACTAAACTGTACTCAGGACAAAAATCTACCATTAGGACAGAGAAAGGGAATGATTTCTAGTTGGCGATGTGGTCAGCAATCACCCTATTGATTAACTTGTAGGCAGTGGCATCAGTGGCATTTTGAGTGTGATAATACTCGACTTTATCCTGAAAGACTTCAATGCAGCAGGGGTAACATGGGTTTTTAAGCCATGTCATAAACTCCTATAATGCTTAGTAATATAGAAGGCAATAGGAAAAGAGGAAGACCGCATTCCAGATGGATAGACTCAGGACTCAATCAAGTCCTTAGTCTATAAGACCTGAGCAGGGCTGTTGATGGCAGGGTGATTTTGAGATCTATCATTCAGTTAACAACGACAAGCTCACAGACCACCTAGCAGGCACCCAATGTTGGCACCAAATGTATGAACCAGTCTCTCCATGCTAGGACTATACATGTAGCTTCTATAACCTGCCTGAAAATACTGACTCTTTAATCACATCTGTCTGGGTCATCACACATAGAGGTCCTGTGTGAAAGTACTGAGTTTATATAATCATGTGAAGGTGTATAATGTACATGCCTTGCCAGTAGTAGCCCCACATACTCCTTGGCATAACTGTGCAGAGACTGCCATGAGTGTGCCAGAGCCCCAGAATGCATTGGTTTCTCTTTTATAACTAAGTTGACACAATAATATCCAAGCAATATACTGGGGACAGATAAATTACCTTATCACTTATCTTTCTTTTGTGAACAGAAACTCCACACTTAGGCACTGTTGTCAGCAGTGCATTAAATGTAATTCTAATCCTTCCAGAAACTTTAGTTTTCCTTAGTAACTTACTGCGAGACAAGTTTCAGCAGATCAGCATAAAATTTTCTTAATTTCATTACAGGCTGTAAATTAAAATTAATGAGGCTGACACCGACAATTAACAATGAAAAATGCAGATTGTTATAATTACTTAAGCAATAACATTGCTTTACATAGAAGACTTAAGGTGCTCCACAAATTATTTACAAGTGTTACATAAAACACAAAAAAATGACAATTTCAATTTATTTTGTCAGTATAAAAAACAAAAATCCTTACTAAAACCTTTCTCATTTGGGAATCTCTCGCCATGCATAATTAAGCAAATTTGATTGCAATTAAGCCTGGCTTCTACAGTGGAGTTTTAATTAATGCAAATCTGGCATCTACATCTATAAGATTAATTTTAGTGAATTAAAAGAAAACAACAAAGCACGTTTGAAAGTGCAGTTGCATTGTTGAAAACCCGAGAATGTAAAAAGCTTGTTATTCTACCCTCAAACCTCCCCCTCCTGCCCCAGCCTTCCATGGCAATTGCCTTTGACTGAATCTTTCAGGAGAAATATTTTATTCAAATTTGTTTTGTTTTGTTTCTCAGTGCTTCACTAAATGGGATCATCACACCATCACAAAGAGCTTTGGAGACACATCTTAAAATGTAATTATATACCCTTAGAAGAAGAAACAAAGTATAATGTAGGCTAAGGAGGAAGGTCAACAGTTTCCTTCACAACAGTTCCTTTAAAGTTATTGTCAACCTCAAATTGTTATGCCGCTAATTTTCTGAGCAATTCTGAGCATACCCTGATGGGGGAAGAGATGTGCAGTGGGAGATGATCCACTGTTTCTAAGCCCTGCCAGCTCATACCAGTTAAGACAGATGGTGTGTGAGACGGGCAGTGGTTCTTAGGAAGTTCTCTGGAAATTCCAGTGTAGGAGAGATTACCTTTACCCACTCCAGGCTGTCACAGGTAATGACATTGATTTTGGAGGCTTTTGAAGAAATAGATGGGGTTTGGATTGAGTGGTAAAAGGTTATTCAGACGTTTTTAGTGCGACTATGTAAATAATCTCACTCACGCATTCCAATTTTGTCATTCACGCTATTATTTTATCAGAACCGCATCTCTGCTCATCTCTGCAAATTCTGTGGCTCTCACATGTTAGCCCTATGAATAAAGATGAAGTTGATGATATATTCAAAATACATTCAAGGTATGCAGAGCTTTATCCTAGTTTATCCTGGGTCTATTCACATCAGTTATCCACACAGGGTTTTGTTTTTTAGATCGCTTATCCCAGGTTAAGTGGAGGGTTTTGCAGCCCCCCACAAAACTTACTCGGGTGCATTCAAAATGCATGTGAACAACAAAGATTCAGCACACATTTTACAGGGATTATTAGATTAGGATTGCTCTTCCCACATTTTGTTTTAGAAGGTGAGTACATGAGGCAACAGTGACAGGTAGTCTTCCATCACCCAGACGGGTTTCTATTCTTTTCTCCAAGATGGGACTCATCACATGTTTTGGGCAGCAACTGCCAGCATGCCTGACCAAAGGCCATATTAGAGGGAAGTAAGTTGAAAACACATAGGTGGCACCAGAATGGGGATGGCTGTCTTGGAGTGGATAGGCCTAACAGCTGTTCATCATTCTAGCTGAACAGAATCTCCAGGTTCATAGGCAGGATAACTCTAAAGACCAGACTCTGGGAAAGGCCCATGCCATAACCTGGACTCACCATGGTTTGGGGAAAATTAAAAAAGCAGAGGCCCAATTGTGCCACATATCAAAGAATTCAAATTATCAACACACTGGTCAATAAAAAGGCAAGGTATTTTGGCAATTCATGTCAAACTTGTCAAACTTTTATATAAACAGGTTGTTGGATTAATATTTCTAGAGAAGATAAAATAATCTACAGTATGTATTTGTAATTGATAATATTTCACAAACTTCTAATTTATCAGTCCAGTCTCTGTCTCTCTGCTCAGGGATTTCATTTTGGGTTGTAAGTCTTGTTCTTCTTCTTTTTTTAAAAAAAATAATATTTCATTGACAAATGCTTTAAGACAGTGCTCAGGATTTTCCTATATACTGGAAAAACAGCTAGGGACAAACAGTGTAAACAACCAATACCACTCCCCCTGAATGTAATTTTGTATCATAATAAAGACAGCTTATTTCTTCTTCACCGTTACCCTTAGAAAGTTCTGGCTGGCAAATGTAGTCAATCACGGAACATTTACTTTTGCTGTGACTGATTCCAGCTGCAGGAAGACAGGGCAATTTGGGGAAGGCAGTCTCCTTGCCCTGCTCTGCTCTCCCTTGTGTTTCAGACCACATGGGGAAGATAATTCATTAGTATAGAGTCGCTCCTGCTGAATACTTGGGCCAGAAAACTGATTCTTCTCACTGTGCTCTAAACCCCACAACCAGTCAGTAGCTTAAAAAAGAAAACGCAAGGATCTAGATATAGAGGCATGCTACTTTGATGGTGAGATTGGATTTCTCTGGCCCCTTGTCCTGGCAATAGGCTCTGAAGCTTCCTGAGAATGCTACATGGATGGCTAGGACCATGCTGAGCAGAGAGAAAAGGATAATTCCACACACACCCTGCACTGCCCCCTAAAATCAGGCAGAGATACTTGAAGGCAGAAGTGTTCAGGGTAGCAAGGTGGCTCCATTCATTTTTAGGGATTGTCCCTTTTACTATACTCTCACAGAGACTTGAACAGGTCCATTCTCTCCCCTTCTCAGCTGTGCCTTTCCTTTCCTTTGTGACACACAGAATCCTAGGTACCACAGTCAAACAACAGATTAAGGGGATGCATATTGCCATGGATTAATGGTTCTTCCTCTCATGACAGGATTTAAGAAGCTGCCTTTTATGCAGAGTGCCCCTCTGGCCCAGCTCTGACTGGCAGCTGTTATATATGGTTTCAGGCAGGCTTCTTTCCCTACTGTTCTCTGGAGAAGGCTGGAGTTCCCTGTTGATCTGAAATCCATGGATCAACCAGGCCCAGCTTCACTGACCATCCAAAATCAGGCAAGATTAGGCATGTTCAAGTTTAAACCTATTTTTAAGATTGTGCATCTTTACTACCTGCAAATGACTAGTAAGGAAACAAAGCATGCAAGATACAGAAGGAAATCACATGCTGTGACAAACAGGCATCTTTCACCACTTGAGAGAACATCTCTTCACCAGCTAAAAGGGCTCCATTTCTCATCTAATGTGATTCTTGAACTGCTCTTAGATAGACTTAGCTTTTGGTTTCTTCAGACTATTCCTCTCCCTCTCTTACATGCTTGACTCAACTAACAGAAACATTCTTTGGTTCTTAGTATTTCCTGTAATTCACAGATATAAGAATGTATGGATAGCTGTAGAAATTTATTGGGTATACAGAATCCATTATTTTAGTTCTGGATGGTTTCTGTTTTGGCACAAAAGAGACAGCTATCTGAGATTTGTATTACAGGTGGATATAAACAGTTTGCTATACACATCACTACTAGAATTACTTGGGAAAGTCTAAGAATCTTGCTGCAATACTCTGAAGCTACCAAGAAGCTCGACTAGAGACCAGACTAGACTAGACTAGAGATGATCTGTTATCTTCCTGTCACTGTTGCTGTTGTGTGCCTTCAAGTTGTTTCTTATTTATGGAGACCCTAAGGCTATCATGAGGTTTTTATAGGGCTGAGACTCATCCAAGGTCACTCAGCAAGTTTCCATGGTTGGGTCGAGAATCGAACCCTGATCTTCAGGATCCAAGTCCTACACTCAAACCACTGCACCATGCTTGCTCTCATTATCTTTTTAAATAATTATTATAACATTCATTTTATTATAATATTATTTTTGTTGATATTTTCCTGATTGGGCGGTCACATAATGTGGGCAGATTAATTACAAATGTTGATATTCTACATTGGCTACTTGGTTATATATGTACCACTAAGTACTCTCCTGGGCCAATCTCTACCTCACCTTAAAAGCCAGCAACCAGATTAGAAAAAGGAGGGCTGTTCAGATTCCAAATGGGATTCAAGGAGGAAGATGGGGTGCAAAGAAGCTGCAACAAGGATTTGGGTCAAGAGTCTTGCTTCAGCCACATTCACTGGTGGGAGGGAGTGGGAACATTATCCTCCCTGTACCCCAATCAGAAGCTTGATGGATCTTCTTCACCCAATCTAGTGGGCTGGGGTACATTTATGTTGTCTTAGGACTTTATTGCACAGTTTAAAAAATCTGAATTACCGCTGCTAAATTAAATTTGAATTTGGGATACATACAGATTTTATCACACATTTTTTTACCACCAACGCCTCCAGGTGGGTGCATCCTGGGTAACATCAGGCTAGAATCTAAGTTCAGCAGGCTGATTTGCAAAGCCAGGGAGGAAAATAAATCCACAAAACAGTGATACCTTTATTGGGCCAACCAAAAGGCACATTACACAAATCTTCTACTCTAGGTTATGAACATGTATCTGCACTACTGAAAGCCAGCCATATATAAAGGAAACAAACCTATTGGAAATATTTATAGGTTTAAATTTAAACAAGAAAACCTGGAAGTCAAATAGTGGATTTGCAAGCAGCAATAGGAGCAGAACAAAAGCATTGGCTCTGACACTCATACAATGACGTTTCTATAGAAGATTTGTACTAGAGTGGCATCACTGGTCATGCAATCCTATATTTTATTATCCTCTTTCCCCCCTTTGCCTGAAATAGCTTTCACATTGCCCCTTTTTAAATTTACAGGCTAAGCTTTAAAAATGCATGAATTTGTACAAGGGATGCAATTTAAAAGGTTAAAAAAATCCATGAATTTTTTTTTAATGCTGTATACATCTAGATGTTACCTTGCATCCTTCCCTCGCATTTAGGTAACCTTCCGAATTTGAACAGATTTCTCTTTCTCTGAAGAAACCTGTAAAATGTACATGAATCCATATAGAACTGCTGACCAAATGTCAATTTTCTAGTGTACAACTTCTATTGATCATTCATTATTGACATGAAGGTCTCCAGCGTCTTTGTCTTTCTCTCTAAGCTCTTTCTCAGCTAAAATTTCCAAATGAGAGAACAGTAAGGCCTTGAATAACAGAATGATTCAAGTCTCACTGGATGTTTTACGAAGTACATTGACCTCAAGACAACATCCGAGGGACATTTTTATAAGGACTGAACAATTGTTTTGAATAAAAATTTAAACTCTGTTAGAGGGAAGGAGAACATTTTGTCTGCATGGGGGGAAAAATAAAAAGAAGGAAGTACCTTATACAATTAAAAAAAAAAACAACCCAAAAAGGAAGCATTCTCCTCAAAGCATGTAAAGGAAAAGATACATTTCTAAAATATCTGGTGAACACAACTTGTGATGTATAGACCTAAAGAAAGAAATATGTTTTTGAATTACATGTCGTTGCAAAAGAATGTGATTGTAAAGTAATTGAATGTAATTCAATTTAAAAATTCAAAGCAGTTACTGAAGAGAAAGACAGGTGGCTTCTTACAATGAAACTTTTGAAGGTGCACTAAACTCTGCTCAGCCTGTGTGCATATCCAACATTTGTATAAATGTGGTGGTTTTGTTTTAAAATATTTCCCCCCTATGTGCCATTCTAATCAGAACCGTTTAACTGATATTTGATTTTGAATTCGATGACTATTGTACACTATTGTATATGCAGGCTTTAACATAAATAAATAGTATTTTGTGCATGTGTTTGTGACAAATAACATAGTATAGAATTCTTTGACCATAGATGCTGGTCTTTATTTCTTTTTGCTTTGTGCGCGTTAATTAAGTATACACGTTCTGGGCTAAGTGCAGAGACAGCTAAATAAACAAATGACACTGTAGAAAGGTCTTTCTGCATACTAATCATATCCTACATCTGCAAGCAAAAGCTCTATAAATCGATTTGCTCTTTCACATCAAAAGACAAACAGTGATGCAAGTCAGCAATTCCTTTGTCAAAGTCACAGACATTGCCGCTCTTCACAAATGCATTTCTCCAGAGCTGGATTCAACCATTTGATGATTAGCATTATTGGCAACTCTTCAAAGAAGATTCATCAAGCAATTTACAATTGGATTGGTTACCATTTTTATGACGGCCCTCCATGAAATCAAACTTTTTTTTTTTAAAGATTGACATTTGAATCCCTCCTTGGAGGACAGGAGAGTCTACAAGAGGGGGAAGAAGTATAGATTCTCTGATTCTGGGATGTTTGTGCAGTTGAAAATATTGCCAGAGTGACTCCCATGATAGTTAGATTAGATATGGCAGAAAAGAGGAACTGACACAGACTAAATTAGGGGAATCTTGTTAATGATTTATATAGAATCATACTTTGTCCCAAAGTCATGCACTTCAACTTACATATACAAGTTTGGTCATAAAGGATGGGTCTTGTGCTCATGCTCAGGGGAATTCTTGTTTCATGCTATAGATATTAATTTCTAAATCATTTCAGTGACCTTGGTTCTCAAGACTTAACAAAAATTTCTTGAGCTGAGACCCAGGAAAGAAATTTGCACCCAGTAAAGACAATACACATAGAAAAATTGTAAATTATCAAGCTTTGCTTGGAGTGATTATAACTGCAGAAAAAAAGTAGTGGAATGTCTCTACAATCCACAAATGTAGCCACTGGCTCATAAAATTGACAAAATACGATCTACACTGGGTGATGATTCTTCTTGTGGTGAACAGATTAGTCAATTTTGGGGTCATGTCCATTTATTCATTCCATCCTGCTTCATCCTATTCCCATATGAAATCCTTGCACAATCAAAATTATTGAAAAAAATATACAACATTGCATACTTTATTTTTCAGAAAATAAGCATTTGAAAATGCATTTTTCGTAAAGCTTGTTGTTTTGTGCCTTCAAGTTGTTTCCAATTTGGTGCTATCATGGGATTTTCTTGGCAAGATGTGTTCAGAGGGGGTTTGCCTCTGCTTTCCTCTGAGGGTGACAGGGTGTGACTTGTGGGTCTCCTTGGCTGAGCAGAGGTTCAAACCCTGGAACCCCATTGTTGATTCCCTGGAAAGACCACCAGATCTTTGCTATATTGCAGGATGGAACCTAATACCCCTTGAGACTAGGAAATCAGATATAAATACCAGCCCCATTTCTAGCCTCATGTGTGCACAGAGAGCCAGCAAATTGCCTGATGTGCATAAGTGACCAATACACATTTGTCCGTGATGGACATTGGTGTACCTTGTCCACCACTGCACAATGTGCACTGAAGTGTATTGTGCACTGTTGTGAATTGCTCATCTATGTGCTTCAGGCACTATTGCAAATGTCCAATTATGCACCCTTGCAACTCAGGAAAGGGGTTTCTTAGTGCCTCTGCTATATATCTAGGTGTAGGTAAAGCTGCATAATGGAACAGGTCATAAAGGATTCTAGTGGGTGGTTTTTGTTTTGTTTTGTTCTGTTTTTGGGTAATATTAAGGATAGGAGAAGAGTTCTAGGAGCTGTAAGAAAGGCTCTGGCTAGATGACCTCTGGCCAAAAGTCCTCTTAAGATTCTCAAGCGGGTTGGTCAAAAGAACAACCAACCAGGCCTGAAGAGAGTCAACAGAGCATGAGATGAGGCTGGGACAATCAGACATTTGCAGCCTCAATATTGACTTCATGCTCTTGACTGTCTTGGGACAAGAGTAGATTGTATTTCTTATCTTGCCCCTTCTCAAAAGTCAAACCCATTATAACACAACATTATTTTCCAAATAAATGACAGAAGAGTGTTGTGTGTGTGTGTGTGTGTGAAAGATTTCCCCTTAACTGTGAAAAATGATTCTAATTAACTTAGACTTACGTTAGTCCTTGCAGTATTCTCTATTTTAACACTCAGCTCACCTCATCTGGTACCCTGATAGTACCCATGTTACATCTTCTTACTTTAATGGCCTTTAAAGGGAATCAATTCACAACAATAAATCATAGAAAGCTTTACAAGTACAAGTCAAAATGCGGAACAGATGCACAATTGTCTCTATTAAATATGGACACATTTTCTATATAGTGCTGTCATAACATCCCCTTATGCAATCAGATTTTTCTTTCTTTTCACACAAGTTTCTCTCTTTTTTAATAGTCCACTAGATTGTGGTGATGAACTCTAAAACAACCTTGCAAATAGAATCATAGAGTTGGAAGAGACCTCAAGGACCATCCAGTCCAACCCCCTGCCATGCAGAACGACACAGTTAAAGCACTGCTGGCACATGGCCATCCAGTGTCTGTTTAAAAATCTGCAAAAAAGGAGATTCCACCACATTCCAAGGCAGCATTTTCCACAAATAAGTCAACAAAAGCTTGTTACAGAGCCATATATACATTTACACATATCCCACGTATATACCCAAGAAATAGGAGTGCCTGAGGTGTACTAGAGTGTGACCCAGCCACATCAAGTGCAATGCCCAAAGCCAGACAAAGCCATTATTTTAGCACAGAAGGGGTAAAATTCCTCAACTATTTCTTATCATCTCTATCAGTAAAAGTACGTACAATAATAGATTAAATGCCAAACCATTTGACAGTCTTTCACCACATGCAAAATGTGTTGTCTGTGGAAGTCACCACACCCTTTCTAATGGTAGGGCCAGACCTCATAGATACTAGCCAGAACTTTGCATCAGCTACTAGCATCTGCTGGCCTGATCCACACAACCTGCTTTATGGGCAGCAGTTGCTCCAAGAGAAGGAGGACTGTTCTGCTAGTGATTGGGGCATGGATGGATGGCATTTCTACCATCACCCTTCCAGTGAGTGAAGCTGTGTTGAGGGCTTGGGACAGGGGTCTTGCCTCTGGTTAGCACAATCTCTCTCACTGGCAGGAGGAGAATAGAAATGTCCTCCACTCATGCTATGACCACAAGCAGAACAGACCTCCTTCTCTCAGAACAGCTGCTTCCCAGTAAAGTAGGTGCGGGAGGGCAGTTCCGACTGTAGCAATAATGGCATGATCATGACTACATAGGGATTGTGAATTCGGAGCAATTGCAGATATGTAACTCTAGATTATGCATCTGTAGCTGTGATAGTGAATGCCAGACATTATTGACCAGAATCCTTTTGATGAATTTTGTTGGTGTAACCAGTGGTAACGTCATCATAAGGATGTCTTTGGATATTGTGCAAAGGAGTATCCAGAGCTTCCTTCTGCAATAGTTTTTACGTCCACACACTGGCAATCAGAGGATGCTGGGTGTAACTCCACTTTCCCACAAGCCACTGCATATGAGTCCAGAAACTTCATTCCTGCTGTTTTCCTGCCAGATCTTCACAATTACCTCCTTGTACAACAGTTGTGCCCACCCAACGTGGACCATTGCTGATCCTTGAAAAGTGAACCTGGGGAGCAGTTGTCTATTGTCATAGCTAGAGCAAGTGGTTGGACAAGCCTGCACAAGCCAATGTGGAGTAAACAGAGAAGTCCAAAATGTAGCTAGCACATGTTCATGAAAACAAGAACATGAGAGAGTACTGCCAGTCAACCAGATGAAACAGTTGTCAGTACAATGTCTAAGAGAGAACTGCCAGGATATTTAAGGCCATACGTGTCTAATTTGTGCCTAAATAGGTGAGCTTCTATTATTTAAAAGGCATCGGGATTGGCGTTTTTCATCAATCAACAAAGAATAGGGACATGTTGTCTCTGCTAACTTTTGCTGGGGGGGGGGCAGGGTCCACCAGTCTTGCAGCCTTAAACTCTTTGGATTCAGATAGAGCTTTTCTATCAGGAGCTGCAGCTTCCTGGTAATCTGACTCCTCCTCCTCCTCCTCCTCCTCCTCTGACTCCTCCTCCTCCTCCTCTTTCTCCTCCTCCTCCTCTTTCTCCTCCTCCTCCTTGTCTGTCATCCAGGGGGTGATTTGCAGAAATACACAGGTAAGCAATGAAATGAATAGTCTATTTGGGGAGTCGAAGGCTTACATGGCCGGCATCCATAGTTTTTTGTGGAGCTTTCGGGCTATGTGACCATGTTCTAGAAGAGTTCCTTTCTGATGTTTTGCCAACATCTGTGGCTGGAATCTTAAAGATCGCTGGCGAAACATCAGAAAGGAACAGTCGCTGGCGAAACATCAGAAAGGAACTCTTCTAGAACATGGCCACATAGCCCAAAAGCTCCACAAAAAACTATAGTCTGTTTGGGATTTTTAAAAAAGTAAAATGTAATGCAAATCTAATAATGGTTGCATGGTGTTTCTCTCTCTCCTTCTCTCTCTCTATATATATCCAAGCCAATGTAAGGAAGCCACTGTGGTTAGTGGTTTGAGCATTGGACTATGACTTTGAAGACCAGGGGTCAAATCTCTGTGCAGCCATGGAAACCCACTGGGTGGCCTTGGGCAAGTTACACTCTCTACTCTTCATGAAAGGCAGCGGCACATCTCCTCTGAATAATTCTTACCAAGGCCCTTTATCAGACGAGGGTTTTTGCAGCCTCAATCCAGAGTCACTCTGCATCCATCCAAGTGAATTCACATGAATGCACATTGAATTATCACACGTGAATGCTGTTACTATGAAGTCATTCCAAAGCCAATCCAAAGCCAATCCAAAGTCACCCCAGAATTCAGTAAATGTGCATTGAATTATCACATGTGAATGCTGTTACTATGAAGCCATTCCAAAGCCAATATTGGGTCATTTTAATACCCCCCCCCCATATGTTTCCTGGGGTCAGGGAAAAACACAAAATGCATATTTGCTAAATCTATCAGCCCATTAAAATGTGCTTTTTTGTGTCCTAAATATGGAAACATAGATTATAAAAAGCACATGCAAACTTTTTTTTTTTTTTTTTTTAAATCATGCTTCATTATTACAGCTGGCCTTGCTGACATATCTAAAATATATGTTATACCAGTCAGGAGGAGGATTTCAGTACAAGTGAATAGCAGTCATGTAATCAATGGAAGGCAATTTTATCAAGCTTTTTTGTGAGTCTGGCTTTTTCTGTGAAGTATGTATAGATTAATCATTAGATAAGAAAAAATGGTATTAAGCTTTTCTGTGCAGGGATTCACTTTTTTCCAGTCAATATGTATCTAGCTAAGGTCAGAAAGTAGACCCTGCTTCTATTTTTAAAGGGTAATTTTTCGTCACTTACATATTCACTGTCACCTTCTTAGCTGATTTCCCGTCCCCTCTATTGTGTGTATCCCATTACAGGATTAATTTTAACTAGTGTGGAACCAGAATGGTGGGATACGTTTCGTAAAAAATTCCATATTTTTAAAATATGCCCCTCATTCTAGCTACAGTACCTACTCTGTATGTATGTGTG
The DNA here is from genome assembly GCA_034509955.1 of Urosaurus nigricauda. Taxonomy (NCBI): domain Eukaryota; kingdom Metazoa; phylum Chordata; class Lepidosauria; order Squamata; family Phrynosomatidae; genus Urosaurus; species Urosaurus nigricauda. The sequence goes on from JAOEGL010000003.1 coordinate 132,795,470, forward strand.
TCTCTGTGTGTGCTGTGTGCCTTCAGGTGTGTGTTCAGCTTATGGCAACCCTAAGGATAACCTATCACAGGATTTTCTTGGTAAATTTATTCAGCTATCCTCTGAGGCTGAGAGCGTGTGACTCACCAAAGATCACCCAGTGGAAGTTCAAACCCTGCTCTCCAGAATCAAGGTCTAATGTTCAAACCACTATGCCATGACAGCTATAAAATCTTTGAGGCACAACAGAAGTCTGTGAGGGTTTCCTTCATGGGGCTGTCTTCAGTGAGTTATGTGTGCACAGTCTGTAGACTCTTTCAAACGGGGAGGAATTTCTCCCAACTCCGAATGGAGCCAATGTGGATTTATGTAAATTGGCTTGTTTAGCGGATTTACATGAACCCCTGCTCCGTTCGGAATTACTTCCCATTACCCGAAAATAACCCCCTCCTGCCCAAATTTGCATGCGAAGCTTTAATTCGCAATAAGGTAAAACCCATGATTGCATTCGAATTGGCTTCCCTCTTGCCCGAATTTGCATGTGAAGAGTTAATTTGCAATAACATAAAACCCATGATTGCATTCGAATTGACCTTAAATTATACTTCCAATTTAGCCTTGTATGAAAGAGTCTAGAGACTCTTCCGTTACCACACCAAAGCAAAGAATATGGAATATCTCATAGCAAGAGAAAACTTGCTCCTGCAAGTCTAATCTCCCACTTTCCCCCTTTGAAATTTCTTATGGAATTATTTTTCAACCAGCCATCTATTAGAGTAACCTGCTTTGTCATAACCCATTTTTATTTCTTGCCTTCTCTGTTGTTCCATGGTCATTCTGCTGGTATTCCTCTTCCTGCAAGTGTATGTGTGCATATGTGCACATGTGTGTGTCTGTGAAAGTTGCATTATTGGACCATGTACTCTTCTTTTTGCAACTTATATACTGGAATTTGCCAAATGATGCTTGCGGTTTTATTGATCAGTCTTTCTGGTCAATTTGTCCACCTTTGCATGACATTTTTGTTTTCTGAGGTGTATGATAGTTTGATTTTCTTCTGGTATCTTGACTATAATAAACTATCTGATCCTTGTTTTGTAATTATACTCTTTATTTCAACCATTCAGGAAAGTAGTTAGAAAACAGGAACCATAGTTTTACGCAATAGAGCCCACCCTAGCACCCGTTCTGAATTGATTTTGTGGCATCACCATGAAGCCATATCTTAATGGCAGCATATCATGACAATATTATTATGTCCACAATGTGATACATAATTGTAGTATTATAATCCCAGGAACATGAAAAATGGAACCAAAACAATAGCCAGATTTGACTCAAATAGGTAAAACCAGGCACAGCACCACTAACCCTTAGAGGCACTCGAGGGTGAACTTTTCTTTCCTGACACTCCCTCACTATTTTTTAAAATAATTTTTATTGAGCTTTTAAAAAGAAAATCTGTATAAATATACAATTGATACACGTAGCTAAACATTTAACATAAACTTTGGATGTTATTTGACTTCCTTGTTGTCACTCTTGTAAGTTCAGATGTAAAGAATTCCTATAGACATTTTGTGCAGGACTAATTTTAACTTAGGGCTCTTAGAGATTGGTTAAAAAAATGCATGTTATTTTTATAGTTGTGGTGCGTCTTCAGGTCATTTTTGATTTTTGGTGACCCTAAGGTAAACCTATCATGGGCTTTTCCTGAGGGTTTGTCCTTTCCTATCTGAGGCTGAGAGACAATGACTTGCCCAAGGTAGGTTTCCATGGCTGATCAGGGATTTGAACCCTGGTCTCCCACTCAATGCACTAGACTATGTTGGCTGTCAAAGAAGCATGTGTTCTCCCAATATGGCACCTTGGATTTTGCTGGGTTTGTAGAATTTATTGGATTTATTGGATATGCACTAATACTCTTCCCAAGGGTTTTTTTTAAAAAATGTAGCATGGTTTTCTGAGTTGGTCTTATGACTTGAAGGGAAAATTTATCCTCTCTGAATTATGAGCCCCCCCCCCCCCCCAAAAAAGTGCCATTTCTTAGATTCACTATAGTGCTGTAACTGTAAAAAAATAAAAAAAGGAGGAAAATATTCGGAAATATCTCAGAAGTAAAAGGAAATCTACTTGATTGTGGGGATAAATTGTTGCAGCTGGCATTGCTGCATCGCCAAAAGGTATTTCAAAACATTCATTTGAATATTTATTTTTTATTTAAAAAGCTCTGAGAGCTGCAACTGCTGCACCCTCAAAAAACTTTTTACCTCTCTAGAGGAGCACACAAAGAAGCAATAGATTGTACCACTACAAAATGAAGCAAGGAGGTTGGCACAATGCAGTTGGCACGATCCATATAGACAACCACTCCATTCCAATGGAAACAGTTGAACAGATTTGACCAATGGAAACGTATAGCTTAAAAAGAAAGGAAAATAAAGCTGTGTCCCTCCAAAGAAATGATGAGCCTTTTTGACTTGTGGTTGTCAAAGTGGAGTGCAGGCCTTCTTAGAGAGATATAAGCAAAGATCCACTAAGAGTCTGTTTCCTCTTCCACATTTTCTTTCTGTGCCATATATTGGTCAGGAGGTAAACTGAATTCACATTCTTAATCGTCCATACAAAATGTGACAAGTATACTGTCAAACAAATAAAATAGAATGTTTTTCTTCCCAAAATCCCTGCCCAAGGTGGTGGTGGGCTCAGGGGAAAAGGCTTTTTTCATCTCACTGTATCCATTCAGGAGGCTCAGGATTCTGTAGGCATCTGCTCAGTAGACACTCTAAATATTATGTAGCATTTAATGTAGACACTCTAAATGCAATGATATGGAAATAAATGAAAAGTGCATGGGATGACACCATGTGAGTATTTAATACCCTTAAAATCGTTGGTGGCACCCAGTGGCTTCCATGCAGGCTAGTGGCTTCCATGCTCATGAAAGAGTGATCTACAAATCTTTTAGTCTGAACTTTGAAGGGACCATTCAAGGTGATAAATCCAATTCCCAAATTACAACAAAATCCAAAAATTAGAAAATAGCTATACGTTTATTGGGCCAGTTGCAAAGGCACAAAATAAATCATGCAAGCCTTTGAAGCTCCACTGGCATCTTCATCAGGGAAATATATTAACAAATCATACAGGAGAAGAAAAATGATTATGTTAGATTCACAGGCTTACATTTTGTTTTAAGCTGTTGCTTCAGTTGTCAGTTATGATCATCCAATGCAGGCAGAGGCCACTCTCTTTTTTTTTTATGTGGGGACAGGGAAACAAAGAGCAACAAAATCCAGGTAGTCAAAAACTCCATTAGCAACTCCATCAGCAACATTAATAACTGACAACAGAAGAACATCTTAGAACAAAATGTAAGCAGTGGCTCTAACATCAACATTTTTGCTTCTCCTGTATGATTTTTAACACCTTTGATGAAGAAGCCAGTAGAGCTTTGAAAGTTTGTATGATATGTTTTGTGCTTTTTTTTAGTTGGCTCAATAAAGATATTGATGTTTTGTGGATAGTGGATTTTGCTCCGTGGCCAACACAGCTACCCTTGGATGCATTCCCAAAATAGGTTCAGTACCATGGATAGCTGCTAATAAAAAGAATGAAGATTCCTGCTTTAAAGAATAGAAAAGAAAGAAGAAAATGGCAGTTTTATCAACTTGTGTGCTTTTTCATCCTGCTTCACTCTAGAGTGCTGCTGTCTTCTGCAGCTCCATTTCAAATGAATCTGGCCATGCACAGAATGCACACAACATCAGAACATCTCCTGAATACCTTCCTCCATTTGAATAACGTCTGAGTATATTATTATTTATTATTTATTTATTTAAAGTATTTATACCCCGCTCTTCAGCCTTAATGGCTATCAGAGTGGCTTACAATTATTAATTTTCATTATTCTCTCCCTCCCTAGGCAGAGGATGGCAGTTGGTATGGAGGGAGAGTCCTCTTTCCTCAGGCAAGCCCTGGTATACACACTGTCACCACATGCTCAGATTGATCAAAACATATTCTGAACTTGAGAGAGTAAAATTTTGACTAAAACCCAGAATAGAATAATTACCTTACTGTGGTGTGACCCACTAGTTGCAAGTGGAACTATGTTAAACTTTACTGGAGCCTCAAATCACATAATATATGAGTCATGAAATCCATTTGAAGATTCAGTCCTGTGAAGACCACATTTATGTAAGCCTACCCTCCTCTTATGAAGGGAGGGAAATCATACAAAAGGAGCTGTCCTGTGATTCAAGTAGAGGCCCCACCTCATATGAAATATCTTATTCTTTTCCTTTATGGTTCCCATCCATGGCCTTGGATTTCCCCTCAGTTCCAGCCAGCATGGCCATGATTAGGAATATTGGGAGCTTTGTCCAAAATATTTTCACTATACCAAGTTTAGGAAGGCTGATGTAACTTCTTCATTTGAGAAGAGAAGGTGTGGTGCTTTCTTACCATGAAATGGCACAGGAGAACATGTCGGCTCGGATAGTGCAACGAGACTATGGTGGAGCTGTACAGTGACTTTTCTGACTTGTTCCTGGATCGGGTTTCAGAAGGGAAGTTTTTCCAGGCTGTGGAAAATGCCACCAGAGCATTATGAAACTGGCTTCTGGTCGTGATGCAGGCGCAAAGGCGTCTTTTTGCCACCCGAAAAAGGGCGGCTCTGGGCCAAAATAGACTGGCGCAAGGGGTGGCTTGAAGCTGCCCCTTCTGAAGGTGGATTGGGGCTGTGGCAACCAGATTATGGAACTATGGCAGTTAAAGTGGCATGAAACTGCATTATTTATATAGCAGGGATGAATCCTACACCATACATCACAGCACACTATTGATTCGGCCCATTCTTGCTCCCTGAAAAGTCTGTTTTGGCCCATTCTTGCTCCCTGAAAAGTTGAAATCATCATAAGATAGATAGTTCACTCCAAGCAGAGGTATTCAGTGAAAAAGCTTCCCTGCAATGCACACAGCAAAGTACTGATAACGTTCTAGAAGACAACATGAGACCATTTGAAATTAGGAGGCATTCTGTGAAGTGTATGTTTGTTGGAGGGGAAGTTTCATTTAGGGTGAAGGCCGGTGAAGAATTAACCTGAATATAGCTGTAACTAGTGATACCATTAGTGGCTCTTGATCTCTCATTCAATTTGTCATTCTTTAGAAATATCCCATTTCAGTATAGTCAGCTGATAACTATCTGTTCTTATTTAGTTGTTTCAATTTCTATTTATTCAGCTCAGCTTCATGCGTGCCCTTTCCCAAAAGCTTGAGGTGACTGGCAAAACAGCTAATCTTTAAACACGTGCATTCAAATATAACAAAATATCTAACTGCATTAAAATTAAAATGTTCATCATTTAAATTTTGGCTTTTAAAAACTATTCCAAAGATAAATGTTTTATTTTTGTTTTCTACAAGTATACCTCTTGGACTTTTATGGGTGTCTAGGAAAAGGGAATTCTTCTAGGCTATTGCTACATGTCTTCCTATTGAGATTATCACAGTAGGGTCAATTCCAGAACCATCCCACAATTATCCCATTACGATCCCACAAATATCCCATTGCCAATAATGGGATATTCATTGCCAATAATGGGATAATTGTGGGATGGTTCTTGAATTGACCCTAGTCTCCATGATGTTTGAACTTAGTGCTTTCATGCTTCAGTGTGGATTAAGATGTTATGGTCCTAAAAATCATGATGGCACAACCAAGAGAAGGTGACCTTATCTCATCCATAGACACACTAAGTCCAATTTTGGGGGGATAGTGGGATAATTATTATTACTGTCATCGTTGCTGTTGTTGTTGTGTGCCTTCAAGTCATTTCCAACTGTTGGAGACCCTAAGGTGAAGCTATCACCTGAATTTCTTTGGAAGAGATGTTCAGAGGCAAGATTTGTTCTTGCCTTTGCCTTCCTGTGAGGCTAAAAGAATGTGACTTGCTCAAGGTTGCCCAGTGGAGATCCAGGGTGGAGCAGGGATTCAAACCCTGGTCTCCAGACTTGTAGTCCAGTGCTCCTGCCACTAAGGGTGCATCTACACTGTAGAAATAATGCAGTTTGACACCACTTTAAGTACCGTAGCTCCACCCTATGATATGTTGGGATTTGTAGTTTTACAAGGCCTTTGGCCTTTGCTGCCAAAGAGTTCTGGTGCCTCAAAAAACTAGAAATCCCAGGACGGTATAGGATGGGACCATCACAGTTCAAGTGCTTTATTTCTACAGCAGAGAAGAATCCTACACCACACTGTCTCTATTCGTTTGTATTCGAAACAGTAAGCCCACTGAGTTAAATGGAGCTTCCTCCAATGGGGCTTATTCCGAGATACAAGTGTATAGCAGGAATGCATGCAGGACCAACTAGAACCATGAGATCCTCCAAGCAGAGGCTGATGCTAAACACAAACACAAAAGTAGCTGCATTCACCCATGAATAAAAACTGAGAGCTGGAGATAGTACTTTTATTAGGAAGCCAAAATGCAACAACTGTGGACACACTTTTGTTTCATTTGGTTTGATCATAATAAAGGTATTGTTCCCCAAAAAACAGGCAGACATACACTAAGAATTCATGAGCAGCATATTTTTGAGTATACTGTCAGCTCTGAAAAGTGGGAACGGTACCAGAAGCACAGTTAAAAATCCTTTCACACAACATTCCCGACCTGGTTCTCCCTGCCTCAGCACTCACTTTCAACCTACTTACCTAGCAAAAGATACCATGTTCATGACCCTATCTTTTTATTAGCCTAATTTATAGTGGTATGGAGTGGGGACTCCACTGTTGTCATGTTGTTGTCATTAGATGACTGGGAATAAAAAAACACTTTCTGATCTACAGTAAATCTCAGTCATGTAGATGTCTACAGGTAGATCATAATCTCTGGGAGGAATCTGTTGCAACATATAAAAACTAGATTGTCTGCAACCGCCCAGAGGACCTTTTTGGCAACTGCTCCCAGATTATGGAACGGCCTGCCAGATGAGAGCCATCATATTACCACCTTAAACAGCTTTAAAAAAGCTGTTAAGACAGATCTCTTGCAGCAGGCCCTCCCTCAATAGATAACTGGCCACCATAAAAGTTGAACCTGCAATACCCCCGATTTCTACCACAGCTACTGTTTGTTTTGTGTAGTTATTTTAAGGTATGTTTTAAATTAATAATTGATTAATTGTTTTTTAAGGTGGGTGGGAATTGGGATATGGGATTGTATGTTTTAACGTGTAAGCCACCCCAGTTGTGTTACACAGAGAGGCGGGATATAAATAAATTTTATTATTATTTATTACCTTCTGCCCAACCTGGGTATATAGGACTGCACTTTAAAGCAGCCTGCAAGGTTTTTTAAAATTAAGCTAGCCTTTTAATTATGCCTGGAAGATAGATGCAGTAATGGAAGGTTGTGCAGATGATGGGTTACTGGTGTAGTATGTCTACTAGGATCCACTGAAACTTGGTTGAGAAAGGAGGTTAAGCCACTGTATTATTCTCTAAGAGAAAGTCCAAACTACAGTCAAAGGCAACCTGACCTATAGCATATCTACAGTTATCACTGTTTGTTACTACTTTAATTGCCATGACACCATCCTACAAAATCTTTCTGTTCTGGAAGATAGAAATAAAGATAAAATAAAATAAAATAGTGCGGCATAGTAGTTTGAGTGTTGGATTGTGACACTGGAGACCAAGGTTCAATTCCCGGCTCAGCCATACAACCACCTTGGGCAAATCTTTAAGATTTGTTCAGAGGAGGTTTGCCATTGCCTTTCTCATAATAGATTCACCTAATAGATTCTACATTGGTTGGAAACTATTTGAAAGCACACAACAATAAAATAAAATAATTAAAAATACTAGGGCCCATTTTAGATGGGCAAAAAAATGCGCTTTTAGGGCTGTAAAGGGCGTCTTTAGGGTTAGGGAGGGTGCAGCGTTTACACCCTCCCTAACCCTAAAGCGTATGGACGCCGCCATTTAAAGATGGCGGCGTCCATATGGAGGCGCCGCAAAGGCGTCATCACGTGCGCAGTGTTTTGACACGCTGCACATGTTGTGACGCTTTTGTGGAGCGGGAGGGCACCAATCGCGCCCTTCCCGCGCCGCAAAAAAAGAGCTCCATCGCGGAGCTCTTTTTTTGCAGCGAGTCTTCGCCGCGGCCTTTAAATGGCTGCGGCAAAGTCCCAGGGAGAAAGGGGCCGCAGCGGTGGCCCCTTTCCCCCTTCAGCCCCACTGAGGGAAGCGGGGTGCAGCGGGCACCCAGAGCACCCGCTGCACCCCGCTTGGAGGCCGCTGGGAACCGGCAGTTTGCCGGTTCCCCGCAGGCTCCAAAAGCGGCGGGATGAGGCCTCTGGGGCTGCCCGTGCGGCAGCCTAGGCCTCATCTCGCCGCCAGAAGGGGCGAGTATGGACCGCCCCTTTTGGGCGGTCTAAAAAGCCCCTAGGATTTATAGTTTGGTAAGGTACTCAGAATTCTCTGTTTGATAACTTCTATGCCATTCTCTGAAATAAAGCACTAAAAGAGTTCTGTAGCAGACAATTTTAATTATTTCACCAAACTACAATTTCCCAAGATTCCTCAAAATGAAGCCATGACAAGAGTCCCAAAACACACTGCAGAAATACTCCACTTTGAGATCCCTTTAACTGCCTTGGCCCAGTGCTAGGAAATCCTGGAAATTGTAGTTTGGTGTGGAACCAAAGCTCTCTGACAGAGAAGGCTAAATCTCTCACAAAACTACAGTTCCCAGAATTCCTTAACATTGAGCCACGGCACTTAAAGCAGTCTCAAACTGGATTGTTTCTGTAGTGTGTTTTGGAAAAGATATATCAAAACGGATGCAATGGTGTATCTCACATACACCTAGTATAGTCTTTGTTCAAGAATACAAAGGCATGACTGACAGATACAAAATTCTGCTTCAATGGGGAAAAAATTGCTCTCATTCATAAACTGTTAGTCAACACTTAATGTTTTCAGTTACAAATATCAATTTCTCAGACACCCCAATGTTGTTGTGCTTTACCAAAGGATAACCAAACGGTTAGTGTGAATAATGTTAAAGGAGAAGTTTATAGACAAGCAATGCAGCTATTATTAAAAAAACCTTATAAACATAATTGAAATGGAAAACAGGACTTTTCGTATAGAAAATTTAAATGTTTGTGATATTGTATGTACAACAATGACACCTACATTCAAAATTAGCGAGGCCAAATTGCATTGTAACACTTCTACAGCCCTACCTTTCTTTCAGAGTATGTGATACGAACCATGACATTACAATCTTATAGCTGTAGCAAGAATGAGTTATGTTTGTACTATTTCCCATTCTCATTATATTTTTTGTCACAAAATGAATTAATGTTGTGCCATTTTCGATTCTCATTACAATCTTTTTCTTATGAATGGGGTATCAGAATTTTAATGCCTTTTGTAATCTGTGAGTTATAGTGGGATGAGATAGTAGTGTGACCTTGTTTAATATTTTGCATTTTGACTGGTTGGCCATTACTGTAAGACATCCAAGGAGTGAGGTTAAATGATCAGCTAATCAAGTTGTTTTGACAATATTTGACCCACATGGTTTCGGTGGAGTGAAGAACAAGTCCAAATGATGAATGCCTTACAGCTCTTTAGAAGAGAGGTGGAAAATCTTTCCAGAGCATGTGAAAATGAATTTTCTGTAGTCCAAAAGGAATTGGCAAGAACCCACTTTAGATGTTTTAAAAATGTAGCTTCCTATTCTTTAAACCAGAGCAGACAAATACAAAAGTCATTCATGGTACTATATTTTTTAAAAATTGAAAACAGAACATAAAAGTCAGTGTTTCAAACTGGTTAAGACTGGCTTCCATATCATTTGCTTAACAGCTAGAGAAATTGCAAGGAGTATTCCAAGAGCACATCTAACTCCATGATTTTTATCATCACATTGGTTCCATCATGGAAAAGTACAGAAGAACTGCTGTTCTGCATAGCTTCTTGTATGCAATTCTAGTATAGCAAACTGGAGACACACACATGCTGTTTATTTTGCTAAATAACCTTTAGAGTTGTACCGATGTAACTTTTAAAAAAATCCCCATTATACAGTAATTTAATAAGGCAACAACCTGCCCACAGTTTTACAAAATAAAATGTGCAAGGTATGAAATTATTCCTTCCTTCCTTGTACAAAACAGAATGCTGGGACTGTATTTTCATACAGGTTAATTTTTGTGCCATTTCAAGTCATCCATCCATCCTGGATTTTGGAACAGAAGAACAAGTGCAAGGGCAACTATGTGTTCTCTGTTTTTTTGCAAAAGAAAGGAAACATTTTACTAAGTAATAATCAATCAAGTATTTGCTGTACATGCCACATATTAAGAATAGCTCTGGAAGAATGCTCACTCCCTGGTTACTGCAATGGTGCTTATGACTGACAAGTAAATTGGCATATGCCAGTCAATAGTATTTTGGGATAATGCTATTCAGTTCTGGCTTTTAAATAGAACAAATGTAATTTTTACTTGGGCTTTGAGATAAGTATGCACAACAAATAATGTTTCACTCAGTTGCTAGTGAAACCCATAACTATGGTAAAGCAATCAGTGCACTATTTTAAAAACCATTTCCTTATGTGATTTTCTGAGCAAATTCTGGCGAAACCATAACGTTTAGCATAGGAGACACAGCTTTCTTTCCCAGACATCCTCGGCACTTGTACGGTAATGGAGATACATGACCATGGATCATGAATATTTAAGGGACATTGTACAGAACTGCATCTAGATAAAAATTCTCAAATAAAAACTTTCCAGTACTGAGAATAAGACTAAAGGCAAAATGAGATGAAAACACATAGTTAGGTATAGTGTATTGAGTTTAGGTATAATACATGTTTATAGATAAATAAATCTTTTTTCTTTTTCTTTTTCTCTTTATTTCTTTCTTTTCTTTTCTTTTCTTTCTTCTTTTGGCTGGATATGGCAGTCATTTTCCACATTTCTTCTTATGGAGGGGTGGGTCTCCATTTTCCACTCTATGCCTGCCCAGTATTTTGGCACAGCCTAAGTGGGCCATTTTTAAAAAGATAGTTTATGTTTGGAAGAGGCTTAAAAGGTTTTGGAAAGTAAAAGGAAGCAAACTGCTGTGGTTTGGCAATATTTTGAATGGTTTTGGAGCAAAAACTATGCCCAAAAGTGGCCAGTTTTTTTTTTTTTAAAAAAATAGTTTGGGATGTTTGAGGGGCTTCAGGAGCTGAATGTGGGAGTTTCAAGGGCCACATGAACTTTGTGTTGTTGCATCTGTAAAAGAAACTTTTAAATGCTGCTTAAAACACATCATATGTTGTCCCATTTTTTAAAAAAATCTTTGACTTTTGTTAGACATAAAAACTTCAAAAAGTTAAGTCTCAGAGCTTTGTTCCCCCTTGTTTAGGATTCCTCTGTAATGCATAAAATGCAGTATCCTGAAATCTAGAAAGCATATCCAGGAGTAGCTATGTTGGCCACACTTAAACCAGTAACATCCAAAATCCACAAAAGAGTGATACCTTTCTTCTGTTTGATTTTTAACATCTTTGCCCAATGAAGAGTCCAATTGAGCTTGAGCTTCAAAAGCTTGCTTCATCTAGCTTTTTATTTTGTGCATTTTGGTGGGCCAATAAAGGTATCATTCTTTTGTGGATTTTGGCTATTATTGTGTTTGCTCTATGGATTGGCCAGCACAGCAACCCCTGGATATGATTCCTAGAGTAGAAGTCCCTCTTAGGAGTTTATCGCAATGGAATACAGTCACATTTCTGTTTATAACTGGGTATTATCACATGTAAAATTGCCACACTGCCACCAGGAGACTGCAACCCAGGTCCCAACCGCACTTAGCTGGCTGTTTTCTAAATAGAAACCTCCCGTTTTTGCAAAATGGCCAGCTGAGCACTATTGGGACCTGGGTTGCAGTCAGCAGCAATCATTTTACATGTGATAATTTCCGGTCATAATCAGAAACACAACTGTATACCCTCGGGGATAAGTCACATTTTTTTCAATGCAATAAACTCTTTCGTCTCATAGCTGTTTGGGAGCTTTTCTCCTCCCCTCTCCCCCCCCCATAAAAGTGAGTGTGGGGGGAATCCTACCTTTGCTAAAATCTCTTCCAAATGGCTAGAATGCAGACACATAGGTTTGATTTGCATTACAGAAATAATGCAGTTCAACAATGCTTTAACTGCCATGGCTCAATTCTATGGAAATCTGGAATTTGTAGTTTTGTGACTTGTGTAGCCTCTCTCAGGGAGCCCTGGTGTGACAACAAACTATAGATTCCAGTATTTCACAGCGCTGAGCCATGGCCATTAAAGAAGTGTCAAACTGCATTAATTCTGCAGTGCAGATTCAACCATAAGTCATGGTAGTCTGAAATATCAGTATGCAAAGGGATCTTGTAGCCCCTTTGAGACCATCTGTGTGAAAAAAGTTGTAGCGTAAGCTTTCGTAGACTTGCATCTGAGATTTTGTGGAAGAGAATTATAGTAACCCTGGTTGCAAGAAACTTCTTTTGTACACCATTCTGGGACAGGACAGAGGGAGGCCAAATGGAGAGCTGTGCAAGAAACTAGCTGTGTCTGTCCTGGTTGAGAGGCAAGAGATCTAATATGGCTTATCCAGCTTTGCCTCACCCTGGAACAGAGCAAAGGGACCCTGTCCTTCCCATTTCCTTGCTCCGTCCCCTCTTTGGGCACCAAAATACTTGCCATACCCACCTTTTCCCAGAAGTTGCTCAGCTTCCTTCTTCAAGGAACCCAAGGAGGAAAGCTTCTTTGGGTAAGAAAGACACCGGCTGGTTCCAAGATAAAAGGGAGGGAGGCATGCACCCTTCTTTCCTTTTTGCCTTGGCTAACTAGCTCAAGCCAGCTAGTCAGGGCAGAAGGAAAGGAAAGGGGGCTGGCCCTTCCTCGGCTTCCCCTTGCATTGGATTCTGGAGTTTATCATAAGATGGAATTTGGGGGTATACACCAATGGCAATCCGAATGCAATCATGGGGTTTCACGTAATTGCATATGAGTGTATCTCACACAATTTTGGGCAATGGGAAGTCTTTCAGAACGCAATAATGGAGTTTGACTCACGCAATTTCGGGCAATGGGGGGGGTCATTTTCGGGAAATGGGAAGTCATCGCAATTAGATTTCACATAAATTTGCTAAACTAGCAAATTTATGTGAATTCGAATTGGCTCCATTCAAAATTGAGAGAAATTCCTCCCACGTGATAAACTCCTCTGTCAATGCTCTTGCAACTCCTGGGGTTTCCTGTTCCTCCTTTGTTCCTCCCTTTGCCAGGCAAATTCTGGAGGAGGAGGAGGAGGAGGAGGAGGAGGAGGAGGAGGAGGAGGAGGGCAGCTGCAGGGACATTTCTTGGCAAGGGCTGCCCAAGTGACAACACAGCCCTTCATTCCTCAGGTGGGAATCCTGCTGAGTTTGGCAGCTCGCCCACTCTCTTCACCAGGCACCCCATTTGGGCAGCATTGTTCCTTCCATAGAGGGGCCTCCCTCTTTCACTCTCCCAAGCCACCCCCCAGCCAGCCCCCCTGGCAAGTCCCATGAATGAAAAGTGGCTGGAAGACTCCTGTTTATTCACAGGATGACAGGATTATTGCAATGTCATGCAACGTCATCTGATAATCTCCACACAATTGCATGAAATTGATGGGAGCATCCCACTTTGCTCCCATCACTTTTGCCCATCTGAAAATCTCCTTGGGCTCACTAGCAGCAATTGTTAGTGTGTACTTTCACGTTGTTTTGACTCATGGTGATCCTTAAAAAAAAAACTATTATAGGGTTTTATTGAAAAATTTTCTTCAGAGGGGTTTGTCATTGCCTTTTCCTGTGGCTAGGAGAGTGTGGCTTGGCCAGGGTCACCCAGTGGGGTTGCATGGCAAGCAAGATTTCATTTATTCATGTGCAAAACTTCCCCAAAGCAGCCTCTTCCCTTACTTACGATACTTTCTTTCTTCTCCCCCCCCCCACTCCAGTAGAACAGTGGACCTAATGCAAAGAAATAGGCATGGGAAGTGCTAGGGTTGTCACCCAAGAGGAAAGGCGGCAGTAACTTGAGAAAGTTTGGGGACCACTGACTTAGAATCTTAGTCAAGGACTGCACCATACAGAAGTTACAATAGCAGCAATAAGATGTGGGTTGCATGCTAGAGCTGTAACTTCACACACAACAATTCCATATAAAGCCCAGAATGAAACTGACTCAAACAGCTTCTCTTTTGCTTTGTGCCAGAAATTTTAAAATCATTATTCCTTCATCAACATCAAGGCAAAGCATTTTCTGGGTGTGGACATGGAGCTTAATATTGTGCTACAAAAGAAGCAGCGCTTGAAGTAGAGAAGCAGAAGACAAATAGTTGAAGACATAGTTGAAGCTATGGGGTATGTGTGTTTGTGTTGGGAGGAAGAATTTAGGTTAGCATAATGCTGCTTTGCATTCTGGAACTTGGCCAGACCTGACACCCCCGATCAAGAAACAGACAATCATCCCTGTTGACTTTTTTTTTTTTACAAGGAACACTACAAAGCACAGGGCTCATTTTCAATACTCCTGTGAACAGCATTTTGCTACCTATGGTCCTCCCCTCCCCTTCTCTCCCCCTTTCTAAGGCTCCTGGAAAATTCTCTATAACTGCTTTTAAGACATTTTCCCTAGTGCAGATACCTTAAAAAAATTAAGTACATGTTCTGAGCAGCTCTGACAGCCTCTTCAGCAAAAGAGCTTGGATTGTCAGCCATTGATGCAAAAACCCTGAATGTGCTTTGACACCCCGGAATAAGCTTCTGGCAATGTTATGTCTTTCTTTTTTAGATGTTTGGATAAATCACACCACTCAGAAAAAAAAAAACCTGCATCATACATTATGCCTAAGTTATAAACAAATGCTGCTGAGGTAAGGATATTTCTCCAGTCCACTGTACTGTGCTCACTGCTTTTGGATGTCTGGATGTCACTTGAATACATCAATGAAATGTTTGCTCGGGGCTTGGATATGCATTCCAAATGGAAGGCTGACATTTTTCCTTGAGAATCAGCCTAACATAAATAGTGCTGTACTTCCCAGCTGAGTTCTTGAAACATCTTAGTTTTTGTTCACAGTTGGAATGGCTGCCTTTCCATGCCTGTCAGAAGCAGCTGCAAAAAGAAAAGAAATCCCAACTTTTACCCCACAGAGCTGGAAGCATGTAGCCCTGGTGGACAGGGTCCAGGCCCCTTTAGTCCTCACCAAACCCTTAGCTGTGGGAGGAAAAAGGATTTGGGTCTACAAAATAGAGTCCAGGGAAACTGTTTGGGCCTATAGGCAATGTTTGGAGTTTCATCCCAAACTGAAAAAGAAATCTAATCCAAAAGTAACTAGAAGTAGCTTCTAGTTGCTCATAATGTCACATCTGATTGTTTTTTTTTTGGGGGGGGGGGTTGGGCTATCACATGTGATTGTTGCCGCTATGGCTTCCCAAGGGTTCAGAGATTGTCCTCAGACCTTGGGATACTGCCGGCCCTGGCCACAGAGTCTGCTTACGCAGAAAAAACAGAATTTGAACTTTGCGGCAGAACTAAGGGCCAGCACATACACATACATTTGTCACTGGACAACTACAGTTTCTCATGGTGACTGGTGTGGGTGTGCACCACATTGCTTCATCATGTTCATATCATCTTACATATTATGTGTTTAATAGAGTCAATGCATTTATTCAGTTGGAAGCTGTCAATGAGTAAATGGTTTTTAATTTCCTTTTTATCTCATTGTACATGACTTTTATAGAGATATCATCATCAAGTATACAAGTGTGAAGCAGCTTCCACTGAGGCATTTATTTGTCTTTGATCTGAATGGTAGTACAATGGTGAAATTTGATGCACAGGTGCTCCATGTTATGCTCTGCATTGCTAGCCACCCAAAAAGATTCCAGAAATGCAGGCCATTCTGCTGGTCTATATCCAAGAAACTAGTTCCAGAAATTTTAATTTCTACTCAAAACATGCCTTCTGTAAAGTTATTGGGACTAACTAATCAATTCAAAAACAGACAACCCTCAAACTTGCTTTTGAGAAAAACTATCTTTCTCCCAGTCCACTAAACAGAGTGTAACTAAACCCAGAGGGGACAGGGAAGCTTGAGGGAACTAGAAGTTTATATCCACTTTACTGCTAAGCAAAAAAGTTCAGTACTTTGACCTGGTGAGTGCTGGTTTTGCTACACCACTAAACCTAAAACTATAGAAAATAGCTTTTTCAGAAAAACTGCAGAGGACATTGGCACAAGCATGCAATGAAGATCTTCCAGGATGAAGAAAAGTACTTTATATGAGGCTCTCATTGTACCTCAGTATTGCCTACTGTGACTAGCACACCTTTTCCAAAGTGTCAAGTAGGAAGTCAGCTTACATAACAGGACTATTCATACTTTAAAAATAATTTCTCCCTTAGAAGAACATTTCAAAAACTAAGCTACTGGGTGCAGTAGGTTTGTTTCTAAGCATGAAACCCCTGGAGCAAGGTGAAACAAAGACATAAGGACTGAGAATGACTTTGACTTTGGATAGGCAAACAGAAGGTGACTGCTAAAGGTAAAAATCACTGGGGCCTAGACTGGAAGCATTACAAGCAGACTGCAAACAATTCTGAAATATAATGTTCCTGCTAGCCACCTCACCACCACCACCACCACCATCATCATGTCAACCAACCATAAGGTAAAGTTCCCATTATATATATTATCTCTATCTATATCTATATCTAATTGTGGAAATTATTTTGTCCATAGATTGTATGTAGCCCTTACAGGCCCAATATGGCTTTAGACGCCATGCTAACACCACCACCACCCCTCCATTTTTTCCAGCCAAACTCATTTTAGCTTTTTAAAAACTCCTTTTAAAATGTTTTTTAGTTAATAAATTATTTCATATTTGTAAGTGTCCTCCATTATGACATTGGGAGAAAGTCCTCTCTCACCCCAATATCCCGAAACTGGCTAGCAGAAACTTTACCTTATTTCTCCCCCCCCCCCCCCCCGCAAATGGTGGCTGTGATGGCACAGCCGCAACCTTGTGGGCTCCAAATCACATCCACTTCCAAGGCCCACAAAGGAAATTATCTGCCCCTACAAGGCACCTCGAGAGGGCTTTGTTTTGACAGTTGGCTTACAAACTAGAACAAGCACCTTCAACAGCCTCCTCTTTGTAACATAAATTGAACCCGAGGTCTTTTGAATATAAATTTGTGTTCCACTCTTCAATTGTGGTCTCTGCATTGGGGTACTGTAGACTATATTGACATACTGAACAATGCTTTCCCTTGGGTATAAATAAGATAAGGTAAGGCAAATATCTAGCTAAATATAGATCCTGGTATGCATAGGCACCATCAGTGCAGTCTATACTACTTTTGCAAGCTTAATGTCCATCAGGATCAATTTGCTGGGGTAAAAAGCTATTGAAACTGCACAAAAAAATGTTATTGAAACTACACAAAACCATTTGCTTAAACTACAGTATAAAAGTTGCTTTATTAAAATTCAAAGGTACACTGTGCCAGAGGAACAGGGAAATGATAATATATCTTATTGGATATGTATGTTCTTATTGTTGTTGTGTCCCTTCAAGTCATTTCTGACCTATGGAGACCCTAAGGCAAACCTATCATGGGGTTTTGGAGAGTTGAGAGTATATGACTCACCCAAAGTCATCCAGTGGGTTTCCATGGCTCAGCAAGGAATGGAACCCTTGTCTCTAGAGTCGAAGTCCAATGTTCAAAACATTACACTATGCTGGCTGTCTTTAATTATCTTTAGTTATCCTTAATTATACCCAAAGAAGTGGGGCCCCTGTTCTGTTCCTGCAGTGAAAAATGGCCAGTATCTTCTGCTCCACCTGAAACTGGGAGCTGAGTTTCAGGGGGATCCCTTCCTGGTGACAAGCCCTTCTTCCCTCTCCCACCCTCCTGGTTCTCTGTGAAGGTTTATACAAAGGAGGTTTGCCATGGCCACCCTTTGAGCTGTGACTTGTCCAATGTTGTTGTTTGTCTTCAAGTTGTTTCCAAGTTAAGGTGACCCTAGGGTGACCCTGTCACAGGTTTTTTTTTGGCAGGTTTATTCAGATGGGGTTTGCCATTGCCATTTTCTGAGGAGGCTGAGAGAGTGTGACTTGCACCAGGTCATACAGTGGTATTTGATCCATGCTTTCTAGAGTCATAGTCCAATGCTCAAACCAAGTACAAGGTAACTTTGGACTGGTTTTGAATTGGTGAATTGCCTAAATAATGTGAAATAAAGGGCAATGAATGAACAAATAATGTGAAACAAGGCAAAACCACAGGAACTGGAAGCAAGCATCACCGGAAGTGTAAAAAAGGTCATGATCCAATTCTGCCCTCACTGCGCATGTGCAAGGATGCTAATTCGAATTCTATACTATGATGGGTACGTACTCATATGATAATTTCTATTGCATTCGCACTGCTTTGGCTTTGGGATGGGTGCTGTGTTCTTCTGTGGTGTGATGACCATCCATGTAATTGCATTCATTTCCAAATTGGCCACACTCTCTTTTCTTTCAAAATTGAGAGGCATTCCTCCCATGTGATATCATCCCACAATTTCGCTATCCACCACTATGAAAAGAAATTTATTTAACCTATTGTAATGTATCTGCATGTGGAGTGTACCTATAAGTCACCTGTTGATTTATGGTTACCCCATGAATTTCATAGGGTTTTCTTAGGCAAGGAATATCAGAGGTATTGTACCAGGTCCTGCCTCTGAAAAGCAGCCTGCAGCAGCTAGTATTCATTGGTGGTCTCCTATCCCAGTAACAACCAGGGCTGACTATGCTTAGCTTCCAAGATGAGACAGATCTGATGCAGTTAGAATGTTTAGCAGCTATCACTATATCCTGTGGCAGTGAATTCCACAGTTTAATTATACACTATGTAACAAAGTGGTTCCTTTTATTTGCCCCGAAAGTCCCACAATTCTGCTTTAGGTGATACCTCAGAGTTCTGTTATGATGAGAGTTTGAGAAAAGTTCCCCATCCACGTTCTCTAACCATGCCTAACTGGTGTGTAGTGCCTCGCAATGCTGGATTGCAACTCTCAGCATTCTTCATCAGTGGCTGGAGGACCACATCATTCCCATTGCCTTACACATCCCTGGTTTCAAAATCTTATTCTTCATCAGTGTAACTTCCCAAGTTCTGGCTCATAGAGATCTTTGTATCTCCAAAAGCAACCAGATCCCCTTCTGACCTATTAAACAACAAGCTCTCTAACAAAGGAAATATATAGCCACAAGTATTACCAAGACGTAGGGGAGCAATTGGAAAACGATAAGCATTACTGTCTGAAGAAAATGCACATACAATATTTTTGACAGAAACATTATAAGCTCTTCTGTCATAACCTCTGTTCATTAAGGATGCAAACCTTGTGCCAAGAACAACTTGGGGAAGCAGAGGATTCTCTTCCTCCTCCTGATACCAAAACAACTATAGAGAAGAGGGCTTTTCTCTCACATAGAAAATATTGGTTTAAAAACAGGTTTTGATTTAATATTTGAAGATAGAGTTAACCTCCTGCTGTGCTTTAAGCATTTGAAAACCTGCTGCAAAGTGGCATTTCAAAGGCAGCCTTATATTGAATTCCATTTGCAATATTCATATCTAATTGTTGTAGGGCCCATTGTTCTATTAATAAGTGCCAGGATAACAATGTCATTGCTTTTTCTTTACTTTTCTTAGCTTTTTTTTGAATGTGTTTCTAGGCCCTGAGTTTTTATTTTAAAGGACATCATTGTTACAAAGGCTTGCTTCAAAGGAAAAAGAGAAAATTACATATGCAGTTGCTAAACTCCTGCAGCTTTTGAGAAATCAATGTGATTATCATGAACATCCACACAACTGATCTGAGTGTTACTCCACAATGACATTTTCAGTGTAAATATGTTCTCATTTTCAGATTCTGTGGTTAAGTTGTCTCACTCCAGCTTTATATGGGAGGAGAACTGTACTATCTGAACGAGGAAATAAAATATGACTCCTTTCTGAAGAATCTTGAGGATTTTCTATCTCCCTCTCTCTGCTCCAGCAGAGGTAATGGAATGAAGTATTTCACATGACTTCAGCTGTGTTGCTGAATGATTTAAAACCATTTTCCCATTGTGACTCTCCTGCTCTGCATTTTATGTTTAGCGATTGTGTTTAGCAATATTGCTGAAAATATCTGGAGAGCAGTCATATGGAAACAATACTGGCTACTTTCTGTTGTTGGATTGCTTTTATCTAGCATAAAACTATTAGGCATACAGTCATTATGAATCATTAATAGCATGACAGCAAAGTTGACTGCAGTGGGAAATATCAAGTCAGTTTTATTATTCATTAATATATTCCAGAAGGAACTAACTTTCCAGAGAAAGAATAGACATCAGAATTATAATATTTCACCCTTATGAATGTGGAAGTGCAGTTATGTTTTATCAGCATTTTTGCTGTTGTTGATTTGCAAAACTTTTATTGAATTTTTGCTGCTGTTCCTAGACACTGCCTTCAGTATATTTGCTGATTACGTTTTCTCTACTGCAATTATCAGATCTGCTTAGATAAGAATGGGTGAAAAGAGTAACTTTAAAATAAAGAGCCACTGGTTTCACTTTTGGCTTCAGATCTAAACTTGCCTCTTCCAAAGAGGTTTGAAATTTCAGAAGTTCCACAAAGTCACTGTTCCATAATGTCACTGCTACACAGTTTTAGGTACTAATATGGGCATGTGGGCCAGCAGATGAATAATGATCCAGTCTGGTGTAGTGGTTTGAGTGTTGGGGACTAGGGTTCAATTTCCAGCTCAGCTGTGAAACCCACTGGGTGACCTTGGGCAAGTCACATGCTCTCAGCCTCAGGGGAAGGCAATGGCAAACTTCCTCTGAACAAATCTTATCAAGTAAACTTCATGATAGGCTTGCCTTAGAGTCACCATAAGAAATGACTTGAAGGCCCACAACAACAACAGATGTATAATATATAATATACATCCCATGCCTAAACAAAATGGTGGTAGCATCTATTGATAAGCAGGCAACAGGGCAATGGGTAAGGAAATATTGTTTCTGCCCTGTACTTTAATACAATTCTCTTCCAAATACTAGTTACTCCCTTGTTACATTTTGCCTTGTTTTTATCATACATGCTGCAGGGTCACAGATGATCAGAACCTGCTCTTTAGGGCTTTCCAGATGGCAGATGGTTGTTGCTTTTGTTCATTGTGTGGTGCCATTTAGTTAAGTTTTGCACCGGGATCCAGGGGATGTGAGCCTTGGTCTCCCCAGAAACTTTCTATAACAGTGGGACCTGACTCCAACAGCCTGATGCCAACAAAAGAGAAGGATGTCATTATGCTGAAACAGAAAGAACAGAGGGGAAGGAAGCCTTGCATTTATACAGGCTGCACTTGGAGATCTGGGTGCAGATTTACCTCACTCATAGGCTATCATTTATCTAATGGACAGGCTGTTCTTAAAACCTTCAGACTTTATTTTTCCTAAAAAGTTGCCAGAAACTGTGTCTGTGTTTCCTTTCTCTTGCTACTATTGCTAGGGTGTTTTAAAGGGGACTAGGGCTCCCACTTTATTCCTAGTTTATTTTGCTCGAGGCTGAATTGAAGGAAAGAGGAGGGGTGATTCAAATGAACTCCTTCAATGTCCCTGGCTTTGGAGTCAGACAAATATTGCTGCTCTTACCGTTAAGCAAAGCAAGCCAGAAGATGCTGAAAGTAGCAGCAGTGAAAGACAAAGCTATGCTCAGCCTGTCTTTCATCCCCTAGCTTACCTTGCTGTTGCCAATTCCTGTTGTGAACACTGTCCCATCAGCAGCACAGAATTCGGGTATCACAGGTCAACTTCTGTAGAATGGGGGTTAGGTATGCTATCTTACCATAGCCTCAGGCAGCAAAACATCTTGGGACAGCCTGAAGGCAAAGCAGATGCCACGGTTTCTGTGTCGGTTGTTCTAGTGGTATCAGTAACAGCCAGTTTTGAGCCTCAGAGGGAACCTGCTGGTTGGGCTTCTCTCTCCCTTTTGCATCATCAATGGTACAAAAGGAAAGGACAGCATCTATTACAAGCAAACACTATTTTCCTTCCACTCTTCCCTTCCACCTCTTCTTTTTACCAACATTTCTGAGATTTTCTGTACTCCTTATGCTGGAGCTGAAATACTCTAATTGCAGAGGATGTGGCTGACCATCCACACTGAGCTGGAAAAACATGCTTAAATGTAGAAAATCAGAAAAATCCATAGTCTTACAGGAGCTCTCATGCATAGTTTGGAGGCAAACCCATGTGATTGGTTTTTTTTTTGGGGGGGGGGAGCAAATTGCACACTTCCAAATGAGATCCATTTTCTTTCATTGGGGACAAAGGACAATAAAACTGGTACTTGAAAACAGATATTTAATTGAATTAAAATAATTCACTTTTGACTGCTTGACTCCTCATGCAACATATAATTTCCACTTCCAGTGAGAGCAGACATTCTGACGAAGCTGTGAAAATCTGACATTTTCCTTACCTTGAAAATGTGAACAATTATAACTCAAAAGCACAGACAACATTTTAAACTGTAGGTCATGATTTGGTGCTTTACAGAATACAAGAGGGCAATTTATTCCTGAAACAACATGCACATCAACATTCAATACTGTGAAAACAACAGAGGAACAGGAGGGAACTGAAAGCACTGGTAAACAGAAAGCCATATACCATTGTTTCAGTTACACATACATAGGCTTGGTTACAAGTTTAACTGTTGTAAGGTTGGAAAAGGGTGGCCCACAGGCCACATCCAGCCTTTCCTATTACATTTCCCCCCTTAAAAAATGTCTTTTTTCACTCACCCTTTCAACACTCCAGAAGTGGAAGCAGGCAATTTTACTACCACCTCAGTCCATCTACTTAAGTTTTGTTTTACCTCCTGGGTAAATAAAGGCTTCTTCTGCCTAAAAATGTTAAAGAAAAGCAATGCTGCAGGTCATTTTGAGTAACAAAAATGGTCCAAACATTATAGGGTAGAGACCATGGCAAAGGTAGACCCTTCCCATGTTCCAACAGAGGGACAATGTGGTTCCCATTCCCTGTAGGCTTCTGTGGAAATGGAGAATCTTGAAGGATTAAATGAATTATCAGAAGGGGCATAAAGCAGCATATTCACTAACTGTCCCAATTTGTCAAAGACAGTCTTGATTAATCCTATGTTGTCTCAATATTTCATCCAGTTTTAATGTGTCCCAGTTTCTCATTCCTCCTCCCACTTTCCCATCTTCTTACTGCAAATTGAGTTCAAAGTACTAAAGTTGCTTGCACTCCATTTACTCAGTGGAGGTGGAGAAAAGACCAGGAGGTGAAATCTTGCCCTTAAAGTCAGCTCAGGCGAAAGCCATACCTTATATGTTTTTTTTTCTAATAACTTGTTTGTTGTTTGATTGTTGTTGTTTTTTTATTTATACCCCGCTCTTAAGCCAAGGTTATCATAGCGGCTTACAATTTGTTAAAAAAACAAGCTTTATTTATATACCACTTCACACGGCCTAAGCAGTGTCTAAGCAGTTTACAACTGTAAGCTAATTTGCACCCAACAAGCTGGGTACTCATTTTAGCGACCTCAGACGAATGCAAGCATGAGCCCTTTTGCTGGTCTTGAACTCGCAACCTTATGGTTTTGAGTGAATGGCTGCAGTACAGGCATTTAACCACTGTGCCACCAGGGCTCTACCACCATAACTTCTGTCATTTTGACCACACTCTGATATTGCTTGGCCATATGTATTCCAGTTTTCATCAGTGACATGTTGGAGGGCAAGAGGCAAAAGTTATCAGAAGGTGCAATGTCTTTTACTTAATGAATACAATAAGATGGGGAAACAGTGGCTTAATGGTTAAGATGCCACTTCTAACAATTGTTACAGCCAGTCATGACTAGACATTCAGGTCAAGGGGAAACATTTACCTTTATGCAACAAGATAAATCTCAACATATCCAAGCCTTCGTATACATGAACATTTCAAAAATTATCCCCATGTGGTAAAGCAGAAGTGAACAAATATTTTCTGCAGTTCTCTTATAGGCACAGTACACCATGGAGGCAATTCCAAGCAGACAGGACAAGAAGGGAGAAAGAGAAGACTCTTTTGAGAAAGTACAAGACCTCTGGAAAGCTTTGGGTGGTGCTGAAGGATCAAAAGTCACTGAAGGAATACACCATGAAATGAAAGTAGAGATAGGGACAGGTCTATGAAGGTTCAGACAAGATGTATCTGCTGGATCTAGGAGAAAATATGATGATGGCAATGGCGATGGTGATAATGGCAATGATGATGGCACAATAAGCATGTGGGGAGCTCAATGGGAATGAGATGTTGCATCATAAATTAGCTAAAAGAAGGTCAACTTTAAACAAAACTTTAAAGTCTACAACTGCTATGTAAAAATGGTACCAAAAACTGTTAAAGATATGCTGTAAATAAGGCTGTAGATTCAGATACATGCAGAAGTTGCAAAGGCGAATTGGAAACAATAGAACATGCCATGGCTGGCTGCCCTTTCTTATCAAGCCATACAATATCTTTCCAGATGCAATCGGATTACAAAAATCGTTCTCCACACCTAATGAGTATGCAGGGCCAATTAATCAGGTCAAGACTGTTCCCCAATACAAAGAATGTCATGACCCAGTTTTGAGAAGAATGATTCCATGTTGTTTGAGAAATATATTATAGCAGATAACTCAAATGTAATTCTGGTGAAAAAGATTTTTAAAGATAATAATAAAAATACTTTGATTGATTTTGCAGATTGTGATATGTCTCCCACAATATTGGAGGAGGGGCTGAAAAACCAGCAAATCAACGACAATAGCTAGTCCTGGAAACAAAGTGCATCTGGTATCTAAAAACTGTTTCCTACCCATATCAGGTAGAGAAATAATTCCAATTATTATAAAACAGTACCTACAGAAAGAGTGCACATGCCATCATTTCTATTACATATATTGGAAAATGAACTTGATATGCAGTAATGCCTAATTCTTCAACTCTGTTTGGAAAAAAGTGCTGTAACCATAAAGAGAGAAAAAATAGAATACCAATCATTCTTAGTATTTACAAAGTACTATTCAATTTGTTCCTATTCATGTGTGCTTATAGGGAAATATAAAAATGAGTGAGTTTTACACCCTAACATGTGAGTCTTAGAATGTTCCTCTTTCATTTGTTCTTTTTTTTACCTCTTTGTCTGAAATATGTATTATGGGGCCATTTTCATACTGGCCTACTTCATGGATAGTGCGGAACCATATTTAAGTGTAATGCACCTAAACCTTGTTCCCCGCACCTCTGGCAGAGCTGCAAGAAGGTGATTGCAAGCATTTGCTTTTGTTTTCAACTAACCACAGTATGTTGTTACCTCTGCACTGGGGACTGTGGGTAAAGTTGAAATATAATTTATTCAAGAAGCCATTAATAACAGTTAACACTAACTACAGTCCATTCTATTCATACCGTGGTTAGTTGATAAATGCTTCCAGTGTTGTCATAGCTGTTTTTAAACTGGAGGGGGTGTTGAAATGGGGAGAGCTCCTAGGAGCCTCAGCCAACCTGGGAGAATTGTGTCAGGAATTATGGGAGCTGAAGTCCATCTGGAGGACCAAAGGTTAGAAACCGCAGATGTCGCACTAAAGTTTGGTGACTAAACCATGATTTATTGTTCCATCTGGATACAGACAATGGCGGCTTGGGTTGTCTTCATTCACCTCTCTTTTTCTATTCCACTCGTCTGAACACTGCTGTAAGATTCCAATAATACAAACACTTATTATTTCATCAGATGATTAAATTGTTAGTTGCATGTATGCACTGTGAATTTACCAGGCTTAGGACTAGCTTCCACACAGCTATACTATAGACCAGGGTGGGCTACTGTAAGGTTTAGAAGTACCACAATTTTGCATTGACTTCCTATTGAACACCCCCAGGCCTAAAATGACCTGGTGGACAAATATTGGCCTCACAATAGGCTTTGTGGAGATTTTTTTTAAAAAATGAAAATGTGCAAAACATCTCTTGTGGCCCACAAACTGCATGTACTCCATGTCTAGTATAGACATTGGAGTTTATCACATGCACTTTTCGGCCTGATCCTGGCCATTTCCCCCTGTTCCATCCTGGTCCCATTGCGTGCCCAGATTGGGCTGAAAAGTGCATGTGATAAACTCAATTGTGAGTCATATCGCCAGACAAGACTACATGTTGCAACTTCAGCTCAGTAGCCGCTCATTGACTCGCCAAGGTAAAAGTAGTCCACTAGCCATATATGATGAATATAGAAAGCCATGTTTGCTGCTTTATTAGGACTACAACAATTGAGGAATTGTCAAAACCAGGAAGACAACCCCCATGGCTAATAAGTTACTATTCAGCTTGAGGGTTCACTTACAACACAGGCCTCATAAGTGAAGGCTCACCTGTGCCTTGTTAAAAATTTCTTCTATTGTAACATGTTTTTCAGACTAACTGCAAGCATTTCAACCTTGACAGCTACTTTAACATGCAACAACAATAGAATATTTCATTTCTGTACGTTTACTTATCTGGTTAAAATTCTTATTTGCTTTTAAAATACTAGAAAAGTCTTTTAATCATTGGCTGTCAAAATGTCACAATGGATTTTTACATCAAAAACAGATAGTCAAGTTGATTTTTTTAACGGAAGGCAAGGTGTGTTTTCATACTGATGACTCAAGCAGCAAAATGTACACTCTGTTCCTGAGAAAACAAGAGTAATTGGTAATATTTAAGTAGACCTTGATTGTTCTCAGTGGGTCCAGTATGTGATTTGCAGTGGGAGTTGGGCTAAGGAAAATAGACACAAGCTGTTTCAAGACCTGAGAGGAGGGTAAATTTGAAGGAGGAGTTGTTTAGGATCATGTCCTGGAGGAAACCCATCAAAAAAGATGAAAGGATGCCTAAGACAGTTGGTGCCATAGGTGCCAGGTAAAAACAAAGATGAAAGATCTGTATGGAGATTGTGCAGGAGAAAATAATAATAAAGAACTTGCATTTCTTTTCTTGTTAAAACCAATCATTTTTCCTCCTTCCAGATGTCCTTGTGGTCCACAGTGCTGGTTGCTTCAATAATATTTTTTTCCCCAATGCACAAAGAAGCACAGATGGAAATAATTCTCCTCTCCTTTACTATTTGTTTTTATAGGCCACCCAGGCCCAGGGGCCTCTGAATGTGTAACAAAATATAATTCTAAAATACGGCTTATTTTAAAATAAAAAAAGCATGCCCCAATTAGTTCTCCATTTAATTAATTTTATTTTACAGAGCTTTGAATTCTAGTCTAAGACATTTATGTAGGGCAGGGTTTGTTTTTTTTTTCAACTGCCTTCTTTTGACAAGAGGTGCTTCTTTCAATATTCTCCTCACAGCCACTGGCCCCTGCAATAACTATCCACCCAGCTGTCAAAAACCTGGATGATGAGCCCAATGATCCTATTTGCAATTAGGGACTTACTTGATGATAAACTTGCACATGGTTGAATTGTGCAGAAAACACTTTTCTGTGAAGGAGAAAACTGTTCCCCATGCAGAAAAAGTTGTTCAATGTACAAAAAAGTGCAAATTTTGTGCAGAATAAGTCTTGAATTGCGAAGACTTTTTGGTCCATGATTCTTCTAATCAACATAGAAAAAAACATGTTTTTCAATTATGTTTGAATATTCTTTTCATCCCAGTTCAGAACTGTAAAGATAGGTACTATTGACTTTGTTATTTCATTAATATTCCCATCCTTAGCATCACTGAGTCATATCCCTAAAACCAGGAGCAGGCACCCAAGACATTGCATGTGTATATGTGTGTTGTGTGCATTAAATCATTTCTGCCTTATGGTGGTCCTAACAAGAACCTATCATGCAGTTTTCTTGGCAAGATTTGTCAGGATGAGGTTTGCCATTGCCTTTGCTGAGGCTGAGAGTGTGTGACTTGTTCAAGGTCACTCAGTGCATTTTATGACTGAGCTGGGAATCAAACCCTGGACTCCAGACTCATAGTCCAACACTCAAACTACTACACCTGCATATAAGGGAATAAAGATTGGTTTAGCAAAACTGCAGTGTTTACAGTGCTGGGAAAGGAGTCTACAGTTAGAATCTTGCTACTTTGTTTTCTTGGCATAATTATCTCATTGTAATTGTTGATGACAGAAGGCACCAGGCAACTGGCCATGAAGGAATAAGACATTAGAGAAACAAGCTACTGGGTATCTGCAGATAGTTTGCCTTCCCTGCCATCACTGCTACTACAACCACTAGCAAAATGAGCCAACAGCATTCCAGCCAATGAATGTTGCTGCTGCCTTCATTTCCTCAAGGGTGGAGCCCAGTATAGAAATATTTGCATTATTAGGCTACCAAAGTAAGACATGATTACAGTCTCCAAACTGAGAAATAACATTTTAAACATACCTATCTGGTTACATATGCTTGGATTTTGGTTACAAGAAAGAAAAAAAAACAAGGTCAGTCTTATTGGGCTGCAGGAACTGCAACCTGCACCCAGCACTGGGCGTCAAGGAGTTTTCCAACATCTGCTAAATCCCAGAGAAAAGGGAACAATAATTAATTAATAATCTGTAACAAAGTATATTAAGTGTGTGTGTGCCTAGTAACTCTGTTCAAAATATGCTTTCAAGATGCCAAAACTCTGAGTGGACCTTATCACATGGGGGGAAATAGGGGGATTCAAAAGGCATTATCCAGGGACAGTGATGCAATCGCAGCTAAGATTTTCACACACACCGTGATCTAACAGGGCTTATCCCAGAAAGAATGAGGAATGCTCCAGAAACAAATCTTTCATTGGATTTCGTAGCAATAGATCATTCACAGGATCATGTAGCTGTGATCATGCGACTGTCCCTGAATAATGCCGTTTGCATCCCCCAATTTCCCCCGTGTGATAAAGTCCAGAGTAACTGTGGTCCAAGCAAGGGATGCCACTGGACCTTCCTTTCAAAGGCAGAGAATGGGGTCTGCTGATGGAGAGGAAGCTTCCTCCTGGCCACTGATGATAGCCCCTTTCCAATATCTTTGGCTTGACATTCAAAAAGGTGCCAAAGAGGAGTGTTGGAGTATGGAAGTGGGCATGCAGGGAGACCAAAACTCATGTCATAGCCAGACTTTCTCTCAAGCCAGTTTTTTATTTATGCTAGTCTCTCCCGCTTGAAACTATGGCTGCATCTGCATTGCAAAACAATGCAGTCTGACACCACTTTTAACTGCCATGGCCCAATGGTATACAATTCTGGGATTTGTAGTTGTGTGTAATATTTAGCCTTCTCTGTCAGACAGCTCTGGTACCACAACAAACTAGAAATACCAGGATTTTATAGCATTGAACCATGGCAGTTAAAGCAGTTAAAGACTGCTTGATTTCCACAATGCCGCTGTAGCCTATGATATATCTGTTTTGTTCCACTGTTTCAATGGGAAGAATTTTAAAAAAACTGAGGAGAGAGAGAGAGAGAGAATAAAAGTTTTATTGCATGCGACAACAAAGACTAAGGAGATTATTGCATTCACTTTAAAGTGACTTATCCCTGACAGGATAAAGTAATCTTTAATTGTAAAAGTGAGTGTTATCACATTCAGCCGACTGTCGGTTGAGTGCAACCCATCTGTAGCCTGGATCCCAGCCACACTTATCCAATGGCTTTTAAAAAATGGGAGCTTGAAATGCTGCTGGATAAGCGCATCTGGGGTCCAGGATGCAGATGGGTTGCACTCGCCTGGCCATAGCTGAGTGTGATAACACCTGCTTTTAAAATTAAAGGTGACTTTATCCCATCAGGGATAACTCACTTTAAAGTGAATGCAGTAATCTCCTAAATGGAGCCAGAGAGAAGTAGTTAACTTTTTGCCTTATTGCATGATGCCATAGTGCTTCAGCTCTCTTCTTGCAGGACACGGCCATCAAACTGAGTCTTTTTTTCTAGCCAGAAAAATCTGCTTGACAAAAGATTTACTTTGATTATCATCTCCCACAGGAAGAGGACTTAAGCTCTATGGCATCATGTAGTAAGGCACGGAGAAATCTGCTACTCTTTAGCTCCATTTCATCTTTGTTTTCTCATGGGATAAGACTCATAGCAAATGCTACTATTCCCAGATTTTTTCCCTTCTGGTATGGGTCTGAGTGTGTACTGGATATCATTACTTAGATCAAAGTTTAGATCATCCTATTTGTCTTTTGTAGAACAGAACTGTTCAGATCAGTGGTTATTAAAATAAATCCCATCGATTCCCAAAGGAATGACACTGACTAAGCCTGGATGCAGCCATCTCTAGAGCAAATTTCCACTGTCCAGTGTCCTCCAACTGCCATTAGTCAGGGAAGTGGACTCCGTTTTGAAGGGCACCAGGTTGGAGCCTAGAGATGCAAGAGAAGTAGAGATTAGGGAGCATCCAATGAAATCTACAGAAGACATATGTAATGCAATAATACATATTTATGTATTGTCCTTTTATGGTTTTATATATCCTCCTACAGGTGAGCTTAAGGGTACACAAAATACTAATAAAAGAGCTCTAGAGATACACAAATCATAACCTTTCTGAAAATATGCATGTTTTGTTAAGTATATACAAATCTTTAGTGTGATTGAAATAAAACAGAGGATTCTAAAAGAATTTTTTTTACTGCTGCATTTATTTTGAATGAGTTCGTTCTAGCTATTTTTAGTAATTAGTATTTTAGTAATTTATTATCTACAAAAATGTCATCATCATCATCATCATCATCATCTGAATCCTTTCTTCCTTTTCTGAAGAAAGGTAGGATTCTTTGAAATTAGGCTCAATTTTATGGAAAGCAGGAAGATAAAAAAGACCATATTAAAAAAATAAATAAATAACAGAAGTTACAATAATGTCCATGTGGGACCTGAACAAAAAGACATGAATGTCAGATGTTTTGATGTCAGTCTATTTAGTTAGTAACTAGAAACGGTGATGAGGGAATTGCCTCAATCTAGAGAATCTATTTGCAAGGATGAGAGCTGTGACTTTGCTAAATAAGTGTCATTAAAAGTGTTCCTGTTTTAAGATTATTTCAGCAGCTGCTTGTGGCATTTTGTAGGTCAGATACATTCTAACATAAAGCAAGTTCCTGCCTTGTCTGTCTGTTGTTCAGAGTCTCCAGTTAGCTTTGCACAGTCTGGCCATTGCCAATGAAGTCTAATGAATGGAAAATGAAGGCCATTTTGGAAAGGCAGGGGCAGGAGAAGGCAAACTTGCTAATAAATCATTGAAATTAGCAAGCATCCATTGATGTAATCCCCAGTAGGCCATCATGCCTGACATAGATATGCCATATTTAAAGAAAAACAACTATTTCCCAAGGCTGAGTTTAACCCTACAACTAAATTGTTTTTAGTTCTTCCAGATATACTTCCAGAATACTCACAGAGTTAGAACTACAGTTTAGATAACTGTACAACATTGTCACCTACACAATTACAGATAGATAGATAGATAGATATCCCCAAATTTCATCCATTTCCCCTGTACATTTTTTACTATAACTTCCCCACCTCCATGCAGCTGTGATTTGTTCCAGGATAACTATCAATTTTTGCTTTTGGAGTACTTTTTCAGGGCTTCGAATGTTATCACCAGCACCTTGAAATCAGGCTAGAAATGTCTTGTCAGCTGTGTAACTCCTTTAAAACAAATGTTATCTGATTTCTATATGAGCTTTTTTTTTTTACCTGAAATATGTGTTAAGTGTGTTTTATTTATACAGCACTTAAAAAGTTTTTCCAGATGTAACAGCACAGAGAGTTCTTGAGAAATTCAATAAGAAAGGAGCAGTACGTTTCACACAGGTTAGGGATATCTGGATCTCAAGGGAAGTTACTTTTCTGTTCCTAATGGGAGTAGAAATTTTATTACCTGACTTTCATACAGTCCATGCAATTTGTGTCTATTTTTCCTGTAGGGAGAGGGAAAAACAAATGAAGAGTGGGGTCATCTTGAGCAGGAAAATGGACAGAATTAAATGCATTAACAAGACCCTACTCTGCTGAGAATTGCAGCTTTAGCTTTAAAACAAACCTACACAAAACTACTTTTATCCAATCATAGCAGTTTGATACCACTTTGACTGGAATGGCTCCATTCAAAGCAATCCTTCAAACGGTAGATAGTTGAGGAATTTAGAATTCTCTGCTATAAAATGCTAGCAGTAGTAACTATAATTCAGAGGACAGTGTTTTAGGGACCCCTCTCTAAAAGTGCACCACTCCTTCCATCTCTGCTGTTGCTGTATTCAGCACTGGAGAGATTTCTGCACCTATGGATACTTCTGCAATTGGGACCCCTGATTGTGGAGAGCTCTGAATTGCGTGGGAGTCTCTACAAGTGAGGGAGCAACCTTCCTCCAGCTTCAGAAACTATGGAGAATATGGTGCAACAGTGAAGATGAACTAAATGCATAACCTAGGTTCAGTGCTGCAGTGATAAGGTTTTCTGTATAGGCTTCTTCAGGACAATCTCTAATACAACAATCCCAGGGATTATCCAAAACTGTAAGCAGCTCTATTTCTAGTAGTTTTCATCATCACCCTCAGGAGTGGATCTTTTGCAAAGCTAATGGATCTTGCCTGTTCAAGACCAAGCCATCCTAAAACACTTTGTATTCCAGTAGGGATAATGTGTAAACTACACAGTCACAGGGTACTTAGAGAAGAATGGCAGATTAGTCTATTCTAATTAGAAAGCATCAAAGCTTTGATCTGAAAAGGCCTGGCTCCATCACGCCATCTCACACACTCTCTTTTGCCATAGATATCTATTCATATGAAATCTTTTGTCATTTGTTGCTCTAGCTCCTAACACTTCAAAGTTCCAAGTATAAGCTGCAGAATATAAGTATGTGTGAGTTTCTGAGGAAAGAGGCCATCTAAATAGCAGCCACCAAGAGGAAGAAGAACTGTGATAAATCTAGACTAGGGAGGGCTCTATGGCACCATCTGAAGCTGCACAAAACAGCGTGTTTGAGATTTGGTTCTAAACATTGTTTTAATGGTGTGGAATATGTCTGACTGTTGGGGAACAGGGTTATGTTTTCTAGAGCAGATTTGGGTTACCTCTTTTCCTGCCTGTGAGAGGGCTAAACTACCTCCTCACAACCATACCTTGTAAGAGGAAGAATTAGGAATTGTCACTGAAAGATTTACCATGGACTGGAGTGGTGGATTGTCCTTTAGGATGGCAAATCCCAAAATCCTCCACTCAACATGGCCAGTTACATTCTGGGAGTTGTCATCTAAAGAAATAACATTCATAAGCTTTGCTTTAGTCTTGTGCCTACTGGTAGAAAATGGCTAGGAAAATCATTAGGATAGGAAAACGGTTAGGTTTTCTTCCCCACTACCAGTGGAGATAAGAAAATATAAGCAGGGTAGCTCTTGCACACTGGCCAAATTTTGTTAACTGAAGTAACAGAACATCACTTTAACAGTGGCAATGTGGCTTCCACCCTTCTCCTGGAACCAGGGGTGCCATATTGAAAACTGAAGAGAGTTCCTGTACCTTTAATGGTTGTTCCAAAGAGGGAACTTCAGCAAGCATTGCTTGCTACCTGGTTGCCAGACAAGCAGCACCTGCTGAAATTCCCTTCAGTTTCCCTTCAGTTTCCATTTTGGTAGCCCTACCTGGACTCTCAATAAATCCAGGGTTGTGGCAGGTATACACAGGAGCTGTAGACAGTTCTCTCACATGGCAATAGTTGGGAAAGTTGTGGTGTGGTCAGTACTGCTTATGCATTTCTCAAAAATGGAACAAAAATGTTGCAAAGTGAGCAAAGTAAAGCCCTGGGACCACATCCGTTCCTGTCTCCTTGTTTTTGCAGGACCACGCTTTCTGGCCAGATAAAGAGGAGAATATTCTCTCTCCTAGAACACCAAGAATCATCACCCACTTTTTAAAAGGTCTGCTGGCCATCCACCCACTCTGTAGAACATTTGGGGAGTGGGGGAGAGACCTTCTTTTTCAAAACCAGAAGGGGATTTCTATCCACTCGATTTTTTTTTTACTTATTGTTTTTAATTCCTTGACATTTAACAAGTACCCAGTGTACAGAATTGTTAAAAACCATATATTTGTTTTGAAGTGTATAGTCTTCACCTCAGTGCATGTAATGGTGAGCCTTTACACTGTGTGAATGGCTATTTTTTAATGCCTCAGATTGAAAAAAAACAAATACTTCTTAATCAGGTTTGCAATAGTGTATATTTATGTATACACGCACAGTCACACACACCTGATTAAGATAGATAGATGATAGAGGGAAGATAGGCAGGCAGGCAGACAGATAGGAATGAGAGAGAATGAATGAAAAGAGTGAGTGGGATGACTTAGAGAAAGGTATTGCAAGAATAAAAAAATACATCTCCCACCCATCGTCAGTCTTTCTCTCTTTCTCCTTCTCCCACACAGACATTCAATCACAGAGAGTATTAAATATATAGAAAATAGCCACTTTTAGATTCCTGGAGAGTTCATGGAAAGTGTTTGTTCAGTCAGTGAAAGTGTTGTATCATGAAGATCCTCAGGGTGGAGCTCAACCACAGCCTACCAAAACCATTTCGAGCAGAGCAACAGCACCTTGGTGCAAGGTCACTCTTCCTCCCTCCCTAGTCTCCCCACCTCTCTTCTCTTATCCCATGGGGAATTTAACAATACAGTCTTGAGTGGAGTCTTCAGACTATACCATTAGCTTATTGAGGAACTGCACCTGCGTTTAAACTTTAATGATGCATTTTTAATATGATAAATGCATTATACTTCAATGGTTTTATATGCAGTTGAATAAACTAGGAGTTTTTGTTACTCTTCAGAATCTACTTTTTGGAAGAGGAGGCTTATAATTGTGTAGCATGGATAACCACAGATGTACCTGGGGTTTTTGAGAAGAGCTACAATGATTCCTTCTATTCCTGCGCCTAAGTATTGGCTGTTGAAGACAGACTTCTATTGAGGTTTCCTGTTCTCCCTGACTTTTTGGTTCTTAATTTTTAATTTGTATTTCCTGGAATAAGATTCAAAAGCTTCAAAAACAACACAGAATTAACCAAATCAAACATTTTTATATGTTGGAAAGCTGACTAGTGAGTTATATCCATCTTGAGGTTAATGAGTGTAGTCTTTCATCATCTGCATCAGTTTTAGGGAAGAAGCTATGCTTGTGAATGTCAACTAGAGAAAGAGTAGATAACTGTGGGGAAATGTCACTGTGGATATGTGGAAGGTAGCAGGAAAAGAGGAAGGTCTGGGGTTTGCAAGACCTGAACATGAATCCTAAGAGCAGGGTGTCATTGAGGTCTCTCATTCATAGGGTCTCCATAGGTGGAAGCCAACTTGATGGTAATGAACAACAAGAAATGTTCGTCTTACTTAAGAAACTAGCAGGAAAGAAAGAGAACCCCAAAGTTGATGAATCAAGTTTAGGCAGGTGTAAGCCAAGAAATCAGTATGTATTTCCATGGAAATAAAAGCATCAAGTGAAACATATAAGAAAAGGATTTAGTGTGGAGTGTTCCCACTAGGTGTTGTAATTTAAACATGCCATGTTAACACACCAATCTTGTCAAATTCAGGAAACTAAGCAGGGTCTGGCCTGGTTAGTATTTAGATAGGAGGCCACCAGGGAGCACTAGGAGTCACTGGATTGGGCTAGGAAAGAATCCATCCTAAAAACACTAGAGAACTGCTGCCAATCAGAACAGACCACACTAGACAATGGATGGAACAATGGCTGGTGACAGTATAAAGTAGCTCCCCATGTTTCTCCACCTTTTTCTAGGATATTCCATCCCATCTCTGGCTTCCCCTCCCCAATAATCAGCATTCCATACTCCACTGAGCATAGTCAGTGTACATGGGACTCTGGGGTTAGGGAAGGAATCTTTTAAGTTTCACTCTTTTAAATGCAAACAGACAGACACCTGGGAGTTCCCAAGACCCACTGATACCTCTCCTTGGTGTATGGATGATACCATTTTCTCAACATATGGAATGCACGTTGAGAACAAAGTTTATTAGACTATTAAAATTTAATAATTTTTAAAAAAGTTTCCTAGACAGCAACAGAGCTAATTTGTGGAATATGGTCATGACTGAAAAGACGTTCAAAGGTGTGTGAAGTAAAAGACGGAAAGGGAAAAGTGGAAAAATTGTATCACTTTTATACCTTTCTATATTCGATCAGGACAAACATCCATGATCTAGTGAAAAAAATCATGAACAGGTTGAAAATAAAATCAAGAACTACTCTGTCCTATGCAGGAGCCAATATTCCATGTGTGTCCCATAAAGCATACAATATAAGGCAAATATATGGGACTCCCTGGAAGTTTCTGTCATTCTCTGAAACAAAACAAACGACCAGAATAGTTCTTCTAATTACATTATATTCTCTTAGCACCCATATCAAGGGAAGTAGTAGTCGCACTCTGTTCTGCTTTGGCCAAACCATTTG
The DNA here is from genome assembly GCA_034509955.1 of Urosaurus nigricauda. Lineage (NCBI taxonomy): Eukaryota > Metazoa > Chordata > Lepidosauria > Squamata > Phrynosomatidae > Urosaurus > Urosaurus nigricauda. The sequence continues at coordinate 132,832,105 of JAOEGL010000003.1, forward strand.
TCCAGCACCACAGTTCAAGAATGATATTGAGGGTGACCAAGATGATCACAGGTCTAGAAAACAAACCACTGGGTCCTGGTGGTGCAGTGGTTAAATGCCAGTACTGCAGCCACTCACTCACAAACCATAAGGTTGTAAATTCAAGACCAGCCAGAGGCTTCAGGGTCGACTCAGCCTGCCATCCTTCCAAGGTTGCTAAAATGAGTACCCAGCTTGTGGGGACGATGTTGTAAACTGCTTAAATGCACTGATGAGCAGTATAGAAATGTACTTGCTATTGCTATAATGAGGATCAGCTTGCAGAGCTGGGTATGTTTAGCACAAAGAAGAAAAGATTGAGTGGTGACATGATAGTTATTTTTAAATATCTGAAAGGATGTCTTGTAGAAGATGGAGCAATTTTGTGTTCTAGAACACGAACTGATGGATTAAGATTACAAGAAAAAAGACTCAATCTAAACATGAGGAAGAACTTATTGACTGTAAGAAATGAGAGTGGAATTGACTACCTCAGTAGGTGGTGAAATTCCTTCTTTTGAGGTAACAAAGGTTGAATGGCTATCTCTTGGAGTTTCTTGGGCTGTATCAACACTTCAGAAATAGTCCAGTTTGACAACACTTTAGCTGCTGGGCCTCAATATTATGGAATTCTGGGAACTGTAGCTTTGTGAGCCATTTAGCCGTCTCTGTCAGAGAGCTCTGGTACCACAACAAACTACAAATCCAAAATTCCATAGCACTGAGCCATAGTTAAAGTGGTGTCAAACTGGATTTTTTCCACAGTGCAGATGCAACCTTAGCTGTGTATTCCTGTATGGCAGGGGTTGGATTGGATGGCCCTTGTGGTCCCTTCCAATTCTATGATGTTTTCCCCCCTGAATTATTGATTAATATAAGTTGCTGTTGTGAACCGAGGGTGAATGTCTGTGTCTGTATGAGAATGAGAAAGATGAGGGTTGTCTAGAACTAAAAGACTACCTGATTGTCCCACTAAAGACAAACAATTACCTTCAAATTAGGAAAGTTGACAGAGGATCAATACTGAATCTCCTGAAATATCTCCAGGAAACAGCCCACTGCATTCAGCTGAACTGACTAGTGAGTGTCTATACACACACACACCATTTCCTTTACATTAAGACTTCATTCTTTTGTATTTAGAATCACCCTGCAGAGTAGGTGGAAGAACAAATGATGTAACATTTATAAAGCACTGGATCAAGTTTGAAGCAGCCTTATCACTTTCAGTTCAATGCGCCTGGATGTCTCTTGTGTTGATCTTTGGGAAAAACATGTTCTGCAGCTTTTAAATAAGGTTGTGACTGAATATTTGAAGTGAACAGTCTACCTGAAGCATGAAGGGAATGCCAAGACTGGTAACTAAACCAGTGTTCAGTTTGTTGGCATGCAAGTAATATACACTGTAAAATTGCATGAAAGTTAGACTTAAACCACTGGCGAAGAATTGACTGGTACCTGAGAAAAAAAAATACAAGATGACCTGAGGTGGAGTAAACTACAACTAGATTTCTACCAGATTCACTTTTGTTCCTGCCCCAAGACACAGCAATGTAGGGGACAGCAGGAAAGGACAAGCCAAAGATAATTGCTGGCTGTTTTCTAATTGCAGGTGTATAGCAGTGGTGTCATTTTCTAGGACCTCTGGAAGATGCCCTGATCATCCCAGAAGATACCTTCCTCAACATGCACCAGATACCAGAACACAGCCAGCAATGATCCTTGTTTGGCTGTTCCCTCCATCTGTCCACTGTATGGCAGTGGTGGGAAGTGGGGCGGGGGCAAAGATTGTCATTGTGGGATGTCACAACATAACCAATGAAATGTTTCTCGTTTGGTTCCCACCATCACCACCTACTCTTCCTGACACAGTCATGTAGTTAATCCTGAAATACCCAGCAACAATGATCCTTCCTCCTCTTTGTCCCTATCAAAACACACCCATGTAATGGCCAGCAGGGGTGTAGTGAGAAAACAAAGTGAGGGACTTTGTGAGGATTGTCCTCGCTGAGGTTTCTTGATTCATTTTTCCTATTTTTATCCCCCCCCCAACAAATCGTTGAATACTGTCATAGAATCATAGAATCATAGAGTTGGAAGAGACCACAAGGGCTATCCAGTCCAACCCCCTGCCATGCAGGAACTCTCAATCAAAGCATCCCCGACAGATGGCCTTCCATCCCTGTTAGGGAACACTTGCTAGATTTTCTTTTATTCTCCTGTGGATTCACTATTCATGTTTGTCCCATCATAGCTCTGAGTAATAACCTTCTTTCTTTTTTGTTTTCTTTCTCTCATTCTCCCCTAAGAACACGGTTAGTTGCTGAAGTAAGATAGTGGGGATAGTTTCAGCCCAAATATTATCTAGGGGTATAGATCCATAGGTAAATTGCATCACTGCTCTGTTTTCATCAATGTAGAAAATGCTCTTTCACTAAACGTACTTATCAATGGGAAAAATGCATACAAAAAGCACACCCATTAGAGAAATGGGTGTGAAAATATATGTATATATGAGGGAAATACTCCAATTTTTCAACTTATGGCTAAAAGAAGACATAAGAATCCATGTGGAATTTGAATAAATAAAATATCAAGACTGAGAATTTCTCATATTTTAGTCTTTGAGATACGTCTGAACATTATGTCACTCTGGAGTGAAGTCTCATGACCAAGTTGATGGATACCACAAGTTTAACTGAACCTCTGAAAATATAATTGAATCCTCTGTCTTTGTGACCCCAATGTGATAATTGAAAACCTTGACTAAAGTATGCATAATCAATGACCATCAAAGGGATGCAGCTGTTCTTAACTTGAATGTGCTTTTCTCCAGAACCATGGTAGTTCTTGTCCATTTATTTGATCTGCTGATTGGTAATAGCTGCTTGCAATTCTTCATGTGAAATCAAGAAGTGCTGAATCTCCAAGTGTACTCCTTTCCTGTGTCCCTTGAAGACTGGGAGTGTCAGAGCAGGCAGGCTTGGTGTCATCCATATGACTCACAGATTGATGGCTGAAGTCAGCCTAGAGACAGGGGTTCGTTATAGTGCTCTTATGGCAACCATGAAGATTACTGACATTTTATTTTCATGTTTGAATCATGGTGTTCTTTTGATGTTAGAATCAGGAGCTGCACTTTTTGCTGGAAAGAAAAGAAACCTATCCCTGTATACAAGTTCATACATGACCAAATATATTTCTGCTTACTCACAGTCCTGGAAGACAATAAAAACACCACCAACATTAATTATCTGTTTTGTTTTGTTTTGTTTTTAAAAGAATGTACAGCAAAGTCCACTGTATCACAATGATGAGTAATCCCCATTGAACAAAATGCAAGTTACAGCTGATTCCAAGGCATTCAGTTGTAATAAAATGGTAAGATGGAACCACCAAAACAGCTCAATGAGGACAGTAAATATTACTCCACCTGATAGTTCACATTGCAACATTTCTTTCACAATTAAAAAATGGGATAGGGTCCAGGAGAATAATAATAATAATAATAATAATAATAATAATATAAAATAATATTTTTTTATTTCTAGCCCGCTCCTCTGAATGAGCAATTGGGGCGGGGTACAGAAAAAGAGTTAAAACAACAGCAGTTAAAATATCCAATCCCATCCTCACCTCCCGCCCTAAAAAAGAATTAAATCAAACGACGAGTTAAAACATAGTATAAAATAAACAATATTAACAGTATCAAACTAAAAGTCCCTGAGCTATATGGGTGGGCAGCGGCTGAAAAACACTACAATCATGAACTAAATTTCATTTTAGTTCATTACAGACTGCTCCATCAGCCAATAACTGAATGGAGAAAAAGGAGTGCAAACACTGGGATCTTTGTGTTGAAGAGCCAGAGTTATGGCTCTTCCTATCCTTAAAAATGCATGGTCATAAATACTTTTTGTCTGTTCAAGTAACTAGACCATATAACCTTGGAAACCTCTAGGATCAATGGTTATATAGACTCCACCTTCTCAGTCTCATTCTTCATCATTTTTCTTCCTTTTCCTGATTCTTCCTCACCTTCACCATGTTTTGTTTCTCCATCAACTAGACAGTGAGTTAAAGACTCAAGCTCTTTCTTTTACCTAATCTTTTCATTCACTAGTTAGGATGTAGGCTGTCCACATGCATATGTAAATATAAAAACCATTAGTAAACTCCTTCTAAGTTTGTAACTTGAAATTGCTTGCCTTGTTTATTTAGAGTCAGATTGAGACACACTCCTTTGCTACTGTGCTAAATGAAAGCAGATTCCTAATGGCTTTAGCTTAAATATTTTTTCCAAACAAGGGCTAACACCATGGGAAACTAAACCCCAATAATATAATTACAGCAGAACCTGAAAAACATGATTTTTTTAAAAAACTCAACTTGTTGAAATCTTTTTAAATGATGTACCACTCTACTTTGTATGAATGGTGGGGGAAAAGAACTGGGATTCCCCACAGTAAATTTGGGTCACACCTATCTCTAAAGTCATGCAAAACTATCCCAAACAAGCTCTTAAAATTTGGTGAAAATCTAGCCAGCCAGTGTTGTTGTTGTGTGCCTTCAAGTTGTCTCTTATTTATGGCAACACTAAGGCAAACCTATCGTGTGGTTTTTCTGGCAACATTTGTTGCAGGGTATGTGTGTACCTTTGCTTCTTTCTGAGAGTGTGTGACTTGCCTAAGGTCATCATGTGGGTTTCCAAGGCTGAATGTGTATTTGAACCCTGGCCTCTACTGTTGTAGGCGAAGGTTCAAACCAAATCAAATGGCTCAACCATTTTACTACGGGACTTAAGCATCAATGGATTTTAGTATCTGTGGTGGTCCTGCAACCAACCCCCAGTAGATAAACCAAGAGCCCACTGCATAAATAAAATAAAAATGAAAAGTAGACTAGTGTTCTGTATCAGCTACTTAGTTAAATAAATGTAACTAAATTACATCTCCAGGCCTAACCCCCTTAAACCTTATAGAGACATCATTCATTCTGACAGAAATACCAACAGAATAGACCTCCTTCTCCCCATGAAGCTGATGCCCAGTAAAGTGTGTTGGGGCAGTGGTTATAATCATGGCAATAGTGTCACAGTTGTGAGTAAGTAGTGATCATGAATACAGCACACTTAGAGATAATTAAATCTAGGTAATTATTCCATATTCACAATCACTACTCAGTCATGACGGTGACACTATTGCCACAATTGTAAATCCCCTCCACCTACTAGAGATCAGCTGCCTGGGCAGAAGAAAGTCCATTATGCTGGCATTTAGAGCATGAGAGACTAATGTTTCCATAAGGTTTGGGGGGGATCAGGCTACGAGAAGATACTGTGATGCTGAACTGCATTAAAATGTAACTCATCATGTCATTTAATTGTTTGTTACCTGGAAAGAAGGCTATTTGTGCTGCTTGGGTAATAGGAGAACTCCTATTATCACAGACTCAAAGAAGAAGAGAGAAAAATGGCTGATCAATGAAGGGTGGGAATCATGTAGCCCTCCAGATACTTCTGTTCCACAGTTCCTAGCATTCCTCACCATTGCTATGGTGAACACCTGGGAATTGCAGTTCAGCATCTAGTGGACCACATGATTCCTGCTCCCCGTATAAGCTGATGTTGGTTCTAAGAAAACAATTGATTTCATATCCATTTCTTTGCTACCTCACCTATCAAATGTGGAACACTTACTTATGAAAGAAGACTGGCAATGTCTCTGTATAGGTAACATAGTTTTGGAGAGTAATGGGTCTTTTTCACCAAGTGGTATCCAGCATCAGCAGGAAACTTTTGTCACACTGAACAGGCCCATAGGCTTAAGTCTTGGATGTTCAGAGATCATTCAGAGGAGGCTTTCATTTCAAATGACACCAGTTCTCTTTAATTAATTTTAATCCATTAGTAGACCATTGACTAGTGCAGGAATGCCCTATTCAGACATGCCAGACTTACACTGTGGCCAGCCATAGGTTTGCCACTTAGTTCCTGTTTTGGCAGTTTTCAGGTAACAAAACCAGAAGTTCCTGGTGGGACATAATATGTGGCAGGTTGTTTCATTCATTTTCGTTGGTCAGAAGTTGTACATACCTGGTCTTGATGGCATGAAAAACCTCCCCTTGTTTATTAAGATGATTTCTTGTCCTCTGATCTGGTTTCCTGTCTTGTGTTTTATTTTTTATTAACATACATGCATATATTAATATTTACCCCTAACTCCTAGAACAAATTGTTCTGATGTTCTCTGTCACTGAAAACTGCACACCTTACAACCACATAATCCAAAATAATATGGTCTATACCTTTCAGTCTTGAAGCACTATTTAAATTTCAGTCCAAAGGGCAGCCAAATTACGTCTAGGTTGACAAAGCTGGTTTTTCACAGAGCCAGCAGAATCATGTCATCATATTCAACCATAAAGAAATACTTATTTACTCTTTTAATCAAATGTACTCTTTCAACCATAGAGCCAAGTACTCAACCCAATATACAATTGTTAGAACAATGCTGCCATCCTAGCTGTATGTTGATTAGTTTATTTCTACATATACTTTTAAAAAATATCACTGTCATTGCTCATTGGGTTTCTTACGGATGTTTTGGACAGCAAACTGCCATGCACCTGCAAACACCAGCAACTTGAGACAATTTGTTTTGGCAAAAGGTCATGATGCAGAAAATTTTCTGTAAGACGTGGCAAGTCCAATTTCATATATAACATCCACACAGAGGCCAAAGGCTTGAGTCTGCTATTTCAAAGTCTCTTGTCAAAGATGCACCAGGAGAGGCAGATACACATGTCAAGTAGCTCTCCTTCCAAATGGTTCAGAACAGTTTTTGGAGACATTTTCTTATAATCATTGAAGCAAATTAAAGTCAGACTACAGGCTGGTATGTTTTCTTTTTAAAATACATAAATTCAATGTATGTTTGAATGTCCAGTCAGATCTTAGGTTGAATTGTACACTCAAAAGTAATAGGTTAGTCCAGTTAATTAAAGCAGGAGTGGGTAATTTCTAGAGGGTCATGGGGCTATCCATGCTTCCTATGAGAGCTGACATGCTGACCCAGCACTCACAAACACCCACACACTCACACAGACACTTTGATAAAAGACCCCTCATTCCCTCCAGGAAACCATGGGGTTGTTCTGCTCAGGGGCGGGGGGTCTGCTAAACTGTTTTAGACCAAAGGGGGTATTTTCCCCACAAAATCGGAAGGGACCAGAAGTCACTTACAGTTTTGAACCTCCTCCCCCACTAGCCTAAAACAGCCCAGACAGGAAAATCACAGGAAAACTGTCCCCTAGAGGATTGCATCAGGATCACTATGGCCTCATTCACATTACCTTTTAAACCAAACTGCAAATCGGTTTGAACTGGTTTAAATGACCATGGTTTGCACTTCAATTGAATCACTGAAGCAATTCGGAAAGGGGGGGGGCATGCACTAGACCCATTTAACCCACGTCTTTTTGATGCTGATTTTTTTCCACATCTTTTTGGATTAATCGATTTCATGCAAGTGTGAACCAGATGCAGATTAGAATTGATTTAAATTTGCTCTTTGGCTGGCTGGAGTGGGTCCATTTTGAATCGATTCATTTGTCAATGTGAATCACAAGTGGGTTCTTTTATTTTATTTCGTAGCAAGAAAATGTGATCGGGGCAAATGTAGTGTGATGCTGCTGAACCGATCCATCAATTCAGATCACAAAGTGATTAATTTGTACGTGGGAATGCGACCTACATTCAGGACCTGTGGGGGAAGCAAAATAAAAGTTGCCATGGTCCTGTGAAGATGTAAAAATGGCTTTGTGGACAACATACGGTGCATAGCACACACACTGGGCATCTCTGGTTTAAAGCAACAACCAACATGCTATACTAGAACAGGCCAACATTAAGCTTGATGACTGCATCTGAGGAACAGTCTCCAGAAAATTTACATACATACATACATTTGTACAAAACACATACCAGAATATATGCATACAAAATGCATACACACATTTAATTCATTTTATTTTCTGTTTTTGGAAATTATTAATTGGGATGAACTGCAGTAAACCCCTTTTTTTTTTTTACTTCTTTAGTGTGTTTATTGCTCACATAGTGCTAGACATATGGATAATTATGTGAAATGTTTTTATAGCTCTCCCCTTCTCCTCTCTTTCCTTCCCCCTCACTCTCAACCCAACCTAACTGATTCTGCTTTTCACCAACTCTTGCTGCAAGAATGACACATTTTGAAGAATTTGGAAGGTTGCAGCTGTTAGGTTGGAGCCAGAAGGTTCAGTTAGTTAAACCCATTTTTTCTTAATGCCTGCTCAGAAGTAATTCCCATTAAATTCAATAAATCTTATTTTGAGGTGAGTATAGAACAGTTGCATCCACCTTTTAGAAAGCCCTTTCCCCAGATGATCCAACAGAGAAATGTGTTGGTCTCCAAAAATATACTCATTGCTTTGCATACTTCATTGCTGTCATTTTTAAACCTAGGGGTAGAACAGAGAGCAAGCGTAGCCACAAACTGGGCTTGGGATCTCAGATTCCTCCATGCAAAACAAGTACTCTGGCATGGATCTTTATAGACCATACTTCTTGATTGAGAATGAGAAACCAAAGATTATGCAGTGATTTGCCCAGAGGCATTAAAATACTTCTGATTAAGAAATTTCAACCCTTGATTCATCTTTGTCTGCCTTTGTCAAGTCTCTTAATGCTGCACTTGCAGTTGATTGGTGTCCACTATGTGTAATTAATACCACAGTCCTTACTAACTTTTAACATCACTCCTTTTCAACCCTTCTTATGCAGGGAATTTGAAGGATAAATGTGTTGGCCTGGGTGGGTGCAGATGGAAAAATGCAAGAAAATTTAATTAAATAGATCATAAGCTACTTTGAATGCCAGACTATGACCCTGGAGACTAGGGTTTGATTCCCAGCCCAGCCATGTAAAGCCACTGGATGACCTCCAGCAAGTCACACTCTCTCAGCCTCAAGGGAAGGCAATGGTAAACCTCCTCTGAACAAATCTTGTTAAGGAAACCTCATGATAAGGCCCTCTTAGTGTCACCAAATGTTGAAATGACTTGAAGGCACACCAAACACATCCACACACAAGCTAAGATTCTGTGCTTTAGGACAGGCCTCCCAACCTCATAGTTTTTTTGGCTATGACTGTTTTAACTTTGTTGTACCCGCTCCAATTGTTTGGACAGAGGAGCAGGCTATTTATTATTATTATTATTATTATTATTATTATTATTATTATTATTATTACTATTATTATTCCAGATGTATTAGATTCCCATCACCCACAGGCATCATTTTATTATGGGCTTTATACTTGATCGGAAGGAGGGAATCCAGGCTGGGAGAAGACATCTTTAAAATAACAAAGCATGCTTTTAGGAATCAGCGGTGACAGCCTCCATGAAGTTCTCTACCAATTCCATGGTTTGTTGGGAGAAGCAATGGTTTAAAGCAATGATTTAATATGAAATGATTCCAATTATTAGTGTTAGCGGCAATGAATTAATTCAAAGCTACTGTTCCAGGCTCTGAGCACTACTTAGAGAATGGAAGGACGTTTATGGCAATGGGAAGTTGAATTTATCAAGTCAGTCCCCTGGTCAATCCAGTGTTGCCAGCTGTCACAGCAATAGCTCACAAGTTCCTTTCCTGCATTGCTGAAAGGTCAAGAACAGGAGAACTAAACCTGTCATTTCTTATGCAGGCAAGGACTGCTCTCTGCCACTAAATCTAAGGCTGGTGTGCCACTGCTTGACTATGCAGCAGGAAATGTCCCCTTTTTTAGGTACAAAGCTTTCCAGTAAGCTAAATGCTAAGTGAAGGAAACACAGCTAATATGGGTGTTAACAACTCACCCTTATTCCTCGTAACAGCCCTGAAGGCTAAAGTTTGTCTCCTTGGTACTCTAACAGTAGTTTCTTTCAAGGACAGTTGCGTTACACTGCTTTAAAGTCTCTAACTTTAATGCTGTTCCACAGACAGCAGATACAGTGTGATGGAAAATTCCACCCAAGTTTATTCTCAAATCTAATAATACATAATAGAGCAAGCATTTATTGGCAGGAAGGAAAAACTCACAGGAGATTCTGAAAGACAAGGTTGAACTGCATGTACATTTCAAGGGGAAGCTTAGTAAAGGTTTTCAAGCTGGTCATTTAAAGGGCCATTTACGTAGACTATTTATACTGGATTACTTCATTGGAAATAAATATTATTCCTTATTGTTCTCTCATGGGAACTATCTCCTTTAAAAAGGATAGCAAGCAGCTGAGTTGGAAGTTTGACTTTCAACAACATACACGGCAAAATGTTAAACTTTGCAGTTAAGACACTTTGCTCAGGGCAGGCTGGTTGCCAATTATTTGCCATTTCATTATACATAGCTATAACCACATATTACTGCATACAATTCACCGGTACAGCTGGCCAAAGCATGGTTTCTGTCTGTAAATGGACCCTGAAATTAGGAGAGAGCTCAACCCCACTTGGTTTAGACAGTCTTCATGACCCAAGCCCAAGTCAATCTAAAAACAGCAGCAGAAATACAGGGCCCAACTGCTAGATAGCAGAAAGGATAAAGTAGATAAGAGTGCCTCATGTTCCTATGACAATGTACACACTCTCTTTGGTTCATAAGTCATGGGGCCATGACAAGGTAGATGGGAGGAAAGGATGTTATATACCACAGGCCAGCACCTTGCAGCACTCAGGGTTTTTTTTAAATGAAGTATTTTGTTACCTTGAACAACTAGCAAGAGTTATTTTTAAAACTAAAAAATGTTACAGACACGCTCAAACAACATCAGATATCTTACATCACATATATCTTCTAGACAGTAATAGTGAGACATGTAACATGTCTTATATAATAAGATGCAACATTTGATAAGTAATCATCTTATTCTGCATTAGTCTTTTATCCTCTTTGTAAATCAATATTCTATTTTTGAATTCTTACCTAATCGGTTGGGCTCTTTCCCCCCCTGTTGGCCTTTTTCTCTTGTATTTCTAAATTTGTGTTTATTTCCCTACTACTTCTGAAGGCTAACTGCCTTCTTACTTAGTTTAGTTGAGCTCACGGAGCACTATGCCCATGGAGCATCTTGAAGCCACCCATCTCTGGTCAGCCAGGGCTGGTTAAAAGTGGCTTTGGGGCATGCATCATCTAAACATCACACCCCTAAGCTGCACAGAAGCCAGCTTTTGAGGCTGGTCTGTTCAGTAACTTTCACAGCACTTAGCTTCAGTAAATGTGTGCCTGATACAGATGGGCCAGAAGAGGCACCTGGGTGGCACCATTAGGGTTCAGCAGCACACAGCATTCACGCGCACCCGAACCCTAACCTGTAATGGCGCAGGTGCCATTATGTAACACTGTTTAGGCAGCATTCGTAATGGCGCAGCTGTGCAGCTTCTAGAAGCAGCTGCACAGTTGCGGCAGCAGAAAGGCGCCCAATGGCACCTTTCCCCCCACTTGTGCCGCAACTGCAGTGCAAAAAAGGAGAGGGGAAACCCCACTCCTTTTTTGCAGAGCAGCTTCACCGCAGTGGTGAAATTGCATTGCAAAAAAAGTTACGCCAGACCACCCCTTTTGGGTGGTCTGTACCGCCCCTTGGTGAAGTGTGCATTTCTTGGAGAAACATCTAGCTTAATCTGGAGGTCCAGTTTGACAAGCATTTTATGGCACATCTGAATTTGAGTTTCATGTGCTGAACTTGATCCTGGGCCAGGAAGTGGGTAGGAAGTGGCTCCTTTCTCACCTCAGAGATTAGGCCTCTATCTATCTATCTATCTATTTTATTTTATTTTATTTTATATCTTACTTTTTCCCCAAATGGGACTCAAAACAGTTTACCATATAAATTAAACATAAGATTTAAATCAATATGGAGTGCAAGAGTTTTTTTTAAATAAACCATACTTTCAATTAAAAAAAACCTACTTTTAAAACATTAAACATTAAAACAATTAAAACAGAATACAAAACCAATAACCCAATTACACATCACTTTAGCCTGGTCAACCAAGGTTAAAGGCCTTATTTTCTAATTTTATTATGTTATTAGTTTTTTTTAAAGGGTACAAAAAGAAAAATTTTAATATGTACATATATAATACTATAATAATCCTAATATTCATGTTTGTGTGTGTTTGTATATGACAGACTTCATGTTGTTCCTCTTGTGAATTAAGATTTATCCGTTTTCTCTATCTGTACCTTGCATTAAAATTCTAATGATTTTAAATTACACTGTCTCTGTGTATACTATTTCTAATTTAACAAATTTTAGTTGTCTGCTAAATTCGCTTTTCGTAGTCATCCCCTCTGTTTTCAAAAGATACTTGGCTTAAACAATAAACTTAATCTTCCCATAGAGCGAACACAAAAAACCCAATCTGTTTCTCGTCATTATTTCATCTTTTCCTTTTTTTGTTTCAAATTAAAGTCACACACAAACTTATATCTGCTATGTTATTTTAAATAAAGACCTTCTTTAAACAAGAATGCCGGCATAGAAGAGGCAGATAGAAAGCCTGTCCCCAAAGATCAGAGGACTCAGGCAGGGTCATATGGAGAGATAGACTCTTTCAGAAAGTTCAAAAGCCTGCTTTCATGTGCTCAGATTCCATTCTAAGTTTTTGTACACCCTTACACATGCACAACAGTACTCATGAGATTTTGCCTATAGCTAATTTTCCTGTCACATAACTGCTTCCTAACATAAGATAAACAAACAGAGAAATAATGCCTGCCAAGACTATACAATGGGCCCTCGGGATCCACTGGAATTTGGTTCCAGGGTCCCCCATGGATACCAAAATGTGTGGATGCTCAAGTCCCATTATATACAATGGCCTAGGAAAATAGTGTCCCATATACAAAATGGCAAAGTCAAGGTCTGCTTTGGGAATTTACATACTTTTTGAATATTTTCAAGCTGGGGATAGTTGAATCCTGCATGGCAGAGTTTCTGCATTGCAGGGGGTTGGACTGGATGGCCCTTGTGCTCTCTTCCAACTGTACAATTCTATGATTCTATGAATCCATGGATAAAGAATCTATGGATATGGAGGACCGACTGTACTAGACTGTTGGAAAAATATTCTTTTAAATTGTGGAGAATATTTTGATTGACAGGGAGTATCATTTCCTGTGAGACTGCTAGGAAATGCTGAGTCAGAGTACATGGCATGATGCAATGTACTGCAAAAGGCTGCATCATACTATGGGGCACAGGATGATGACATATAGCTGTCACAGTATATAAGTGTACCAGGAGACAGGTCACACGTGGTTGGTGATTTGGGTTGGATGGCTTGGGGATTGTTAAAATGTATGCTGTGTTACAACAGACTGTGAAGTTGGTGGAAGTCTGAAGGGGGAGTTTGTAAATATTTGTACATTTTGCAACTCAAGATAAAGAACATCCAAGGACTTGGAAGATATCAACTGTGTCTGTAAGTTTGTTTGAGTAGGGAATGTGGTGAGTGTATTGCCAATACCTTAATCTGAACTGCTGCTTCTGTACTCTGATACATTAAGCTGCAACTGCATGCATTCTTCTCAGATTGTGCTGTATGTTGGCATCTGAAGTGGGACAGAGATTTTCTTTTTCTTTTTGCAAAGTCATAGCCAACAAGGACAACTCTGCTAAACAAAGGGGTTCATCCAAGTCTAAGCAATTCAGAGGAAAGCCTTCTGTTTGTTCTCTCTCACAACAGATGCCTAGCAGAAAAGTGTTGTTGTTGTTATTGTTTTTAACTACAGCTAAATTCATGGAGGATGGGGGTCATGAATGGCTACTAGTCAAAATGACTATATGCCACCTCCAGTGTCAGTGGCAATGCGTTCTGCTGATAGGCTTTTGCTGGCCACTCTATGAGCAAAACGCTAAACTAGATTTTTGATTTTGGTCTAGTCTAACATGGTTTTTCTTATGTTTCAAATCTTCTGTAGAATTCTGGGATAACTTTTCCAACCTCTGCATAACAGGAGCCATTTCGCTAGAGGTCTACTCTAGGCTATTTTGCCCAATCACCATCCAATTTAATACAAAGATGCTATGGATCTGCACCATCTCTGTTTTAGCAAAAATATGCAAAAGAAAGATTTGTGTACAGTGGTCCCCCGGTTTACGAATCCCCCGGGGTACGAAAACCCTGGGGTACGAAACCGGCGGGACTGCTAAAGTATCCCCCGGGATCCGAAAGACCCCCGGGATACGGAAAAAAACCCGCGCGGCCCCTTTAAATCGGCCGCGCGGTCCGTTTAAAATAGCGGTCCCCCGGGAAACGAATGCTTCCGGGTTACGAAAGGTAATCCGGAACGGATTACCTTCGTAACCCGGGGGACGACTGTATACCCATGTTCGAGTTGTACAAAACAGTGCCTATTTTTTCATGGTTGACAAAAAGACTGCTGGGACTTCCTGATGAAAAAAAAAAAAATAATACATCAGACTCTTTATAAATAAAATAAATAAAACTTGTATTTGCTTCTCACTTTTCTGCTGCAGGACAATCAAAGCGGTTTACAACACCAATATACATCACATAATACATATACAAAGCGGTTAAAACAACACCAATATACATCACATAATACATATACAATACAGTATCTAACCCCCCCCCCCCCTTTAAAAAGAATTAATTAATTATTCATGCTTGCTTAACCACAAGGGTTTGGTTTTGTTTTGGTGCAGAAAATGACATTTTTCTTTCCAAACTTCTCCCCACATAGTTGGTTGGTTTATTTTATATCCATTTAATTTATATTCATTTAAGCATTTTGTGCAGTAAACCCGCATCCTGTATAGTGTGTGAGCATGTGTGTGTTGTTTTCTCTGCAAGGTATGTGTCATGTAAAAACAAGCAAAAGCAAAAGGTCCTGTGAAGACAGTAACATTTTCTGTACCGAAATACTCAAAAAGAAAATAAACTAGAAGGGGGGATTATTGCAAAGCACTTGTTCAGAATAGTCCCAAGTTGTGCATAGTCTTCAAAAAATGTGCCACCTTCTCACTCCTCCCTACTGTGGGAAGAAAAATGTAAAAATTATGCATTGCTGCTCACAAAACCAAAATAAATGAAGATTTACATCCCCACCTCCCTGCACAGCTTTGCTTGTTTTATTCTTTGTAAAGTGCCTGAATAATGTTGGCATTCTAGAAATAATACAAATAATTTAGATTTGGAAGGGATATAGTATTTTACCCTACTCCCACCCCTATGAATCTTAGCTATAGCTGTAGAGCTGGTTTCAACATAATGTGGGGAGGGGGAAAGAGCCCCCTAAATCATCAGTGATCTACCAGCTGCTAAGAGGATAGTCAGAAACATGTGGGAGGGGGCATACTGCAATAAAGAAGAGGAGACCATATGCATGAGAAATGTATAGAGGTGCTGTCAGAAACTGAAGGAAGAGGCAACTAAAGGAACAGATGGGGAGATAGTGAGGCAGTAATAACAAACAGTAAAATGGAGAACAAGAGGGAAAGGAGAAACAGAATGCAAACTCTGGTGAAGATGGAAATAACTGAAAATAATGAGACACTTTTGGGTATTTCTAAGATGTGCGAGGGTTATGGCAAAGATAAAAATCACTGGTGAGATTAACTCACCCTGAAGTTTCTACCTGATTTTCCCCAATTTAAAAACAAGTGCAAGTTTTTCTTCTTCACTGGTTTGGTGCACACCGATTGCAACAGTGGTATCCCCCTCAGTGATGGAAAGAATGGAAAAGGAGAGCAGGATTGCTTCTCATTGAACAACCATTTCTGCTAATCATAACCAGGCTGATGCAGCTTGTTGTTTGAAGCAAAAGGACAAGATGACATCCTTCTGTTCAATGCACTGAAGCTTTTCTGGGCTAGCAGCTCAAACTCTCTTCAACTCTTACGATGGTATGGAGTCCTCCACTGCACCTAAGGACAGCAGACTAGTTTATAAGTGCAAAGCGAGGTGTGTGGTACACACTGCACTATCTACCAAAAGAATAGGAGGAGGGTGAGAACATCTTTAAGGGTGTTTCTAATGCTCCCAGTCCAAACTGCTGAAACGATTGTTCCTCTTTGCCTAATATTAGGGCCGACCTTGTAAAAAACCCAATAGGCCACAGAATACTTTTGTGTCAAAAGGGAATAGCAAGAATACAGAACAAGCGATTCTTCAAATGGGAACCAGATGTCACACTCAGAGTTTGGAAAAATGAAACTTTATGGATAATTATGGCAATTGTTGTTGTGTGCATTTGTTACCAACTTAGGGTGACCCCAAAGGAAGGCTATCACAGGGTTTTCTTGGCAAGTTTCTTCAGAAGGGGTTTGCCATTGGCCGAGAGAGAGATTTATTTGCCTAAGATCACCCAGTGGGTTTCCATGGCCAAACTGAAATTTTAATCCTGGTCTCCAGAGTTCCAGCCCAACACTCAAACCACTACACCACACTAGCTCTCCCTAACTGTAGGTCCACAATTTTTATTTCACTAGGATCTAGTTTTGTTTTTGGAAGATGAAGCTTCAGAAGAAGAAATGCATATTGTACAAACAGCCACTTCTTATTACCATGGTGATTGCATTGCAATTTAAACATTGGAGTTCGGACTGTTATCAGTTCCTGTCCTACACAGGTAGCTGGGGAAGGATGACCAGAAACTACTTACTACTAGTGTGCTGTGTGAACCTTTTTGTGGTAATAGAAGAGTTAAAAACAATACTGAATTGATAAAAGAAATAGAATCAGTTGCAACTGGTCACAGACACATTCTGTACATGGAACAATTAAAGGATCTAGTGTGGAAGAATCCTCTGATGTGGCACAGCTGGGGAAAAATGATAAAACTCTCCATAGATTGTCTAATATGGCATGTTCTTTGCTAGACAGTGAAATAAATTGTTTATACAAAAATGTGCACAAATGGTAAGATGAAATGGTCAAAAATTGTACATGAGGCATTTTATCAGCCTGTTCTCAAAAAAATAAAAATAAATGAAGGCTGTTGAACCTAGTGACACTTTTGGAAATTTAGACCAAGGAGACACACAGAGTACATACAGGAAGACTAAATAAAATATTTATGATTAATTATGAGATCCACTGATTAAAGCATGTAGTATCAACTATGTGATGTCAGTGAAGTGTTCCACTGAAATAGATACTCATCAATATCTCATTAAACAGAGCTACAGTTTATATGAAATTACCTTCAATCTGTTCTGGATCTATGAATTTATATTTGCAAACTGGTTTACATTGTTTCTTCAGATATCAGTGCATGGGATTTTGTACACAATGTCCTGTGACTATGATTGCACACACAAATGGGATTGGACTTAACTTGTTTGCCTTATAATTTAATAAAGTTATTTTTATATTCTTGCTAAGCACAGGGCATTTCCTAGACAGAATTTCATGTCTTCCCCACTCCTATTTTAGAGACTGAACATCTGCCTTCAGAAAAAGAGAAGACGAACATTGAGGGCTCATTCCCACTACAGAAAGAATCGATTTCCTGATCGATTTATATGTGTGTGATTCACACTGTGAACCATTTCTGATGCGACTGTTGGATTCGCATTAAAGCAAAACAAATTTTAAAAAGCGCTTTTTTTTTCAGACACTAGTCTTTTGGCAGTTCTTTTGGGAAAAAATTGATTCAGGGGAGTGTTTTTTGTTTAAAAAATCAATTCAAATGAGTGGGAATGAGGGATCTGATTTGTATTTGCAAGCCCTCACCTTGCAGAGCAGGGTCCTGGGACCCAGCTTTGGGGCAACTGTGATCATGACAGCAGCCCAGAGAGAGAGAGAGAGCTGCAGGAGCTCTCTAGCCCAGTGGCAGCCTAATCAGGGCTGCTCAGCTAGCTCAGCTTCACCCGCTCCTCCGGGGGTCTCTCTGAGTAGGTATTCTTTTCCTGACTCCTCTCTTTGCTCCCTCCCTCCATCCCCGCTGCCTTCCTCCTTCTCTTCCTCTTCCAGAGGAAGGAGCAGGAGAGGAAGGTGGCATGCTGCTGCCACCGCCACCACTGCCATGGACATAGAAGGTCCCCCAGGGCAGCCTTTTCCAGCTCAGCCATGCAAACTCACTGGGTGCCCCTGGGCAAGTCACACACTCTCAGCTGGAGGGACAAGGAGAAGGCAGATGAGGACCCAGGAGCAGTGAGGTCAGGGCCTGGAGAGGCCTGGATTGGGACCCAGGAGTGATCTCGTCTTCGGGGAATGCCCTGGCCAGACTCCACAGTTGAGGCAGCTGAGGGTGGATCAGGGCAAGGAAGAGGAGAGGGAGACAGAGCACCTCCATTGCTGCCACGGATGGTGAAGCGAGGGGCATACTCGAGGGCAGCCATTTGGAGGAGGCAGAGGAGGAGCCGCCGGGGTCCAAGCCTTCTTGTCATGCCACCACTGTTCCCCCATTGTTGTTGTTGTGTGCCTCCAAGTTTGTTGTGAGATTTTCATGGCAAGGTTTGTTCAGGAGTTTGCCTTTTCTTTCCTTCTCCTCCTCCTCGCTCCATGGCAGCCATTTTTCCTTTCCCCCCTCAAGTGTGAATGACAAAAGGCAGTAAAAGGGGAGTCAATGGGCCCAGATAGATTCGATTACAAATTAACCCAGTTTCCACACTGGGTTATTTTGTAGTGGGAATGAGCCCTTAGTAGCAAGATTCATTTCATTCCCTTTGAGTAAGTAATAGGAGAGGGAAAAATATCAAAAGGCTTTCTGCATCTATGACACACATAACATGTACACCAAAAATGCTGATGATACTGCAGCACTGAAAATAAGTCAATATATGAGAGGTGGTCAACAAAGTAGAAATGAGTTTGAGATCAAGAACAGATCTATACCATAAAGAATAATATCTAAAATGCTGGATAGTGAAATTGAAGGTGAGATTAACATGATCCTCTTTGACCTATTTTATTTATTTATTGGATTTATATCCCACCTTGTTCCCAAATAGAATTCAGAAAAGTAGTACAGGAGATATATCTTAGTTTGCCAGCTTTCTTTAAAAAGACCACACCAAAGTATTGTGATAATCATGGTAATGGAATAATGATTACTTTAGACACAGAGTAGGTAACCACTTTCAACTTGAAAGCCAGAATCAATTTCAGAGAAATTCTTTGGTGATACATTACAGAGGTCAGAAGAACAGAAGCCAAAAGAGTGGGACCAATCTTAAGATTATTGTTGCTGAAAGCTATGGCCTAGGAGAGACTATGTAGCTTTTTAGAATGAAGGGAAAGTATGATATCTGGGAAACCGCCCAACAATGGTATCATGAAGAAGGTGGTATGGCTTTCTTACAAAGATGGGGAGTGGGTCTCAGAAGGCCATGCCACCTTCCCCATACTCTCCGTACCCCATAGAGACAGCCCTCAACTGATTTTTTTGTTGCCCTACTTTTCCAGCTGCTTTTAAAATGCCCCAGTTTCTCTCACCTCCTCCCACTTTTCGCATTTGTCCTCAACTTACTTCAAAGTGCAAGAGTAGTTTGCAGTCAATTAACTCAGGATGTTGAAAAGAAGAGGAAGATCTTGTCCTTTCCAGTGGACTCAAAGGCAAACTGCTACAGTATCTCTTAGCGTATCTGTTCTCCCTTAGTAATAACATTTGCCATCTTGACCACTATCTGTTGTTTGGCTATGTGACCTAGTTGTTATCTGTGAAATGACAGAGAGTATGTTCCACATGATACCACTGTATCAGGGTTTTAAAATGAATGGACAGCTTATAGGCTTCCAGATATTGTGGGGCCACAGTTTTCCCACTCTTAATTTATTCTAGACCTGTGTAACTTCTTTAGCAAAGGGACAAAACAGATGGCCATCCAGGAGCAGCCAGAAGCTGCTCCCTGCCCTATTGCCCTGGGGCTGTGGCAAACACAGACTGTTTCCCCAAGGTTGCTTCCTGCCCCCAAATGGTCCACAGCAAGGAGCAGATATTTCCCTCTCCTTTCAAACCTGGTTTGGGATACCTTAGGCAGGCCGGGGCAACCCCAGGGCAACTTACAGGCATTCTGGGGGTGTGCACCATGTAAACACCATGCCCTGGAGTGGCTGCCCCTCTCTGCCTGTGTGTTTTGGGCCTAAGTAGTCAAAACACCTGGCATCTGGGGAACAAATGAATTTGTACAAAGTTTAAATAGAAACACAGGTTGGTGACACATGGCCTATGGATCAAATAAGGCAATTTCACTCTATTTTTTCTGCAGTCCCTGTTGTCAGTTCTGCTACCAGATTTGCCCACTGATACATGAACAAATTGTTCTATGTCTCTATTTCATCTGTCTCCAGAAAACCCGAGACACCTTGTTACATATCTCCCAATTTCTCTATGGTGAAGTCACACTAGCAACTTGATGTACCACAGACAGCCAATGCAATTGTCAATGATTTCAGTACCACATTCAGTGGAAATTTCCATCCAGGCACATTTGGGGCATCCCAATGTGGCTTCTAGAAGTGTCCCACCACTGTAATTGAAGGCTATAACAAGCACATAATGTAAAATTAGCACATGTGGCAAAGTACAATCCAACGACTGCACTGCAACCCTCTATGCTAAACATTCCTGATCATTCTATTACTTATATAGTAATATTATTGTGCATTGCACTTTTACAGAAGAATATTAGCAAAAAAAAAAAAGTACTTTTCTGTTTTCACCAAGACAGTTTCAATCTAAATTTTGATGGTGGGGAAACAGCAAAAGGAGGAAGAGGACATGAACAACACTGTGAGGCAAAAATTTGCACTATTCAGATTAATGTTCAAGCAATACATGAAAGAGGTTACAGGACCACAAAGATGATGCATATGCTGCCACAGGTCATGGAAATCAATTAAGTTTGCTTCCAAATTCCAATAAAATATGTTTTGGATTGAGCTGTGAATCCCTGAGTACTGGATGCAGAAAATTCAATCAATTGCATCTCACTGAATATTTATTTTACTTTTTATCTTTCCATAGAAATAATCAGCATATCACAATTTTATGAATGCTTCACTGTGACTTTGACGGCGACCTATAATTATGAGCACAGACTCAAAGGTAATAGTGTAGTAGTAGTAGCAGCAGCAGCAGCAATTGCACAAGATTTCTCCTCACCCAACCTCAAAATATACAGTTCCTCCTTTTCTCTTTCTTACTTCACCTCAAAACTACATTAAGCCTTTGGGTTTAAATCCTTCACCTTCTTACTGAACTCTAAATTTATCTCCCAAATGCACAAGACATGGGAGTGCCATTACATTTAATAGCCCTGATGAGGAATCGGCAGTTAGGACAAGAAGTTACTCTTACAAGAGAATATGGAGAAATGGAATGGTTCCCAGCTGGCAAAGGGGTCAGGCAAGGCTCCATTCTATTACTCTGTTCAACTTGTATGCAGAAAATATCATATAAAGAGCAGGTTTAGACTTAGAAGAAGGAGGAGCAAGGAACATCAACAATCTAAGATATGCAGATGATACCATACTGCTAGAGGAAAGCATCACAGACTTGGAACAATCAATAAGAAAAGTCAAAGAAGAAATGGCGAAGGCTAGATTACTGCTGAAAATAAAGAAAACAATAATAATGACCATGAAGGACCTACATAAATTCAACCTAGATAATAAGGAAATTGAAATAGTTAAAGATTTCCTATAACTTGGATCAAACATTGATCAGAATGGAGACTGCAGCCAAGAAATCAGAACACTGTGAATGGGAAGGGCAGCTATGAAGGAACTAGATAAGATTCTAAAATGTAAAGATACACAACTGAGAAAGTTAGAATTGTCCAAGCTATTGTTTTCCCATCGCTAAGTACGGATGTGAGAGCTGGACAATGAAGAAAGTAGATAAGAAGAAAATCAACTCATTTGAGATGTGGTGTTGGAGAAGAGTGTTGAGGATATTGTGGACAGCCAAAAAGATAAACACATGGGTCCTTGAACTGATTAAACCTGAAATATCCCTGAAGCCAAGATGACCAAATTGAGGCTATTGTACTTTGGCCACATCATAAGAAAGCACGACTCATTAGAAAATACAATAATGTTAAGAAAGGTAGAAGATACCAGAAAGAGAGGAAGACTGCATAGACACTGTAGAGAGTAGATATTGTAGCAATCAGATAGTTGCATACTATTTTACCTAGAAACTTACAATCTAAGATGATAAAGGCGGCAGAAATGGGATGAGGAGAAATGTAGCAAAAATATTAGGGGATACAATACAAAGTTTGCCTGAATAATGTCAATAAGATTCCAGGGAAAGCCCATAAATATAACAACAGTCAAATTGTATATTGTAGCTTTGTTGTTGTTGTGTGTCTTCAAATCATTTTCGATTTATGACAACCCTAAGGTCATATCAAGAGATGTGATGACTTAGTGGTTAAGACGCCAATTGTGACAACTGGAAGATTGGAAAGTTTGCAGTTCAAGGCCTCTAGTCACTAGTCCCAGCTTCTGGCAACCTAGCAGTTTGAAAGCTTGCAAATGCAAATAGATAAACAGGTACCACTTCAGTGGGAAGGTAACAGCATTTGGTGCAGTCATGTTGGACACATGACCACCAGATTTGTCTTCGGACAACACTGGCTCTTTGGTTTAGTAACAGAGATGAGCACTGCCCCCTAAAGTCAGTAATGACTAGACATTCATGTCAAGGGACTACCCATACCTTTACCTTTAAGGCCAAATCATGGGGTTTTCTTGGCAAGCTTCTTAAGAGGGAGTTTGCCATTGTGATCCTCTGAGACTGAGAATGTGACTTGCGCAAAGTCACCTAGTGAGTTTACATGGCTGAGGTGGGATTCAAACCCTGGTCTCCAGAGTCACAGCCCAATATTTAAACCACTACACCATGCTGGTGACAAAGGCAGAAAGGGAAGCAATTGAAAGATTCTGTCCTGGAAGGAAATTGAACAAACACCCAATCAGGGCATTTTGATAATCATAAGCAATTGGAATGCAAAATTAGGAAAAGAGCAGAACCAAAAATTGCCAGAAGATTTGGCCTAAGATCAAGTAATGAAGCAGGAGAATGTCTTGGAGGCAAAACAGATGGCCCCGATGGAGCGGTGTCATGCAGCCCTGATCTGGCAAGCCCCAATCTGGCATTTTCCCAGCTCAAAAAGGAGTGGCAGAAAGCCACTCCTTTTGAGCTAAAAAAAAAAAGTCAGCTTTGCCAGTGGCTTTTCAGTGTTTCTGTGGCATGGTGCATGTAAAAGCATAAACACTGTCAATCTGCCACACATGCAGTCAGCTGTGCCGCTTCCCAGCAGCCTGAGGTGTGTGCTGTCTGAACGCTTTGCCCCCACGCCGCTGGGAAGCCAGTTCTTGCTGCCGGTCTGTTTTGCCCCTAAATTTTGTGAAGCCAACAGTTTGTTCATTGCAAACATATTCTTCAAATAACTGAACAGATGGTCATATGTGTGGGCATTCCTATATTGCCATTATAAAATTCAACTAGAGTGCATGACTTGAAGCATAAGATGGAGAAGCTCCTTTCTCTCTGCAAAACAATATTAGAATCAGTCTGATACAGACCATGAACCACTAATATGAAAAATTAGAAGTATGTTAAATCAATCATAGTGCCAAAATTCTGTGGCAAACCTATAAACCAAAACACAAGCTACAGTAATATTTCTGTAGAATTTGAAGAACATTTAAAGAGCAGATTTGTGCTTCTAAGCTTAATTGAAAAGGAACTCTGGACCAAACTAAGGGACATTTTCATGGAAGAATGCAAAATGATGCTATAGCCAAAAAGAAAGAAAAGCCTCATTGGATGATAGACAAAACTTTTAAAATGGTTAAAGGTAGGCAAAAAGTAAAAAGCGACAAATAGGGTCACAATCCTGAATATAACTATTCAGCAACAAGGATGCAGGAACAACAACAAAACAACACTATTATAATAATCCATGCAAAGAAATAGAAAAAGGCAACAAAAATGGAGAACAGAAGACCTCTTCCACAAGAGCTGAGAAATCAAAGAGAAATTAAAACCAAAAGCAGGTCTGCAACATGAATAGAGGAACAGATTACAGTATATGATAAGGACAAAATAAAAACACAATGGAATTAATAACTGATGAACCATATGAAAGCGATGAAAGGACGACAACTTCTTTCAAAGAAAAAATAGCTTGATGATGAAACCACAGTTTTCGAAAGTAAAGTGGAAGCTGGTCTCAAGGCACTTTGGAAAAATAATTCACCAGGAATTGTGGCAAACCAATAAAGCTGTGTTAAATTATAAAAATAAAGCCCATCCAAAGTCTAACAAAAATCTGCCAACAATAAATAAGGAAAACAAAACAATGAGCCACAGACTGGAAATGCTCAGTATATGTTCTAATCCCCAAGAAAGAGTATACCAGGAATTGTAGTAACCTTTGGATGATTGCATTGATCTCCAATGCAGGCTTAAGTGACGCTTAAGATTTTACAACAGACTTTTATCATAAGTCTGTGGGCCTTTACAATTAACTGGGGTTGGTTCCAGACCCCCCCTCCCCAAAATGAACACCAAAATCTGTGGATGCTGAAGTCCCATTAAATACATCCTCATGAAAAATGGCAAAAATCAAGATTTGTTGGGGGTTTTTAATACACACATGCACACACACCGTGGATGTTTGAATCCATAGATAGGGAGATAAAAACCTCAAAGAATTTTATAAAGCTTGAACATCTTTTCAATGAGTCACATTGGAGTCACACTATAAATATGCATTACTGTAAAAGAAATGGGCAAGCCACAACATTTTATTGTCCTAATGCATAAGCTATATTCGGAAAAGGCCAATGCAATGTTAGGCTGCATCAATAGAAGTATAGTGTCCAGATCAAGGGATGCAATAGTGCCACTCTATTCTGCTTTGGTCAGGCCCCACCTGGAATATTGCGTCCAGTTCTGGGCACCACAATTCTAAAAGGATGTGGAGAAACTAGAGCGGGTCCAAAGGAGGGTGACTAAAATGGTGAAGGGTCTGGAAACCCTATGAGGAACGACTTAGGGAGCTGGGGATGTTTAGCTTGGAGAAGAGGAGCTAAAGAGCTGATATGATAGCCCTGTTTAAATATTAGAATGGATATCACATTGAGGAGGGAGCAAGCTTGTTTTCTGTTGCTCCAGAGAATAGGACCCGGAACAATGGATGCAAGCTCCAGGAAAAGAGATTTCACCTCAACATTAGAAAGAACCTCTTGACAGTAAGGGCTGTTCAACAGTGGAACACACCCCCTCAGAGAGTGGTGGAGTCGCCTTCCTTGGAGGTTTTTAAGCAGAGACTGGATGGCCATCTGTTGGGTATGCTTTGATTGGGAGTTCCTACATGGCAGGGGTTGGACTGGATGGCCCTTGTGGTCTTTTCCAACTCTATGATTCTATGAATGACCACAGATGATTTATGTAACATTAAAGAATATATATAAGATTTTCCATACCTTGGTTCAGTTCTTAATCAGAATGGAGACTGCAGTCAAGAAATCAGAAGGAGTCAGAAGGGCAGCTATAAAGGAACTAGTCAAAATCATCAGGAGTAAAGATATATCACTGAATGCTGAAGTCAGGATGGTTCGTTTTACAGTATTTCTGATTTCTATGTATAATTATGAAAGCTGGACAGTAAAGAAAGCTGATGAAAAGAGAATCATATCATTTGAAGTGTGCTGTTGAATGAGATTTCTATGAATATGAAAAGTCAGGCCGGCAGGCCTTTCTGGACAGTAATTAATCTCCCGTTCGCCTGACGACTCCTAGCTCCTTCCCTCTCCCAATGGACACCTGGCCGCCTATACTGGACCTTGAGATGCTGCTCTGTTTTTAGATTTGACTTGTTTTAACTTGTGAGTTTAATCCTGTTTTAAGGGGTGGGTGGTGGGTATGTGTTGTATAGATAGTAATGTTTTACATGTCTATGCTTTTAAATGCTGTACCCCGCCCCGATTGTTCGCCCAGAGGGGCGAGTTAGAAATAAATATTATTATTATTATTATTATTACTATTATTATTAATATTATTAATATTATTATCATTATTATATAAATGAGTTCTGTGAATAGGAAAAATCAAATAAATGAGTCTGAAGGCAAGGTGACTAAATTGAGGCAGTCATACTTTGGACGCAACATGAAACAATGAGACTCATTGGAAAAGATGACCATGCTTTATAAAATGGAAAACAGTAGGATAAGAGGAAGACCATATTACAAATCTTCATCTTATGTTCCTTCAAGTCATTTTTTTACTTTAAGTGATCCAAAGACAAATCGATCATGGTCTCAAGGGAACTCAATAAGATTTGTTCAGGGGAGGGTTGCCTTTTCCTTCCTCAGAGGCTGAGAGTGTGTGACTAGCCCAGGGTCACTCAATAGGTTTCCATGGCTGAGTGGGGACATTAACCCTGGTCTCTAGAGTCAGAGTCCTATGCTCAAACCACTACATCACACTAAGTAAGCCACATCACTGAGATTAGAAGAACTAAACAAGGCAGTTGAAGATGAGAGTTTACTGAGGATTCTCATTCATCTGTCAAAGCTGACTTGAGGGCAAGTAACAACAACAAATGTAATCCATTTACAGATATTATCATGAGTTATTTATTACAGTTATACAGTTATTATTAGAGGGAGGTTGGAATCAGATGTACCTTTTCACGAGCAAGAAACCTCTTTTTTCCTCTCTGGACTCTTTCAAACGGGGAGGAATTTCTCCCAACTCCGAATGGAGCCAATGCGGATTTATGTAAATTCGCTTGTTTAGCGAATTTACATGAACCCCTGCTCCGTTCGGAATTACTTCCCATTACCCGAAATTAACCCCCTCCTGCCCGAATTTGCATGCGAAGCTTTAATTCGCAATAAGGTAAAACCCATGTTTGCATTCGAATTGGCTTCCCTCTTGCCCGAATTTGCATGTGAAGAGTTAATTTGCAATAACATAAAACCCATGATTGCATTCGAATTGACCTTAAATTATACTTCCAATTTAGCCTTGTATGAAAGAGTCCTCTATCTTTTCTTTCTTTTTCTTTTGACTGAGAAGGCTCTTGCTGACTTAGGGCAAGATTATTCCACAAGAAAAGAGAAGTGACATGTAGCGGAGTGCTTCTGTTAGTACGTGGTGTGGTACAATTCCTTCCAAAAGGTCTTGGACAACATCTTAAAATGTGTGGTAGCACAAGGCATCTGCCATCTCTTACATGTGATTGCCTCACCATGGCTCAAGAGAAGTGCCGGCTCAAATCCTGTGCTTTACAAAGTCTTCTAGCAGCTCTTCTTACCGGCCTGTAGCACGGGGGCACCATTAGCATTTCTATCATTTGTGTATCTCTGAATCCAGCCTATATATAACAACAAAAATGATACACACTCTACGAACGATGAGAAACGTTACGCATACATGGCTTTACTTAAAAGAGAAGGTAAAAAAGTGCCTCTTGGCCTCTCTGACTATCCTAACATATGCCACATTCATTTAATTCTTGCTTCCTTGCATTGTATTAAAATCTTGGCTTGGCTCCAGAGTTTCCAGGCTACCTGCATGCATGTCATCTACTGCATTTCAGAGGCATATGATTACCAGCAGGCAACTGAGTGCAATTTCAATGTTATCTAATGGACAATGCAATGTCGTTAGAAGTGCTGACTGTTTCCCAGAATTTGTAATGCTTCGGCTGCAGTTAATACACAGAGAGCTCAAACAGGCGACAGCAAAATATTACATTGGATATCTGTTAAACTGCTGGAGACATCTGCTTCTTAGAGCAACTGGGGCCAAAACATGTTAAGCTAAGATTTTTATAGCTGAAAGAGCAAGATAACCTCATTCTGTAGTGATTAGTCAAAGCATAATGCAAGCAAAAATAAAAGATACGTCTCAGTCTCTCTCACACACATACGTATAGATAGATAGAAAGATAGATTTAAATCCTAAGAGTGCTGTTAAACTCATTAAAGAAGAAATGAAGTTAGAGAAACTGGCCTCTCTTTCTCTGTCTCTCTCTTTTTTTACGCTCCCAGTAGAGTTCATTTCTACTTCAACAACTAAGCCAAGGTCACATTTAACTCACTTCAATTTCACCCAGTGCACAAGCTAATGTCAATAGTACAGCTGCCACGCAGAGCTAAAGACTGATGGTTAGACAAAGCCATTTACACAAGGCTGGGTCTTTCATCTTCTCTCAGCCAGTGACATAAGAAAGCACTGAGGTTATTCTCAACTAGAGACTAAAACTGGCATATTAGAAAAAATGTTATTCTCCTTAGCTGTCACACAAAGGATCTGAAGAAATGTAGAAATGTTTTCCCCCCTTGGTCATCTAGGGAGATCACAAAGTGACTCTAATAGCCTTCACTCTGAAATTTTCACATGGTTTAAGTGATTGCCAAGTCTGATATTTTCCATTTACACTTCATTGCCATCAGAAAAAGAAAAAAAATCAATATACCTACCTACTCAAGTGTGTCACAGGATGAGCTTATAAAAGAAGACATCAGTCTTTTTAGGGCATGAAAAATATACTTATTCAAATATATCTTATTTAAAATGACATAAATTGCAGAGGTTAGTCAAGATTCGATTTCCTCTAAAATATAAGGTTTTTAAAGTATTCCCTGACTTGCCAAGGAATAAAAATCCTTCACGTTATTGATATATACAAATGTTCTTGTTTTATGCCATTAAGTTAGACCCTCAGTGATGTACTTTGTCTAAGTGGCTCTATGAAAATTCCACAGAAGGAATGAAAACTTCACATATTGGCACACAGGCAGCATTTGGCAATTGGCCAAAACACAGAAATAATCCTCTTTTTTTCCCATTTCTAATATTTAATCTTATGTTAGAAATCAGATCATCATTTCTTACTGGTTCGGCCCAAATGTTGGTAAGACACAATGAAGGTGCTATGTTCACATAATTTTCTCTAATTACTGTCCTACATTTATTGGAAAAATTATTCAGCGCTACATTTTGTTTTGTTTTAGAAGACTTACAATCAGACCAGCCTATCATTCTGTAATCATGCTGCCCGGTTCATGGAAATTATGGATACTGAGCTGTCATTTTCTACTTGCTAGACTTCCATGTTATTGTAAGGTATGAAAGAGAGAATAACTGCATAATGTGTGTTGATGGCACTAGTAGGAACTGTTTGACTGAAAGCATCTCTAGACATAGCCCTAGATGACTATCACAATTAACAAGAGACGTATGATGAATTAATTATTTTAAAAAATATCTGTTCATGCTACTCTTCATATTTCTTGGGCTTGTTTTGCCGGCCCAGTTAATTCTGAACACTGAATTCCACTTACACAATTTATGTGCACAAACTGAATTTTTAACTATCCTATAGCAAAACTCTGTAGCCACCAGCCATCAAAGGCAGTTAATTATCATGATTTTTATTACTGCATGCAGGAAAGGATATTACCAACATTTATAATTTGAAATACTGAAGCAAGCATGGGTGACTATTTCAATAACCAGGTCATCATAAGTGAGTTACTATCAATTTTTTTTTTTAAAAAAACGAAACATATTTTAAGTCATTGATTTTAATTAATCAGTTCATAGTGTCCTTATTCTTACTTATTTTGAAAGACAAAATATGTGATTCTTACAAAACGAGAATCCGGTACTTTTCTGCACTCCTGCTGACGGCCACTTGTATTGCTATGACATAAACATTTGTGTACATTTCTCTTTGTGTATTGAACTAATGACTCACATCAGTGTCTTCGACTATGGACTAGTCTACAATGTTTAAAATACTCCTCAGACTATATGAATAGAATGTGATCTGGCCACACATAATTCTAAGGAGTTTGGCCTTTTTGCCCCCCCCCCCCAAAAAAAAACATCTTAAACTTTGCGGCTTTTATTGGATTAGCCACTGGATCTATAGGAATGCACATTATGACATGTGTGTCTTTCTGTTTCCATTTGGATGCCTGTACATTTCTAGCAGAGGGAGGGTGAATAGATGTGAATAGATACAATTTTTTTTTCCAGAAAAGTGAAGGCAAATTAACATTGAATGTGTAAAAATGCACACCAATTCACATACTACACTTATGGATAGACTAGTCTTCAGAGGCATGATTGTATGCAAAAGACATTTCCCCCCAATTAATGATATTTAGGGTTTTGGCCATATGTTTCCATACCTACACGCTATAATAGTTATTAAATCTACTTATTTAATAAATAATGTAACTGCATATAACACATTCTTTTCTTTTCTTTTGCAAAGAACACATAACATCATCCTTGTTGTTCTTGCAAAGAACCAGTAACAGCATCCTTGTTATTGGTTTTGGTGTAATAAGTAATGTACTCTCATAATAATGTTAGGGTAAATGTTTCTATTTTAAAGATGTAATTTTTTAGTATAAAACTAATTATTATTATTATTTATTTATATTCCACTTTTTCTCAAAGGAATCAAAGCAGATCACATCAATATAAAATAGCAGATTGTACAGCAAAATTACAAATTAGAAGACTAACGTGTTAATAGCATGTTAATCCAAAGGAGAGCCTCTTAGCCATTTCCAAGAATGTTTCCAAGTTCTGTAAATATCCACTGGTTAATACTAACACATCCAAATAATGATCCTCATCCAAGGTTAAACTGTAAAAAAGATCATCTAGGTTCTAGCCATGTGACTACTATTCTTTGGCACTTGGCCTTTAAACATGTTCTACACAAGAAGATACATATTTACCTTCACAGTGTGAAGGTAAATATAAAGATTACGCCTTTTTCTAAGGATGACAACAGCAAAAAGATTTTCCACCTCTTCCCTACTTCAGGGATCTGAATCTCACCTTCCAATTTGAACTACTTTTTAAAGAAAGAGGCACGGAAGGTCCTACACACCCTGTATCAAAAAACTAAAATAGCCAAAGACATCGTTGGGTTTAGAAGCTTTAGGGACCTATAATAAATCTTACCTGACCCAACTTAAGTGAGGTTAGTGTTAGGGACATGCTCAACCTCTCTCAGCAGTACTATTGCTTTTGCTGCTGCTAGACCAATATTGAGTAGTTCTTCCCTTTTTCTCCCCTAGAAGTAAGTCAGTTTATAGATCCTGGGAAAGACTTTAGATCCAGTTACAACAGCAGATCTCATACATAATGCCGTTTCTTTCTTTGTTCTCTCACTATGAAAAGTAGTTCACTTAGATGATTTTAGAAGCCCATTTAAGCCAGAGGAAAACCGGGGGGGGGGGGGGTGCTTTCAAGAGAGGTTACTTCTTGTGCTGACCTTACCCACATGTTCATTGTGACACACTAACCGTGCCGCAACTGAGCCGTCCCCCACAGTTACAAGTATTTCAAGGTCAATTTATCAATTTAACAGCTTCATCTTCTTAATCACTAAACTTCTGTCTCTTTGAGCCTGTGCTGAAAGACTCTGGCTGCTAATTAAAATGGAGCTTTACTAGCAAGTACACAAATTAGATCCTGTCAGTAAGTTTATTCTAACTATTGGTCATTTCTAAATGCCTTTTTAATCCCCTAATTTTTACATTAAAATTCAAAAGCCTAACAATCTTAATCACCCCTACATCAAATTCATCATTAAGAACAGGAAGCCAGATGGTATAATTTTGATTTACCGGACTTCAGCGTGAATTAATGTACTGAGTGCCGATAATGAATACATCAAACCTGATATTGCAGAAACCTATGAATCTGGCATGTTAAATTAATAACACACTTTGCACAATGAAAGCATGTAAGCTCATATAAAACTGAGGAGTAATGGTCCCTTTTATTTTAAATGGTCTTTATTAGCTTTCCATTTTTGCCTCTGAACAAAAAAAGAAAAGAAAAGAGGGACATTTTGTTTAGAAGTCTTCTGTTCATTTTTCTTCAAGTACAACTTTCAGTGAAGGGAAGAGCAAAAACAATGAAAGATGAACTTTCAATTTATTGCTCTTGAATGAAAGGATGCCTTCAGGGTTGTGTTGTGAATGAGAAATTGCTGTTCTAAATAAGACTCGGTACAATGCCAGTAGTCAGTGCTGGACCTACCATTGGTTGAATGAAGAAGCTGCTTCAGTTGAAAGATGCTCTGGAGTGGAGAATGATGGTGCAACACTTGAGGTGTGTGCCCCTCAGGCTGTCCTGTACAACCTAAGCTATCCTGCTGCTCATATGTGATAAGAAGTTGTTGCCCAAATTGCCAGAGTTGAAGTAAGATTCAACTACTAGTAATGTCCAATTGGCTCCTGTACATGAAATGGAAGGGTGACATCTTGTCCTTCTTCTCAGGCGGCAAACCTTGTGCTCCCACCACCATTGATGATCAAGGTGCGGTCTGGGAAGCCCTGAGATAGTCCTTGGAAATGTAGCACAGTTTCCTCAGGTGTTAATGGTTAAAGGTAGAGCTGTTGCTGTAGGGATGGCAAATTAACTCTTGATTTTACCGTCTCAACTCCCACAGCTGGCCTGAGCTGAACATGAGCTCTTCTAGTGCTATACTCAATCGCCTCTGAAATCTGGTCCTGACGGAGTTCCTATTCAACTTGGGGAAGCTAAAAAAGGGATAGCTGTTAAAAAAAATCTTATGAGAATCATTGCATTTTTTTCCCCAAGACAACAAGTGTAATAGCTCCAACTATCTACCTATAGAAATGCAGAGATCTGTTTTGAAAATTAATAGTGACTACATTCTTTTGTCTTATAATGACTATCATGATAAATAGAAATCCAAAATGAATTTCAGCTTTAAAACATTTTTCTTTTTCAAACCATGGGGTGAAACAGATCGCTCCAAGGGGCAGCTTTAAGCCACCCCTTCTGAAGGTGGACTGGGGCCGCAGCAACTGTGTGCCACAGCCCCAATCCACCTTTTTGCCAGCTGAAAAAGAAGCAACAAACAACTGTTCCTTTTTGCACAAGCAAAAAGCTGTCTTTTCCTCCTCATGTTGGCTGGAAGCTGGCTTTAAGGCACTCTGTTGGGGTGTGACATATAAATGCCACTCCACCGGAGCACTTGGAAGCCAGTCCATGTCCTGGCAGCTGGCTTGAAGCCAGTTTCTGGGCATTTGGGGGGCATGCACCATCTGTATGCCGCACCCCAAGACACCCAGAAATCAGCTCTTTATGCCAGTCTGTTTCGCACCTATGTAAATTACATAAAAGCTGGAATTAATCTACTATGATTGAACTCTTACTACATATAAGCATAGACTCCTAGGCCCATACGTTTGCCTGGGAAAGGCCTTTGCTCTTGAAATCTTTTGTTAAAGTGTTGGGGAAACAACTAGTTCAGTTATTTAAAAAGTATAGGTTTTTTTAAAAATGAATTGGTTTCTTTTGTTGTTTAAAAAAATAAATTTTATTTGAATCTGGGCATGTTAAAAAGTTAAGAAGAATCAGTAAATTCTAAATCCAGAGCTTCACTGTCATTCTCTTCTCACAACCTAGACTGCAAGACAGGTGCCTTAAAACATCTCCAGATGTTGCTGGAGTCCATCCCTTATCTCCTCCAGACAGTATGGTCAACATGGGAATTAGTCCAGCAACATCTGAAGAAGAGCCAGCAAGGTATAGTGGTTTGAATGTTGGACTAAGATACTGAAAGACCAGGGTTCAAGACCCCACTCAGCCATGGAAATCTATCAAGTGACCTTCGGCAAGCCACATTCTCTTGGCCTCAGAGTAAGGGAAGGGCAACCCACGCCCCAAACAAATTCTGCCAAGAAAACCCTGTGACAGGTTCGCCTTAGTTTCACCACATGCCAGAAATAACTTGAACATAAACAATAACAACAACATCTGAAGGGCCACAGGTTGACCATATGTACCTGAAAAAATGTATTCTTAACTTAAAAACCTATACTCATTTTCCCAGGGCTAGGCCAGAAACACATTCTGACTTACCTTTCCATAGTCACATTTAGTTATATAATTGTGTTAGGAAGGTTCTCTCGCATGGGGGAATTGATTAACTCAAAGGCTGCAGAGAGGAGGTCCTAACAAAGCCTTAAGCCAAGACTGGGTCTCCTATATGTATACCAGAGGGTCCCAATAATCCCAAGAGAATAAGGCACTGATACCAATTAGATTCCAATAACTATATGTCTTTTATTAGGAAACATACAATGTGGGGGAAGCATATACACACACACACTTAGCTGAAGGAAAAGGGTTTCAGAGAGAGAGTGAGGGAGGCACCACTGGGGGATACTACCTCAGCCGTCTTCTCCGGAATGCCGAATGGAACGTTGATGGATGATAGGACACAGCCGCTGAAACTTGGGGGAAGATGGACGAGGGAGCCAGGATCGGAGCTCGGTCTGGCGTGGACCAGGGAGCAAGCTGATAATGGACTCAAAGTGGGTCTAAACTCAGGGTCTCTTATAGGGTTAAACGTGTCCAGGGGCTACTAGATAGACTTGGACAAAGGCGCTGATGGTTTGGGCTTTATTAACCTAAGAGAGGGTAATGTGTGACCCAATGCATTGGATCTGGACACAATTCGGAGGTAAGTCCGACTTGTATAGCCAAGTAGTTAAGCTGATGGCTGGCCCATTAAGTGTGAGGCCAAGTCTATTATCTCACTCAGGAGAGCAGTGGCAAATCTGGTTTGGCGACTCCCAAACTTCCTATGGGGAATTTCCCAATGCTTTCTTTAATATGGACTCTGCCCCTCCAAGCGGGCTTGCCTACGTGACCTCCTCGCTTGAGGCTGATGGCGGGTCCTCGCATAGGTCAGTCAGGAGTCATATTACAGTCCACATGTCCCAAAATTTTTATTAAAAGCACTTATGATAACAGTTGCACTGTTGATTAATCATCTGACTTACAATCAGTCAACAATACAATCATAACCATGTTTGCACATAGACCCACTGAGTGCAGTGTAGCTTACAGTTATGTAACTGGATATAATATTAGTTCTATAGCTGATTATATTTTTTTCTTAAGTACCGAACATAAACATATGGCTGTAAAATATTAATAGAAATGTTTTATAAATTAAGATCCAGTGAACAAAGATTTTGTTGTTATTTGCTATCAAATTGCCTCTATGAATGAGAGCCCCATGATCCCTGGTAACCAACTGCCCTGCTCAGGTCCTGCAAACTCAGAGCCTTGGCTTCCTTGATCCATCTTTAATGCAGTCTTCTTCTTTTCCTACTGCTTACAACCTTACCAACCATTATTGTCTTTTCCAGTGAGTCACATTGTCTCATGATACATCCAAAGTACAATAGTCTCAGTTTAGTCATCTTGGCTTCTAGTGAGAGTTCAGCCCTGATTTGCCTTTGGACCCAGTTATTTGTCTTTATAGTATATCACATTACCTGTAGAACTTTCCTCAAGCACCACATTTCAAATATGTTGATTTTCGTCTTGTCAGAAAAGAAACACTTCCCTTAATATTTCTCTTCTGTTTTGTACTTCACTGATACACCAGATGGTAAATGGTGCCAATCTACAAAAATCTTTCCTAAAATGATATCCTTACAAATTAAAATTTATGCTCAGTATCTATTAGACCTTTTATATTATTCAACTAATGGTTTTTTAATAGACTATTATTAAACCCATCTACAAAGCAAATCAAGCCTGAGCAGCCAAGATGATTAAGCTGAGACTGTCGTACTTTGGCCAAATCATGAGGTGACATGCCTGTCTAGAAAAGACAATAATATACAAAGACAAAAAGAAGGCAGTAAGAAAAGGGGAAGACTGCATTCCAGATGGATGAATTCAGTCAAGAAAGCCACAGCTCTGAATCTGCAAGGTCTGAGCAGAGCTGTTGATGACAGGTTGACTTGGTGGTCTCTCATTCACAGGGTCTCCATAAGTTAACAATAACCAAAGGTATGTATGCAAATGCATAAATGTATTTAAATGGTAATATAAAACAAATTATCTAAAATTGTTTGTAGCTTCCTAGGACACTAGTGTTCATTGGAGTTGTTATAGTTAGTAAATCAGTTACCTTTCTTGGACTTGTGTCCTATTGTCTTGCAGTTGGTCCCATTGCAGTGTTATTTAAAGATCTGTGACTCAATTTGCTTATGTTTAAATTAATGCTGATGCAGCTTCACACTTCCAGTAAGAAAATTTCACTCGAAACCAAAACTCTGTAATGTTTGGCTTGCTAAAATAAAGGTACATTATTACGTAATATTGAGCGAGTAAAGACTAGCTTCTCTGCTACAACTGAGCTAATTATTACCATTATAGAGAACAGTAGTAACACTCCTCCCATTTCTCTTCTGTTGCTTCTAGTTTCTCCATGCCATGGACTCCTTTCCCTAACCGTGTAAGAGAAACAAACTCTTCACATTTCAATGTATCCACTTAAGTTACTGCTTCTGTCTACTTTCTTTCGGGAGTTGTCTGCCATATGCAGGGCCAGTCATCTCACATAGCAAAAACTGTGGAATTACTGAGATTCATGAGGCATTAGAATTCTCTGGCTGAGAATTCTGAAGATCCTTTGTTAAACTGAAAATTCCAGGGGGCATACACCCCTGTGAACTTTAACTATAGCTGTGTATACAGGTTCATCTACAAATTTCCTCACTCTCAATAACAAAGTTTACTTTGACATCAACAATAAAATTGTCAACCCATCAGATGGCTATTTCCATTTATCTTTCCATCTTTGATGGATTTCCATGTGAGAATTAAATAAGTAAAGATTTATATTCTTACTCTGTGTGTGTGTCTTCAAGTAAAGATTTATGTTCTTACTGTGTATGTGTTTGGGTGTGTATGTGTGTCTGTCTTCAAGCTGTTTCAAACTTATGGCGACCATAAGGCAAACCTTAGTGTTCCAGTACTCAGAATTGGCTGTGCTGACTATGGACCTTATCAGACGGGAGGAATTTCTCTTTATTTCAAATGGAGCCAATTGGAGCCAATTCAAACTCATGTGAATTAACTAGTTTAGCGAATTTACGTGAATTCCAATTGCATTCGAAATGATTTCCCATTACCTGAAAATGACTGCCCATTGCCCGAAATTGCGTGAGATGCTTTAATTCGCAATAATGTGAAACCCCATGATTGCATTCGGATTGCCATTAGATTATACTTCCAATTTCCAACATCTGATAAACTCCTATGGTTGCTTAGAGTTGTACATCTGGAAGGCCATATGATCCACATCCCTGTAGTCATACAATAAAAAATATTTAAAGCAGATCAAACAAGATAGAACATTGTCTTTGGCAGGATTTGTTGAGAGGAGGTTTGCTATTGCCTTTCCCTGAGGCTGAAAGCATGTGATTTGCCTAAGATCACCCAGTGGTTTCATGGCCAAGTGAGGAATTAAACCCTATTCTCCAGTGTCATAGTCTAATGCTAAAACCTTGGTGTCACAGTCTCTCTTCCTTACTCTTTGGGTTTATTTTATTTTACTTTATTTATATGTTTTCCTACATCCAAAGATGTTAGATGTGACAGAGATAGTAAAAGGGAGATAGACCCTCCAGATGTTATTAGACTGTGACTGTCAACATTACTCAGAATTGGCAATGCTAGCTATGGTTGCTCAGAGTTGTAGTTCATCACCATCTGGAAGGCCATATTTTACCCATCCCTGTAATAATACAATTTAAAAATATATTGAAGGTGGAACAATTTACAGAAACCCATAGCCCAATAGGTCAGAACCGAGCTATGGTCACTGTGCCCTACAAGCTTGGGTCAAGACCCAAGTTTTGACTTGGTGCTGAAATGAGGCCGTGTTAGCAACAGTTAGGCCTCCAAGGTGTGCTAGTTGTGCTTGCAGTTTACAATGGAAATAAAGAGGATTGATATCCAAGTCATTGACGTAGCCTGGTTCATACAGGTAGCCCTTGGACAGTCAGAGAAATCCAGTATTGTTCCAGGCATTTGATTCATGGATGTTTTCATTCAGCAATACTTAGCTGACAAGGCAAAGAATACTAAGGAAGTTTAGGCTCAGTTCTTCTTCAGTGCTTGTCCTGGGTCACATTCGGAGCAAGACACACAATGCTTTGCCTGTGAAACCCATTCTCTTCTGATGCCCTCAGATACAGTCATCTGCTCTCAGGTGACAAGGAAACTGATAGAAGAGCCTCTGACTAAGTAGTTTTTCTTCTTCTTTAAGCTAACTTTGAAGGTATACACATGATCAGTAAAAAATATATTGGGAGTTGTTATCTCAGGACCACGTAAACATGCTCTAGGCAAGAGCCCTTCTCCAGTGCCACTCCAGCAATTTGATAAGAATAAGTTGGTCCCCATTGCAAACATTTTTACTCCTAAATCTCTAGATGTAGCTCATTTGACAAACCTATTATAAAATGAAAAAATGTAGCTCTGTGTGATTTGTCCATTGTCAACATGTTAACACACTTTATTTGAAGGTAGATTGATGAAGGGTGGTTGAAGGAGTTTACCCTCCTGATTTAAAGAATAGAAAATCATTTTTCTAGAACATTTTTTTTCCTTTTTCCTCCTTAGAAGTTCACAAGAGTAGATATACAATTATACCCGACTTGCTGATGCAAAGGAACTGAGCATTTAGTTTCTTGTCACTGTCTCTGAAATTCCTAAAGGTACAATTAGCATTTCATTTGACATAATGTTGAAAGGTTCATAGATTGATCTTCCCTAAAATGCAGCAAGAATTTTTTGAAATGCAAATTTTGACATTTATTAACTTTTATTCCAGATCTGTTTATAGACTGTAAAACTGTGCATACATTTAACTCGAAGAAGCTAAAAGGACAATGTTTAGGTGGATACTCTGTGTTATAATAAAAGTCTATTTTATTGTTTCAACAATGAAATTTTTATTATCTGAGATTTATGATATCAGCACAGCAGCTTTTACGGCATGATTCACAGTGTTTTTATAGATGTATATTCAACAAAACAAGGGAAGAAATTGGACTGCAGCGTTCACTCTCAGGAGTGCATTTCCCCATTGAAATAATGTCAGCAGTTTTCCACCTTCAAAAGCCCTGTGTTTTCAAATCAATTAACAATTCTAATTGTGCAGGAACAGTTGTTCACTATGCCCTAAGAATGGGACAGGAAGTTTT
Organism: Urosaurus nigricauda; assembly: GCA_034509955.1. Taxonomy (NCBI): domain Eukaryota; kingdom Metazoa; phylum Chordata; class Lepidosauria; order Squamata; family Phrynosomatidae; genus Urosaurus; species Urosaurus nigricauda. The sequence goes on from JAOEGL010000003.1 coordinate 132,871,231, forward strand.
CTTTCCAAATTGTTTTGAATTTTTATTTGAAGTTATCTTTCCACTTAAAAAAAAAAAGACTCTAATTTCTAAACCACTATGCAAAGGGATCTTGTAGCACCTTTGAGACTAACTTAAAGAAAGAAACTGGTAGCATGAGCTTTTCAGACTTGAACCTACTTCTTCAGATGCCACATTTAACATTAAAATGTTTAAAGGTTTAAAAAGTAAAAAAGCAGCTTTACAATTGTTTGTTGTAAATATTTTTTTAGTCTCTCTGATTTTTTTCCAAGAACTTTCAGAAAGGTGGAGGATAAGCCTCTATGATGCCAGAAAAGCCTCCTTAGTATTCAATGGGTTTTTTTTAAAAAAAAGATAATAAAAGACATAAACCTATTTTTAATTAAAAAAAATATCTGGACACTCATAAAAGGTATTGTTTTGCATAAATGTAGAATCAACATTGACTTGACTAGCACATCCTAGAAAATAACTCTGAACTGTATCTGTTAAGTAACCAAAATCAAAATTGGTTAATATAATCATCATAGCTGGTCAGGTATATTGGACAGAGTATAAGATTTGAATTGCAGAGGTTCAAATGCCTTCACAACCACTCTTGTTCACTTTTGGAAGCAATTATTCTCTCCCATCCCAACCTGCTTCACAGGGTTGTTGTGATTATAACATAACTGCTCTATGGAGAGAGGTGCTATATCAAAACAATCACTAAAAAAAAATGTACTCTATAGCCAAGCCTGTGACACCACTTTTTAAAGGCTCGTGCATAAATTTTACTGAAGGGATTTACATAAGTTTGCTTTAGAATAATAACAGAACACTGTCCCTCTCACATACATATACTTCTCCCAGCTTACTGTAATTAAAGTCATAAAATCAATTGTGATATTCTTACTGTGCAATATTCTTACTGTGCAACCCTATGTCTGTTTAATCACATGTAGATCTTAATGCGTTCAGTGGGGCTTCTCCCATGAGTGTATTTAACATTGTAGTCTAACAGTGCAATCTTATACGTGCATTTGTTGTTGTTGTTAAATGCCTTCAAGTCAACTTTAGCTCATGACAACCCCATGAATGAGACACCTCCAAGAGCCCTTGTACTCAACTGCTCTCTACTCAGGTCCTACAGCCCCTGACCCTGTGGTTTCCCTGACTGAGTGTATCTATCTGGTATGCAGTGTTCCTCACCTTTTACCACCCTCTATCTTTTCTAGTATTGTTGTCTTTTCTAGTCAATCATGCTTTCTCATGATGCGTCTGAAGTATGACAGCCTCCATTTAGTTGTCTTGGCTTCCAGGGACAGTTCAGGTTTGAATTTACCCATTTACCCATGGTAGCCTCAGCACATTTCTCCAGCACCACATCTCAGATAAGATGATTTCCTTGCTATCGGCTTTCTTCACTGTACAACTCTCTCATCCATATGTGGTAATGGGCAATACAATGGCTTGGACAATCCTAACTTTCGTTTTCAGTTTTATGTTCTTTAGGATCTTGCCTAGTTCTTTCATAGATACCCTTCCCAAACCTAGGACATTATTGCATCACCTCCAGTGCCCAACTTACCTCTTCTGAATTTGAGCCAAATTCAGAAGTTATGCTGATTTTATTGAACAGACTTTCCCCTCAAAATGGATTCCTGTCACCTCCAATGTTGAATTCAGGCCCCATAAGTTGCTTCAGCTGACATTTTTCCAAATCGGAAATTTCAGAATTAGAAAAAATGGCCACTTAAGTGACTTATGGGCTCCAAATTCAACACTGGAGGCAAAAGAAAACTATTTTGAGGCAAAAAATCCAGGCAATAAAATCAATGTAACCTCCAAATTTGGCTCAAATTCAGAAGAGGTAAATCGGGCACCAGAAGTGGTGCAATAAAGTCCATAGTCTTCTTCTGATTTCTTTACTATAGTTGCTATTCTGAATAGGAAATACTTAACTTTTTCAATTTCCTCATCATCTAACTTGAATTTATGTAAATCTTCCATTGTTATTATTTTTATTTTCTTAATTTTTAACATTAAGCCTGCCTTTACACTTTCCTCTTTGACTTTCTTCCGTAATCTTTCCAACATCTTGTTGTTTTCTGCTAGTAGTAAGGTGTGATCTGTACATCTCAAAGGTAAAGGTAAATATTTTCCCTTTGATAAGGCTGTCAGGTCAGGTCATGTCCGACTGTGGGGCCAGTGCTCACATCTGTTACTTAATCAAAGAGCCAGCATTATCAAAGTCATGTGGCCAGCATGACTGTACAGAATGCTGTTACCCTCCCACCAAAGTGGTACCTACTACTTGTATTTTTATGTGCTTTTGAACTGTTAGGTTGGCAGAAGCTGAGACTAGTGATGGGTGCTCACTCTGCCATGTAGCACTTGAGCCTTAACTGCCAACCGGCCAATCTTGCAATTACCAGAGTTGGTGTCTTAACCGTTGAGCCATCATGTCCTCTGCACATCTTAGATTGTTGATATTCCTTCCTTCAAACTTCATTCCTCCTTCCTCGGAGTCTAAACCTGCTCTATTCATAATGTTTTCTGTGTACAAGTTCAAAGATAGGATGATGGAATACAGCCTTGTATGACCCCTTTCTGACTGCGAACATTCTGTTTCTTCATATGCTGTTCTAATGGTAGCCTCTTGTCCTGAGTACATGACAAGCAAATGTAATGATACTCCCATTTCTTTAAAAACAACCCATAGTTGAAGGCTTTCACGACTGGCATCCACAGTTTTTTTGTCGGTTTTTCAGGCTGTGTGGCTGAAATCTGGAAGAATTTATTCCTGATGTTTCACCTGCATCTGTGGCTGGCATCTTCATAAGCTGGTGGCATGGAGGTGAGTGGGGTGTGTATATATATATATATATATATATATACTGTGTGACCCTTGGCTGGGAGGAAGTGATTTACATGTTAATCTATGTGTTGGTCTGGTGTTGAATGGCAAGGCCTCAGAGTTGGAGGATATGCAGGAGGATATGTATATCTATTTAATTAGCAATCCATTGTCTGGGTGGTTGTCATTTGCACATGTTGAGTCTTGATTTTGGTATTTTTTTCAGGACCGGTAGCAAGGTTTTGTTTACTTTCAGGGTTTCTTTTTTCCTGATGAAGTTGTCGAGGTGTTTATGGATGTCAATGGCTTCCCTGTGCATTTTGACCTGATAGTTGTTGGCATGGTCTAGAATTTTAGCGTTTTTCAAATAGCATTATATGCCCAGTTTGGTTTATAACATGTTCTGCTACTGCTGATTTTTCTGACTGGCCCAATCTGCAGTGTCTCTTGTGTTCCTTGATTCATGTTTGGACCTGCATTTGGCGGTCCCTATGTAGACTTGTCCACAGCTGCACAGTATGTGGTAGACTTCACTCTTGTGTTTTTTTCTGGGTATGGCACCTCTTCTGATGTCTGAGCTGGAGTAACCATTAGCCTGTAGAGCCCAGTTTAGGTGTTTAAATTCATCTTCCAGGAAGTTGGTTCACTGATCCATTTTGCCTAGCGTACCAGTGTTTTTATTGTGCTTCTTTTTTGTCCCAGGTGATGGTTGGAGTTCTTGTATAGGTAACTGTCTGTGTGTGTAGGTTTTCTGTATACTGTGTGGCCCAATTTTTGGTTTGGTTTGCAGATAACCAGAACATCCAACAATGGTAATGTTCCTTCCTTCTTTTTTTCCATTGTGAATCAGACATTTGTGTGGATGTTGTTCAGATGGTTCAAAAATATGGTCAGAACTTCTTCTCCATGGTTCCAAATGGTGAAAGTGGCATCCACATATCAGACTCATGTTGTGGGCTTTTTTGGCCACAAACCAAACCAAGACTATAATCTATGCTGTAATCTATAAAGCACATGCTGATATTCTTCCACAATTCCCTGGTGTATTCCATTATCCATCATATATTTGCAATGTGATCTCTAGTGCCTCTCTCTTTCCTGAGCCCAGCTTACACCTATGGAATTTCTCATTCCATATATGGTAGGAGTCTTTGCATTAGAATTTTGAGCATGACTTTGCTTGCATGTGAAATTTATCCAATGGTACTATACTTACTGCAGTCTCTTGTGTCTCCTTTTTTGTAATGGGAATGTATACAGTATTATTGTTTCCAATCTGTGGGTCATTGTTTTGTTTTCCATAGTTTTGGCAGCTTTTAGTTAGAATTATAGTTGAGTCTGTTGTTATAGTTTGTAGCAATTCTATTGGTATGACATCTATTCCTGGCGATTTATTCTTCCCAATTACTCTGAGTGCAGCTTTCACACTTCACTTTTCAAAATGTGGGTCTTATCTTTGTATGATTCCTCTTCCCATATGTCATTCATCTTTTCATCTCTTCTATATAGTTCTTCTGTGTATTGCTTGAATCATCTTTTTATTTCATCTTGGTTGTGTATTGTGTTCTTCTTCTGACTGTAGAGCATCCCACCCTTGATTAAAATATCAGTTTCCAATATTGCCAACATAGTAAAGATTAAAAAAACAGACAATACAAATGATCAGCAGGCCAAATCAAATCCACAATTTCTTCAAAAATCATGTGAATTTATCCAGCAATCTTATATAATGTCTTGTCATTGGTCCATGTGGTTCAGCATTCTCTATACTGACCAGGGGCAGCTTTCCAGGACTTCAAAGACACCCAGACATCTGGGACCATTCTGCACACAAAGCAAGTCATTCTGTCATTGAGCTATCAAAGAAATCCCTTCTGGACCTCAAACACTGTATAAATTAAGTGTTCCCTCCACCACTACCAGAAGAGGTAGACATTTGAGGCCCCTCTTCTGAGACCTGAACATACTTGTGTAAGTCCAACTCTTCACTCCAGTGATTTACATTACACACAACACAGGCTTAAAATGTGCACAGATAGATCATTAGATAGAGACATTATTTCCCTAATTTACTAGTGTTGTGCACACACTTTCCCCATGGATTTTTGTATGTATTTTTCCCAAAACTAACAAACTGCATAATGAAATGTGACAAAATGGCAATAACATTATTTATTTTGCTTCTTGTTTCTTGGTCCACAGAAATTCAAATTTACTAGTCTTCCATGAAAATATCTTCATACCTAGTGTTCAGCTGCAAGCGCACAATAATTTAAAAAGAAATACAATACAACTGGCCATAGTGTGGAAGACCGTGACCAAGTGACTTGTGCACCTGATCTCTCTACTATCCAGGTGTTGTTCATGAGATTTTTCTGTTTTCTAAAGCCCTTGGTGCACCTTACCACTATCTTCAAACAAATATCTCATACGTTCCTTCCAAAGACATACACCACGCTATTCAATGCATATCTACTCAGAACTAAGTGGCATTGTGTTACAGAGGACTTACTCCAGAGTAAGTACATTTAGGTCTGGAACCTTAACTTGACGCAAAAACATCATTTCAGTTTCCTTTCTTTTTATATTTACTTTCCATCTTGTCTGATGAAGCTTTGCCCAACCCTTTCAGTCTTGTGGGAATTATTTTTTTTCAAACTAGAGCTTTACCATTTAAGAATTATAAACACTTGAAATCTCACCCTAACCCTTGCCATTTTGACTTCTAACACTCATTGTCCAAATTCCGTTAATGACTCACATTTGTTCCTCTGGGTTGTCTCCATCTCCAGCGTAATCAATCCTGTTCTTTTTCTGAATCTGCCTAATGAAAGCAAAGAGACTTAGGGCTTATCTTCCTGCCTCTTCACCTTCCCAAAAGTCACAGTCTGGGCCAATTTCTGCCTTGTGCAGACCATAATGGGGCATGGGAAAAGCAACTACCTTTAGAATGGAAAAACAGTAACAGAAGAAGCAAGGCTAGAAAACTTTCATTGAATTCCCAGGAACTGACAAGTCGGAAGAGAGAAGCAATGGAATGCTAGACTTTCTAAAATTACTGAACTGAAAACAATCCTCTGTTCTGAAGCACCATGCCAAATTTATCCAAGATGGTGAACAGGGCAGGTCATCTATAGAGTACAGGAAATGTATTGCATCTTGGCTTGCTTCTGAGAATATGGTAGGGTAATATGGGAATATGGTATGTTAGGGAGTTCACATATTCCATCAGCAGTGGCAGTAGCAGCAGTAGCACCAGCAGTTACTATGGAGTTTATCAGACGACTAATGGCAATCCGAATGCAATCATGGGGTTTCACGTTATTGGGTATTAAAGTATCTCACGCAATTTCGGGCAAAAGGTAAGTCATTCCGAATGCAATCATGGGTTTTAAATTATTTCATATTAAAGTATCTCACGCAATTTCGGGCAATGGGGGATCATTTTCGGGTAATGGGAAGTCATTCTGAACACATTCCGAATGCAATTGGAATTCACGTAAATTCACTAAACTAGCGAATTCACGTGAATTCGAATTGGCTGCAATCGATTCCATTCGAAATAAAGAGAAATTCCTCTCATCTGATAAACTCCTATTAGTAGTCTTTACAGTACTATTGGTTTTTCCCCCTGTATTCAACCAGACACTAACATTCCATCCAGAAATTCCAGCATACCAACTCCCATTGTTTTGTCTAGGTTCTAGGTGTTCTCATCTGACACAGCACAAAATTACAGGTATAGAGCTGACCTTTTCCGTTTTCCCTACCTATGTGCTCAGTTGCTTGGATGTCAATTTCAATCTTACAAAAGTTACCTAGGACTGGGAATGATTGGGGCTTTGCCTTATCAAATAATGAGTTGACAGTATTTTATTTATTTATTTATTTCACTTATACATTATATATAGGTTTTAATGCTGTTAATAAAGGCAACATGCAGGTGAAGTGGAGTCCATGTATTTAAAACTGGACATTATATACATATTCTCCTTGGGGTGGATATGCTGGGTGGGATTGCCCTACTCAGCCCAAGCTAGTCACAATGAGAAGAAGAGGAAGCAATACTGTCTAGGAAAAAGAGAGATAAATTGAATAATATATCTAGCACTATATGAAGGGAGGCAGAACATGTACAGAGTCACTTAGCCACATTGTTTCCCAATAATCTGAACTGTATTGTATTTCTATTTAAATTATTCTATTTCAGTGGATACAGTTTTATTTAGGATTTGGAAGATGTGGGTTAAAATTATCATTCATTTGTGAAACTCTGTGGGTGTATTTGAATTAATCTTATTTTCTCAGCCTGACCTACTTCACAGGGTTGTTGTAAGGATAAAGTAGGATGGAGGAAAGCCATGTGCGCTTTCTTGAGCTAACTGGAAGAATGATGGGATATAAATTGAACTCAATCTATATGAAGTGGTACTGCTCTGCCTTCAAGTCATTTCTGAACCTATCACAGGGCAAGATTTGTTCAGGAGAGGTTTAATGTTGCTTTTCTTTGAGGCCGAGAGAGCATGTCTTTCCCCAAGTCACCTAGTGGATTCCCACTGGCATATGTAAATTTTATGCAGATTTTGCCATCTTCAGATTGTCTTTTTTAAAGTGAGCCTCCATGATCATCCTAAATCTAAATAGTCCCATTTAGGGTGTGGTTTTTCCCCTTTAGAATGTATTTTTCTGGGTCCAATCTAAAGGAAATTAGCATTTGTAATGAATCAAGAATGATAAATAGTGCTAAAATTTATTTAAAACCAAACTGTTCCTTAATTTTTCTACCAAACTATTTAGTGATACAGGATTGTAGCAAAAGATTAATTTCCCCACCTATTTTATTTATTATGGTTTCCAATTAGCTGTGGTCTATAATCATACAATGCTGTCTCTTTGTTTATTGATGTTCTTTTAATCAAGAAGAGACATAAGAAAGCAGGACAAAGATTTGTCCTCTGTGTAGCACTGCTTCCTACAGAAATAATTCAAAATAAAATCTAGCATTCAACTTTCTGGAATATTCTGATCCAATGAAAAGATAAAAGCAATCTGACATGAGATTCATGTTGTCTGAGAAAAAATATACACAATAATGTGGGGTAGATAGGATATCATTGCTTCATTACAGAAGTAGTCAATGTTCTGAGAATGGACTTTAAAGTCCTAAATAGTTCTGAATCCAGGTTATATGAAGGGTCACCAGAACCCATATAAACAGGCCTTAAAATGTGCCCCAGAGGCTCTACCCACCAAGACATATTAACCAGCAGACACTCATGTCTGTTCAATCTATATGGGGTGGGGTGAGGTTTAGCACTAAACCTTTTAAACTAAAAGCTGGAGCAGATTTATTACACTGCTGACATGGATGCTACCAGCCATTAGACAGAATCTTTTCTTGAGTGGCCTCTTGTCTGTGGAATTCCTTCCCTAAGGAAGATGTGTGTATATGTGTGCCTTCAAGCTGCCTGCCAACTTATGTAGACCCCATAGGGTTTTCTTAGGCAATGAGTATTTAGAAGTGATTTTGCCAGTTCCTTCCTCTATAATATAGTCTACATCACCTGGTATTCATTGGTGGTCTCCCATCCAAGTGCTAACCTGAGCTGACCCAGCTTAGCTACCAAGATCAGACAGGATCTGGTTCTTTAGGGTATGGTGGCAAAGGAAGACATATACTCTCTATTTTGCAACTTTTAAATGTGTGTGTGTTTATAATGAATGTGATTTCCTTTGCTTCTAATGGCTTTTTAAAGCATGGCATACATAGTTTTTTATTTGTTTGTTTGTTGTGGAGGTTTTGGGCAATGTGGCCATGTCCTGGAAGAGGTTATTCCTGTTTCACCAGCATCTGTAGCTGGCATCTTCAGAGGTTGGTGGCATGGGTGTGAATTGAGTATACATATACTGTGTAACCCTTGGTTGAGAGCAAGTGATTTACATGTTAATCTCCAGGTAAGTCTGTTGCTGAATGGCAAGGCCTCAGGAGCCCATTTAATTAGTGATCCATTGTCTGATGGGAAACCCCCTGACCCTGGGTGGTTGTCATTTGCATGTGCTACGTCTTGATTTTGGTGTTTTTTAGGACTAGCAGCCAAACTTTGCTTTTAAGTGTTTTTTTTCTTTCCTGTTGAAGTTGTCTAGGTGTTTGTGGATTTCAATGGCCTCCCTGTGCATTTTAACCAGATAGTTGTTGGCATGGTCCAGAATTTCAGTGTTTTCAAATGGTATTTTAAATATCAATAATTAAAACTTTTATTTATATCCTGCTTTTTGTATGCGCAATCAAAGTTAATATTTTATGCCCAGGTTGGTGTCTAATCAGCTAATGCTGATTTTTCTGGCTGACCCAGTCTGTAGTGTTCTTTGATTCATTTTCCTTGTTCCGTATTCCTTGATTCATGTTTGAACACTGCGTTTAGTGGTCCTTATGTAGACTTGTCCGCAGCTGCATAATATTCAGTAAACTCCTGCAACCATGACAGAGTCTCTCCTGTCCTTCGCTGAGTGCAGCATTTGTTGGATTTTCTTGGCCAGTTTGTAGATCATTTGGAGGTTGTGCTTCCTCATCATTTTCTCTATTCTGTGACTCTTCTGATGTATGGCAAAAATATCTTCCCTTTGGGTGGTTATCCTTCTTCATTCCTATGGGTTTTTCTGGGTCCTGGCAGCCCTTCTGATGTTTGAGCTGGGGTAACCATTAGCCTGTAGGTGCTTCAATTCATCTTCCAAGAAGTGGGATTCACAGATCCTTTTTGCCTGGTCTACTAGCAAATGATGAGACCATGCAAAAGGATTGGGTATTAAAAGGCCAATTTATTAACTATTTAAATCTTTCACTTTGAGCTTTAGTGATTGGGTGGGGGGGGGGGGGGCTAAAATGGGTTCCAGCTGAACCCAGAGGTTTGAACCTGAGCTTTTCCTCAGTCACTCCAGGTAAAGCACCCAAGTTCTGAGTGCCAGTGACCATTTTGGCTGTAAACCCATCCAGCCATCAACAAAGCAGACCTTCCTAGGGAACCTTGTCTTCTCTCATGACCTGTGACATAAAGGAAAACATGGCACTAAGGGTAGCCTCCTTTCCTGCATCCTGGGTCCCAAGATCCACAGGTAAATTTCTGGAGATGTCCCCTTCACCAAATCAGCATCTAGTGGTGCTAACCACCACTGCCCCTTCACTTCCCCACCACCACCTGCCATGGACAGGACAAAATAGCAATAATAATAGCAATGGCAATAGCACTTACATTTCTATACTGCTTTATAGTGCTAAGCACTCTCTAAGTGATATACAATATGTAAGCCAATTGCCCCAATAAGCTGGGTACTCATTTTTCAGAGCTACGAAAGGATGGAAAGCTGATTCAACCTGGAGCCCTGCAGGACTGAAGTCACAGCATTTTGGCTGCAGTAGCAGCATTTAACCATTGCAGTACCAAGGCTCCTTAATGCTTTTTCCCCCACCTGGCAAGTCAGCAAGGCCCACACTGCTTCCTGCAAATCAGACAAAACAAATTGTTCCCTTCATCTGAAAGATGGACCCTGTCAGCCCTATATATGTGAGGTTTTTTTCAAACAGTATCCTCAGGTGAGGAATAAAGTGCCCATTTCCAGCTAATTCTGTATCTCACTATCAATGTATCTCAGATCCCCTGACCTCTTCAAACATGCCCAGGTAACATAATGGACCAAATTAATGCCCCTCTGGGCCATTCTTCCCAAATTGCTCCTCAGTAAGCAATAGCTTGAATGGTGAGGACTTTGTGCTTAAGCAAACCCAAATCATTCCTTCCACAGAACAAGGGGTGAAGGCTGTTCTAGTTTCTAACCCATACTCCAAGCCATTCAATGCAAACCTTCTCACTCATCCTCGAGCTGGGATCCTACATGACTATAATATACTAGCCCAATTGTACATGCTGTGGCCACATATTACAAAGGGTGCATCAAAAAAGACAATGGAACTAGCTGGTTCAAAGAGAAACTAGCTAGTTCAAAGAGCTGACTTTAAGTATCTACCATGTACCCTGCAGGCCACGGGATGATAACTGAAATAGGTTCCCACATGTCCTGGAGTTTGCCAACTTGCATTTTCCAGACTCCTGGCATCTTCCTCAAACACTAGCCAACTCAGTATGCCTCTACAACTTAGTTCAAAAGGTCATAGTAGTTAGCTACTCTCAATCAAATTATTTTGCAGACGCTTTGCCTTTACTTCAACTGGGAAGACTCTACGTACCTTGTTATAGCTGGTTCTCAGTAACAAAGACAAGTCAATAGCCCTCTTGACCTCATTCCACCAAGCAACCACAGTCCTGCTAAAATTTGCTCTGATACTCAGTGGACCATCAGAACAAGCTGATGAAACTATTCAATCTGATTATAAACAATTTCTTACCCAGTTGTATGTGTGACAGTGAACAAAACACTATATGGGAGACGTGTAACCAGGAAGGTTTCGACCAGGCATATGGCATGAGAGGATCTAGACCTGAGCAAATTAATGACACTAACCAGGCTCATGTTGTAACCAACAATAAGACGTGACAAATCATGAATTCCACAGTCAACAACCATACTGTCACCACATTCAGAAAAATTCCAAGAGCTACTTCACATGCCTAATAAACAAGCAAACCATGACACCATTCCCCTATAAAGTAAACTGATGTGTGAGTGTCTTCTGTGTGAGTGTCTTCTGGTTCTGAAGCTCTTATTTTACATCCAGCATCCTCCCTTCAGAATGACACTCCATTAAAAATGGATTAGAAATTCACACTAAACCTCCATGTTGGCCCTTGCCTCAGCTATAACCCTATGTCTATGGTGGAATTCGTACTATCCCAGTCTATTAAATATATGTGTGCTGTGAGATGCATCATCTTGCATGTGTCTGATCTGCATGCATAACTGGGCTTGTGGCAGATCCCAGCAAAGGGACAGCCTTATACTAAATGATTCATCATATAAGGCTATACAGTTCCCACAAAGTCAATATTAGGTTGTAAATAATGCCAATGTATTAACTTCGCAATAAGGCTAGCCAGCTATGCACTCTAACCATGACTGTAGCATAAATAAGAAACCTGGGAGCTAGTCCAGATCTGATCTTCCACTCTTTCTTAAGTTTTTGCCTTTCTAATCATAGATCTTCTCCCCCATGTTATTCTTTTATTTCCTAAAGAGCAGTTAAAAGACATTTGCTGACCAAGCCAGAGCTGTATACAGATCTGCTTTCTGTGGATACATTTGAACAGGCAATTGCCCCATTCCCTGTGCAGCGAGATGCCAAGTAAACCCTATTCCCCCCCCCCCCCACACACACACTAAAGGCCATGTTTCTAAGCCCTATTGATTATAAACTGCATTTCCAGACTCACCTGTTCCATGGTGTTCTGCCTGGGAACCTTGAGACAGAGGTAGGGCTTCACTGGCCTGAGCAGTCCTCTGGCTTCTCCAAAACATTGCTTATGGCAATAGTCCCATGTCAATCATTCTTCAAGAGCTTCCAACAGTCAGGAATCTCATCAGCAGCCCAATACCCCATGTGCTTGGGTGTTTCCCAGACCGTAGGGGGCATGGGGTCATAGTTAGCACCGATAGGGCTCTCTCTAAAGCTGCCACTTGCTCTATCCCCCTTCATTTGTTGATGATGAAGAAATAACTGGGGGGAAAACATATACTTGGAACACTTTTTCCAAGGTTTTTCACTAATCATCTCTTGCTCTTCTTGTGGACCCCACTATAGTTTAAATTGTTGTGTCCGAGACAGGAGTTAAAATAACCCCTACATGCATTGTGTTATCTGTACACATTCATCTACATATCTACACATGCATACACTCACCTGCACAAATGCCACCAAACTGGCATTGATGCTGTGTTGCATCAAAAAGTAATAGTAGAAGTAGCAGTAGCCCAGTTGGTGCTACAATAGCCTGACAGGGCCTCAGGATCCAGCCCTCTCCCAAAACCTCTGCTGCTAAGCCTCCTTTCTTCCCTATTCCTCATCTGGAGAGGAGGCCAGCAGATGTTCTTCCCTGCAAATGTTGCTGCTTCTGAGCCTTCAGGCTTTCAGAGGAGAGCAATGTCACCAAAGCCACTGTATTCTGCAGTGTAGATGCAGACAAAGTGAAAGGAGAAGTCTGTAAAAATTTTAGGTGATTGGAGGAGGTGGCAGCAGGAAGATGCTTTACTGTTATGTTGTTGTTTCATTTATAGGTGAGGTTGTGTCCAAATTGAGGCTGTCTACCATGCTGCTGTTCCAAACTGTTCTTCACAATAAAGTTGTTCTGTAAAATGTCAATTTCAGCTTCCCTCTTCTCTATAAATGTCTGACAAAACCTCAGTGCCAGCTGCTCTTGAGTACAAGGTGAGTGGACATCCTCCTTTTCCAGGACATGTCCCACATTTCAACCTTCTGTCCAGGAAGAATTTCAAAATGTCCTTCATGTTGAGAATGGCAAAGAAGCATGAATTTACATTTATATTAGTCTTTTTAGTCTTTATTTTGTAGTGCCCTACATTTTTCTTTAATGGCCTACATTTACCAGTGCCTTGTTCTCCTTTGCAATTATTGCATCTGGTCACCCTACTTTAGTATCATTAGCCAAGCCACATAAACTACTCAAACAAAGACAAATGTCCTAACAATTCACTTTATCTCCATATTTTACATGACCACTGAATCCAGCATTTCCTTGTACAAAATATGGAATATATTGGGTTTTGTGAGTGTACACAACTCTACTTCATAGCAAGTGGATGTACGCTTGAATTAAAAAATCATGATTTTTAACTTAAAACCAGCTATGTTAATGTCATTCTTTTCCTCTCTCACCCCTCCCCATTACTACGTTGTGTTCCCAGAATATATCTAAATATAATCAGACTCCATAATGTATTCAGCCTGGAATTATCATGTGTGTGGCAGAAGTGCAGAAACTTCGCACCTGTCAGTTCTGGCTGATTTTCAAACACTGTGCGCGAGTGTCAGAAAATGACCTGCCAGTCTGTGCTTATGATTAAGGTGCTCTTCAGGTTCTTCAGAAGGTTTTTTAAAAAGTGTTTATCCTTGAAGGGTTATTGTCTCTGTGAATCTGTCCATCTCTTACTCATCAGGCGAAAGGCTTATTTTGTGAATGAGAAGTAAAATAATTTTATTTTCCCCAAAGCTCTGGATATTGTGGTCTGGTTTGGTCTGTCTTATGTACAGGCTCAAAATATGACATTTGAGTAGACCAAAAGAAATGCCTCTGTTTGAATGGAATACAAGCAAAGAGTGGTCAGATGCTTTGATCAATGCCATCTGTTCTTACGATAAAATATCCTTCAGAGGAACAGTCTGACTATAGTACACACACACACACACACAGAGAGAGAATACAAAATGTCCTATCAATGTAATTGATTTCAATAATTAATGTGTGCTCGCTGGTTAAAAGAAATAAACACCTTATTTTTTATTTGAATATCTCCCTCATGCTGTCCATGGGGGGAGACTCAAATGATTTCTGTTTTCACCATGCTGTGACTCCTAGCAGTAGAGTACCATGTGAAACCTGGTCTTGTGAGCATGATCTTTTCCAAATGTTGAGAGGGACATAGAGCATATGCTCTAACTGTTCACATTTATCAGGAATGATCCCTATTCTCTGGTGTCTGCCCTTGGATAATCATTATTTAAGTTGTGGTTTTTTTTGCAAAAAAGAGCACACATGCAGTAGCTTTGGTCAACTGGGTCCCAAAGGGGTCCATATGATCTTCCAGACTATTCAACATCCACACGAAATTGCCGAGGATGATTCTGGTGATCTAAGAATGGGTATCATAAATATGCCCTGCCTATACTTTTTCTCTAACATCAAGGAAGCGGGGGATGTTTTTAGCCAATGCCTTCTGTTATACATTGGATATGGGCATATTGAATGGGTTAATCCCAAAATGCTGTTCATCATTAAGGAAACTAATCTAGAATAAGGTGTATGACCTAATCTGGGCGAATACACTACTTTGTGTCTAGTGGCCTCCTCACTGTGAGTCAGTGAACTAAAGCTTAGTCCAAAAGCTATCCAGCCTGCTGAACCCCTGTTCCCAAATTAAATTTCACACTTTGGATACCTTTTTCAGACTCAAACACAGAGCAAATTCACCACTCCCACTTATGTGGAAGTCAACAGTCCTCCCAACTGGGAGAATCAGTTTCATATTCTGGGACCAAGACCCTGTTAAGAGCCTGCATAGCACAGTTCTGCTCTGGCCACTGGCTTTGGGCATTTAGAGCCCCAAAAGGATTCTAACCTGTGGGTGTTCCTGGACTGTAGCTTTGCTCCTGGGTGGTTGCGACAGTGGACATCTTTTTCTAGATTAAACAGATCTGGTCACATTTACACATGCATTATAGCAGCAAACTCAACTTGGGGCTGATTTTTAAAAATGTTTGGAAGCTTCAACTACTTCAAAATGCTCCAGTCAGAATGCAGGCTACAATCCACTTCATGGGACATGTTGTTTGCATCACACTGGCTTCTGACTAGTTCCAAGACATCATGTCAGTTGCTGATGATTACTTTGTTATTTACTCACATCAAGTTGATTTCAAAGTATGGTGACTCTATGAATGAGAGGTCTCCAAGTTACCAACAGCCCTGCTCAGGTCTTACAGATTTGGGGCTGTGGCTTCCTTGATTGAGTCTATCCATCTGTAATGTGCTTTCCAGTCCCCAGAGTTAGCCCACAAGGGGCATCCCAAAATACAGACAGCTGCCTTGGTCTATAGCAACAAACCATTTCTACCAGTTAGCATCTCCAAGAGGAGCAGGTCTTTTGTAAAATTAATAGGTCTTCACTGCCTCTTCAAGTCCAGGCTGCTCCAAAATAATTTGCATAATAACAGAAATAGCTCACAGCTATATTTTGTTGCTTGGGACATGCATTTCCCCTCCAGTATTGTGAAGATTGCAGGAATGCACAGCAGACACAGGTGAGCCTAAAGTAAGTGGAAGATAATGTTATCTTTCATGCTAATCAAAGAGTCCTGATCCTCTTGCCCTATAAGCCAGAGCTCCATTATCCCAGCAGTGTGCACATGTGTGAAACAGCTTTCACTCTTTTGTCTAACAATTTTGTGGGCTGGGCAGCTTATTTGTGGAGAACAAAGAAGCAACACAATTTTGCTCCCCTCATAAGCTGCGAATTATAGAGTCTCTGAATAGTTTTGCATTTGTGGAGCGGAGCAGTTGTATGATTTTTATATTTCATCTTTGTGACACAAATAGCATTGTTCTCATGTAAAGTCTTTGTAAAAGACATTCCCCTAGAAGACATTTGGTGATTAGACCCAACTTGTTTTTCTATGTCATTGGAAAGACAAAGCAAATGCTGATTAAAGCAATTAAAAGTTTCCTTTGTTTGCTGAAAGAGATGTACTCAGATAATGCCTTTTTTGTTTGTAGACATCTTAATAAGCAGTAGCAGACTGAAATGAAATCTGTCATCAGCTATATTCATATCTCCCCCCTTAGATTTAACTGTCTGCTTCACATACAGATTAAGGGCAACTTGTTACCCAAAGTTTCTTACATGTTTTGCATTTGTTCTTCTAAAATGTTTAATTAGGACATAGCAGTGACATGATCCATATGACGAGATTATGTTCTGTATACAAAGCTATGCCATTCTGCAGTGTAACCAAGAAATGGCACCCAAGTTGGGACAATACAGATGAAAGCTGGCTGGCATAATAGTCAAAG